>CAJNDT010001358.1:62680-662680 GCA_905221615.1 Symbiodinium sp. CCMP2592 | reverse complement strand
ACAACAGCAGGACATACTATCCAAATCAGTGCTCAGGCATGCTGCTGCCCAACAGTGCACGGGAGCCACGCCAGTCCCACAGCTAACCCGAAAACGGCCGCTGACGAAGCGGTGTCACACTCTCTGCAATGCAAGCGCACCGAATTCAGTGTACACCATGGTATTGGTGTCGAAACGGTTGGTACATGTTCCGCGTCTTCTCTACTTTTTACGCAAAATACCAACCAAGATGCTAAAGCTGCAGGTCTGATTTTGACTGGATCTGAACCAAATCATGAAAACTCCAAGAATTGAAATCATGCATGTCCTGAAGCTCTAGATCCGCCCCAATATGGTCAAGGAGCCTGCAACGTGCGATTGTTGCGCAGCATGTCAGCCAAGACGACTGCCAAGTGTCTCTTGCCATGGTCAATTAGGAACATGGGTACGAGTTCAGGCACAGGTAAGGTGGGCAGAGGCAGAGTCGTAGTCGGATCAACACTGATGCGTCAGTGCACTATGTCTCTGGTGTATATGGGCTGAGTTGCTACAATGCTGCAATCCACAGATGCTCCCGAGCTTCTGGATGTGCAGAGAGGAAGGACAAGAAACACAACCACTACGAAATAAAGACACAGACATACGCGTATGTGGTTGTCTGCGTATATGCATGTATGTGACAAGGATCTTCCTAGGATTCCTGCGGATATGATGTGCTTGGGTGACATTAGGTGTGCAGCAACAGGACAGCTCAGCTCAACAACCGCAATCATGACTGCAGCTGGCATTTGGAGCGTAGTTCCCGTTATTGAACGACGAGCGAACTACTGACATTGACATGCTCTTGTGCGATAAGCGTAACGAGACTTCAACAGATTTACACGCATCAGACACCAAAAGCTCGCATCATCACACGAATACTAAAGCTATGTCACCGTGTATTTCGCCACTCCAGCAGCATACACCGACGGAACAATCAAATCCCACAGAATACAACTGCACACGCTAATCAGGATGTTTCCCGACACGTACCCACTACCAACGGCACGATGGGTTGTCCGCTCGAGAGCCACTGCAAGGGATCGAGTTACCCATACATGTGCCGTATGGGCAGGTCACGCGCTCAAGTACCTGTGCGGGTTAGGAATTACAGCGCCTGGATGCCCGTAATCACTTTGCAATTCTTGAATTCCCGCCCGAAGCCAAAGTCTCCGAGGAATCTATAGGAGAAAAAAGTGCATGGGGCTTCTATGGGTGCCCAGGAGACTACAGCGGTACAGAAGGAATCCATGGGAGAGAGAATGTAGAGCTGATTCTGCCTGTGTGTGCAAATGCAGCTAAAACCGTCACCAACAGAAAGTGAGGCCACAGTCACATTCAATAGACCCTCTTAAAAACGTCCTGGATCAGCCCGTGCACCTGCGCCCTCTTTGTGCAGGGGATTTCGCTTCAGCCAGAGCTGATGGACGGTCTTGTCGTCTGAGCAGGACCATCAAGAAAGGTTGTTCAGACTGGATATGCTTGGAAGGGCTTCGTACCTCATCGCTGATTCTAGTGAGCAACTGGTTCTTGGAAGCGAGCTGTTTGCAAGACTCATCAGGCAGAGACTAGCATGGGGCGTCGACGGGCGGACAGATACAAATGGGGCTTCGTTGCTGTCCGGCATCTATGTGCTTATCCTTCTGGCGGGTTTGTTCGGTCACACCAAAAGGCCATTCCAAACAGCACACCACCCAATATGCGGTACATTTAGATTGCACTCGGGCTTGGCGTTCAAGTTCTCGGCGTGCATCGGGTTCAAGGCCTGTTAAAGTTGTGTTCACAGATGCCTGCGACCTAAAGTCAAGGCCTCGCAGGACGTCACAGAGCGGCTTCAGGCCCTCGGCCGTAATGCGGTTTCCGGCGATGTACCAGGTGTTCAGGGAAACCTGTCGCAAGTCTGCGCCCCCGCTAGATGGCTTTTTGTTCAGGACGCAGGTGAGTACGTGCTCGTAGGGGGGCCTTGTTTTGCAGCATCTACCGGCTCGCTCACAACAGGGTCTCACCTCGATGGCATTTGTCTACAGCCATCTCACAGCAAGCACATGTGACGTCAACATCAGGGAGTTATCAAGACGTGGCCTGCGTTTGCCATGACAGCTACGGGAGACTCAGGGTGGAAGTTTAGGGCCTCGGCAGTCAATAGTGTAAGTCTAGATGTGCATGGCCTGTCTGACTCCTTCCTGTTGTCGCCAAAGTCCAGCCCCGGATCTCGCATTTGTTGTATTACTATCATCGAGAATGAAGCTCAAAAGCCACTTCTGGACCAACGATGTCGCTTCAAAGCACCACAACACGTATCGCGATGGTGCACTCTTGTGGCAATCAACCACCACTCGCCGTCAAAAGAGAGTTCTGAAACATGCTTCGGCTGAACTCGAACCCCCCATCGACGATGACGGTATCCATGTATTGCCAATCTATGCCACTCAAGCTACATGACATGCCGACAAGTAGTTGACAGCCTTGCCCTCGCGAATGAGATCTGCAATGCGATGCGGCAAATTGTTGCCACCTCTGCAGTCGGAGCTGAGCATCAATTACTCTATCGTGATGTGTGGGATTGTGGGCTAATGGAGTATCAGTCGGAGATTACACCAAGGAACCCATTTCTGCTAGAATACTACATCGGCTTCTACTGCTACTATACTCGTGCTACTAATTTCGCTCTGTTTTACTACTTCGCCGGGCACCATTACTACAGCAGCACTACCGCTAAGACACTGACAGATCGCCTCTGCTACTTCCGTGTTTGTCGTGCTCGAAACCCTGTACCAAAGCCAGCGTAGTGAGCACCATACCAGGCCATGGATTACCATGAACCGCACTTTATAGAGTATGAGCTGGCAGGATGACAACTCTTACTGGCAAGATGTTTGCGAAATTTGACATACAGTCCTCCATGTGATTCAACCTGTCTTTTCACTCTGTACCCTCCAACTACCATTCTAGCGTCGCCCGGGATGGCGCTGGGAATATGAGAGTCCACTGATTGACGGGTTTTGATGACTCCCAACATCAGCCTGCAATGGTGACGTCAGTCTAGCAACGGTGCCATTTGCTTCGGTTAGCGCGTTGCCTTCCTGCTCGTAGTCAATCGAAATTCTAGTATCTAGTTCTGACTGACAATTCTTGGTTGATTGAACGGCTTTGACTATGCCGCTAGCGGTAGGTACGGAAGTTTGCAGTTGCGATACTGGGACAGAAGCACTACCCCTGGATGAAGTTCTGGCTTCACCGATTCCCATCACCCACTCCCATCACTCTGTGGTAACCGCCCTCTTTGTCATGATCATCGTCATCGTTTCCATCACGACCAACAAAGTCATCGCTTTCATCACGTGGCCCCGGAAAAATCCCTTGACTCGCGCAGGGACGAGGATGAATAATTATTGAATAATTAGTACCTCGCGCAGGCTGGAGCTTTGTCTCTAGGCATCGTTGGCTCCAGATGCTTGATCACGCAGCACGGTCTCAATTGCAATGCCTGACTACATGAAGCCGCCAGGCCGGATTCGAGCAGACATCACAGCCACATGAAGATATGCGCTGCAGATGCTGCAACCTCCAGGCTCGTTTTGAGCTGTGGCTTCTGGATTCATGCAACAAAGAAACGACCTGATATGCATTAAAATTTGGCACCCGAGATCTTTGTGCGTTACCAAGTTCACTCAGGGATGTCATTTTTCTCCGGATACAAAAGAAGCTCACCTGCCGGCAAGCGCCAACCACGAAATCGTCACAACGGCCAAAGCAAGGATGTAGACGTAGCGAAATGCGATGTCCACTTGGAGAGAAGGCGGGCGTTCCCAATAGGTGAGGGTAAAGGGCGTCCCCGGCAGGTATAGGTTCAGATCCAGTAGCATGCGCTGGAATGCTTCACCGTCCAGTGTCTCTGATTCTACGCCAAGACGGAAGAACATCCTTTTAACTTGGTCCATGCTCAAATACTGTCCAAGCTTGCGGAAGCCTAGCTGAATCTCACGTTGATCGAAGCAACCGGACCCGTCCTTGTCGAACATGTCCCACACTTCCTGGATTTGCTCCGGGCCCTTTGCAAGGACAACTGCCTTTCTACGTGAACCAACTGAAAGCGTGGATTTGGACCTCTGCACTTTGTGCTTCTCTGCCGTGACGTGTGATTCCTCTGTCTCCCGGGCGACCTGTAGATTCACGTCCTCATCATCATCTTCATCCCATTCCACCGTTTCCGCCGCTGCATGCCCCTGTTGCTCCTCTGTATCCCTCTTCAGCGCAATAGCCATCTGCTTCATAGCCTCAAACTTTCGGACTCTTTGACCTTCTATCATCATGAGCCACGACACTAAGCCGTATTCGAAGACAACCATCATGCTGAAGACCTTTGTTGTGAAGAGAAAACTTGTGAGCCAAGTCATGTAGTTCAACGGCGGTAGTTGAGATGTGACGCTGCTCTCCAAGTTCAGCATGATCAACACCGGGATCACTCCGATGGCGACACGAGCTGGTGCAGCTGTCGGGTTAATGAACAACCCAACCCAGGACACAAGCGCGAACGCCAAGCACGTGAAGAACACGAAAACGATGAGAGCATTCGGCCGGCGTTCCAGTGTCAGGTACACCCAGACCTGGGCTGAAAGTCTACAGTCCAGACATCTCTAGCTCAAGACAGCTCACGCTTCGCCCTTCATTAATAAACGCGCCCAGACACATATCTGTACCCTGCCCGGTATTCACCGGCACCGAACCACTCCGTGGTCACCTGTCACATGTCCCGAAGTGCCAGCTGCAGTGCAGTGACAAGCACATAGAAGGAACTAGAAGACAATTGGCCCGAAAGCATCATCAGCGAAGAGTGTGGGGCTATGTGATAGATCCAGTGTATAGGATCGTAAAGTCACAGAATCAAGAGTCATAGAGTCCATGAGTCATGAGTCATAAAGTCATAGAGTTGCAGTGACATAGCGTCATAGAGTCGTAGTGAGATAGAGTCAGTGTATAGGATCGTAAAGTCACAGAATCAAGAGTCATAGAGTCCATGGGTCATGAGTCATAAAGTCATAGAGTTGTAGTGAGATAGAGTCACGGAGTCGTGGAGTCATCTTTGTACCATACACTTGACTCGATGTAGTTCACTCTATGCCCTGTGTGTGGGAACGCTTAATCAAGATCCGCCTAGCGTGAGGGCTCAGAGCCTGACTCAACAGGTCAAGTGGCAACTTGTCAGAGGGATTGGCAAATGCATAATATATGGATACTATACATATAAATATATATATATATATATATATATATATATATATTATATATATGGAAATGTGCCTGGCCAAGAACTGGCCACTCGTCCTTGGCATTCCTGCCTCTCAAGTTATGAAGGGTGGAACGCCTCACATCGTCCTCATTGTACCAGCGGAAACACCAGCTGCGGAAAATGGCGTTATTGCAAGAAGCTTCACTGACTTCACAATAATAGAGCTGCGAATGAGGACAGAGTCACAGGTGACTGACTGGTCTCTGATCAGCCATGGCACATCTTAAAATCTTCCTGAAGACTTGGCTTTTTTTACACACACGCACATTCTTCTCGTGGCGGCGTCGTTGCTTGCTTGCTCTTTCGCAAGACAGCGTCGAAGCAAGCAAGCAACGTCCCAAAGACCGGCATCGGAGAGGCGGCCTGAGGAGGTGCCGGGAGAGGTCATCCCAGGGATTACGGTGGTCCGGAGCCTCGTGAAAATGGCTGATTGTAGTTGCAAAGGTTCGTCGGGAGCCCCGAGCCTCCATAGCACGCATTATACCAAGCCAGGGTATAGGGGTATAGTATCATGGAAGAAGAAACATAGCGGCAGCTGACAAACATCCCCAAACGGAAGCCGCAACACTGGTCTCTGAAAGGAGTCGGGAATTAGGGTTTCGCTCTTCATCTCAAACCACAACAGGCCAGCGTATGTTACTTAGCCGATTCAACAGACTCCAGGGGAACGCCAGGGGCTTATGGGTCCTTAGGCCTAGTAGTAGGACTAATGCAGGGATCATGGTGGTCCAGAGCCTCCTCCAGAAAGATTGATTCTAGCTGCAGACATTCCACGGCACAGTCGCGTCTCTCAAGCCGGCAACAGCAACCTCCCACGTAGAACTCACTTCTCGAGACAGCGCCGTGTCGACCTGTGACCAATGCTGCAGACTGTCCAGAATCTTTTGCGCAAGTAGATCTCTCTCCGAATCGGAAGACAGATGTCTCGCGGAAAATGATTCTACCGTAATGTCCAACGAGTAGGCAGCCGCGGATTGGCGCACGTTGGCATCCTCGAAGATGTCGCAAGCAGCTG
Organism: Symbiodinium sp. CCMP2592; assembly: GCA_905221615.1. NCBI lineage: Eukaryota > Dinophyceae > Suessiales > Symbiodiniaceae > Symbiodinium > Symbiodinium sp. CCMP2592. The sequence continues at coordinate 656,357 of CAJNDT010001358.1, read as the reverse complement.
CAACCACCGCTTCAGCATCCTGTGCTCCGGCTCTGCGAACCGCGTAGACTTGCTGCGGCTCAGTAGGGAATGCAGGAATGAGTGAGCCTTTCGGCTTGACATCATGTTGGAAGAAAATCCTTTGTCAGCGGCTGGACAGAAACGTCCTGGGAGCAAAAGCAAGAGGAAAGAAAGAGAGCGAGAGCCAGAGAGAGAGAGAGAGAGAGAGAGAGAGAGAGAGAGTCCATGTTTGACAGAAGTGATGAGGTCCTACAAAACGCCCGAGCGACTTTTGCTTTGTATGAAGTCTGTTTAATCAAAACTCAAGTTATCCTGTGGCAAAAGCATTTGTAACAATTCCGGGGGACTGTTTTGATTGACAAACATGACATGGAACCTTACAACTTCATTGAAGTTTTCGTTTTCAACTCGAAGACTAGACTTGGAGAATTTCACACGGCAGCAGCCTTTCAATCGAACTTGTTTTTTGGATTCTTTGTAGCAAGTCCAGGGGCATCATGTTTGGCAACATCAAAAATCAAACACAAATCAATTCATGGGCCACTTGATTTTTTGTTGTTTGTGTGTGCGCTTGAAGTTAGTGTTTTCAACTCGAAGACTGGATTTGGAGAAATTCACACAGCAGCAGCCTTTCAATCGAACATCTTTTGGGATTCTTTGTACCACGTCCAGGGGCATCATGTTTGGCAACATCAAAACTCGAACACACATCAAATCATGAGCCACTTGATTTTTTGTGTTCTTGAAGTTATCGTTTTCAACTCGAAGACTAGACTAGACTTGGAGAATGTCACACGGCAGCAGCCTTTCAATCGAACATCTTTTGGGATTCTTGGTACCACGTCCAGGGGCATCATGTTTGGCAACATCAAAACTCAAACACACATCAAATCATGAGCCACTTGATTGTTTCTGTGATTTGTGTGTGTGTGTGTGTGTGTGTGTGTGTGTGTGTGTGTGTGTGTGTGCGCTTCTGCACCTGCAACATACACATGCATGCCATGTAGAAAGTAGACTGTAGCAGCCTAAAACCTTAAAGTCTTTGAGTGCTAGATCCTTACCATGCGTGTCATACATAATTCGCATGTTTCCGGCTGAGGCTAGAGCAGCTAGAAAGCCTACACCGTAACCCTGGTAAACCCGAGCATCCCCCCTGAGGCACCTAAGTCCCGAACCCCGCGTTCTTTTCAGGGTCCTGCAGGCAAGCCCGGGGAGAAGTTCAAGAAGCTAATCGTGCCGTGATGGCGCGGACGACGACGAATGTGCCGTGATGGCGCAGACGACGAGGCTGACGATAGATGTGCCGTGATGGCGCAGACGACGAGACTGACGACAACCATGTGCCGTGATGGCGCAGGAACACCTGGGAGAAGATTGAGTAAGAGCAGGCGTGTTAGGATCCGAAAGAGGTGAACTATGCCTGCGAAGGGCAGAATCAGTGCGCCGTGACGGCGCAGATCCAAGCGCGATGTGCCGTGATGGCGCAGATCACACACAATTGGGAGAAGTTTGAGTAAGAGCAGCGTGCGAGGACTCGAAAGATGTGCCGTGATGGCGCAGACGACACAGACGACGAGTGCGCCGTGACGGCGCAGAAGACGACGACAGCCGACGATGCATGCGCCGTGATGGCGCAAACCTCTCTCTCACGCTCTCGCTCGCACTCACTCTCTCTCCCTCCTTCCCTCTCTGAGGCCTCGCCCTCAGTGCATCTTATGCTGCGAGAGCGAGAGGAGGGTCAGGCCACACAGGCTTGCTGAAAGACTTCTTGCACGAGCAGCTACACACGTCTCAGTTGCAGAATCCACAAGGCCCCGGGCTTCCCCGTCTTCTTCTAAGACGCAGCCTCAGCAAAATCCCGTGTTACTGTAGTACAGTCTTGTCAATTGCATGCTTGGGAGAATCTGGAGCCGCAATATGTAAAGGGCTCACGCTAAATGACGCAAGGCTCTCGGACTCTAGGATATTCTAGGATGTTTGAGGCAGAATTTAATTAGCATTCGATGAAGGATTGAGGATCCTCCTTCCCAGCAAGCAACACCTGGCATGTGAGCGGTTGCAGGGCAGACTTTGGATCCGGAGTCCCAGTGTCGCGCCGGTCTCAGCGGAAGATCACTTTGCGACGAGACGGGCATGCTCTGCTTGAGACAAACCTTACGTGCTTAGATTTATTCGAAGCAGTTCACACTCCTCAGATAGCCCGCAAGTTCTAGCTACTGCAAACAGCTCATCGCTCGACAGCCCGCTCTGGAAGATCTTATCTTTCTGCACCAAAGAAGCTTTATAGAGTCCTTATTAGCCAGGCGCGAGCGGACAGTCGGCCACGGACTCAGGAGTCGGAAGAGTCGGAGGCCCCTAGCAATGTAGCTTGGGAAATCTCGATTCTCGGCTGGACAACACGTGCAGGGTAAGACTCAGACCGTAGCCAGACCACTTCAGGCGCAAGTATGGAAGAGAGCTTCTGGCAGCATCCTGAGCATTGCAGTTGACACAGTGCCAGGCTGGAAACCACAGGCGGTAACTCCGAGATGTAACCACTTCTGCAGCCTTCGCAGCTGCTCTGTGATGGGCTTGGCTTCTGATAATGAGCATAAAACCTATAATCCAAGCTTCAGTCATGGCATCTGCCCTTCAATCTTCGTCAGCGGCTAGGGCTGCTAGGCACTTCGGTGGGAACCAACTTCTCCTGAGGTAGGCAGTCTATAGTCTAGCAACTGTATGCTTGAAAGACTTGTTAACAGACCACTGGTGCCTCGGCGGGCGAGGTCGAGGATCGCAATGGCGTGGACAAGGCCTGCTCCTGCGCAGTGGATGATCATGCGGAATAGAGAGCTCCTTGGGCGCAGGTCTTGACGTCCCTTCCCCCCCTTTGAAACGATGTGAAAATTTGGTGGTCTTTATCAAGAGAGTCCTGGTGAAGCGGTACTTCCGTAGGCTCCACAGGATTTTTGGATGTTCTACAACAGAGAAAAGCAGAGAAATATCATAAGCCACCAATGCAGCCCATGAGCAGTCGGCAGCACTGCCAGAGTCGGCAACGAGGAGAAGGGGCTGATCCGGAGCTCCTTTCATCACATCATGTTGTTGCAATGGGTAAGACCTTGGTGCTCTTGTGACACGAGTCCTGGCGGAGCTGCAGCTGCAAAGCCATACATCGGCCCTGCCAGGCACATCTTCCAATGCAAGATTCACGGGGCGGCTGCGGCATCTGCACGCGCCTCGGAGTCGTCGAGCTTGCGTTGCATCGTCTCCATTTCTGCACGATCAGTGCAGCGCCGCTCCTGCTCAGCAGGAGCTGACACCAAGACAGGAGGCATGCCGCACACAGACATGCCTCGAACTTCAGCTGCATCATCAGCTCGTTGTCCTGTCAACAGCATAGTAGCGGTCCTACTCAAACTGTCTACTGTTCGTGAATATGTCCATATGATGTCTATCGCCCCGCCTGCAACTGCTGGCGATGGTCCTCACTCGCCTCGGCCTTCATAATGATTGCGGATGTCTCCTGTAGCAGCTTTCTTGACTCTTGGTCCCGGAACATTTCAGACCGCCCCACCTGCAGCTCCGCCAATCGCTCCTCGCTGGCCTCCAGCGACTTTTGGGTGATCTCGGCTTCGCTGTTTGGCCCCACCCTGCCTCCAGCTCTTGCTTGGACTCGCTGGCACACGCGTTGGCATGCGCGAGCCAGGCCTGGTCCATCGGTAATCACTTACAGCTGGCTTCTATGTCTGTCTACCCACCTGCGTCTCTGCGAGGACTCCAGCATTTGCGTTGGCCTGCCGTGTTATCATTCCGACAGTAACACCTCCCTATGGTCTGACAGCCAGCCTCTCGGAGATCCTGTTCAACTTTCCTGATGTATTCCTGACAACATGTGCAGCTTATGATTCCAAGCTTGGATGTCAGAATGTCGGAGAATGCAGGGGCCTCGTCTCGCTTGTGGCGGGATATGAGCCGGGTGTTGTCTGCCACCAGGACAGCATTTCTCCTGTCCAAAGCCCTGTGACACTCCCGGGTCTCCTCCAGAACCTGTTTTTCCTCAGCTGTTTTGTCAAGGAACACGCACGAGCCCATCAATGCAGAGCTGACTCTCAAAATTGCTGCTCCGCAGCTCTCTTCAGCTCTCTCCGCATCTCCTCCGCAGCCTCGGAATGGGCGCTTTGGAACCTATTTCAACGCAACTTACCCGGTTCCTGCCTGGAGCTCTATCCTCATCTCTTTTTGCGTCTCCTGCGCTACGTAGGAATGCCGGGCTCTTTGGAACCAATTCAACCGCCACCGCCCGGTCTGCCTGGAGCTGCTCCCTGGTCTCCGTTTGGCTGGCCTTCAGAATGAACTAGCATGTTAGGGGCCTTCTGTCATTGATGATCCAATGGCCTCAGCGCTCTTCATTGCAGCCTTCTCGGATGCCTGCACCGATACTCTGGATTTTCTGTTCCTTTTTCGGACGAACAAACCAACGATTTGTTAAGGCTGGCACCTCAGTCATGGCCTCGTACTTGTTGCAGCTGGCCTGCCAAAAATAGTCTAGACTCCGGTGCACTCAGTTCATCACGTGCTGAGATTCTCGCCTCCACCCTGAGAAGCTTTGCACGCGTGCTCTCCAGCTCTGTCCCAGCTGCTTTCAACTTCTCCTCTGCGAGAGCCTGACAGAATGAGTACGAACAGTCACTGCAGCCAACACTCTGGCGGTGGTGCCCCGGGTGACCTTCTCGCTGTAGAAAGCCCGAGCTTCTGCGAGGTTGGTCACCCGGTAAGCCTGAGTCTACGCTCTCATATCTCGGAACAAGCCAGGCGAGGTTTGGGTCTGGGTAGGCTGATGCGCCAAGTGCCCGACATCCGTAGTTGTGAGCAGCTGCCGAAGTTCCGCCTGCCGTCTCTTTCTCCCTCTGCCCCCCTCCCTCTAAGTCTCGCTCTCTTTTTATCCACCTCGGTGGCTGCGCCAGCTGCTGAAGCTTCCTCCTGCGCTGGCTCTCTCTACGTCTATCCCTGCTTGTTTCCTTGCTTCCTGTCACGCCCCACCTCGGCTTGGCGAGCTGCTGCCAGTGCTTCCTGGCGTGTGATCCGTTCTCTCCTTCTGCCTTTGTCATCTAACTTCCCTTCACCCCAAGGAGTCACTTGCCCCTCTGTGTCTTGCGCCTCGGCTTCCTTCAGCTCCGCAGTCTTCTCCTTGAGCTGCTTCACGAGGCGCGCGCTTCGGTCGTCGCGGTTCTGCCCAGCATCGGTCTCTCTTTTCCGGGCGTTTTCACTACGGCGGTCAACGTATTGACCGTAGTAGGAGTTCCATGCCCGGGAGCCGTCCGACCCCGAAGCCATGCTACTCGTGCTGCTGCTCGTGCTGTGCTGGTGCTGGTGCTGGTGCTGCAAAAGTCTGGTGCCCGTGCTGGTGCTGGTGTTGCTGATGCCCTGTGCTGGTGCTGGTGTTGCTGCCTCTGATGCGCTGGCTGCAACTAGATTGTGGCAGCTCCGACAAAACTACGTACTATGTCGCATCGTGCATGTGAAGAACACATGACCAGCTCCGCTAGGACTGCTCGCACATCACTTGTCTCTGACGTATGTTCGATCTGAAAGAAGCAGTCTGGCTGTTTGTGGGACATGCAGGGACAGGGAGTTGGGATCATGCATTGAAGAACCCAGTGACGCCTTCAAGAAAACATGCAGTTGACATCAGAGGCACTGAGCGCATTCCCGCAAGACAGCTCTTCATGCACAGACAGACATAGCCCTGCTCGTCGTGTGGGACACTGCCTGCTGAGGTCTCCGGCCACTTGTGCGATGAGGCCGCCGGGAGCTAGGGCGTCAGGGTCCTGAGAGCTGGTTGGCGTTGCTGATGCCCGTGTTTGTGCTGGTATTGCCGATGCTTGTGCTGGTGCTGGTTTTGCTGCCTCTGCTATGATGAAATGAGAGCATGTTCCAGAGCACGGCGGGCTGGCGGTGCACACTCGACTGCTCACACACTGCACGCACTCGAACATGAAAGCATTTGCTTCTGACTCACAGTGCTGAGGTCGCCGCCCGCTTCCACCCGGAGAAGGTGCCAAACTGGGCACACTCAAGATGTGTGTGGTTTCTGCAGTATGCAATCAAAGGCTCCTGGAGTGGGGACTTCTCCCAAGCAGATTGCACACTCAAGATTTCTGCGGTTTCTGCAGTATGCAATCAAAGGGTCCTGGGGTGGGGACTTCTCCCAAGCAGACTGAGCTTCTGAGGCCGCGTCTTCGCTGAGCCCGCCGGCGGAGGCGTGGTCCAGACTTCCTGGCCCGGACCGGCCGTGAAGGCCTGCCGGGAGCTGGCTTGCCCACCCTAGCGCAACAAGTCCTTAACCGCTAGAAGTGCCTGAACTTGTTGCATGCGTAAGCACACTTATCCCAGAAAGCCCGACACCCCTAAAGCCCTGAACCCCTCAAACCTCTTTTCAACCCTTGAAACCTCAAGGCCCATTTCAACCCCTCTTGAACACCACCGGAAACCGTTCAACCCCTCTTGAACAAACCCCTCTTGAACACCACCGGAAACCGGAAACCAGACTTCGGAAGTGCCCCTTCCGAAATAGGGGAGGATTCAGAAGTGGGGCCGGGAAGTGTTTCGGAAGCTAGGAAACAAGACTTTGGCGCGAGATCTGGTTTTCATTCCGGAAAGTCTTATTTTATTCTGCTTCCAACAGATGTCTCGTTCGCATGTGCAGCCACCAGCCTCTCTGCAACAGATTTCATTCGACACTGCTTGTAAGCTGCCCAAAATGCCCCTGCTCATGCAACTAGGTCAAGAGGCTGTTCCTAGTAGAGTAGGCAATTTTTAACCATTCTTGGGTTGTAGTGAACCTGCAGTTCCGCATGATACCCGACCAATAGGTGTTAAGTCGCAGATCGCGCGAATGCCGCGAGGGCCGAAAAGGGCGCGTGGGAGCACAGTGAAGATACTCTGCGCGTGGAAGGGCTGTCGTCGGCGAAACATAGATGTCAAGAACAAATCGCATGCGCTGGAGATCGAGCACGTGAACTTGACAGAGACTCGCAAACTGCGTAGCAATTGTGGCGCTGCACGTTTCTGCTGCGCAGAGCACTTGGCAAAATGCCATCTACCGGAGAGGGCTGACAGGGGCGGTCGGGAAGCATTAACGGCAGAACAATGCTGCTCGCTCTTCGAAACCTTTGCCATGGAGGTGCAAGCACCCTGGGCCGGAGTGGCATTCCTCCTCGGCGTCTTCATGGGGGAGAGGCAGGCTTGCGTTCTTGGCGCCCGCGACAGTTGGTTCACAGGCATCGGCACAGACCACCCATGCATCAATGTTCCCAGAATCAACAAAAAGACCAAAGCCAGAGAAATCCCGCTAGATAAAAGTTTTGCGGCCCTTCTGGCCCAGTGGACCAGCCCGGAATCTGGGCCCGTACGAGGGGGCGGCGGTTCCCAGTGGCCGCATCCGGATCAGACATTGCAGATGGCCGATCAGGAGAGGACAGGCGCGCAGAAACGGAAACGTGGCAATCTCTTGTTTCCCGGGAAGCTTTTGTCAGGAGGAGGACGCAACTACCGCAAGCCAGTCACAGAACGCGGATGGCACGACAGGTTTCAGGTGGCGCAGTCTTGCATCGCAAAGCAAAGAACAGCAGCAGAAGCAGAAGGCAGAGGGCACGTCTTCGACGAGATATCGCTGGCCAGAGTCTCTTCCCATTCTATGAAGAAGTCGACAGTCACGCTCCTCAAGGGCGCTGGAGTGGCCACGCAAGTGATCTCATTGATCACAGGTACTTCTTGCAGAATGCTTGAGAACACTTACTTCCAGCCGAGTCGAAAGGTCCAGCGAGACGCCGCTGCGGCCGCGTTTTCAAAGATTACAGACGGTCTCACATCCTTGCATTCCAGGGACGTCGCTCCTTCATCCAGGGACGTCGCTCCTGCGTTGTTCTGCACACAGTGCGGGCGTCCCGCGAAAGCGGCATGGTGCTATTGTCGCAGCTGTGGCAGTGAGTTAACTGATCTGTAGTTTCCTCGTGCTCGCAAAATGTGTGCTCGAAACAACCTCGCGCATCGGATTTCAGCGGATTGGTTCTGGTAATATCTTCTTTTTCGCAGGCTTGGATTTCTACAAGAGAATCTGCGAGATCTGATACACTATGCACAGGCTGCTGTCTCACGGCAAATGCAAAAACCGCGTTTGCCAAACCCGTGCCTCGAACTGCACTCTTGCGCCAGAAATCACCTGTGCATGCAGCTGCAACAACATGAACAGACAATGTCTGTCGTCTAGCGGTCACACGTGCAACACATTGCCCAGGCCGCGACACTGGCGGCACGGTGCTGGGACGAAAGGCGGAATGCTGCAGAAGCCACTCGAGCGCCTCACAGTGAGGCTCTAGGGAAAGGGTTCTTTGGGGTTCCCTTTTCAAGGACCAAGCGTGCCAGGAGTGCTCGTATTGAACTGGGTGCCGAGATTCCACTAGCCTCGGTAGGTTGGGGTGTGAGGTAGTCAGGGACTTTCGTAATTGGCCTCTCGGATCGGGCTTGCACATGGGGCTCCGGAGGGACGTCCGAATCTCCAAAACTGCATCCCCAAGAAACATGGATTCTCTTGAAACCCGGAAGCGACCCTTGACTGAGCAAGGCTGAGCAAGGGGCCACTCGTCAGCTTTCTTCACAAGCCTCGATGGGTCGTGGTCCGAGGTAGTTAGGGAATTAGGGTATACCGTACTGTCTACAATGAGCAGCATGTCGGGTTCTGCGGGGACAGGAGCTTCATTCGAGACATCACAAGCAGAATCCCCTAAAGAAATCTCGATTCCCTCTCATGACTGAGCAAGGCTGGCCAAGGGCCCAACTCCGCAGCTGCCACTCATCAAGACTTTCCACAATAAGCCTCGATGGGTTGGGGTCTGAGCTACTTAAGGAACTAGGGCGTGCTCGATTTGCACAACGAGTCTCTCGGACAAGGGGTTTATACATGTGGGGTTCCAGAGGGAGAGGAATTGCGCTCTGAGGCATCACAAGCCGAATCCCCCAAAACAAATTCAGGACTGCCTCCTTTCTCATCGAACCCCAGAACCGACCTTGCAACACAGTCCCCTAAGCCCGTCAAAGCTACATGCACTGCAGAACCAGCTGGTCACCGAGAGCGGCTGCTTTTCGGTTTTGTTTCGAATGAGCACACTAGGCATCAGGTTCCAGCAACCCCACAGCTCTAAGAGCAGATTGCATCACCAGAGCGAGAACATCCACACACATTGCATTGCCACACAGCTTTCCAAGCTGAGGGAGAGAAAGAGAAGTGCCAAGCACTTCCTCGGGCTGTATGCCCTGCAACATGAGCATCTCATACACGGACATATGGCGCATGCGCCAGCTCAGAAAGAAGCCCTTGCCCCCGGCGCGAGCCCGAGTAAGACATGGACAATAGTCGTAGTTGTAGTGGGGTGTGGATCGACCCACGTCAATGACATAGGGCTCCGACTCCGGATCCCCACCCGCAAGGATGATACGTTCCAATGACTCTTGGAGCACGCGACAAGCATTGCTTCCTGCAGAAGGCACCGTCGGTTGATCCAGCACATTCACCAGCTCCTCCGGCAGGGTGTAGGCCAGAATGCTCTGCATAGGCACCTGCACAGACTACTCTTTTACAGACCTACCGGCACATTCTACGAGCGCTTCAGGACGTATATTAAGCATTACGCGGGCCTCCGGCGGTACTTCTACCTCTCGAACCATGTGCGCCGCTTGGCAGCCAATGATGAAAACACGCTCTCGGTGTTGTGGTATACCACAGTGTAGGCGAGGGTTGAGCACCATGAGGGTCACAAAGTAGACCGAGCGGCCACCAGCCCGCACCAACGACAGCCGCTTCATCACGTACTCAAGAAACTGCGGGTGGCTTTCAAGCAACCCGCACACGTTCTCTATTATGAAGACTCGCGGGTGTCGCAACTCGATCCATCGAAGGCAAGCGTCGAAAGCTGCGGCCCGTGGGTCCAGCTGACCAAGACCCAGGCCGTGGCGGGAAAAGGGCTGACAGGGCGGCCCACAAACGAAAATGTCAGCTGACTCGGACTCCTGATCAGGGCGGTGGCATAGCGATGGGGTCTAGTACAGAACTTATCGCTTCTGTTATAAGAAACTGAATCACTTCGAAGTGCTGATAACGGGCTCCTCCATAAATTCGGTGCTCAGGACATTGTTGAAGAAACGCTCGTGCTCCCACATTTCTTGATTCCAGGTTTGACTGGCAGAGTCGCAGTCACAGCCAAAAACGGAACGAACGCGTAAATTCAGGCGGCGTGCTGCGAAGAGCTCACTGGCAAGTCCGGTACAGGCACTCCCGACAGTCAGCACGCGATGCTGCTGCCGCTGCATCACTCTAAGTTACAAGGCACTTGCAATCACTGGGCTTTGCACTACCCTGAGACCAACACCTGGCGGTTCAGCCTGCAAGAAAAGCTCGTGCATGTGGAGCCGCGGTTCAGAATGCATGCCACAGCTGCGTCCATGTTTTTTGCCCAAGTGCTGACGCGACATGCATCGTGTGCATCATCTTCTGGCAGCCGTGCAGTGCATGGGCGCATGGTATGTCGACTTATCCTAAGTGTAACACTCACGGCTGCGTGCTTCATGCGACGTGCAGGCTACTGCTCAAACAAGCGGAAGTTGGGATTGAGACCGGCATGCCAAGCAAGGGCTGGGGAAGCAGCTGCGCTAGACTTTGCTCTCGTCTCTGTAGTGTATACGATTACACCCTAGAAACCCTATCAATGCTAGACCTCTGAACCCTATTATAAAATCCTACGAACCCTGACGAGCCCTAAAACCCGCCCCCTACCGAGTTCTTCCTTGCTGCTTCTCCAGCCAGCAGACGGCCTGATGATAGGCGTACAAGTGCGCGAAAAGCGATGCTGCGCGTACCAGGATCTAGAATCTAGAGGCCATGATCTGGACCTGTGGGAGTGCAGCATGATCTGATGGTGTAGCGCAACATCTCACGCCGCAAAATTCGGCAGTCAAAAGCGACTGCAAGAGGATCTACCACCCAGGCACTCACGCTTCTGGCGATGGACAGACTGGGGCATCCGCGTCTGCGGAGGAGCTTCCCTTTGGCGAGGACTGATTATCCGTGGAGCCCTTGCCTTTGAATTTGGCCAATTTGGCCAATATCTCTTTTGCGCGGGCCGCCGCTTGGCCCCTGCCCTTGTTCTTGCCCTTTGCCTTCCCTCCGCGGCCTTGTCCTTTGGAAGCGCCTCCGCTTGTGGATCGATCGCCTTTGCGTGGCTTCTTCTGCGGAGGCTCCTCGGCGGTCTGCTCCTCGCCTCCACACAGCAGCTCCCGCCTTACAGGAATCATAACCCGACTCAAGTTGTGGTATGCTGAGGAATCTACCACGAGGGGGGGTTGGTGTACTGATCAAGTCAAGTGATGCAGCTTGGGCACAACATGGGCTGGTGCAGGGGGCTCTTCTGGTCTTTGAACTCGGCCCAAAGGCGCTGCTTGAGCCTGTTGCTCAACAGCTCGGCGTGCTTTGCCGTCCACGCCATCCCAAGGTAGGAAACTTTCATTCGGAGACACGCCAATCCCACTGACTCGTCAGCCATGCTCGCGTCCAGGAGGACGCCGATCTGGAACGTGTGCAAGACCTCCTCCACCACCGTCGTCGGCATGCTGTGCCAGTGAACTGGCTCGCGCTCGTCTCCAAAGCTTGGTTTCTCCATCTTAGGATCGGGGGAGGGTCCGGAAGCTAGAATTTTCCCGGAGTGGCCGTAAATGGCCTTTTTTGTGTCGCTCGTCTCGCGCCACAAGTCTTTCCACTGCGGCAACTCGCCGGGGCCTATCACGGAGCTGATGGTGCTGCGCTGGAAGTGCCTGCCATTCCGCTTCTCAACGCTGATCTTCGAGCCGAACACGTGGAGCCCTTCCGCAAGCTGAATGAAGCCGCGCTGCGTCGCTTTGCGAGCAAGCACGCTCTCCTCCGAGTAGGTCACGGTCAGCTGCTGGCGCTCGCGCTCCTGCCCAATGCACGCACACCCAGACAAGGAACTTCAACAACACATCTGAAGCAAAAAACGGAACTCGGTCCGGCCAATGGCTGCCGTCAGGGCAGATCATGCAGTTGAACAGCTTCAAGTTGTGGTCTCTACCCCCGTCGAAGCACAAGACCAGGACGTCGGCGTTGGGCCCCGCCTGTATTCAGGGTCCGAAGATAAAGGCACATGGTTGTGGAGCCTACGTTGCCATGAATGAGAAACAAGCTCGCTGTGACAGCCTCCAGCTTGCGTGCTGCGAGAGCTGCTTTGATGGTCTTCTGGAGTCTGTCCGGGTTGAAGGACGGGCGCCTCAGGTGAGGCTGCGTCGAGCTTTCACCCGCCGTTTTCAGGTCGTACCATACTGCAAGCTTTCCCCCACCATACGAGCCCCAGGTAGAGCGCTCCAGGATCTCCTGGAGGATGTTGACCGTGGCCGGCTCCTCGAACGTTCTCACGTATCTGTCAGCCTGCTGTCGGCAGGTCGCCATCCAGGCGTCAATCTCATCTGCCTTCTCCGTCGCCACAGTCGCCGGAACGCCCAGAGACTCAGCACTGAGGCCATCCGTGCTGCTTGCGGGTGCCGCCGTGTCTTTCTCATTGCCCGGGGTCTCCTGCACGTGGCTGACGGTCCCCAGCACTTCTGCCACTTCCTTCAGCATGTCGTCGAAGGGCTTCTGGCCACAAAGTTCCACGGCCAAGCTTGCGCTGCGAAGACTATTCTTCAACTGGGCATCCAGCGAAGTGGAGAACACGACGGCTTCCAGAAACAGGATGGCTTTCAGGGTCGCCGGCGGAAGGACACCCTGCCAGCTCGTGTCCACACGAGCAGAGCCCCCACCACACTTCGAACGCCAGACCCACACGCTGCTGCACAAGTCCTGTGCAGGGGCCGTCACCGAACTTTAATTAGTAGTATCAAGAACCACAGTTCCCTGCCAGCCACACTCGCCTTGCAAATGCCGACGGCCGTGGGGTCGAACCCGTTCTTCGGCATCCACTCATGCATGAAGTACTCCATGATCCGTGCCTTGGCCGCCAGGCACTCGATCAGGCTCGTCTTCGAGCCTGCGAAACCACCACCCTTCATCTGGGCCACATCCATGAAGCCGTGCTGATGCAGGTCTTGCACAGCGGCAACCACGAAGCAAGCCAGCTTCGGATCCTTGCTCGCGGTCTTGGAAAGCGCCTCTAGGCTGCCCAGGTTGTGGAATGGGGAGGCCGTGCCGTACTTGGACTCCAAGGAGACGATCGCATCACGGACACCGGAGCCAGCTAGGAAGTTGTCATGGAGTCGCAGGCCGGTCTTGACAAACGTCACGCTCACCTGCCGGGCTCAACAGGTCTGGTCACCCTCTCAATCAGCACACCAGGATGGCTCACAACACACGACAACAAGCTATCGCAGACTTAGACTGGCGCGCAGTGCCCCACACACAACGCGCTGCAGAACGACATGCAGCATGCACGGATAAAATCCGATATTTGGCCTCTTCGCTCATCTTGGATGAACTCTTCTTGAAGCGCTTCGACCACGCCTTATGCAGATCTTCTGGCTTCACAGCTCCTCCACCCTGCGCTGTTCGCACAGAATCCCTGAGGTTAGCCAACTCCAGAATCCGCTGAAGGGCCGATCTGCAGAAGGCTTCTGCAGCGGAGACATACTCCTCCCGAGCATTCAGCGAATACCACTTCAGCTCATCCTCGTCCTGGCAGACCTGTGCATTCCGGAGGCTGATAATTAAGATGATAGCAACAGCGTTGTCGAAATTGCCCCGCCTGGAAGACGAAAGATGCGTGGAGCATTGTCTCACGCCACTGTTCCACCCGCTCGTCGGCCGCACCTTCGCGGATCTCATGCGCGACCTGTGACATGAGGGCCATGATGAGCTCCGGAGGGCTGACTCGATGCAGGCCACCGAACCCAGCTTTTACCTTTGCCCCTGTGGTACCCGGAAGCACGCCCACAACGACCGGCAGCTGATACGGCCACGTCCTGGGGGAGCTCCAGAAGTCTCGTTTTAGAACGTCCACGCCGTAGGAGGAAACATGGACCTCTGGCCATGGATTCCAAGTCATGCTTAGCCACATGAGGTTGCCCGTGCACGCGTACTCTCCGGACTTCTGCATGGCCAAATCGAACGTCTTCATGACAAAGGGAGCCTGCAGGGCAAGTGTGCTTGCTAACCGAACATGTTCACGTGTATCACAGAGCAACAGCTGGAACGTGCGAGGCCTCCGCCGAGTGGACAGGGTACCGGTACCCTATCCACTCGACGGCCTCGGGCGGGGGAGGCTGCTGAGGCGGGGCGGGTAAAGCTGGCCGAGTGGAGAGGGTACCGGTACCCTCTCCACTCGGCCAGCTTTACCCGCCCCGCCTCAGCAGCCTCCCCCGCCCGAGGCCGTCGAGTGGATAGGGTACCGGTACCCTGTCCACTCGTCGAGCGAAGACTGCGGCTTAAGAGGGAATGAAGCGCGTTAAGCGTCACGCTGGGCCTTGAAGCCAAACACGCGTAGCGTGACAAGCATAAGTGGCGTGACGGAGAAAAGGCCGTCACGCAGAGAGTTAGGGGCCCACAGCCTCAGAACGCACCCGCCGGGTTTCAAAGCTGTTACCTAAGATCATGCGTTACGGAAAAGACGCCGTCACCCAGGGAATTTCGAGCTCAGAATTTTGGGCCGGTACCTGCAGAAATGCGTCCCTGGCTGTCAGCCACGCCCGTTCCCCCTACACCACCACGTCACGGGAAACAGCCTGTCACGCCTAGAAATTCGGGCCGGGAACCTCCGCGTGACGCGTCACGGGAAAGGTGGCCGTCACGCCTAGGATTTCGGGCCGGGAACCTCCGCGTGACAAGAAAAACTGGGGTCCACCGCGTCACGGGAAAGAGCCCGTCACGCCTGGAATTTCGGGCCGGGAACCTCCGCGTGACGGGAAGAGGAAGGCTTCACGGGAAAGGTGGCCGTCACGCCTAGAAATTCGGGCCGGGAACCTCCGCGTGACGGGAAAACAAAGCGGTCCACCGTGTGACGGGAAAGAGCCTGCATGTCATGCATAAAATTTCGGGTGGGGAGCCTCCGTTACGGAAACAAGGCCGAGGCCGTTACGCAAAGAACTTCTGGCCCCTGTGTTTCCGAAGCACCCTCTTTGTCCCCCACCGATTCCCTACACCACCTGTCACGGCAAACAGGCTGTCATGCGTAGAACTTTGGGCCCGGAACCTCCA
Organism: Symbiodinium sp. CCMP2592; assembly: GCA_905221615.1. Classification (NCBI taxonomy): domain Eukaryota; class Dinophyceae; order Suessiales; family Symbiodiniaceae; genus Symbiodinium; species Symbiodinium sp. CCMP2592. The sequence goes on along the minus strand of CAJNDT010001358.1, from coordinate 641,128 downwards.
GAAACGCTTCCCTGGCTGCCAGCCAAGCCAGTTCCCCCACGTCACGGGAAAGTTTCCTGTCACGCCGAGAATTTCGGGCCGGGAACCTCCGCGTGACAGGAAAAATGGCGGTCCACCGCGTGACGCCCGTCACGCCTAGAATTTCGGGCCGGGAACCTCCGCGTGACAGGAAAAATGGCGGTCCACCGCGTGACGCCCGTCACGCCTAGAATTTCGGGCCGGGAACCTCCACGTGACAGGAAAATGAAGACGGTCCACCGCGTGATGGAAAGGTGGCCGTCACGCCTAGAATTTCGGGCCGGGAACCTCCGCATGACCGGAAAAAGAAGACGGTCCACCGTGTGACGGGAAAGAGCCCGTCACGCTTAGAATTTCGGGCCGGGAACCTCCCCGTGACAGGAAAAATGGCGGTCCACCGCGTGACGTCCGTCACGCCTAGAATTTCGGGCCGGGAACCTCCACGTGACAGGAAAATGAAGACGGTCCACCGCGTGATGGAAAGGTGGCCGTCACGCCTAGAATTTCGGGCCGGGAACCTCCGCGTGACGGGAAAAAGAAGACGGTCCACCGCGTGACGGGAAAGAGCCCGTCACGCCTAGAATTTCGGGCCCGGGGCCTCCAGAAACACAACCGCAACCATGACGCCCAGCAATGACCCAAAAAGACACCGCGGAAAAGAGGCTGTCACGCAACGAACTTCGGCCCTGTGCACGTTCCGTGGACAGGGTTTCATTTGTGTAGTTTGAATGAATCTGCAAGCGACACTAAGACGGAACATAGAACATGTGCAACGTATTCATGAATTGTCCGGGTGTAGCAGATGCTGCGTCCCACAACAGGTTACGAACAACTAGTCCCATGCAGACTTCCCAGCCTTGGTTGCAAAGGCAGAGTGGCCAGCAGCAGAAGGTGATGCAGCATGAATGTCGGTGAACAGCGGGTGCCCGACGATTGTCGCGATGTCCTTGCCCAGCTGAGCTTCCAAGTTGACGGCACCGGCAGGGCTCGCAGCCATCAGTGACTCTGCTTGATGATCACCAATGACGATACGGGGCGCAAGAACTCTTGAGTTCAGAATGCTGCGTCCGCCGGGTCCGCAACCATGTCTTCTGATTATAAGATGACAAGCTCTGCGCTCCGCGATCATGTGTTCAGTGTGAGGCAGCTTCCAACCGGGCTACTGCTAAGGATGCGTTCTGGGAACACGCCTACACCTGCAAACTCCTGGGAACACCCGAGTCGCCTGCCGGTCCGCACGGCGGAGCTGCCCTTTAGTGCCTCGGGCAACGGTCATGTGCAACTCAGCGTGCGCACTCCAACCTCGAAAGCAATTCTCTTCCTCCCTCGGCACAGCAAGGGTCATGTGCAACTCAGCGTGCGCACTCCAGGTTTGAAAGCAATTTTCTTCCTCCCTCGGCACAGGTCGAAAGCTAGGCCCCCACTCTCGGGCTTCAGATGACCCGAGACCAATGTGGTGACTTCACACTCTCGGAACTAGATCGCCAATGATGGTCTTCTCCTCGTCACTGCAAGAGTCCGAAACCTCCTGTGTCCCGTCGTTATCCTCGCCGTTTGAAGATTCCGTGCCCTCGGTGCCAATATCACTGCAGGAGCTGTGTAGTGATGAATCCCCATCCTCACCTTGCAAGTCACTGGCTATGCAGTCGCTGCGTAGTGATGAATCCCCATCCTCACTGGCCTCTTCTGTCCTGGCACTGTCGTCCAACGAAATCCCTTCAGAGTCGGATGTGCGATCATCGACGATCTCTTCCCTCTTCGTGGCCGGCTCGAAAAAAACCACTTGCCTGCATTGCCTTCGGCTTCGGCGCTTGCAATATACAGGCGTTGTGGAGCGGCTGCGGAGGCGCTTTCCACGTGCAGGAGTTGCCGGGCATGGACGAGGCTCTTCCTGACCGTCCTGCTTGGCAGAAGCACATAGCCTTCCCTGGCCTGGGTGCTGTCGGGCTTCTGCTTGTGTCAGCCCAACAGATTCCAAACGCTCGATGAGCTCGTGTTTATTGCCCCGAACCTTCAGGCCCACCTCCACGCACAACTTTCGGAGCTCGCGTATTGGCAGTTGGGTCAGGGGCGTGGCTGCAGTGACGGAAGCCTTCTCAGCCATAGCATGCTTGGACTTGGGGGCCATTGAATTGGGCTACGTGCGCCGACTCAGCCTACTCGAGCAGCCACGCTTGGCAGTTAGATTGCTGGCTCGCTGAACTTGCCGATTTCGCACAACTACGCAACGCTCACTCTCATTCTCAGCCGCGGGGAATTACTGTGGACATGCCTGCTCTTGCACAATGGAAAACATCCCTGGGGCATTGGCAGTCATCCCAGCGCAACCTGATGCACACGGCGAGATGTTTGCAGGGAACAACTTCCTCTGAGCGTGGGTCTGTTGAGCTTCGCATGCTTGAACACGATTCTGAAGCGACTCACTCAGGGCACTGGGGCGCATGACAGGTCAGAAGAACAACTATGCCACACTCACTGTCATGTTCAGCCGCAGGGAAGTATTATTGACTTGTGCCAGCTCTTGCACAATGGAAAAAGCTCCCTGGGGCATTGGCAGTCATCCCAGCGCAACCTGATGCACACGGCGAGATGTTTGCAGGGAACAACTTTCTGAGCGTGGGTCTGTTGAGCTTGGCATGCTTGAACACGATTCTGAAGCGACTCACTCAGGGCACTGGGGCACATGACAAATCAGAAGGGCACTGGGGCACATGACAAATCAGAAGGGCACTGGGGCACATGACAAATCAGAAGAATTTTTTCGCCCCGTATTTCCCCTGCTCCAATCCATGGTAGAGTAGCCCCGCAGGCCACTGGAGAATGCATCACCGCAGTTTGTCTGCGCACAGCTGTAAATCATGTGCGCAGCGCAGCCTAAGCTTGCGCAGATTCTTCTGCATGACACGGTCGGCAAATGCGGCACTTCAGAATCTAATGGTTGCGAACTCATGCACGATCATTCAATTTAAGAACCCTCGCCGCAGCCGAGACCAAATATCTTGACCCCTCTCCTGAAATTGCACCGGAGGCCAATCGAATTCACACGCGTGGCAGCAGGCATGCACGACATTGCATGTAAACGATGGAACCTTAGGATATAATTACTCATGTACATGCTTGCAACACATATTATAAGTACAATACATATGCATGTATGCATACGATTTGATACACTCGAAAATTACGCGCCGCAGAGCGAACGCTTCGTGCAGGCCACGCGTGACAGGAAGTCTTGGAAGTCTTCCCGGCACATGACACTGTCCATCTGCATCTCGTCCTTGATTTCCCGAGTGGTAAGAGCTATGACTTGCTTGGGCTTCCGGTTTGTCGCCGGGAGATGAGGTCCTGCCGTGGCCTCGTATTTCTCCGCAAACTCATCCCAATCATGTAATTCTCGCCATTTGGAGTTTGGTGCCGCCATCGCCAGTTCAACAACGGCAGCCAGCTCTGGCTCAGCAGCCCAGAACTCTTCGCTCACGAGAACGCTTCTGCGGATGGAGAAGCTCGGGTCGAAGTTGAAGGCTACTCCGGCGGCGCCACTGCTGCTCAGGAACTGAAGGTTCACGACGTCGTATCCGCGCATCATTGCCGACCAGTGCACCGCAGGAGGAATCCTGTTTGCGTTGGCAACCACGAACAGAGTGGCCTCGTGCATCTCCGCCACGACGTTCTGCGCGAGGCCGGCTGGCACTTGATTCAACCATTCATCGTGGCACTCTAGCCAGATGCGCGAACTCTGCAGTCGTGGCGGTGTCGGGGCCATGATACTATGGAGCTTCTGCCGCTTCGCCTTCCTAGCAGTCTCGTTGTGGGCATCCGCTTCGGCGAAATACTGGGCCACCTCGATAAGTTCCTCAGGGACGTCCTCCTCTGTGACCGCTTGCGCCAGAAACGCATTTGCAAGGTTCCGGTATCTCTTCAATCTCTGAAACTCCAGTTCTTGAAACATGGGCTGGTCGAATCTCTCTTCGGCCGCAGCCCATGCGGTGTCCGCCACACGGTCCACATCCACGAGCACTGCGGGCACCTTGCGCCTCTCGCACAACCAGGCACTCTCACTCCCGGCCTGCTGCTGCTTCGGCTTGCCAGCATCCACTCGCTGACGTGTAGTCTGGCGCTCGGCCCCGAACCAGGCTGTCCAGACAGCCTGTGCACCTCGAACCAAGGAAGGATGTGTTTCTGAGTTTTTCGCATCACTGAAGATCTTGACCTCCGCAAAGAGGCTCTCATCGGAGAGGTTGCTTCGAGAGTGCCCGGTCTGCTTCATAATTTGCGAGAAGAGTTGTTCAATGCCACTGGTAGAACAATTCATGGCTCCAAATCTGCAAAGAGCTGCCTTGAGCTTGTCTGCAGGGTGGTTCTGCTTCACCGATGGTCGAGCCTGTGTGCGGAGCACAGCTTCTCGCCAGGCCTCCCAACTCTCCAAGCCTTGCGTGGCAGCTAGGTGCTGCGCAATCGGCAGGTGGTCCGAGAACTCATCCATCAGCTCCTGCAGCGAAACCCGGCATGCAGCTGCAATGCGTCGTAGTGCCGTCCTGCGATGGGTTTCCTGGGGACTGTCCGGATTCACCTCGTCAAGGCGGTTCTGGGTCTGACTGCTCAGATGAAATACCTGCATGCTCGAGAGCAGCTCGTAGTGAGGGAACTCGGTTTTCAACGTGTCCACCAGGAGGACAACCCAGCTCTGCAGCTCCAACCTGCACCTGCGTTTGAGATCATTGGAAATCTTCTGCCCGCCGATGCTCTTGGGGTGGCCCTGAACCACCATGCCGAAGCTGGTGGTCTCCAGGACCTTGAGCATGTGGTTAGTGTAGCCCGCTGCGTTCCATATATTATCTTGGTTGAAGAGATGGTGCAATCGCGAAACAAAGACCACTACCCAGAATTGGCTCTGCGACGTGTCCCAGTTTTCCTGGCGTCTGTTGCGGGCGTTCACAAACAGGCCCGCCGGCATGGATTACAACCGCTTATAAGTTATAAGCTAGGGCAATTAGCGAAGTGCAAAGGAAAAAAGGTTCCTTGTCGAACTTTCGCAGGAAAACCATCAGCTCGTCTGCAGCGTCAGCGCAAAGCGCTGCTAGCAGAAGATCCTCTTCCGTGACAGCTGCGAGCCACGTTGACGCGGCCTCAGCTTCCTCTTCTCCGGCACGATGAAGCGTGATCCAAATGTTGGTCTCAATGACTGCCTCGATGAAAAGTATGCTGCGCCCAAGCGGCTTGGACACACTCCCGAACCTGTGCTTTGCAAAGCTGAGGGACCGTATGCGCTCCGCGCGTATCGGCCGGGTCTCAGAAAGAGTACAATGATGCTGGAATACACGAGCCAGATGAGGTGAGTATTGCACACGATGAGCCAGACTGTGCTGGCCTAAAGCAAAGTTCTGCACCACTTGCCAGAGCTTGTCATTCGACTGCCACGGCCGTTTCAACAGTCGGCCGCAAGCGTGTGCCTTATCAAACACCTGGTAGCGCATTTTTGGGAACAAGCCGGACTGCAGGAGAACGCGCCCACATAGTCGTTCATCCGCTGCCGCGTCGGAGCAGAAAAATTCCACTCGGCTGCACATCTTGTCGAAATCCTGCTGGAGAAAGGAGCCGTCAATGTCGCAGTAGAACTTATGCAACGCCCGTCGGAGACCTGCAATCGTCCCAGCCGTCCCGGTCTCCAGTTGAAGATCTTCGTATGCAATTACGCCCGAACGCAGCTGGAGCCGCTCATCGCAGGCCTTGAAGCGTATCATGAGTTTATGATCACGCACATCTTGAAACAAGCTGACGCAGGTGGCATCTGCCAAGAATGCGCGGTCCATGGCAGTCAATGCGCCTGCGAGGCAAAGCTGGAGCTTCTGCAGTTTCTTTTCCGCGCCAACACCGGCCTCGGCTTTTTTCAGCGATCGACCTTCAAGACGGCGCTGCAGCACCAAAAGGAAGGCTTCCGTGGTGGGCGCCCCAGCCACCACATCGCTCTCCTCTGGCTGGACCAAACCTAGCTGAAGCAATGCCGCACGGTGCACCGCGCTGTCGTTGTGTCTCTGCAAATTGCCAACCAGCTTCGTCTCCACTCCCTGCGTCCATTCGGAATCTTGGCCAGCGGCCTTGCAAACCCAGCACGCCAGGGAGAATCTGTCTCCGGACATCTGCGGGAGCAACCAGGTTTGTCCCGAAATGCCAGCAGGACATCGCGCATGCCAGGAGTCTTGGTTGCGCACATACGCGCAACGTGTGCATCCACGCTTGCGGCAAGCCATCGCGTGAATGGCATGACAATCGTCACCTGCTTCCGCTTGCAACGGCCTGCATGTTTCTCGCGATCTTGCAGGCTCCGACACTGTCACAGGTGAGCCAACAGAATCCGCGCCATCCGTGCGTACGCGGAAACCAGGTATCATGGCTGCAACAGACGGGATGGACTCGTGCCAAATGCTAACTTGTGGAGTAGACTGACCATGGAAGCGAATCGCAAGCGCTCAGTTCAGCGACCCTGAGAGCGACTTCACTTCCGAACCTTTAGACAATATAGTTATACCTGTGAAAGCGAACGCCTGGAAATTGTGATGGTATGTTCGGCAAACGCTCGCGTTTCTTCAAACGCCTGTTTTTTGATCGGACCCCCTGAACTTCAGGGCAGGGGTCCCTGAAGCCCCGGGGTGCTTCAGGGCAGCATCCCTGAAGTCACGCAGCCGTCCGGGTCATTATCGTATGAATGGTCGATAAAAGCATTATTTCCCGCTTAGAAGATAGTTATTCAGGAGGTATGGTCGTTGAAATATAGCTGAGCAAACGTAAGTTAAGCTTCGGGAAGGTTCGGATCGGACTTGTCCTATCAGATGTTGATAGCAGTGGCTTCCGATTTCACCATCGGTGACTCATGTGCGGCATCTTCCTAGTCAGGATCACGGAACTCGAATTTGTGGATAAAGGATACTCTTGCAAGATCGACAAAGCCTTGCTGTCATGTGCGCTCCCCTCGCGCCTCCTGAAGCTGAAGTACATGCTGCATGGCCCAGCTGGCATGTGTTCTCAAAGCCGCCTTTTTCAATCTCACGCCGAACTCAACATAACAGGTGGATCCAGTGGAGTTCGCCGGCGCCGCCGGCGGCGTCTCCATAGCCTGGCGGACAGGTGCCGTCCCCCTTCTGATTTTGCGTGGCTCTGTCATGCGTGGGGTCGTCCTATAGCTCGATCAGACTGTAGCTATAGCTGTGATCGCAGTCGGGGTTCAAGGTCAGCAGTTGTGGGGATGGGCAAACTCAGCTTCCTCGCATGTTGTGCATCATGGGAGCGCCACCGTGTGCTCCGGAAGCGTGCGCGATCGCGAATGATGTTGGTACAGGATAGCAAAGGGAGGAGCCATGTGAGCCCTAGCCTCGCGAATCTTAAGGTGAATCATCCTATCCTGAAGCCCTTTACTGCAGTTATGGCCGAAGCAGGGAGAATCTCGAAACCACTTGTGACGATCAAAGAAGCCCTTCACAGCTTCTATTACAAGGAAAGTCAGGAGATGGAAGAGACGCCTGAGACCTCGGAGATGAAGCTCAGAAGGGAAAGGAATATCACTAAATCCGCCAAAGCAATCCTTTCAATGCTGACTGTGATCAAACGAAAGTGGACGAAATGGGAGCTCCCACGTGTGTCATGGATGTGACATGAAGATTTTGTTTTCGATGTTTTTCATGCATGCAAGTTTACAAACTGTGTTGCATGATTGATCTCGTTAAACATACCATGCTTAAGCACATATCAGGATGAGGACATTCGCGACATGGTATTGGATCTGGCAAAGGCTGTTTCGAAGGCTTATTCTGCTTCTCAGTCAAACAGAGCACGTGTTGTTTTCAAGTTCGTTAGATGCACTGCTGTTGCGTGCTTGCAGTTTCGCTGGGCTGTCCCTGATTGCTGGTCCGCTTGCTCAATCCAGGAAGGCCGCTGTGCCCTAGCAAAGTCGCCCCGGCAACCTGCAGCCAGTGTTGCCTCAACCGACTGTTCAAGTGAGATGGACGACGAGTCTCTTCGAGCGGACCTGCTCTCGATGTCCGGACGAAGCTCAGCGGAGTCCCAAGGCAGCACGGAAGCTCGAGGCAGCAGTCTGCTATCTTATTTGAAGGCTCCGCCCCAAGAGGAGCTTGAACGCTTGCTCGGCATTTCGCTGAATCCCGAAGCATATCGGAAAATCACGGCGGTTGCTCGTGCCGATGCTCCAAAGGATGTCGGACATGTTGTCGAGAACCCGGGTGGCCCGGATAGCGAGGTTCCCGGTGCAGGGGCTTTGGTGCCTGATCCGGCTCCGGAGGTGGCCGCTCCTGTAGAGGAGGCAGCAGAAGCCGTTGACGCCGGTGGTGTTAGTCACACTGGTGATGATGGCGAGGGTTTGCTTGCTTTGCAAAACGACAGCCCGTCCAAGAACAAGCCTGATCCGTTGTCTCCTGGAAGTCCTGAGCCTTGATTAGAGTCAGGAGTGCGAGCATGTTGGTAAGTTTCATTTCTGCAGAAAATGATGCTATATGCTTCAATTAAGGAGATTATTTCCTTCAAGCCTGCCCCTCGTGTGAGAACGCCCCCAACTACTGGGTTGGCTGCTACATTGGCCTCCTGGGACCCGGCCAAGCTGAAGGAGGTGTTGGCTGTGGTGAACCAAAAGTAGCGTCATTGCATTAGGGCGGTTGTTGATGGCAATGATGCAATGCATTCGTTTGTGTGATGCAACCTTGATTCGCGGGGTCCACCAAGGTTGAAGAATGCTAATGTGCCGAAGGAGCTCGTCATGCAGTCGGCACCCGATCTTACGCGGCGCAAGCTTGCGTTTGATGACTCCGATGCAGATGAACAGTCCACTTCAGCCGGGAGTGCAGGTGCTTCGAAGTTTCAGCGCGGGATCAATTCTGGGTTTGAGTGAATGGCATTAGATTCGGACGGCAGGCGCGAGATCGACTGCCTCGGAGAGCCGGCCACGGTCTTGGGAGCCCGGATCCAATCCGGACCAGCTGGAGACGCAGGTATGGAGTGGGGAGCCGGAATCCTACGTCGACGAGTGGCTGCGAAGGGAGCGTGAAGCAGATGAGGCTCGGATTGCTGCAAGCGCCAGGTCGCAGCGCTTGAAGCGGGCAGCGGCACTGCTCGAGGAGGAGGAGGACACCAAGAAACCAGTCACGAGGCAAAAATTGAATTCAAGTGTCATTTTGCACGCAGGCTGAACCTCTACCTTCAATAGGACCATGCATACATGTGCGAGAGTACATGGACCCATGATCCTATGTTTCGTCAGAGTGTCCATGTGATCTGAGTCTGCGTCGGTTCTCACACGGCAAGATCAATTGGGTATGACTGCGGGCAAGAAGGGCAAGTTGAACAACGGCGACGCCGATGAGGAGGAAGCTTCAGAGCCTGAAGTCCCGGCAAAAAAGGGTTCGAAGCCTCCGAAGGCGAAAGCCAAAGCAAAGGCCAAAGCCAAAGCAAAGGCAAAGACCGCGGCTTTGCCAAAGCCCCGAGGTGGCAAGAAGGTCGAGGCTTCTGAGGATGGTGTGGATGATGAGGAGCCGGCTGGCGACGAGCCGGCTGGCGACGACCCACCCGCTCCTTCGAGCCGGAAGAATCGGACAAAGCTTGTGCGGAAGTCTACGAAGCACCGCTTGATCGCCAAGCACAAGAAGGGCAAGAAGGGCAACAAGGGCAAGAAAAGTGCCAAGGCAGCAGACGCTGCTGATCTTGACAACAAGACCGAATACTACAGTGGTGAGGATTGGCCCGGAGACGAGGAAGAGTACGATGGAGCTGCTCCTGAAGAGCTTCCTGCCGAGCGCCCTGCAAAGCGTGGTCGTGGGCAGATGCACAAGAAGGCCAAGCCGGCCAAGGCTTCCAAGCCGGAGCCAGCTGAGGAGGAGGAGGAGGAGGAGCAGGAAAAGAATGAGGAAGGGGGGGAGGAGAAGGTATCGACGTTTGCCCGCCGATATTGCCCAACGCGACCGCTTTTCAAAGCGAAGTTTTTGGGGATCCGGGACGCATTCGACCTACGAATCCGGCCATTCCTCAAGTTCCCGGGCAAGTTGGAGGACTTTCCTACATAGTTCATGTTGTCTTGTGTGCTCCAGCTTCTGTTCTGATAGTTAATTGGTCTGTAGCTACTTGCAGGACGACTTCTGGAAGTATGTGGCCCAGGCTACGAAGGAGGACAAGATCTCAGATCCAGATGCTTGGGCTAAGGTGGCCAAGAACCTCACTTTTTCCTTTTTGATGGACGATGGTATCAGCTTCTTGAATTGCATTTGTTCCTGCCGTCGTGCCTAAATTCCGCAAATGTCCTATAGCTCCAGAGACTTTCCCAGGCAAAACATGGTCCTCTGACGGGGAAGATCTCTTCTGTCGCAAGAAAAAGCCGACACTGAAGACATACGAGGCTACGCTTCAGGCTAACTGATGTGTTTATCGAGTGGCAGCGTGTTTCAGTGCAGAGGGGGACCCTGGGGAAAAGAACCTCCTGCTGCGCTTGAACATAAAGCTTTGGCCTCGACCCCCGGATTTTGGATGCATCCGGCAGCCAGCATGCACCTCAAAGCATCAATGAATCAGTGATTGTGTGGCTGTAGCTTCTCGATCGAATTAATCGCGATAGATAGCACTTGCAATCCTCTCTACTCTCGTGTGCTTGCGATCGAGTGTTGGCTGCCTGCGCGGGTCCGGAAGTGGATCCTCTTTCAAGCTTCAATCGGCTCGTGTGCACTCAGCCTTCCAATCACAGCCGGTGAAAAAGCTCGGATTCATGGACTCAGCACACTGCATGTTTGCACTGCGGAACACAGTTTTTGTTGCTGCAATGTCCTTGAGAAGCTTAATGCAGCCGAGAGCCCATAGCCAACATTTTCGATGATTCCCATCGCGCAGGTGATGCCGCCTCGGCCCCGTGGTCCTCGCGACTACGACAGCCAAGACACTCTGGAGTCTTCTTCAGGCACGATCCGAAGGGAAGGCACACTACTTCAGATTGATTGTTCTATCCACGTCCAGGAGAACCACAGCATGTCAGTGTCAAGAAAATGTGCACTGAAAGCTTTTGGTTTCCAGCTCGGCAGCCCGAGATGTGTACCGTTGCATCTGCCTACATGGAACTGCATGCATACGCTTTATTGTCGGTGCCTCTTCCGGAGCAAGTTCTGTAACCAGCCCAACCCTGTCCTTGTCGCCATGGACCCACTGCAGCTTGTTGACAACCTCATAAGGCTTCAAGCTCCGAAGGCCGGATAAGGGTCGACGTGCTTTTGCGCACTGCCGCACATACATGGGCTTCTCCAGAATGCTTCAGGCTTTGTGTTTGCATGTCGATCAAGCTACCGACAGCCGAAGCCAAAACATCTTAGCACCGAACGTGAATATCATGCCGGCTGTAACACATGTGTTCCTCAGTGCCGTGCGTCCAACGCAGGTCTTCATCCTCGCAGTGCTGTGCCTGCTGTTCAACGAACGCTTCAGGCTTGAGAAGGACTGCAAGCCGGCTACTTTGAAAACCGGGGTATGTGTTCTTTGTGCCCCTTGTGGATCGCTAGAGGAGTTTGTGTTCGTTGAGCACTACGCGGGCTCTAGAACACTGTCTCGGGAGATCGGGTCCGTGTACGGGCGAACAGCTGCGTTGGATATTGCTTTTCACCGCGGGATGGACATTCTATCTCCAGCGGGCTTTGCGAGCGAGACTTAGAGTCTTAGAGACAGGCTGTGCATGTGGATGTGCATTAACCTAAGCAGTGTATGTCTATGTAGTGCATGAGATTGCTTCCTGGGAAATTCAGGTTGCACATTCTGTCCATCCTGCACGGGCGTCCCTCGGGCTTCACATTATGGTCAGGGCTGCAATGTTCTTCTTGGGTGTCAATCTGCCGAAACAGTACGAAAAGAACTTTCCTCAATCCTTGTGGAGATGGACAAGCCCCATCAGTGCAAATGGGAAACCAACAGCTGTGCAGGAGACCGTGTGTTGCATGGGAAAACATTACCCTTAAACAGAAACCCTGAAGCCTAAACCCTAACCAAACATGGTTCCGTAGGCCTCTTGTGCTGGAAGAAGCAAGCTCGCTGCCTGCCTCGGTAGGACCATACTTTTGTCATTGCTGTGCGTGGCATGCGGGGCTGCCTGGGTTATCGAGCAACCTGGCTCCTCCTTGATATGGCGACATCCTCGGTTCCAATGGTTTTCCAGGATCCACAAGGCCCCTTCATTTGCAAGCATGCATATATCGATCGCGGTTGATTGTTGTACTCTCGCCTCATATTAGGCATAGGTCCTGCCGCCCCCTGTATCCTACAGGTTTTCGTTTGCAGATTTTGGATGATGCACTACAAGCACAAGTGTCCAAAGCGGACTGTTTTATGGAGCTCGAGCCGGAAAGTCTTGAAGTTCGACAAGGGTAAATTGACTGGCCAAAGCAAGAAACTACTTCGGGCCGTTCATGGTAGCATTGAGCCCGTGACTCGTAAGCATGGACAAGATGGTCGGGTCAAGTTTTCCGGGAATACGCATTTGAAGGCAACACAGACGCCCGGCAACACTTGTGTACGGTGAATCACGCAGACCCTAAACCCTACATAAGCCCCAAAAATTTGCATTGGAGCTGTACCGAAAACCCCACAAAGGCTGCCCTACGCAAAAACATCGCAACGAAAGCTCGAAGCTTCCTCTCCCAGGAACTACACGAAAGAGTTTGCCGAACACATGGTCGAGCTCTTCCCGAACTTCAATGAGTGCCCGGCCCTGCGGCACAGCTCCATGATAGATGCCTCGACGAGGGATAAGCTTCGGAGAATGGACATGGGTGCAGACGATTGGTTGGATGCTGGTGTTCCCGAGCTACTGAAGTACGTATACGGTGCTAAAGGGTTGGTCATCCCTCCAGAATGGAGAGATTGCTTCCCGGGGGCTCATTTTCAGTAGCTTGCAGCTGCCAGCACGTATCCTGTACGTCTAGAATATACGTACTATATACACAACCATGCCGGGCCATGCTGCCTGCATCCTAGGTGTGTCTCAGGAGCTTTCATGTAGGTGCTGGCAGAGTTACATGCAGGTTCCGGTGTTTGATTGTCGGAGTGCAGTCCCCAGCAGCTTCAGGCAGTTTCTCGCGGGCCTCACGATCCAAACCCTTGGGCCCTGCAGGTCGTAGATCTTTGGTTGAGAGTTCAGTGTTTACAGGGTTGGGGGTTTACTTTTCAAGGTTCCGGGATTTGGGCTTATATGGAGTTTATATATATATAGGGCTCACAGGGTTTAGTGGGGTTTAGGGTCCAGGGTTAAGCTTTATAGGGCTTAGATAGGGTTTAGGGTTTATGGTGTTCCGGCATAGCATGCCACATATGTCCTGCATAGCTGCATGTTTGACATATAGATCCATCGGGCCTGAAACCCCCTCCCTCACCTAATGTCCTGATGCGGGAAAAGAAATAGCCCAGATGTGAGCCTAAGCTTGAAAAGCCGCACAATCATCGTTGATTTGGAAACCCTGCATACCCTGTCTACAAAACCCCAAAGCCTTTGTAAGACCGGCCTGGATGGAAGTTATTTCAGATGTAGCATGCAGAACCCCTCAATTGCAGCATAGGCCCAACACTAAACCGGCCTGGAAACCGCTCTTAACAACCCCGCAAACCCCAAAAACTCAAAAACTTATTAGTCCCGTATGGCCGTATAGATGCTCGATCGATAACTTAGTCTATCTAGCCCGGGCCCTATTTAGGCTCTATATTGGAATCCAAGAGGATTGTGCGGGGAACTGTGTGCCACAACTTCCAAGCACCGGCTCTGTGACCAAATTTAAATGGTCATAATTCAATTATAGCGCTACACTGCTCCTGCAATTAAACGGCATTAAACGGCTAGGGTTATGTAGCTGCACCGTTACAACGATCGATAGCTGCTGGCCGAACAGAAGCTGGAGGCTGATGTTTTTCAGGGGTTCAATAAGAGTAGGTGCGGTCAGCTAGATGGTTGACTAGGCAGCGAGTGCGTTTCCTTTTATAGAGTTTAATTTGCATGCAGGGGTCCGTGACGGTGTTGCGGCTGTGTTTCGGGGCATAGAGGTCCCAACTGAGCTTATGGACAAATGCGGGGTTGTGTTTGCATATAGCATTATAATTATAATCTTGCAGACCAGGGCTCTTCTATTCCATCGCATGTACGCCGCGTCATCCTTGCCTAAAGCCGCGGGTTTCGGGGCTGCTGCTTTGCTGGGATTGAACCCTGAAGCACGGTCCTGGCACCGAAGCTTTCAATGCCCAAAACACAAAGCCCCATAAGGCCCGGAGACCTGAGGCCCCACAGTCTTAAAACCGATGTTCTAATCTCCTGCATCATAAGCCAAAACTGGGTCCAAACCGCCAAAGAAATGAAACCTCAGACCCTGAAACCCGCAACCCTGGAAACATGAAGCCCGGAGCCTTGGAAACCTGAAGCACGCAACCCTCCAAACGTGAAGCGCTGTAAAGCTAAGGCCCGCAGCCCCGCAAACCCGAACCTCGCAGCACTGGAAACCTGAAGCCCGTAGAGCCCTGGAAGCCTGAAGCCTGAAACTGCAAGCCCGCAGCCCCGCAACCCTAAAGCCCTCAGGCCCGGAAACCCCGCAGCCCCGCAACCCAGAGGCCGAAACCTGAAGCCGGAAGCCACGCAACCCTGAAGCCCGCAGCCCCTGAAACCTAAAACACGCAGCCCTGAAACCTAAAACACGCAGCCCCGCGGAAACCAAATCCCGCAGCCCCGCAAACCTGAATCCCGCATGCCTGCAAACCTGGACCCAGCGGGCCTGGCAACCTGAAGCCCGCAACTCTGGAAACCAAGCCCTAAGCCCTATATAAACCTAAAGCCCGCAGCCCTGAAGCCTGAAACCCGCAGCCCCCAAAGCCTGGAAACTTGAAGCCCGCAGCCCTGAAAGCCCAAAACCGCGTACTCCAGGCAAGTGTGGCTCAGAACTTTTGCGTTGTGTAGTGTTTCGCGCCGTTATGCAAGAAACGCGCGATTTTGCAAAATCCAAACAACCACTTTTAGGCACGCAACACCCACTCTTTGTCACGCAACGAGCGCGCTTCTGCACGCAACAACTGTTTCTGATTTTGGCCTCGATTTGCGCTGAGTTTCGTACGCTTTCTCGCAGGCTGCGGGTTGCAGGTTTTTGGCCATGGCTTTGCGCAGGGATGTTCACAGCGCGGAATCGCTGGCCTCCGGCATTTCGTGCCTTCTGCGCGTCGCGTCCAGTGGCGACCTCTCTGAACTTCGGAACGTGGCTCAGGATACCTGTGTTTGAACTGCCTAGCCTTGAGAGAGATGATGCTATCACCACATTGATCCATCCCTCTGGCTGATGGAGCCAACACCCCGAAGCCCTAAAGTAACCTGATACCACTGCTAATTCCCATGCGAACACAATATAAGCCCAACCCTATGGAAAGTAGACTTAAATAAAGCCTCGAAGTCCAGGACTTGGAGAAAGCTCTGCAGATTGCTCAAGCAGAAGTGAAGACCGAGCCTGCGTCGGATACGCAGCTGGCCGAGGTGTGCCGGCAGCCGCTCTTGCAGCCTGTGGCTGGGTTTATCTATTAATCTTAATAATTAAAGCCAGATAGCGGTTGTCTTATCAATGCAGTCCTACGTACCGCATGCAATCGACCTAACCTACACCATCGCACTCGCACACTTTCTTGTTTCTGCTGATAACTATATATGGATCAGACTATCAAATGCTCCTGCATATGCAAGATCTTAAAGCCGATTAAATGGTGCGAGCATTGTATGCTTCCGCGGGTAACGATAACATATCGGTTTCGGCTTCCAACACCTGAACTTAGATACCCCGCCCGACCTACATAAACCCGACAGACGTTACAGCTAGATAGTTCGATCAAAGGCCTGCATGAATAAAATCAGGCTTAAAGCATCGGGTCTTTTACCCCTTCGAATCGATTAGTACACCCTAAGCCCTATATAAGTATAATCCAAGGTGAAAAAGGAGCAGGGAGCAGTCGCTCCCTCCCCATCTTCAGAGATCGCAAGCCCGACCCCGAGCCCGTCGATGTCGTCGCCCTCATCCAACCAAGCTTTGGTTCAGCAGGACAGATCCCCGAAATGCAAAACCGATATTGGTGTAGACGCCGAATCCCTTCCTGTAGTCAAATCCAGGAGTTGCTCTACAAGTTGAACCTGCTCCGGGCAACCGTGACCACCCAGCAGGAGGAGCTTACCAAGCTGAAGAAGGAGCCTGGGACTATGTTTTAAAATAGGATGAATGCAGCCACTGTAGCTTATACTTGTCAACAACGGGCCGCAATGATGCTTAGTTGGTATACATGTCTGCCTGCCTACATGATCCGGTCGGTCGTGTCTAGTCTGTGCACACTTAAAGATTTAACTGTCTCATTCCCAAGCCACAGGAAGCCTGCCAACAGCCCACGCCTCCCGAGAAGCTCGAGAAGCCAGCGGCGGCTGTGCCTCCGGAGACGGAGAACAAGCCACGAGGGCATGTGACGAGCCATGTCGAGGTTCTCAAGAGCCCTACCAGCGCCACCCGAGGATCCAAGCGCCCGCACCCTCTGACGCCAACGAAGCCTGTAAAGCCCGTCGAGGAGCCTTCTGAGTGTCCAGATGATGTTGATGGTGATGATGATGAAGAACCCCCGAAAGTCCTGAACTTTCACGACCTTAGCAAGCTTGAGAAAGAGAAGGTGAGAAGGATCGTGACACCGAAACGGGGATCGGGGAATCTGGAAGTGCCAGAGAACATCTTCGAGATGTGGAAGGATGCCGGAAAAGGGCGGGACAACTTGTTTCGCATGTGGGCAAAGTCTGGAGGTGTGAAGGCAGGAATGGGCCCCAATATTTGAGCTTGTAGGGATAGAACAGAACTGCATGTGACTAGCTAGCTCAATAGTGACTACCCTCAGGCTGTCTTCATGGAATCCCTGACGATCATCACTCGTTCCACGAGAAGCAAAAAGCTGGAGGTCAAAGGCGGCTTTTATAGTAAAGACGATATGCGGACCGAATTGGCTTATTCGGCGACACTTGAATGCAAGCTATAAAACCGACTGCCCCAGCTGACCTTGCACCGCCATTTCCATGAAAACGAAGCCCAGGTCCCGCATCGAGAAGATCGTCGCCTGGGCGGAGAAGAAAGGCCTTGTCCGGCCACTAGCTCGAATTAAATTATGTTCAAACCCAAAAACTATAAGTATATACATCCTCTCAAACCCACAGACTTAGATCGCGCGATCTATCTACCCTATAAACCCGAAAAGCCTTAAAGATGAAACCAGTTGGGTCGAGCATTGTTGTTTGCATGGGACAATAGAACTCGATTGGTTTCTACAATGTAAAAACCCAGCGGACACAAGTCTATAGCCGGTCGACGCTCAAAGGTCTGAGGCTGGAGCTCTAGGGCACTTGGAGGATAGCCCCAGTCAGATTTTTGCGCTCCCTTTGGGGGGAGGTGTTCCTATGTAGGGCCTCGAATGTAGCTCGATAGAATTTGTTCGGTGCTCTAGACTAGAGTGTGCATTCTCTGGACTGGAGTGTGTATTCTATATAGGGCACATTAAACCCTCGATCGACATCATATCATACCGGCCGATTCCTGCAACCCAATATTCATTGTCGAAGCATTACCCGAAACCCAGGACATGTGAGTACGACGACGAGACGCTGGAGTATTGGGTGAACACCCGAACATCCGGAACTATGACAAAGGAGGACTTTGAGATGATGCAACGGGAGCGGCAGTACCAAGGCGAAGGCGGAACCGAGTTGAATGTCAAGCAGGCAGTGAATCTTGAAGGCTTCTCTTTCTCTGATGATGACGACATGGTTCACTCCAGCAATAAGGGTCTTGAGGGTGATCATCACAAGAGTGTTCCCTGGACCGGGTCAAGATTATGTATGCAAGACTAGACTCTGTCGTCGATAATCTTCCTAGACACACCGCTCGGCTGGATCTCAGGTTGCATCGCAAGTGAAAGAGTACATGAAGAGTGTGCTGAAGGCCAAGAACTCCCTTGAGGGTTTCGTGGATAAGATGAAGACAGCAGGATCTAGTGATCCAAAGGCAAGCACGTGGCTTAGCAGAACATAACACATGCATGTGAATCAAACCATCTCGAGAGCCTGGCTAATATGAACAATCCGGCCGACGAAGAAACACCTGTTCGTCGAGGACAGTGAAGAAGATGGATGCCGTGGTTAAGGAGTACGAGGCTATCTACGAGGAGATGTCCGAGATCAAGGCTGAAGGGGGCACCATCGGCTACAGTGAGAAGTTATCGGGCTGCACAATTTGGGGTGGGTCGTTGTTGTAAGCTCGATGAATTCTCCTTATATAATTGAAATACAACCTATAAACCCCAAACCCTAAACCTGAAACCCCAAACCTAAACCCCAAACCTAAGTTGTATTGCCCTATGTGGAAGAACCCCAACCATCAGAAAAATAAAACAATTGAATGGCACGCTTGGGACGGGCCGAGGCTTCAGACCGAGTGCAAGAGCTTGTTTGTGAAGGCTCAGAAGCTGAGTCTTGGCTGTAACGTGACACAGTGTGTCAATGTACATGAATGCAGTCGTATATTCCTGTGCTGTGTTGGAAGACTTTTTTGGGCCGATGGATTGAATGTTGTGGAATAAGCACGACCGGTACCTTCAAGACTCCTGTGATCTGTGCAAAAATATAATCCCCAGGATGGCGAAATCTACGGCCAT
Source organism: Symbiodinium sp. CCMP2592 (assembly GCA_905221615.1). Lineage (NCBI taxonomy): Eukaryota > Dinophyceae > Suessiales > Symbiodiniaceae > Symbiodinium > Symbiodinium sp. CCMP2592. The sequence continues at coordinate 622,399 of CAJNDT010001358.1, read as the reverse complement.
GGAGGCTGCCAACAAGCTTCTGGTCGAATGGATATAAGGGTTTCGGAGGTTTAGGAGTTTAGGGGTCTTGCGAATCTGAGGGAGGGCACATCTGGGATCAGGATTGAGAGATCTGCTCCGTATTGCGCCTGAATTAAGAATTGTGTGGATGGCAGGTTTTGGGGCGGAGGGGTCGAGGCTTAGGGTTTAAGGGGTTCGAGGCGGTTGCAGGGTTCAGTGGATTTACTTCAGTCTCTAGACAAGTTGCATATCATAATCTTCGGCCCAGTGTCCGGCCCCATTGCATGGAAGCTATGATCATGCGTTCGTATAAGCGTACATATAAGATGTGGTGAGGGGATCTGTCTAGGGCTTGCTTCGCTGGGGTTCAGATCGATCGAGTTCATAGAGGGCTCACGTGTGTTAACATTAGTGTAGCCAAAGATCTGGCTCAGACGAGATTGGCCTACATCTCCGATCGAGAAGTATATAAACCCTTCTATAGCAATCTTACAGGGTCTATGCAAATAGCTAGCCTATTTCTTCTGAGGTCACTGCTCAGCAGAGTGCGGAAGGCGGCGAAGAAAGAGGTATGAGCTCCCGTCTCGGCGGCGGTTTTGATTTTGGGCTTCGCTACAGCTACAGTAGCTGTAGCATGCCATTGGCACATGTACCTGTTCCTTCGAACGAGGAATATAGAGATACCTAGCATTGATACTTAGAGTTCGGTGCTTCGTAATGTAATTCCTGTACTAGACACAACCTACTATCCACCTGTAGCTGAAACTTTAGAGAGTGCTTGCGTGCTCAGGTTTCAATGTGTCATGGGCATACAAGGGCTTATTGCACATGTGTGGAAGCCAGCGCGCCACATGATGTGCAGCACAAGATGAAGATGTTTCACGCATCACAGATGCAAATTAGGATTCCAGGTTTCGGCGGCCAAAGTGACAGATAGTCTGTGAGCTACATGCATACACCAGTCGATCGAAGTGGTCGTAGATCATATTGGCCGGGCTGCTCGGGCCACACGGAATCTTGCTCTGGTATCTTCTTACTTGTGGCTGCTGAGGCCTTCTAGCTGGACACGGCTGCACGCCAGAGTCCTCCCTTTAGCTTCTGTATTTCAATGAGACGAGAAGCACGTTCCAGGGGATCGTGACGAGCGAAGCAACTTCAAGCTAACAAATGTGATTGTGTCAGGGGGGGCATGGTTTTAATCTTTTGTGAGACTTAGTCTAACAACCTGTATTATGATCGTGTAAGACGGTTCCATTTAAGGGAATCACCACCTACTGCATTGATTCAAAGGCTTCTTTATCACTCAGGTTCAGCTACACATGTCCGATTGCACAAGAGGAATCGTCTCTACTTTGTTGTTCTCTGGCCGAGATCATATAACAACCCTGCATATCCAGCTCTCGAGCCTAACGATACAAGAGCCCAGCCATTGTCCATACTGCACACCTGTGTTCATGCCTCCTATCTTTTCGACCGGCCCAATATTTTGGTGTAACTCTTATCTTTGAACAACGACCTGTCAGGCAGCTGCGAAACTGCGAATCTCAGTCGACAAGTGCACCTCATCGCTGCGAAATATGGGAAAGGTGCTGGGGCCCCAGCGCAGAGATGTGAGGCGATCCATATGATGTCAGGCATCACCTGCACTGTGCTTCCTCTTCTAAAGTACTTGAATATGCACCAACCCATGAGCTGTATGCAGCACAAGAGGTAGCATGCCTTCGTGTGTGTTTCTCGATGGCGACTGGGACTAGACTGCAAATATTCCCATGGAGTGATTCCGAAGACGATGCGATGCAGCAAAACCAGTCCGATATCAGCATGGGTACCCCAACTTCGGCGGCTTCTGCAAGCACTCGGATTCCTGATACACCCACCTCGCAGGAAGTGGCAGCATCACACCTGGACGGGGCATTGGTTTCAGAAACCGCTGTAGCTTCGAAGATTCTTTGGCATTGTGTGAAGGAAATCAATGCCCTGCGGCAGAAGCATGGGGGCAATGGTCTTTGTGTGTTCAAAATTGGTCTCACTTCCGATCCTGTTCGGCGCAGCCAAAGCTACTTCGATCAGAACTTCCAGTCCTTCGTTGTGCTGCACAAGGTTTCCAGGCCAGAGCTGTTGGGGATGTTGGAGATGCTTGAGGCTGCATTGATTGCCGAGTTTTACGATGGTCAAAGATGTTGCCGAAATAAACAGCTGGGCGGTGAGAGTATGCGTAGGAAAGACTTCTCGCCAAGGTTCTCGGCACCCTACTTTGCGTATTGTGCAGCTACAAGTGCTGCCCAGCGCAAGCCCATCCTAGGATGATCGGCTTGTTCCTGCTATTGAGTTCTCGATGCTAGCTGGTGTATGTGTGATTTCACACAGACAGACAGACTCATCGCACGATGGCAGATCAAAAGCCCGAGTTTATGTCAGTCAGGATGCACACATACCCGACCCGTGCTGATCTTCGAATGATTGCAATCTATCTTCCCGGTCACTACAGAGGTTAATGAATTAAAAGCTCGATCGGCCAAGGTCCCCGCCAAAGATCTGGTGGCCGACGCTGCCGCAGCTGTGAAGACGGATCCTTGCAAGGTGCTGGCCCAGATTGCAAAGATTCAGTTGTCTAATGCGGATGCTCCCCTGTATGAGTTGCTGCAGAAACATGGACTGGGTTTGCCTATCGACTTTAGCTGGGAGCAGGCTGGCAACGCGCATAGGTACCCTTTCATAAAACCGAAGGCCCTGCTGGAAGCTTTGAGTGAGCAAGGCTACTTCCATCGAGTGTTGGGGGTACCCGTTCACTTAGCATGTGAATCACTTCGGTTATTTTGGAAGAAGTTTCGCGAACACCACCCTCAACACCAAGTGTTTAACCACCCTGGCAATCTTGACTATGAGAAGCTCATCCCATACTATTTGCACGGGGATGGTGGCCGAGGGTACAAGAAAGATTCCATCGAGATCTTATCTATGTTTCCAGCCCTGGGTACTGGTTCGCGAGAGAGATCTGTGGACTTAAGTTCGAAGCGACGAGCCGAAGTTGAACCCGAGCTTGGTATCAACTTGCAAGGGAATTCCGGGGCCACACGGTTCTTGTTTTCTGTTGTCAGCAGTTTGGTGGCCAAGACTGATGGCCAAATTTTCGATGATGTCATGGATATTTGGGGTCGGGAGTTGCATTCGCTCCTGGAGCATGGGTTTCATGCCTCAGGGAGCACTTGGCGCATCGTTATTTTGGGTTTCACTGGGGATTCTCCTTTTGTCAAGAAGGTCGCAAAGACCAACCGTTCCTTTCACAACATTCGCAAGCGATTCTCTTCAACAGGCAAACAGATTGGATGCTGCTGGCTCTGTCATGCTGGACACGAGTCGCCGGAGGACGATGTTCATATCCCTTTCGAACACCTGGGCTTCGTTGGCCCTGAATGGATTCAGACTTGCGGTTTGAATAACCCGCTTCCGTGGGACGGTGCTGGGGGCCCATTGCTTCAATACATGCTGTGTGATGCTGGCGACACACCGGCGGCTTTTTTTAAGGCGGACTTCTTCCACGTGTGGCATGCAGGCACAGGACAAGACTTCACGGCCAGTGCACTGGTCTACTCGATGAAGACGCTATTTGGGCTAGGAGGCGTAGTTCGCGACCTGAATGAATTGAACGGCTTCCTAAAATCCTTTCTTCGACAGTCGAAATCAAGGCTGCATTGTGGACGGCTTACGCAAGATCTATTGGGATACAGCAGCACTAGGGAGTACCCTGAGGGAAAGTGGTCCAAAAACATGGATACAGCGACGATCTCCAAATTCATCATTCACCTACTTCAGCTCCCTCAGTTCCAGGCTTCGGTTCGGGGCGACGACATATTGCAGGAGATTTTGGCAGCTGCAAAGGCAATGGAAAGGGTGATCAAGACATGCTTGAAAGCAGAGTACTTCATGTCCCCTGCAGATACGGAAGCTGTTGTTGAGAGCGGCTACGCATTTCTGATGCGATATTCGGCTCTCGTGCGGAAATGCTACGACCGATCACTGAGCTTGTTCAAGCTTCGTCCGAAAATTCATTATTTGAACCATGTCTTCTTGCGGACCTATCAAGAGTGGCTCTCCAACGGCTCTGCAATCAACCCATTTGCGGAGGCGACCTTCATGAGTGAAGACTTCGTGGGCCGGGCGGCTCGCGTGAGTCGCCGGGTAAGCCCGCGTGCCGTTGCTGTCAAGACTCTTCAACGGTATATTTTCTTGATGAAGGCAGCTCTCGAGAAGGATGCTTACGCGATGCTTGATATGAGCATGTTCGCTTGAGCGACTCTGCAGCAGCCAGTTTGATCTGACCACTATTTTCTATTATACACGCTTTTCGATCGACACGAGTTGATCATTCTATTGTATTCGTTTAGACAAAATCCCAAACAAACCTACGCTAACCCCACAAGAACCCTAGAATCCTAGCTTTAGTTAATTATAAAACCCTCGAGCCCAAAGCCCTGCCCAGGATCGCTCCTTGTGCGCGGATCGTCCGCCGGCGCCAGAAAACATCCAAGCCGAGAGGGTTTTGGGTTGTAGGGTTGAGTGTTGGATTCACTTTACAAGGATTGGTCCTGCTTTCAAGATGGCTGTAATCGTGTTTCTGTACTCTGATCTTGAGACAAACTGATCGGCAACAACTTCGCAACCCTCAAACCCTGAAGCCCTCAATCCCGAAAACCCGTAACCCTGAAGCCCTGAACCCCTGGAGCCCTCCAACCCTGAAGTCATGGTGCCGTAAAATGTAGTTGTTTGGGCAAACGCTCACGTTTATGTTAAAGAGTGAGTGCGCCTGTATTTATACAGAGGTTTGCGGTTCCAGGTATATATATATATATACATATACACATATAACTCATATATAGACCCTGGCGAAGTACTGGACGTGCATTTGCAGAGTACTTTACTAGGGTCATCGCGAGCGCTTAATGTGGGCGCTTCAACTCCAAACTTCTCAAAGCTTTACTGACCCCACAAAGCAGCACAATTGCCTTTGGAAAAGGTTTCGCCCAAATTAAGCCTGCTTCTGCTGCACTTCCGAAACACTTCCCGGCCCCACTTCTGAATCCTCCCCTATTTCGGAAGGGGCACTTCCGAAGTCTGGTTTCCGGTTTCCGGTGGTGTTCAAGAGGGGTTTGTTCAAGAGGGGTTGTTCAAGAGGGGTTTATTCAAGAGGGGTTGAAATGGGATTTGAGGTTTCAGGTGTTGAAAAGGGGTTTGAAGGGTTCAGGGCTTTAGGGGTGTCGGGCTTCTCGGATACGTGTGCTTGCGCCTGTAACAATGCAGGCACTTCTAGCGGTTAGGGACTTGTTGCGCTAGGGTGGGCAAGCCAGCTCCCGGCAGGCCTTCACTGCATTGTCACACAAGCGGCCGGAAACCTCAGCAGACACAAGGATCAAGAGGGGTTTGTTCAAGAGGGGTTGAAATGGGGCTTGAAGTTCGCGCTTGCCCTGTGCCATGCAACTCAGAATCCTCTTGGGGATCCTCGCCACTCTCTGTCACGCCAGGTGCCCCGCGAGAAAGCTTATCGAAGAAGCGGCCTCAGACAAGCGTCGGTCACAGCTGTTATTACTGATGCTGCAGATCTTTATGTGTTGGACACGAAGAGATGTCTCGTGCGTGGCTGTCTGCTGCTGAATTATGTCAAGACTCCAGACACGCTTCTGGGTTTAGGGCTTTCTCCGATGCCGGGGGCTCCCTGTGTCGGTTTGCTTGACTGCACTGACTGCACCCTTGCCGAAGATTTTGCGAAACCCACAGGCCTGGACTCTGCACCCTTAGCCCAGCCACAGAACCATTTGCCATCTGAAGTGTGCCTAGGCACCTGTCGCCGGTGTTGAGGCGGCCGGAGACCTCAGCAGCCAGTGTTTAGTTTGTCGAAACATTCGGCATGAAGGCAGTGTTGATCAGTGCTCGCTAGTCAGGGATTGAAGAGCAAGTTGCTGATATGTCTGCTCAACATGTCTGCGATGCAAAGAAATTACATCAGCTCAACCTTTAGTGTTCGAGCAGTGACGATGGAGCGAAATCACGTCCTAAGTCCAGCAGTGTTCATGACCTTTCCATATCAACGCATGAAGTCATCCTAACTTTGGCAGCAACACCAGCATCAGCACCGGCATCAGCGCAGCACCCGCGCGGACTTGACATGCTCACCGCACCTTGCAAGAGCACCTCGAGCAGCAGAACAGCGGCACAAGCAGCACCGGCGGCAGGAGCAGCACAGGCACCAGCAGCAGCACAAGCACCGTTAGCATGGCACACAATCAGCGCCAGCGGTGGGACGGCGCATGGCGCTCCGACAGACAGGAGAATGAGCGGAAGCGGCAGACACCGGCTGCGCAGGCTAAGTTGGAGGAGAGAAACGCAGCGCTGGCGAGGAAGCTCAAGGAGGTGTCTGAGGAAGCCAAGGCACTTGACAGAGAGAGAGAGAGAGAGAGAGAGACATAGAGATAATATAACGACGCCAGGCTGAATGTTGCGAGCTGCGGCAAGAGCTCGCCGACTCTAAGGCGGGACGAAAGGGAGGGAGGGAGAGAGAGAGAGAGAGAGAGAGAGAGAGAGAGAGAGATTGTGCAAGCAAGCAAGCAAGCAAGACTCCAGGCGAACGTGGCAAATCTGCGAGCCTACGAGGTGTCCGAGGCGGGCAGACCTTTTGGACTTCAGAGGAACAGCGATTGGGAAAGACACAGACACAGCAGAGGCACAAAGCCATGAGCAAACGCAGCAGTTGCTTGTGCGAACAGATGTCGGAGACTCAGCAAAGCCATGAGCAAACACAGCCGAGATATGAGAGCGTAGACTGAGGCTTACCGGGTGACCAACCTGGCAGAAGCTCGGGCTTTCTACAGCGAGAAGGTCACCCGGGGCACCACCGCCAGAGTGTTGGCTGCAGTGACTGTTCGTACTCGTTCTGACAGGCTCTCGCAGAGGAGAAGTTGAAAGCAGCTGGGACAGAGCTGGAGAGCACGCGTGCAAAGCTTCTCAGGACGGAGGCGAGAATCTCAGCACGTGATGAACTGAGTGCACGGAGTCTAGACTATTTTTGGCAGGCCAGCTGCAACAAGTACGAGACCATGACTGAGGTGCCAGCCTTAACAAATCGTTGGTTTGTTCGTCCGAAAAAGGAAAAGAAAATCCAGAGTATCGGTGCAGGCATCCGAGAAAGCTGCAATGAAGAGCGCTGAGGCCATTGGATCATCAATGGCAGAAGGCTCCTAACAAGAAAACTGGGACACATGTAGCCTGGAAGGACGAGAAGAAGGCCATGCAGGCCAGTGCAGGATGCGCTTGAAGCAGCTGTTCGCTGTTGGCTTCCTTGTCATGCTGGGGCGCAGGTGCGCACGAAGCAAGACCAGGAGGCCATGGTTTCCGACGCAGTTTCTGCACGTTAGTGCTGAGAAAGCCTTTCGGCGCAGGCAAGCGCAAGCGAGCTGAGCCAGGCGAAGTTGGACTTAGGGGCCGCGCAGGCCCCCTGAAGTCGTGACCATGGCATTTAGGCCGCTGTGACCAGAATCTGTCTGTGAGGAGAGCATGCGACGGATGGATCGCAATAACGCTGTGTTGGAATCGGACAAGGCGGGGAAACGGGAATCTCCGGGTAGACGACTATTCGGACGATCGCCAGGAGAGAATGTGCCGGGCAGAAAGGCGACGATCCGAAATCACGGACAAAGCTCGCCATCACTCATATCTTCTGGGCAAGAGCAAACCTTGCTAGCTAGGGAAGTTGAACATCTGCAGGTGGAGACAGAACTTGCTCAGCTCAAACGAGCCGAGTCGGCGAATGAGGCTCATCGCTGTATGCTTGGGGTTCAAGGGAATACTGTTGCAGTGATTCAGACGCAGCCCGACATTCTGACATCCGAAAGCCCTGACATCCTGCATCAAGCTGGGTACCATGAGCTGCACGTGCGGTCAGGAGCGCATGGGGGAAGTTGAGAAGAAACTCCGAGAGGCTTGCTGTCAGACTATAGTTCTTGTCGGAAAGATGACACAGCAGGCCCAGAAAGAGGCTGAACACTGCAAGGCAGGGAGGTTTGTTTTCGGGAACCTACACGAACAATAATAATTCAGCGGTCGCTGCGCTACGCTTCAAGTCATATATCCGGAACCAGACATGCAGGCATCGGCTGAGGTGGAACTACAACAAGCTGAGGCAAAGATCCAGGCGGATGAATCAGTGTCAGAAGCTGCTTCGATACAGGTTCGTTTCAGTTGTTTTGCAGCCAGGTGCTGGGTGAGCAGCTGGAGGCAGAGAAGGAGTCGGCCAACGAGGAGACGCAATTGGCGGAGGAGCTGCAGGCGGGCCCGTCTAAAGTCTTCCGGGGTAAAGACTCAAGAAAGCTGCTACACGAGGCATCCGTAGCGATGAAGGCCGAGGCGAGATCAGCAAGTTTAATGCACTCGGAGAAATAAAAAAAGAAGACATTGACAGGAAATGACTGTCGACTATCGGCAGCAAGTGGAGGCTCACGAACAGTTTGCGTGCGACCGTTATGCCGTCAAGACAATCACAGGACCATGAGCTCTGGATGGATCTGAAGTTCCAGGCACTTATGTGTTTGCGCCGCATGCTAGGCTCATTCTAATATAGTCAGTGGCTCCTGCTGAGCAGGAGCAGCGCAGCAGTTGCCACACGGAGATGGCGTCTCTGCGTGCGCACCTGGACGACTCTGAGGTGCGCACAGATTCCGCGTGAATCCTGCATTGGACGATGTGCCTGGCAGGGCCGATGTTTGACTTTGGGGCTGCAGCTTCGCCAGGACTCTTGTCATAGCCAATTACAAAAAAAAACAGAAGCGCATTTGATGAAAGGAATTGGGTCTGAGCCCGTTCGAACGACTTCCTACTTTGGCTCCGGTACCGACTGCTCATGGGCTGCATTGACACATCCTACCATCCATCCCATTTTCAAGCTTCCCTTTGAGGCATCCGAGGAATATAGCGTCGCTTCGCGGGAGGAGGCGAATTTGTCATCTCTTCATTCCGCTTCCCAAAACAAACCACAGATAGAGCACAATCACACAGGCTACGTCACCGGCGACATCTCCAGCCCCTGGATCTCCCGCCGCTGAGACATGAAGTCTAGATCTTGTGATTGACTCTGGTGAATACAATGTCTGGACTTAGGCCAGCAGCCGGATGTCAAGCAGCTGAAGTGGTCTGGCTACGAACTTAGGGCCCCGACTGCAGTCAGTCATCCAGCGACTCGGAACCTCAAAGTTCAATGCAGGTCTTGTGTATCCACTGACGACTCCGGTTGGACTCTCAGCAGCTTCCAGCACTGTCGCGCTCACAGACGATTTCGCTCACACGTGAAGCCAATCCCAGGTCTTCCTGATGATTGCTGGGCGCCGTGCTCCTTGTTTCTTCCGGACCTTGGGAAGACTTCAAGTCTTCATGTGAGAGGCTTCCGTGTTAGACTGTTGGCGATCGTGTGCCGGTCCTATCGCACCTGCATCATGCACTGAAAACTACAACCTAAACAACTGGCCCTACGCTGCAGACACTCAACGAGATTCACAGGAGGTGCTCTGGGCTTGCTACGGTTGCTAGCCTCCTTGTCAGACAGCCTCGGGAGACAAAAATTGCACCATGCTGGCTTTAATGACGATCCACCGCGGTCAAGCAGCAGCTTCACATTGACTAGAGTGTCACTTGATGGGGTCGTGCTCAGGTTGTGATCGATGCCTCCTGAGGCTGCGGCCCCGGTGATCTCCGTGCATGCGCGCCCTCTCTGGCTCTCTCCCTCTGCCTCTTGCCTAGATCCTCGAACTGCAATGAAACGGTGAGTGATTCCCCATGACACATATACGAGAGACGGAGAGCGAAAGAGAGAGGGAGAGAGAGTCAGAGCGCCAGGACGGCACATTGGCACATTGACTGTGCCCTTTGCAGGCATAGATCACCTCTTTCGAGTCCTAACACGATGCTCTTACTGAAACTTCTCCCGATTGTTTGCGCCATCAGGGCACAAGTGTCGTCTGTTTTCGTCGTCTGCGCCATCACGGCACACTGGTCGTCTCTGTCTGCGCCATCACGGCACAACTTTCGGGTCCTAACACGCGATGCTCTTACTCAAACTTCTCCCAATTGTTTGATCTGCGCCATCACGGCACATCGACTCGATCCTGCGCCGTCACGGCGCACTAATTCTGCCCTTCGCAGGCATAGTTCACCTCTTTCGGGTTCTAACACGATGCTCTTACTCAATCTTCTCCCAATTGATCCTTGCGCCATCACGGCACATGGTTGTCGTCTGCGCCCTCACGGCACATTCGTGGATCGCTCGTCGTCTGCGCCATCACGGCACATGCGTCGTCGTCTGCGCCGTCACGGCACGATTAGCTCCTTGATCTTCTTGCCGGGCTTGCCTGCAGGACCCTGAAAAGAACGCGGGGTTCGGGACTTAAGGGCCTCAGGGCTAGAAGATTATATGCACTAACAGGGGTTTGGAGTCCGGGAGCGTGGGGTGCTCGGGCTTTTACCAGGGTTACGGTGTAGTCTTTCTAGCTGCTTTAGCCTCAGCCTGAAACATGCGAATTATGTATGACACGCATGGTAAGGATCTAGCACTCACAAACTTTAAGGTTTTCGGCTGCTACAGTCTACTTTCTACATGGCGCGCATGTGCATGTTGCAGGTGCAGAAGCGCACACAGAAATAACAAAAACAATCAAGTGGCTCATGATTTGATTTGTGTCTGAGTTTTGATGTTGCCTGCCAAGGATGATGTCCTGGTCTTGTCTTCGAGTTGAAAACAATAACTTCAAGAACACACAAACAAAATCAAGTGGCTCATGAATTCATTTGTGTTTGGTTTTTGATGTTGTCCAACATGATACCGTGGACTGGCTACAAAAAAAATCAGAAAAAGATGTTCGATTGAAAGGCTGCTGCCGTGTGAAAGTCTCCAAGCCACGAAAACTTCAATGAAGTTGTAAGGTTCCATGTCATGTTTGTCAATAAAAACAGGAATTGTTACAAATGCTTTTGCCACAGGATAACTTGAGTTTTGATTAAACAGACTTCATACAAAGCAAAAGTCGCTCGGGCTCTTTGTAGGACCTCATCACTTCTGTCAAACATGGACTCTCTCTCTCTCTCTCTCTCTCTCTCTCTCTGGCTCTCGCTCTCTTTCTTTCCTTTTGCTTTTGCTCCCAGGACGTTTCTGTCCAGCCGCTGACAAAGGATTTTCTTCCAACATGATGTCAAGCCGAAAGGCTCACTCATTCCTGCATTCCCTACTGAGCCGCAGCAAGTAGAGGGATCTCCACATTAGGTACTTGATGTCACCGTCTGCACTCGGAACGCGCAGGGGGCACAACGCCATGACAATCCGCTGAATCAAGACCTGCTTGCTCACGTCCTCAAACGCCACACCCAGATCTTCGGCCACTCGCTGCATACAGGGTCCATCGGCCCGCAAGGGCAAGACACGAAGCCGCGCCCGAATTCGAGGTGGTGCCTTTTCCCCGAGCTCTCCTGCCAAGCGCCGCAAGCCATCTGCCGTGAAGAGGTCCTCGATATTCACCTGTAAGCACTGAAACAAACAGACACACACACACACACACATGCACGCACACGCCCCCCTTCCCCCCGTCATACCTCCTCCTGGACGATGCCCAGCGACAAAGCTTCCAACAGATCCGCTTTGGAAAGCGTGTGCCCGGCGCGGTGTCGTCGCACACTCGCAGCGACACAGAGCCCACGCAAGTCCTGCCGGTTTTGCTTGTCCAGCTCGGTGCGGAGCCAGGCTTCGCCCTGCTCGGCATAACCCGTGCGCAGCTCCTGCAGCCTTTGCTGCGACGCCGCTTCATCGGCCTGACACCAAGAACTGCTTCACTGCAGAGCACTAAACATCCCACCCGACGACGACGCTGACAGCTCACTGCAACCGAAGCTGACATGGACAATCCTAAAAAACGCCGCTTCCCCATGAAGCCTGCTCCCCGGCAATGCTCTGTGATAGAGCTTTCGACAACTCCGGCTTGGTAAGCGTGCACCCGGCACGGTGTCGTTGCAAACCCGCAGCGACACAGAGCCCAACCAGCTCCGCCCGACTCTGCTTCCCCAACTCGCCGCGGAGCCAGGCTTCGCCCTGCTCGGCATAACCCGTGCGCAGCTCCTGCAGCCTTTGCTGCGACGCCGCTTCATCGGCCTGACACCAAGAACTGCTTCACTGCAGAGCACTAAACATCCCACCCGACGACGACGCTGACAGCTCACTGCAACCGAAGCTGACATGGACAATCCTAAAAAACGCCGCTTCCCCATGAAGCCTGCTCCCCGGCAATGCTCTGTGATAGAGCTTTCGACAACTCCGGCTTGGTAAGCGTGCACCCGGCACGGTGTCGTTGCAAACCCGCAGCGACACAGAGCCCAACCAGCTCCGCCCGACTCTGCTTCCCCAACTCGCCGCGGAGCCAGGCTTCGCCCTGCTCGGCATAACCCGTGCGCAGCTCCTGCAGCCTTTGCTGCGACGCCGCTTCATCGGCCTGACACCAAGAACTGCTTCACTGCAGAGCACTAAACATCCCACCCGACGACGACGCTGACAGCTCACTGCAACCGAAGCTGACATGGACAATCCTCAAGAACGCCGCTTCCCCATGAAGCCTGCTCCCCGGCAATGCTCTGTGATAGAGCTTCCAACAGCTCCGCTCTGGAGAGCTTGCGCCCGGCTGACTTCTGTCGCACATCCGAAGCGACGCAGAGCTTAGCCAGCTCATCCCGACTCTGCTTCCCCAGCTCGGTGCGGAGCCAGGCTTCGCCCTGCTCGGCATAACCCGTGCGCAGCTCCTGCAGCTTTCGCTGCGACGCCGCTTCATCGGCCTGACACCAAGAACTGCTTCACTGCAGAGCACTAAACATCCCACCCGACGACGACGCTGACGGTTCACTGCAACCGAAGCTGACATGGACAATCCTCAAGAACGCCGCTTCCCCATGAAGCCTGCTCCCCGGCAATGCTCTTTGATAGAGCTTCCAACAGCTCCGCTCTGGTAAGCGTGTGCCCGGCAGACTTCTGTTGCACACCCGCAGCGACACAGAGCCCACGCAGGTCCTGCCGGTTTTGCTTGTCCAGCTCGGTGCGGAGCCAGTCTTCGCCCTGCTGGGCATAATCGGCGCGGAACTTCTGCAACCGCGAATCCATGGGATGGAAGAAGGCGTCCACGCCGGCCCTTTCGCAAGACAGCGTCGAGGCAAGCAAAACACTGTCCCAAGTATGTTCAAATGCAAAAGTGTCTGCACCGACCCTTTCGCAAGACAGCGTCGAGGCGGGCAAACAACTGTCCTAAGTATGGTCAGCTGAGAAGATGAGAATAAGCTGAGAATAATCTCCACACCGGCCCTTTCGCAAGACAGCGTCAAGGCAGGCAAGGAAGCGTACTAGGTGTAGTAAGATGCTGCAATGTGTGCAAAATACTGCAACGCGTTTTCCCTTTCTTCCCCTTCTTCTGCCTTTCGAGCCAAACGAGGCAGGCAAACGTGCAAGGAGAAAGCCTTTACAGAGCAGCAAGAAACTCCGAGCCTGCAGAAGTCATCGGCCAGGCAGCCTGCGAGTCGAACGTGTGCAAGGAGAAAGCCTCTACAAAGCAGGAGGAAGCTCCGAGCCTGCAGGTCATCGACCAGGCAGCCTGCGAGTCAAACGTGTGCAAGGAGAAAGCCTCTACAAAGCAGGAAGAAGCTCCGAGCCTGCAGGTCATCGACCAGGCAGCCTGCGAGTCAAACGTGTGCAAGGAGAAAGCCTCTACAAAGCAGGAAGAAGCTCCGAGCCTGCAGGTCATCGGCCAGGCAGCGGCGCGTTGCGCCGTCGCAAGACAGCGTACGCGCCGTACAGGCGCATGAATATATGTCTATCTATCTATCTATCTATATATCTATTATCTATCTATCTATCTATCTATATATGGATAGATAGAAAGATAGATATATATATATATATATATGTGCGTATATTATCGATATATGCATCTGCCAATCCCTCTGAAGGGTTGCCAATTGCACCTCGCAGAGATGCAAGTTCCTGCAATCGACACATATATATATATATATATATGTGCGTATATTATCGATATATGCATCTGCCAATCCCTCTGAAGGGTTGCCAATTGCACCTCGCAGAGATGCAAGTTCCTGCAATCGACCACATATATATATATATATATATGTGCGTATATTATCGATATATGCATCTGCCAATCCCTCTGAAGGGTTGCCAATTGCACCTCGCAGAGATGCAAGTTCCTGCAATCGACCACGCCACTCCCTGTGGAGAGTTGCACGGCGGAAAGGATACAAGTAGTAGTTTGCACACACGTTTCAACCCTGGACCACGCCAATCCATGCAGAGGGTTACACGCAGCGCCCAAAGACCATGCAACAGTACCTGCACACCTTCCGATTAGAACATTCGAGGAAGCTAATCCCTCTCAATGAAGGATTGCGCGGGGCACCGCAAAATGTGTAACTTTACCTTGCGTTCGACCACTCGACCACGCCAATCCCTGTGAGGGGTTGCAAAATTCATTTCAATGCTCATCAAAAATTGCAACTTTACCTCGCGTTCGAACACTCCACCACGCCAATCCCTGTGAAGGGTTGCAAAATTCATCTCAATGCTCATCAAAAATTGCAACTTTACCTCGCGTTCAACCACTCGACCACGCCAATCCCTGTGAGGGGTTGCAAAATTCATCTCAATGCTCATCAAAAATTGCAACTTTACCTCGCGTTCGAACACTCCACCACGCCAATCCTTGTGAAGGGTTGCAAAATTCATCTCAATGCTCATCAAAAATTGCAACTTTACCTCGCGTTCGAACACTCCACCACGCCAATCCTTGTGAAGGGTTGCAAAATTCATTTCAATGCAAATCAAAAAATGCAACTTTACCTCGCGTTCGAACACCCGACCACGCCAATCCCTGTGAAGGGTTGCAAAATGCAAATCCCTGTGAAGGGTTGCAAAAAAAATTGAACTGCACCCAAACCCTGTGAAGGGTTGCGCGGCGCCCGCAAGAAGTGTAACTTTACCTCGCGTTTGAACGCCCGAGGAGGCGAATCCCTGTGAAGGGTTGCGCGGCGCCCGCAAGAAGTGTAACTTTACCTCGCGTTTGAACGCCCGAGGAGGCGAATCCCTGTGAAGGGTTGCGCGGGAACCGCAAAATGTGTAACTTTACCTCGCGTTTGAACGCCCGAGAGTTCCAATCCCTGGGAAGGGTTGCGCGGTGCGCCTAAAATGTGTCACTTTACCTAGCGTTTGAACGCCCGAGGCAGCGAATCCCTGGGAAGGGTTCACCGGTGCGCCTAAAATGTGTCACTTTACCTAGCGTTTGAACGCCCGAGGCAGCGAATCCCTGGGAAGGGTTCACCCGCGCGCCTAAAATGTGTAACTTTACCTCGCGTTTGAACGCCCGAGGCAGCGAATCCCTGGGAAGGGTTGCATTCCCGATGGACCCCGACGGTGCCACCCCCGCCTTTAAAAAGAAATATTAAGATACCGAGATTTGTAGATAGTATGTAGAGAGTAAGTCATAAGTCATAGTAAGTCATAGATGCATAGAGAGACAGTCATAAGTAAGTAATCATAAGTATAATCATAAGTAATAAGTAAGTAAGTAAGTAGAGTCAGTAAGTAAGTCAGTAAGTAGTAAGTATAGTAAGTATAGCAAGTATAAGTAAGCAAGTCAAGTAAGTAAGTAAGTATAGAGATAGCATAACATAGAGTCCAGTGTCAAGTGTCAAGTAAGTTAATAAGTAGATTGAAGTAAGTAAGTAAGTAAGTCGTATATCAAGTGTAGAGTCAAGTATCATAGAGTCAAGTGTCAAGTGTAGAGAGTCAGTCATAGGGGTCAAGTAAGTAAGTAAGTATCAAGTGTAGAGTCAAGTATCAAGTGTAGAGTGTAGAGTAAGGAGTCAAGTAAGTTGATTCTATGTCTGTCATCTATGTACTCAACTGCGGCGTTCCACACGGAAGAACCCTTCGCGATGCTTTCGGGAAAAAACTAACGGCTTCCAGGCTCCCGATAGTAACCCCAGCAGTACCTCGGATTCCAACTTCTCCAGCTTCCACTCGGTCGTTCCGCCGTATCCTTCAGGGAGAATCGCTGCGCCATCTGCGAACTCACCTCCAGCGCGAGGAAACTGCTTTAGAGACTTGTTTCCACGTTACAAGTGCCCGGCTCTATGGATCGCTACACAAGTTCGCTCAAGGGTGCAATGGCAGCGCCAGCACCCTTGCTTGAACAAACGCCTGTGTCGATGTCGGCAATGGAGCTCGAGTAGGACGCTATCATGACAAAGCATCTCTGTTTGTCGAAGGGGAGCAAATGAAATTCCATCGGGCATCGCAGTCTGTGGCTAAAGCGTACGGACCTGTAAGCTTCCCCATCTGGTGAAAGGAACAAGGCACCAGCACCGTACCACTCTGTGACTGAATTGTCGATGTAGATGTCTGGCATCCAAACAGATGGTGCTGGGAGCTGGAGCGTGAACGGTCCGCAATCGTCTGTGTGGGCAAGCCGAGGGTCGATCCACCTCCAACGGAAGTATCCCTCAAGAGCTAGTTGCTGCCCCTTCTGATCAACTTCCTGAATGGCGGCAATGTACAGCTGTACGGAAACATTCACAGGCTGGCCCTCGTACATGTAAGGCCGAGTGCCATTATCGTAGTGTGGAAAGGCAGTCAAGTTCATCAGCCGCTCTGTCTGCCAGCGACATTGGGCCGGCGAGCTTGTAGCTATGCCCAACGACAACAGGTGCAGCCGCCACATGCCGGGGCCCAGCTATCGGCCAGACATACACTCAGGCTGACTCTGTCTAATTCTGCATGAACCATGCAGTGGGCTTCTGCGGTTCAGGTCTGGATGGATGGTCAATCAAACACATGCTCACGAACTCAGAACTGCTGCCTTGAGAAAGCAAACTCGTGAGTTTCAAGTCAAGAATGTCCAATGCAGCATGTCGTGTGCCACATCCGCCAGGCAGACAAATGCGCCAGTAGGCAAGCCAAGTAGCAAACATTATTGCCAAGCAGGAGGTGTTGCACCAAGCCAGCCTCACACAAGCTGAATTTGATCACCTCAAGGACCTAAAGCGTCCTATGTCCCAGCCCACACAGGCTCTCCAAGCAATGCTTACCAATGAAGAATTGCATGCAAGCTTTGTCAAGCCAGACTGATCCCAGCTGCCCAAAACCATCTTCCAGTCTCTACAAACCCCATCGAACTTCCTTTGGAAGTCGCGATCTGATGTCCAAGTCAAGCCGCTCCTTGGTTTACGAACAAAGCCTGCATCAGGTCCTCCACGCCCTGAGGGCCGATGACCTGCTTGCACCTGGCTGCGGAGACTTTAAAAAAAGTCGGTTCCTCTACTGCGAATCTTTGCCGCTTATCTTCAGGTCCCGACAGAGAACTTGTCACATTGAATCGCCGGCAGCTGTAAGTGTAGTACGGTGTTGAGGCTAGGTTCAACAGTATGCAACGTGACTGACGTCAGCGCCAAGACCACGAAAGTTCAATCCGGAGCAAGGCCTAAACGGAATCATCGAAACACACCGCATAGGCTGAACCCTAGACTGGCTCTCAGCCAAGTCGCAAGTCAAGACGTTTGTCTCCTTGGCATTCGATGCTGCTACACAAGTCTTCCCAAAGAAAGCTTTGTTAGAGTTTTAGACAATGTTACCTCCAAGGTCACTCGCTGCCCAGTGTATGGCCAGGGGCGGGTGATGGTGCCCTTCGTAAAGACCAAATCGTCGTTGACATTGGGCTGAAAGTCTTCTCCGCTTCGCAGAAAGCTGTAAAGTGGTATCATCTCCTGGCACGCGGCTCAAGCTCCGGCAGTCTCGAGCGACAGACAGGTAGAAGAAAGTCCATTGCTCTTCGGATGCTGCGCCTTCGCCCCTGGAACAAAGCCCTTTTCGCTACAACGCTTTCATAGACCAGCTCCTCCTCGGAAGAGATGTCCACCTCGGCGCAAGGAGACAAGGCAACAGGCGAGGGACCCCGCAGCTAACTCCTAACGGTCCTTACGGAAGTAGGAGATCACACTGCATTGCGGTCTTCAGGCGACGAAACTACGGCAGGAGAAACCCGCTCGTCGGCAGAATGCCCCCGAGCCTTCATTGGTACTTCCTCTCGATGTTTCTACTCTGGCCATCTCTGGCCGGCAACCTCTTCCAAAACAAATCGAGTCCGTACGAACTGTTTCCTAGCAGCATCTGCAAACCCCCACCTCTTCGTCGTGCTCGTAAGCGAGGTAGAGGTTCACAGAAAGAGACGGAAAACACAAATTCTTCAACCAAGCAAAGAAGAGACATAGGCAGAACAAAAAGGGGGAGAGCTGAAGGTTGAAGCTTAGGACCCTGAATCTGAGGCTCAACCGCTGCTTCAGATTTCCAGGCCGACATCAAATCCCAGAGTCCTCAACGCCTACGAGTCGAAGGCGACTAATGAAAGGATCTGAGAGGGGGACCGGCTGCGGCTCCGGGTGGACCACCTGCGGAAATGTAGTCAGAACACACGTTAGAGACCACCACTTACTACTTGGTACTGTACCAGTCATGGACATACATAAGCTCGGCATGCGCACACGAGCTGACTCCAGGCACCGTGCAGTTCTAAACCGCAAGCTGCGACGACGCAGCCGCCATACTCTTTCAAAATCTAGGCTGCGCTCTTCAGCAACACCCAATCGGCGCCAAGCTACGCCTGCAAGTGAAAAGTTTAAACAAAAAATGCATCGACTCGGTGTCACCCGTCGGACGAACACTGGATGAGACTTTAAGCCGGACGTGGTCAAAAATGCATTTGTGCCAAAACCCATACGCCCACACAGACGGTCTACTGGGCTTATCCATTTGCGGCTGCGCGGCGGCGTCAGACAACGGAGAGGCTCGAAGCTCCGCAAATGTTTTGTCGTCCTTTGTGCGGATCTGATTGGGAGCTTAACGCGAGAAATGCCCCGAGAAAAGCCGGGTGGCAGTACACGCATGTGCCATGGGATGTAACAGGTATCATGTTAGTTGCTTCTCTCTGGGGCCATGATTAACAGGTCCCGTAGTGAACTCAGAGCGTCTTCTGATTCTGCATCATTGGAGATCACATGTTCTGCTTGAGGCTTGTCTTTTCTCAACTCTACCGCGAGCCTGCCACGCCGTGAGACGTCATGAGTCAGTACCAGATGCAGATGCGATTATACGGCGAGATGCGAGTCCACCCAAACGCCACTGGCTGCGGCGATCACCTCAACATGCAAAGCCATCTGAACAAATGCGGACAGCAGCTTCCCCCAGCCAAGATGCGGGATGACCCGATAAGACCACACTTTTTCACCTTTTGTACAGCTGCCTGCAGAGACTCGAAGCCTATTCTCCCAAGCAGCAAATGCTTCTCTCCGGATCTAAAAGCCACTTCCCAAAATTTGTTCACACACTGCGATCGCTCAAGGATGGGGAAAAATGAAACCGAAGTTGACGAACGCTTCGCAGTCCCCACTGAGCATAACAAACACGGTCGGCAGGTCAATTCCCCTGGTGCGACTACAGTACTACACACTGGGACGAGTAGCATCTTTCAGCCAAAACGCCCTTCTGATGAGCCAGCCCAGCTTCGGAGAACTCGTCAAGGAGACCGATGACATCCTATATGTACAATGATGTACAGATAAGTGTGCTTATACTAGTGCTGACATTGGGAAACGAAGGCTTTCACATATCAAGTCTGGTACCATAGCCAACTAGCATTACACACGAAACAAACGTACGTACGATGCTGTCCTTGCTCTGTGGTGTCGTGAGAAATGCCTTCGTCAACATTCATGTGGTTGTGTACGGTTCTATGCTACCAACCAATCTTATTGGCATTATGATACATATACACATAGATACATCATGAGTATATATATATATATACATATGTGTGTATGTATGTATACACATGCATCATACACCCATGTACGTCTTGCTTCTGCACATGATGTGCATGGAGCTTGTTGCAAATCTGCAACCTCACCCTTTTTTGCGGCTGGGCTCTGAGTGTCCCCTCGCTCGAAACCCTGCATCCTAAACCGATACGTGGAAATGTGTACTATACATAGGGCAGTGTCTATACATATACACGTATGACATGTCACGTACGTTATTTACGAGGATGACCCAAGTATACTGTGCTATCTACCTTTACACACTTCCGCATGCCGCATATGGAGCTCCCTATTGGCTGCTGCCGACCATGACAACGTCACATACGACAGCAAGCTCGTGCAATTTTGGTAATCGAGTACCGCTTCGACTACATAGAGTTGTCGTATTTTGCATGCATCGTGTCGGTCAATCCTGGTTTGCATGCAATGCTGCGTAGCTCTGCACACTACACCCTGATGCTGTACACTTCTATGCTGTTGTGCGTGCGGCAAGTGATCCGACAAACTGGCCTTTGCTTGTATTACATACTGTGTTTGCGGCAACTGTATACGATATGTTCTATGCTGATTCGCTGGGATAGATCACAAGCATCGTCTTGCCACACACAAACTCAAGTACAGGTAAAACACCTCGAAGAAGGGACGTGCATAATCATACATGCATACACATATACGTGCAAACATACACATACATACATCCAGAAAGACAGGCAGACAGACATAAACACACGTGCATGTAGATATGCAATCCCTGGATCTCTGCAAACGCTACAGCGTGGTTCCGCATGATGGCAAACAGTACCACATATGCGACATGTGCCAACAGCAGCTGCGAAACCAAACCCCTATTGGCACAACCACCCGTGATCGATGCAGCATGCATCGGCATCATAGAATTCGGAAGGCCTAGCGGCGTAGCACAATCAACACGTGCTGGGTGTCAGAGCCCCATCCTACAAAGACGTTTCAACGATGCGTTAGGCAGAAGGCAGCCGTAGCCAACGAGACCCTGCTGCTGCATCTGATATGCGGCCGAAATGCACTCAGCAGCTTGCCTTAGACAACAAACTTTAGCCGGACCCAAGAAGTAAATCTTCGCGAGCGACCAACCACGGGCACAAAACAGAAGCTGATCCTGCTGACTTAACCTCTGCTCACAGACACACACACACAAGCCGCTTGTACAGAACTAACACATTTTTAATGGAAAGGAGACCAAAACATGATAAACCGAACCGACATCATTGACTGAGCCGAAGCCTTGGGGCCTAACTCACCAGTGATGGCAGCACATCCCAGCATATGATTACAGCCAGCTTTGGTCTGGATGCTGATTGCAGAAATCTAGCAAAGGCTCAGGTTTGCTGAGATCTGTTCGCAAACATCAGCCCGGCGGCGATACATGACGCTGAGCTCGGGCTGCTGCTGCCGTATGTCCTCAACGAGCTGGCCGCCGCCGCGGCAGTGGATATCAGAGGCGACCCCTGTGGAGAACTTCGCAACATTAAGGGTGGGGTTCGGCTGTATAGTGACTTGCGTCTTGGACTGGGCGTTCTGGCATCTGGGCAGCTACGCAGCTGACCTGCATCTCTATAGGCTTCGAAACTATTTTGAAAGCTGTTTTGGCACTCTGAAACCATCGCGACGCATGTCCATGCACTGCGAACTAATTGATGCCTGCGCAGATTCAGTTCCTGGATCTATGGCCATACCCTTCAGAGTCCTCGTTCGTGTCCGTATGGGTTGCTGCTGCGTGATGCTGTTGTTGCTGCCATGATTGTGATCATCAGCCTCACCTTTCGCTCTGTCTCTGTCGCTGTTCTCGGTTCCTGCTGCCATGCTACGAATTGACTCAGGGCACCTACCGCAAACAGGAAGCCAAGTCGCTGAGTGCAAACTTGCGCACGGCACCACCGAAGCGCGGCGCGTGCCTTGCACACTGGCTCACCTCGGAGGGCTCCGGAGATATTTGGCAGATATCTCCAGGCGAGTCTTCAACAAAACTTACGTTTTTGTCACTCGCACTCGACAAGTTACAATACTTGCATACAAGCTTCTGGGTTTAAGGCTACAGTGTCGCTTCGGGATCGGAACAAAGGATGGGGGGTCGGCTGGGCAACACGATGAGGGGTTCATGGGGCTCAGTAAAGCTGAAAATCTTACCAGACCGGCCCGGCTACATCAAAGCTGCGGACCTGACTGACTCGTATGCTCAGAAAGCTATAATCTTAAGACTTTAGAGGCTTGTGCCGTAGCGTTCGCGTGAACGCGGGGCATTACCAGTCTTCACAAACATGCTCGAGCATATCACACACACACACACCAGAATCTGTTGCTGTTGACAAGGAGTCCTTCCACCGCCACCGCCGAAAACAGCACACGAAGAAGGTCGGGGCACGGCCGGCTGCATCCCAAGTGCCCGGTGATCATCCTGGCCGGACAGGGTAGCGACCCGTTGGCCTCGACCGAATACGCATCCCGAAAGGTAATCCCTATGAAAAAGCCCGGAAGTCCGCACACCCCTAGGCACAACTTCGAAATCCAACAATCCCTACATGGATCCTCGCTGGCCCGCCAGTCTCGAACCACGGTGGCATCTTCGGACCTCGGGATGATGGCCCAAGATTTCCAACACTTCCTGTCTTACTGGCAGTGATGATAGTCAAGGCAATGCGAAATCATGGTAGGATTGTTAACGCTCAGGGTAGGAGATGTCCCGAGTAGCTCAGCTTTGCGGGATCCTTGTCATCGTTATGATTTTCCACAGTTTCGGTGCCAGAATCTTGCAATTTGCAGCTGAAGGGCCTGAACGGAATTCAGCACTTGATGTGGCTTGTGGTTCAAGCGATGCAAACCCGTTGTGCTCCACGAAGCGGAATATCCGGTGGTCAATGCAATAGTGACAGTAGCAGTGAATTGAAATACGGCGCTCAAAAGCTAAGCTGTCTGTGGACATTTAGATTGTAGTTGCCATGTGCATGATACACGCGCTGTCTGTTCGTGATGTCGTGTGCCATTTCGATGGAACAGGCAACTTGAATGACGATCCCCTTCAACGAGAGCTAGTCCAGTCCTAAGAAGTAACAGACTTGTTCCATCGTAATAGTCGCGGCAATAATAATAACCAAAGCTGTGATTTACCGGGAGCAGAAAAAGGACTAGACCATGGCGGCTCAAGGCCTGCGGTTAAGGTACAGCTGCTTCCCGAAGAACTCTACAATTGCCGTCTGCATCGTCTCGCTGCATTGGGTGGATTCCTGTTCCTGCATTGGCACAAAACCATGATGGTAGACCAGGACAACTAGAACTAGACAATCAAGTTCGAACAGGGTTTGAGCCAAGCACATTGGGGGAAAAATATTTTCACCAATATGTTTAGAACAGAGTTTGAACCAAGCACCGGACAACAATACCATGAGATTTGTGAGTTCATTGTTCGGGGCAACCTTCAGGGCCAAGGATGAGGACACGAGGTCGGAGATGTTCAGAGCTCGTGAGCCTTTGTGTTGCTACTCAAGTAAATCCCTGCGCAGAATGAGGAATGTGGTGTCACCGTCTAAAACATTGAAGGAGGGCACCGCATGCTGAATCAAGAACGACGGGTACTCGTTCCAGAATTCTACATGTAGGCCATTGTACACCGCCTGTGCCCCCTCATTGTTCCGCACTGATACTGTCCACCTTCCATCCCAACATGCCTCAGCCAGCCAACGACTTAGTCTCAGTCCTCCAAGATCGAGTGAAGATGGACCAACGACTTCCATCCGCCTCATGCGCGGCAGCTCTACTTCCAAGAGTCCTAGATGCGCTTTCTTGCTGTTGCCTTTCATTATTTGACTAATTACCATGTACAGACTCACAGCTTCTCCTTCGTTTGCTTGCTAAGGACTGAGGACTACGAAAGCTACAGCCAAAGGCCCGACCTGCTGCGACGAGAGCTTGGAGAATCGAGGCTGGATCCTCCTGGGTAGGAACTTAGCAGTCGCTCACATGTAGAGCGGAATTTTGACATAAACACGAATCCATGAACCTTATCCGAGCAGCGGTATAGTTGGGGTCCGCAGACACGGCTAGGATGATCCAGTAGGCTGCCAGTGGCTGCGCTACCTTGGAGTTCCACCTCACGAGACAGAATCTTGCTTTTAAGTCGCTCGCCGTTTGCAATGCAATCGGTGGTTATTTGGGAGTTTCCGAAAATAGGGGACCCTAATATAGTACCCTAAAAAGTAGGATCCTCGTTATAAGGACCCCCAAAATAAGGTACCCCCCAATTTCGGAAACTCCCATTTTAATAACGCTGGTCGCTCGGGCCCTGGGACTTTCGAGGCGACGACAGTCCTCCGAGTGTCTGCGCAGTTGCGGTGAGGTTGGCGTGAAGTCTCGCACACAGCTACTTCAAGGGAGTCATGCGAACAATCCCACTCAAACGAACAGCACCATCTCTTCACGAAACTTATGAAACACCCTGTGACTGTGAAGCAACTTACTTTCTGCGTAGGCTTCGGCAGGCTTACCCGAATCTGCCCGAGTGTTGTTGCTTGCATGTTACAGGTTCGGCATGTGAGCATCAAAAGCGCCCATGACTTACCTAGAGACCCCTACCTCTCTCTCTACACTGCGACACAACTCGAAACAGCACTATGACTAGAGTCACTGGAGGTTCGACCTATGACTAGATGCTGGCCATGTGGCGGCAGAAGTGCTAGCGCCCGATCCAACAACTGCTGCAGGGACTTGGAATCAAGCGCCTTCAACACCAGAACATATGCACTGACTTGCCGATGAGACGTCATAGAAATGACTAGTAGACGGTCTTGAAATACAAACCTCTGCGGTTCATCGACAGGGAGCCGGGAGTACTGCTGCTTCCGCCGACATGCATACAAACATGACAACGAGCTCATGCTCTTTGGGGGCCTGAGCTCGACAAGTCGTCGTCGGTAAGTCGTGCATCGGGCAAGGCACGACGGGAACAAGAAACAGAAAGAGCAGCCGCGGCGTCTGGAGTCGGAAATTCTAGATGTTCTTTGGCAGTTTCGGGCCTCTGCCATCACCTCCTGGACATCCTCCTGCGCATCGAACACTGAAAGTTCTGCAGGTGGCTGACAATGTGTCGCAAGCTGCATGCAGCTTGATTTGCCGTGTGTGCTCGCCGCAATCCGGACACCCCGCTCCTGTCTGATGCCAGCCACACCACTCCCTGCGAGGGGGGTAACAGGATCAGGCGAGGGTACAGAGCTGTTGTAACACTAGACCCAGTACGGTGAACCCCAGAAAGTTGGAACATGGGTTTAGGAGGATTGGTGCTAGGATCCACTATACTTTACCTTAACGGCTTAAGGGCATGAGGATACTGATGTTCCAACTTTCTACTCTAAGCTGTTCACTGTTCTCCTTCCGATATGACGCACGCCTGCATGGTAGGCAAGCGATACTCGACCAGGACCAAGAGAGGCGAGCTGTTCATCATGATGTGAGCTCATGTTCGAACCTCGAAACCTTCAAAGATTTGAAAGCCTGGCGAAAGCACCAAACATTCCGATGTCACGCCTTTCATCAGACGTGCCCAGGCTGTCTTGTCCTTCAAACTTGCTACGAGTCAGGCTAGAGTTTTGAGAGGCTAGGGCTTCAGCTGTCTCGATGCTTCAGTACTGCGAAGCAGGTGCAGCAGGCATCGCAGGCGAACGCTTGGCAAGGAGTTTTAGGAGAAAGCTATGACAAAGTGCGCATTGAAAAGCTCCAAAGCGACAATGTCACAATACAACTCTTCCAGAACCTCAAAATTGAATGTCAGAGTCGTACACCAGATGCAAGACTTCGCACTCCTGCTTCAATACCTCCTGAGGCCGCGCTTCGGCAAGCTTGGTGAGCCCAGTCTCCTCCATTTTGCTCAGTGCATCGGAGATTGCGATTACCAAATCTGTTGATCACTGTTACTCTATGACTGCCCCAAGCCTCTGACCAGTGCACTTTTTGCCACACCTCCTGCCTTCAGCCACTTGACGATAAGGTCGATGGGCCAATGAAGACGTCCCTGAGCGAAATGATCGGCCTGGGGCGGAACAGGATGAGAACCACGCGTCCGAGGGTCTAGTGCAACGCAGGTTACAGGCAAGTAGATCTAAATCCTGTCGCTTAAAGATTTTGCGATCAAAGACGCGCATCTACACATGTTGTCAAAACATAAGCACGCATACTCTTAAGCTAGTAACTCCTTCAGTATGTGTATGTATGGTGGTGTGTGCGTGCGTCTGTACTAAGACTCTACAACATGCCATGAACACCATAAATGCATTTCGCCTCTCTCCTTAGAATGAGCGGCCCAGTGAAAGACCTGCGTGTTCAAAGCTCGCGCAGGCCAGCTTTTGGCTGCGAAAGGTGAGAAATTCCGTTACTTTCCCTGCCCCTAGCCTGTCTCGAAATCCAACTGTTTCATACTCTTCCTGGACTGACGGAAGGAGCATGCGACCGCAGTTTTCAACAGTACTGTCTGCAGTGTGATAGCAGGAGGCCCAGAGTCTCTTCACTCCCAATTCCCACGGGCCTTGTGCGGCACCAGCAGAGGATCCTGTCACTTAGTTCGCTGAGACCCTTGATGGAGGAAGTTCATGGAAATTCACTACACTTGATTTCCTGTTGTTCTCCGAATCACTGAGTACATCCGGCAAGGTATCTTCCGCAGCGCTACTCCTAAGAGAGTCTACACGCTGCACCCACATGAGCTACGGCTGGAAAGTCCGCCGCAGGTCCTTGAAGCAGTCAGCCAGCTTTTCGGATCGCCATGGTTCCACCAGTTGATCCTGGTGTTGAGGCGTGAATGGCTCGGTGGGAGTCTCGGGATGTCTTGGGTTGTCGGGATGGTGTAGCATTGTAGCACATGGATGGCGTAACTGCTGAAGCAGCATTGCTGGCGTGTGGCCATGTGTGGCCATGTGGAATCACAGATCTGATGACAAAATCCAAAAGAACCCAAAACGACTCAGCTATCCACTGACGTCCCAAAAGCCCAGACTACCATCTGTTGGCATCTGCCACGAGCTTTGAGGCATCATGTTCCTCCACCCGAAGGTCCTCGAGTCCCCAGGAATGGAAGGACGGCATAGTAATGGCCCCGCCTTTCGCATGGACGTCTTCTTTGCCTCGGAACCAGGCGCGGAGACGATCGCCGAGGCTGGGCCATGGCTATACTCACGGCCTTTCGAAGCACAGTCTCAGGCTTCCGATGTCAGCTGCGAGAGCCGCCTAAGTGTCATGGCCGAGATGCGATGATTCTTCGGGACTCCGTCGAGCAAAAGCTTGCAGTACTCCACATCCCGGCAGTAGAAGCCCGAAAGAACCACCTCAGATCGGAAAAGCATGAAATGAAATCCAATGGCATATCATTGGCCAGTGGAAGTTCGCGTATACATGCACCCGAGA
This sequence comes from Symbiodinium sp. CCMP2592, assembly GCA_905221615.1. Lineage (NCBI taxonomy): Eukaryota > Dinophyceae > Suessiales > Symbiodiniaceae > Symbiodinium > Symbiodinium sp. CCMP2592. Next base: position 595,039 of record CAJNDT010001358.1, on the reverse strand, counting down.
AGAAATCCATGTGCACAAAACTGTGAGTTCAAAAGAGTTGTATAGGTGCATGTAGGTACGCCCACGACCAAATGCCAACGTAAAGTGACAACAGGTGAATGCTCGTCCGGATCGTCCTCCTGTTCCGCGGACTTCTAGGTGCAATCCCTTAATTTCTGAGCAAATGCGCTCAATCAGTCTGGAACAATCTGCTTTAGTACTGCTCCAATACTCGTCCATGCATCTGCTTGCAGCATGCACACAGCGGGGCCGGATTGTTTTCGGGGATCATCCGATAAAATTGGAACCATACAGACAAGATTAGATGGCAGCTGCGAAAGGATGCTACGCACAAATCGAGAAGTGTACCAAGTTGCTTAAACAATCAGCTCGTCGCAAGGCTTGATGTGTGTGTGCGCGCGCCTTGTTCGCATCTGCCAGAAAACAGAAGAACCGACGGCTCAAAGCATGTGTGCTTGCGCGAGCATGAACCGATAGCAACAAGCTGCAGTATCGACTGCATGAGTACACACACATACACACGCATCGACCTATACCATTATCACACTCATCTCTGTCGTGACTAGCAGACCGCCATTCGGGGTTATTTTATGTGCTGGATTGTGTTATCGGTCGGTGGAGCATTTTCTCTTCGATATGCTGGTGGGCGATGCAACTCGTTTTTGGAGGCAGCAGCCGGGAAGTCGAAAATGCTTCAAGCACTGAGCGCCCAGCGCAGAAGTCGAACCTGAGAACTGAGCTGAAAGATGCTGCTGTCGTTTACGACAAGCTTCCACAAATCTACACTTGACCACTGGCTTGCAGCAGAACAGATTTTGGCTCGATTGCAGAGCACTGCAGCTGAGGGTCTTGATGTGACCGCCTCGGGAAGACACTCAAGGTTGGGGCCTGTAGGATTCGCAGGCTCCTGCAGCTACTAGGTCCCCATGAGTCCTACAGGCAAAACGAATCTTGTTGGTCCTGTTGCACATGTGGCACATGTCCAACTGAACCCCGCTGCACTAGCCGTGTGCAAAGCAAATGCTAGTCACAACAACTCAGAACCAACCCGCCCTGTTACAGTTGGATCCGGACAAGGGCGCCCAGATGGCAGAAGGCTCAGAAACAGTAACGAGCATGCTGTCCCAGAAAGGCAAAGGGATCATCCTGCGGTTGCACAACAACGACCCAAAACCACGAGACATTGATCTCCACAACCAACCGTCAAGCTAGGGAACCCAAACACACCGAGCTGCATCCGTTGCCCTGCAAACGTTATCAAACAAACCAAGCGGTGCCCCAGCCCCAAGCTCAATCCCAGTGTCGTGGCTGCAGAGCTGCGAGCAGACCAGCAAGGCATCCACCCTGTCGGTTTCGACTGTTTCGACCCTCACTACTAACAGCCTGACTAACAGTGAAGATCAATATATCAGTAAGCATCGCACTTCCCCCACAATGGCTTCAGCGCTCGCGCTCATACAGTGGTGGTGTCACGAGAAACGATCAGCTGAGCTTGGAGAAGGAGTGGGGGAAGTTCTACAAGGCGGATTCGCCAGGCATGAGCCTTTGCAAGAAAGCCATGTGGAGATGGGGACACTTCGATGCCTTCATGTTCCATGTTCCAAGAAGCCAGGTTCGTGGCCCCGTATATCTTACTGGGTGGATGCACACAGGGCTCAGCTTTGAGCTGGCTCAAGATTCCGACACGAGGATGCAAAGCATCTGCGAATCTACTCAGCATCCACAGGGAAAGAGCCCACCTGCGAGAAGCCCAGGACGCCGTCGAAAGGGCCATGCTCGCGAAAGGCGTTCTCCACGTGCTCCAACGTTTTTTCCATGCCCACCTGCATTGCATCCGGGTCTGAGCTCTCGCGGTAGTCGTGTCTGGGGCAAAAATCAGGAGACGCACCGCCAAAAGAGTAGAAAACGTTGGAGGGCAAGCAGCTGGAGAGCATCAGAAGTTGCAAGCCTGTATCGCTGAGAAAGACGAATACCCCAAAATCACTCGCTATCCTGACGTCAGCATACAGTCTGAGCCACATATCGCATCGTGGATGGGTCGTCCGTGGCATTCCTCAGCCCATGACACGAACAGCCACAAAGGGATCTGGAGGCATTCCAGCGCTGCTCGGAGAAGCTAGAAGAAGTTCTCCCTCCCGAGTTTCGACGAGGCTTAAGTCGCTGGAAGAGGGTGAGGCACTTGTCTCGGGATCATTCAGAAGATGCAAGAAGAGCTTCTGAGTGCACTGAGTAAGCGGCTAACCCAGTCAAATTATGAAGGGCTACGGTTTGCTACTTAGCCCTTAGCTTCCAAGCGAAACCCTCCCCATTTTCCATCTCCGGCTGCATCCCTAGAATGTTTTAGCAGGGCACCGCTTTAATCCGAAGACTTTGCATCGAAAGAAAATACCGCACTCTTGCTTGCACGAAAAGCCACGAACCACAGTTGAGTCGGGACTCCACCAGCACCGGTTTTTTGGAGCGTTGACCCCGATCTTCCCGACGGAATCATGAGCCTGATGCGGTTACAGCATTTGACATCGACTCCTTCATGCACGGACGGTAACCCTCACCTCAAGACGGCGCGATCGAAATCGTCATGAGCATCATGCTGTCATACTCTCTTAGGCTGCCCCACCTCGCCCATCGGCGTGTAGGCATGTGGCCCGTCCAAGTAGTGGAGATCTGCGACAGCCTGCAGGTACTCTCTAGTCTGCGGGCATCACACACCTTTCCGTGGGGCCCTGGGGGGGTGAGAGCGGTCTGCAAAACCCAACGAGGCCGGCAAACTTCAACAGTAAATGATTCGATTGACGTAGCAAGGAAACGGGATGGTCTATGAACCCTCTCTCTCTCTCTCTCCCAGGCATTCGAAACGTCAAGCCCGGTTGCAGGACACAGATGGTCCCACTTGACACATGAAAACCCTAAAACTCAGTGAAGACTGCGAGAAGCCTCTGACCAGAACCCGAACTCCCCCAGTTCCACCTCCAAGGGTTCTAGGGGACCTCGTGTTTTGCGCTTGAAGTCGTTGGCATTCTGCCGGTTGCCTTTGCTGCGGCACAAGTCAAGGAGACATCGAGTGCTCTTCTGTGGATACCAACCGGAAGTATGGTTTCTGGAATTCTGGCTGAGTCTGGCAAGCATGATGCTACACTTCCACGAGATGCTATCAAGGGATGCGGGGGACCACACCACCGAAGCGCAACTGCAACCTCTGCGTCACAGCAATCGTTTTCTTCCGACTTGGTGTGGAGTTCAATCGCTTGCACCGCATGAACTACAAGCTTAGCATACAGTGCGCACATGTGCACCGTGCAAATGCCACACTTGCAAGACCATCTGGCACAGGACACGCACAAGCAAGCAACAAACCTGTAGTACAGAAGCCTAGCGTTGCGAGATGTTGCGGGGCACAGCACCCTCGAGGAGCCCAAACCTGCCATAAATTCATAAATGCAGACGTGACATGGATAGCGGCGACAACAGAAACGCCAACCAAGCAGACCAATCAAACGACACGGGGTTTCATGATGAAGCGAAACGGCGAAGAGCTCTGAATCTCCCTGAAGACTTGTCAATCATGGCTCGTCGCTATGTTTCGTTGTAATGTGGCATTGAATCTCCGAGCAGATAGAGCCTCAACCCACAAAGCATCCATGTCACTGCACGGTTGAGACTTCTCTTGCAAAGCTGCTGTGGAGCACGAGTATTCGTAGCTTGGGACCGCTTGGCTGCGCTACGAAGTCGGGGATCTTCTGCACCTCCTGCAGCCACCGAAATGCTCACTACCACCATCGTCGCAATCATCACCATCACCATCATCATCATCCTTACCACACTGTTTACCAGAAGCGTCTCGAGCAGCATCGAAATTTTGATCACGATGATGAGTGCAGACAAGATGGGACGTAGTTCACAGCAACCAGATATCCAAAACCGTATCCAGCGAGGGTTTCCGTGATGAAATCTAGCACTCACATTCAACCCGCGAAAACCAAGACAAGGATGACAGCGACCGCTATGCCATGCACACATAGTCAGTTGTTCTAATCATACTCTTTCATCAATGTGGCCGTGTGTAGCCCGGCCTTCGTAATTTCAGACATGCAGGAAATCTGGCTTTCATGCTGTCCTGGCTTGTACCCTCCAGCTTCTTCTGGAACTTTGGGCGGACAGACTGGGCCCAGGTCGGGAGGTTCCTGGGCGTTTCCAGCGGTGCTGGGCACCCGCAGATGATTCAATCTCTCATGCTTGGTTCTGGTAGGAAGTCCGCCACCACACGATCCAAAGAAGACCGAGGCCTCAAACACCTGTCCTTGAATCAAAAGGATATCCTGCAGACAGCCGAGACTTGTGCGGAAACAAAGTCTTTGATAACAAGCAACTTCAGATAATGGTGACCCTGCACTGCTGCTCATCCAAGCCAGGCCAATCGATCCCGCCACCTTTCGCAAAGGTTCTTGGACCGAAGCCAGCTGAGCTCTGCTGCAGAGCTTTCGCGGCCCAGAAGCTCGTTGCGGTGGGGGTAACCTTTGCCAAGTGTGGAAGGGCGAAGATTCGGCAGCCATTGCAGGTTGCAACTATGTATAAGTATGCCTGTCGCAGACTCATGTCATCCTGATACTTGATACGCTTTGTCATGTGTCGGGCATCTGCGGCAAGCAAAGCAGCATTCTCTGAGCTCCCCCTCAAATGTTACGCGTTGGGAGATGCCTGGATCCTGAATGATGTTGGACCCAGAAAGATCCGCTGATAGCGGTGCAAAGCCGCTAAGGAGCGGCCGAAGCTGCGCAGCACCGAGGAGTGCGTCTTGGCCTCGTTGTGCATAGACCTGAGATGTGAAGGCCAATATGTATGTGAGAGCAAGTATGCACGTACATAAGAACATTATAAACGTGTATCTAGAAGTACACATACATATACACAGTGATACATTATGCATATATATATATATATATATATATATACATATCTATGTATACACATATACATACATATATTTCTATAGTTATAAATATAAATATATAAATATATATAAATATATATATATATATATGTATATATCTATCTATCTATCTATCGATATAGATATGCTCGCCCCCCTCCCCCCCAGACCTACGATTTCGTGATTCTTGGTATACGCGCACATACAAACTGTTTACACGTGTGCGTGTACACATCCCATTGCAGAGCCCGGCAGGCCGAGGTGCTTGAGCCGGTTCGCAACGTGTGGCTCCACTTCGCTTGCCAAACGTAGCAGTCCCAAAGCCGATGCCTGCTTGGGCCGAGGGGAGTGGATGATTTGGGATCGTCAGGGGTATTTAGTCCTGCAAGGAAACTCATAACATCTAATAACACAGGGGACTGTGCGAGAATTCGACCGCTGCAAACATCATATTTTCAATCTGCGATCAAGCGAGAAACCCAGAAGGCCTCCACCGTCGCCACATCCTCGGAGTGCATGAGCGCCACTTGGGCGAAGGTCGCATGCGGCCAGGGAACTTGCTCCTTATAGCGGCTCGAAGGTTGCAGTTTGGGCTTCAGGGAGGGCTCGGATGATCTGGTGGTGGGTCTTGAACCTGGTCAACGGTTGAAGCTCTTCTGAAACCACTAGTCCATCCATGAAGCGGCATGACACGCCGGTGCCGGTGACCCGTCATCAGCAGGTAGCGTGTGGTCTTGATATCCCCTTGAAATCTCGACCGCTACAAGTGCGAAGGTGTACTCAAGACCAGGGTACACGTCTGATTGCAGATCGAGAGGCGCATTGCAGCAGCTTCGACGCCATCTCCTGGCATGCGCAGGAAAACACTGACACTGACTGGCAGAGGTGTGCGCGGCTGAACAACAGAAGGCCCCTGGATCCGAAAGGGGGTTCAGCGGAGTTAGCTCATGTCATGGGTGTCGTGCCGACCTAAGCTTCTTCGAGAGCATTCGAGCTCGCAGCTGCCTTCCGAATTTGCCAAGCTGTGGCCCTTTGCATAGAGATTTGGTGAGCGACTCCGGAATGCTGCGGGTCCGGTATCTCAACTGGACCACCTGTCACGACCCCACGTGCCCGGAAGATCGTAGATCCTGGTGCTCGCCTTCAGGGGCCTCCTTCGTTGAACCCTCCATGCGATGTGATCCAGGGATCCAGGGTCGTAACCCTAAAGCCCCAACCATGGCGGCCTGTGCCAAGGCATCGTAGGCGAACATCTCTGCAGTGCCACGGAAAGCATTTCTGGGCATCTGGTCGAGCCTCGCCAGAGCATCCACTTCAACTGCTTCAACTATATCAACCGGCGCCTGTGTACTGCCTGTGTCTTGCTGTCGTGCAATACAGCTACGGTACAGACTGTAGAACAGTTCTGTTTTGGCAGACCGAGATCTACATGCGGGTGCGTGGTCGCACACATGTCTTGTATGCTTGTTCGTCCACTCTCTCTTCCTAGACCCGCACTTGCTTGTTGTTTTTCTCTCCGTATAATATATATATATATATATATATACACAGATACACACATAGATTTTAAAAATACAAGCCGACATCAACAAGCACGTTTAACAACAAGACAGCTCGACTCAAACTTCTGGCTTCCGTCTCATAAACATAAGCTGAGCATGCCCTCACACAATCCAGATGGGCTCGTCACTGCAGTAGCTGTGCCAGGTCCGAAGAACAAGTGCACCTACGCATTGCCACGAGCATCGGAAGCGCCTGCTTAAATCGTTCCTAGTCTGTGAATGCCGACCTTCAACTTCAGCCAATGCTATGTAAACGCACAAGTCAAGGTCGCAAGTCGAACGCACCACAGCAATCACCCCGCTCGAAAGCCGCGTAATGCCAAACCTATCCTACGGGGCATGAACCTGTGGATTTGCCACCGGCAGCCATATCGCAAGACCATCGCGTGACCACTTGTGCTCTGATCTTGCACTGCCGAGGAACAAAACCACTAGTGCAGCCTTTCCCTCCGGCGTATCGGCCCAGGATGCGACCTGTGCCACAGAAACATTTCAAGGGCTTGCCTCTTGAATACCACAACCTGCAGTCCAACCACTAGAAGCTTTTGCTGCGAATTAAACTACGACAGCTGCTTGCGCGGCGCGGGTTCAAAGAGCAGAGAGACCGGGCAGCAGAGGCGTTGAAGGCTCAGATGCTTAGGACTCCTGTACCGGGCAGTTCCAAACTGGAGCCTCGATGCTAGGGACTCGAGACTGCGCCGCCACTTACATTCTGAGCTCGGATAAAGGGCTCTTTACAAGCTGGGCTGCTTACACCATTATTACGGGGGGCCGAAAGCGGAGCCACCAAGTACGATCCGGCGGCCTTGGAGTTGGCCAAACCATTCTGGCAGCTGCGAATCAAGGTGCCGTACTTGTTGAGGATGCGCTGGTCCGTGCCCTCCTCCAGTAACTCTGCATGATTCCCGCCAGTGAGATGTAATATAGGGGCCTAAATAATTACCAATAATATGGTTAGGGCTCCTGATCATAGTATAGTGGACCCCCAAAACCCTATTATTCTCTTTCTGAAGGCCCCTAGAATAAATGACGGGCTGTCTGGGGTTGGGACAGATTGCCGAGGGTATCAAGCTTTTCCTCACAGCAGGGATTTGGTGAGGACTTCTACTTTGAGCTTCACATGGTGGTCAAGCACTTCCACGGGAGGCCTCGATATGCCGCCTGCGTTCATAAGCGTCAACTGTCAAAATTCTGGATCCCAAATGACAGCTGAACGCCCCTTGCACTTCAGCACGAGAATGCTTGTCTGCACCCGCCTGACCGTCCAAAGGGCTGGCCGGATCAATTCCTGGTGGCAAGGTCATCAGGTACATCAGGGCAAGCGTCATCAGGTTATAATACAAGGAAATATCAAGAATGGTTTGTACAAGAATGGTTTGTACAATTATAGTGGTTCTGTAGAGAGCCAACATGGCTAATCATTGTAGTTAGTAGTACAGGCTCCAATTAACCTTCGCCATATTCGGCTCGCTTCTCTTCCAAAAAGGATCTTACTTTGTCTCGCGGTGCTTCTGATTTTTTTTGCTTCTTACTTGCACTTACAAAACATGTCACGCCATCACGAAACAGACAAAAGCTTTTGGCGAAAGTGCAAAAGCACGACTTGTTTTTGCACAGGTTGCCTGGGCTGCGTGGCAATCACAACGTCTTCTCCAGATTTACGAATGTCACACTCTCGACACTTCGATGGTTCTGGCATGTTCCTGCTTTGTCAGTGAACTGGAGTGGACACTGGAGTGGACCAAGCCCGTCCTCGCCACCAGAGCCCTCCTCGGAACTTGTAGGGCTCCACGCCGAACCAGTACGTCAGCAACTCCTGCATGCAAGAACATGGAAGGGTCGCCGTGAACATTTGTAGAACTGCGACATTGAATCCGGAACGTGCACGGAATCTGTGCGGATGTGGATCTAACTTTCAGGAACCTCGGTGCAATGTGAGATGTGGACAAGGACCATGACCAGGACTTGAAGATGTCCTCAGGTGTGGGATCCGGCTCGCCCCAGATCCAACCTCAAAGCGCAGCCATGAACAGAACATCGAATGAGACAAGCAAGTAACGATGATCCGTTCCTTGCCCCAGATTCGGAAGCCTCCGACACTCCAGGAGGTGCGTGCTTGAAGCTGTGGCCTGGATACCTGTCTGCATGTCTTCCAACTTGGAAGAACACCTCCGTCTCGATGCCAGACAAGCCGGGAAGCGTGAGAGCAGCCCTCCCAATGACCAAGCAGGCTCTGCTGGCAGGGCGTTGGCCGTTGCTGGGGTCGTGGCTCGTGGCTCCTGCCAGCGGCACCGGGTGACCAGGAAGCCCCCCTCTTGCGTTGGTGACACGGTGAGGGGCAGTGCGACATCAAGAACTATCTGCCCCGGCTGCGTGGGCAACCGGCCAACAAGAACCATCCATCCATCTTCGCAAAACCTACCGAGTCGAATCATGCCTGAAGATGCAGTGAATGCCCCACCCGGCATCATGCCATCCCATGTTTCATAAAATCCATCTGCATCCACAGCCCCAGGCGTCCTTCTGGGGTGCCGGGATGGCTGAAGGCTCTGGCGGCGCTGGCTTGGCTCGTGCCTCTGCTTGGGCTGTTCGGCAAGAGGTCTCCATCTCTGTTAAAGGCATCGTTGGCTTTATGTCTGCGAATACAAAAGCAGCCATGGCCTTCAACAGCTACTGTCGAGAGGAATCTCAGAAGAGCGTCGAAATTATGGTATACGAGGCACTCGGAACGATCTCATGACTTTGCAGGTGGCCCTGTTGTCAACCACCCCAACAGATCGCTAGGCTTCAGCCAAGGCCTTCTTCCAGGCATGGTATGCCTCACCGATGCGGCTGCCCAGCGCCTGGCGGAGCAGACCGGAAGCCAAACCTAGTGACGCACCTTTCCAAGGAGAGAAGCATAGTCAAGTCGCCAACAGGACAAGAGAAACGCTGATCTGGAAGGTTCAGGAAAGTTGGGGACCCTAATGTAAGCACAAAACAATGATGAACTCCTTAGCATAAGAACCCAAGATCCCTAAGCTGAAAACAAAGCCGAGGTTTTACACCAGGCCTTGGAAAGCTCAGCACCGCGAGCCTCCCCGACCTGCCATGCACATCTCCTCTGTCATTCTTCGGGCGGGCTATGCATATCATGCATACGCATATACAGGAACTCATACATCTGTACATTGGTGAGTATATGTGTATACACACACACACGCATATATACACGTACACATGCACATACAATATATATATATATATATATCTATATACAAATGCACATGATGTGTGTATATATATATGGTATTATATGTATATGTGTGCGTGTGTATGCACGTGTATCCGTACGTAAATATAAATCCGTAGGACGTGCAGTAAGCACGAGAATAGGCTGCGCTTCGGTTTGCCTGCGGCGGGCAGAAACGGTGCCACTCGGTCCGGAGTTGGGCTCTTTGATCACTGCATTCTTTAGGTACCATACACACAACCTACAGTGCTCCAGCAGACAAAGCAACACAACAACTCTAGGAGGAACTGGATTGCAGAGGCTTCGGGCGTTGGGCCCGTAGGAATCAGATGCTCCGAACCGCTAGCACGTCCATGCCGTACTGCCAGCCACGAAACCGAATGCCTTTTCGAGCATCACCGCGCGGGCAGCCAGGCCAGCGCCTTTCAGATCGTTCGCGATGAAGAAGTCCTGCTGGGGCAGCAGGTCTAGACCAGAAGAACTGCAAGGCTCAAAAAAACAGTCGTTCGTTAACATGAGAGGGCGATGCTTTGCCGCTTCGCTGCTAGCCTGAAAATTGACGAATACATGTACATGTGCGCAGAAGCAGGCGCCAGGCAGACCTCCACCGACGCTTCGGCAAGGCACCTAGTCATGAATCAAGATGGCAAGTCTTCTAATTACAGTCATGCTCTGCAGCGCGCAACAGCTGCAGGCTTTCAAGGATGGAACAATCGAATCATAAGATTGAATCCCGGCGAGAATGGAATGGTGATCCCTGGCACGTTCGGAGCAGCTCGACATCTGCCGGAGACAGCTGTGGACCAGCAACCTCGCAGGGGAGCTCTTCAGAAATTGTTCAGAGCTGTCTTGACTAGACTGTCTGATACCGGTAAAATTAAGGGCGTACCATGGCGTACCATCACTTCTAGAAGTCTAGCACATCAAGAATCCTCAAGAGCTGCTTCTACATCTGCTGCGCAAAGCCCCAAACAACTAGCAGAATGCTAGTGCAAGGTCGGAACTGTGGCACATACTACCCACGCCGAAAGCCGTAGACAGAGACTGGGGGTTTTTCGAGTCTGGCCTTCTTCGACACTGGAGCTTTTGGCACGGTTGCAGACTCCGGCCGCTCAAGGGCCTAGACGGAAGAAGGCTGCAGTAGGGCTGATGCCTCGGAACCCTAAAGGTGCTGATGGGTGCGGATCGTACGAGCATGTACGACCTATCTCTTTATCTGCCTATCACACTAATCAACTATCTGTCCTATGTCCTCATGTATCAAATTCAGGGGCACCTGCGCAAGTACTTGTATTCTCATCTGTAAGTAAAGGTGGGCGCGATATGTCGTGAACAGAATAGTGCTAACATCTATGATGTCGGTTACTTCGGGGCCATTCCAACATGCTTTCAAGTTTGCTGACGGTGGCTGTTCGGTGCCATTTGGTTGACATGCGTGGTGCCATGTGCATGACAAGCACCTGCGTGGTTTGCAGATGCTTGTTGCCAAATTGGGAAGACTCCCTGCGAAACGTTTGCGGATGCCCTGGCTTTGCTTGCTTCTTTCCCAATATGTTGGGCCGGGGTTGGCCGGACTGAGGCATGTCGCGAGGGTTTTTGACAGGTGCAGAACTCTGAAAAGAATGCGGTCCTCGGAAAACCAAAGCGAGAGGAAAGGATGTCAGTTGTAGGTTTGAGAGCGCGTTCAAGCATCGGGAGCCTCGGCATAATTACTCGGGCTTCGAGCTTGCAATCCGAAGGCAAGGAGATCAGGGTTTGAATCCTTCTTTCTTGCACCGGTTTTGCGGAAAGAAGCAGGAGAACCGATCCTCGCGCCAGAAAGGCCACTTTCTCACTGCGTCACTACAGGCCAACGTTGATGAGCAATGGCCATACTTCACATTAAAGGACAAAATGCGAAGCACAAGCAGAAGTTCAGCTCAGGTACCTGGTCAAGGTCTTCGTCGAAGCGATGTTGGCCATTCCTCGGGAAGAGCTGAAGTGCCGGCTGCAAAGTCCTACTTCAGTCGGCTCAGCGCTCGACTCCCTTGGCCTGTCTTTGAATCTGACTGAACGGAACCGTGACCGCACACCCAAAAACGACCGAGCACGTAGGCTAATGACCGCACAAACATGTGTCCTTCAGCACTATGCTGGAAGTTCGTGCTTTCGTGCAGCACCTGTTTGTATGCTCCTGACCAACACATGATGAGCCTCTGTACATGATGCAGCAGAAGCCGACAAGGACTACTCTAAAGGTAACCGGATGACGAGGACCGGATGCACGACAAACCAGCTGTGAACGCAGTAAACGACGAAATCTTCTCATCGTCCCACGACAGAGAGGAGGCTTCGAATCAGCCCAAGAACAGCGGCAATGACCCATGACGTGGGGAGACTGAGTCCATGCTACGCTCCCAAGCCGAACTACAAGAATTCGCAGCTACCGCGCTCAAGAATTGAATCACTATAGCTGTCACTAGCTGTCTGGCGATGCTCCATGACATGTTGGCCTTCTGTCTCCAACTAACAACCCCGAACCACTTTTTGCCATTGGCTTGTGGACAGGGCGCAACTGCAGCGGCCAATTCAATGTTGGGAATTCTGCGCCTTTACCTGTCCTGAGCTGCCGACTTGTAGCGGGAAACTAGCTGCCGGGCTGCCTGCGCTCTGAGGTAGGATGCACGATGCCCTGCTGCCGGGCTTCAGTGTGCCGGCTGTCTCGTAGGAAGTCACATGCCGGAAGGTGATCGATACCCGTGCCCCAGCATTTTCGGGAGTCTCCGTCTGGCGCACAGCATGGTAAAAGGTCCGGTTGGTCTCCGGCCCGAGCCTAAACAGGCCACCATGAGGCAGCAAGACCTGAAGGCTTGCAAGATGCTTCGGCTAGAAATTCGATTCGACTGCATACAGGTATCTCCGATTAAGACGGGCCCAGTCCCACCTCCATCTCAGTTGTTGGATTGAAGATACCATCCCGCAGAACATAAGGCCGTCCCGGGCGTCCCAGAGAGATGCTGACGATAGAGGAATTCTCATCCAGGTCCAGCGTCTTATCCTTCAGGTTATGAGGATGCTGAGTGGAGCTCCATAAACTTGCTGGACAAGTCATCCTCCTTATGCCCCAACTGCGTCAATCAAATTCTGGTCCTTGTGGTAGCCGATGCACTCGTTGCCGTCCGCATAGTAAAGGACGACTACATGGTTGAAGGATCCATTTAGCCTGGAAACGCTGGGCAGGCAAGAGAGCTTCAACCCAAAGATCTCGTTAGAAACCCCGAGCCATGGCCAGTCTTCACTTGCCCCGCAAACTGTGACATCAAGTCTCCTGGTAGCCCACTGCATTCCCGACACATGCAAACAAGAACGCACCACCAGCAGAGAGCCTCTGGTTCACGCGATCGCAGAGCATTCGCACTGTCGGGGACATGGGAAGGATCCCGTAACGCTGCTGATCATTGACCGGGAAGCGATACCTTGGGCTTCGATGAGCTGCTAAATAATGCGGGGTTCGAGGACGCTCACTTGGATGCGGCTCGAGATGCCATGGAAGGCCCTTTTCTTCAGGATCTGCCATGGCCACCTTCACCCGCTGCAGTCGCTTCAAAGGCTGGTAGGGCCTGGGCTGAAGGCTTGCAGAAAAGGGAAAGGGCAGTCGACCGGACTCCGTTCAGGTGCAACATGCGACTACAGCCTCTAGTGCGATGCAGCCCAGCGTCTTCTTCTTGTCTGGCATGTGGTACCACTGCTGATATTCAATCTCGCCGCCGGGACAAAGCGCCTTGAAGGCTTGATCTGCTTCCTCCTCTGTGAGGAACTTGGCCAACCTTTGCCAGGCACAACGAGAGTGACAGTGGCGAGTTGAACACAACGCATGCACCCTGCAAACAAGGCATGAAAGTCGATACGAAGCCCAAACCCAACATCCGAAATCCAATACCCTTTTGTTCAAAACGTGCCAACAAACAGAACTGAATTCCTACACCCAAGGTTTCAAATCTACTAACCCAACATGCTAAACCCCAGAATCAACACCCCACACCCCCAAACCCTGAAACCCTGGTCGAAACCCAAAGAGACCCTCCTGAAACCCATTGAGCCGCAGCTGCAGCTCCGAATCCCCTGCACCGAGTCCGCTGACGTCCTTGTCGCCTCCTGGCGGACAGCATTTTCAAACCGGGACCTAGTAAGTAGGTTATAAGTAGGGTTATAATTGGGGTAACTCTATTTAGGGTACTCATAACTCTCAGTGGTCCTTCTGTGGAGTTGCCTCCTGCATGGAGATGTTAGGAGCAAGGATTTACACTGCCTTTCTGCAAGTCTTACGGAGGAAGTAGTGGAAAGGCTGTTGATTCCGCCAGGAGTCAGCTCGTTGAAATTGCACAGGGAGGACTGAATGAGCATCAAGGAGATGAACCCTACACCTGGATAAGCTGAGAAAATAAATAGAAAGGCGAAGTGATACGACATACTACTTTCGGCTGGGACGTAGCAATACCATGCAACTCGTCTGTTTTCACCTACGCCTCATGCTGAACTGTGGTGCCATAGTCTCGCCGTTTAATCCTGCCGCCAAATGCGATGTCTTCAGGATAGAACTATCCAGGTTGGGTGCATGCCTGTAGTTTCCACGAACTCAGCTTTAAACATGTACCTGGACTCGCCGTGCTCAAATTCCTGAACTCCCTACGATAAACCCGAACTCCAATGCTCCCATGAAAACTGTTCCGCCTGGGTAGCGTGTGAAATTCGGCGCTCGCCCACAGCTTGCGTCGAAGTGAGCCGTCCTCCAACTTTGGTTTTATTGTTGCCTCCGTCCGGTCCGACATTGGCCAAGCCATCCACCAAACTCTCTAACTCTCAGCTGCCGGCAGCACGTCTTTGGCAACTGGCTTTATCATAGCATAAAGAAGACGAGAAGTAGAAGCCTGCAACCGCACAAAGCTGACATGCGTGTTACCATTGCCCCAGCACTTGCGGTCCCATCGCCATGGCGGAGTGCTGCTGTGGGTGCCCCCTCAGTACCCAGCTAGGCTACGTCGGATTCTGGCTGCGGGTTTCGGGCAGTAAAACTCCGGCTTCTCCAATTCACGGACTGGGACCGGAAACGATTCGGGAATGAATCCAGACTGCGGTGATTACAGGCTGACACTCGCAGGCAGCTGAGGGTCTTCGTTACGTGAAAGAAATGTGCGAGCCCAGACCTGCTCGCTGCATTGAAGTGATCCTGCCAGCTGCGACCCTGCGGGAAAGCCTCTAGGTCCTAGGTTATGCCGAATCTGAACATTCCCGTGGAAACCCCTCTGAAACTTGAGCTGCCCAACCAACACAGCCATTCTACTTGAATCCTCCCTCCACGGAATCTACGATCCTCTGCACCACGATGGAAAGAAGGAAAAGGGTAAGATGTCCCCTTGAATAACCAGATCTGAAGCTCCCCCATCTTTCACTGCCTTCGTCTTTCCCCAGTGATCTATTACCAAATTTGTCCAGAGCGACGCTGTGTGCCGCTAGAGCAGCGCGAACACCCCTTCAGGGTACTGGAATCTTATGGCCAAGCAGGGGTCGTTTTGTTCCGAGAGCTATCAAGGCATTCGCACGTCTTGCAAGACAGCCAAGTTCGGAGGTTCAGGTGGCGCTGGAACAATAGATAAATGTTACCTTCTACCCCTGGACCCCGCGGGCCTCATCAATGATACAACAAGCAGGCTGCGGCTACGAGAGTGGGTACTTCGAGCCTCGAACACGTAGCTTCACGACTGCAGAACGTTTAAACTAGAGCGTAGAGTACATGTAAGCGTAGAAACGCGACGGGCGGAAGCACACCAAAGTTGAGACGGGCGCGTTCATGCTGCAAACTTTGGCCTCAAAGTGTGCCGTTGTAGGCGGCTCGTCAGCTGAGACCATTTCAGCATGGCCACTTCGGAATCTGCTTCCATGGCGTCGAGTCTCTAGGGCTCTAGGGCTTGAGCCGATGGGCGTTGCGGAAGTCCTTGACTTCACTGAAGTATGTGAAAAATGAACCGAAGCGGAGTGGGGCTGTTGGATCTCAGTATCTTGTCATGGCTCAGGGGCACGCAAACGTGAGGCTCACAGCGACCCGAGTGATCGCCACTCTAAACCAGCAGCACCCCGCTTCTCCGACATAGGAGGTCGATGCTGAGTCATCCGCTCCGAACGTGATGGATTAATCATGATAGACCCGGGGCCCACTCACTGAGACCTGCACTTGATAGCATTGAACGTATCACCGAGATCGCCTGCAACGATCAAGATGTCGTTCTTGAACTCCTCAAGGGCACAACCCAAGCCGACGAGCAAGAAAGGGATTCTATATAGTTATCAGGAGCAAACTACCGTTTCGACAGGAATGGTTGGACATGGAAAAGGCATAGACATAGAAGAAATGTGAAAGGGGCAGCTCCCCTGTCGGATAGAAAGCCGTCATCCTGGGCAACATCTTCTGAAGTCATTTGGTCACGCTGAACTTTAACTTCTCGTTGAAATTGCGTAGATTCGTAGATGCCACGGATCGTACGAAGTGCAGAATCCCAGCTTGCCTTGTCGTTGATGCCTTCAGCCCACTTCAAGACGGAGCCACCGTGGTCAATGTGCACCTTGCAAGGACAAGGGGTACGGCATAGATTTGTCTTGGGAAGCATTTCGACTCTGAGAACTCGAAGCTCAGACTGCGCTCTCGACCTGTGAGTTGGCACACTTGGCAAGTTCTTCAGTTCCCCGCCAATCCGGTTTGACAGCGGCTTGAATCAGCATGATTCATCAGCTCAAGCTTTCTCGGGCACCGGAACTGGCTGAGGTGTGCACGTCGGAGATGGCGAAGATTCGGCACGAGCCTCGCGGCTTGTTCTTGTCCTGAAGAAAACATCCACAAACATCGGGCGATCATTTTGATGCTGGTTCGGCTTTTTGCATGTAAGTGGTGTACCTGCATGACTCAATGTGACCACATCGAGGTCATGGATACACAGAAGTGGGGAGGACGAGTGCCACACATACGCAGGCCCCATGCTGCGTCTTGAACTTTCTGTGTCGTTCCGTACACTGCCTGCTGTTTATGCAAAACGGTTCATGACAGTCACGAAATTGGGCTTTGCATCTACAGACAGATGCTGGCTCTCCTCATCAAATCTGCTCACTCGCCTTTTGGCTAAAGGTGACCTGGGCGACTCAGTCTTCACCATTCATTTGTGGAAAGGCAGGGCGACAGGATTGCTTGTGGTGTTATTTCAGGCCGGGTTTCAACATGAGATTTTACTTGCCTGGTGGCACGCCAACTTCTATACTATAGCTGAAGGTGCTGTTGTGCATCATGTTCTATATTGCAGCTGTTTCTTGTTTCATGTGTTTTGCTCACTCAGGACACGGAACCTGGAACTCGGGTGAAAGTCTTCTGCGAGCTTCAGAAGGGGAAGAGTGGCAAGCCCTCAGTTTTCAAGGTGATGGGCAAGCACGGGACACGCAAATCTAATATGCATGAAGCCGTGGCCCGAATCTGCCTAGTGTGTTCTCGAAACAACTGTACAGTTCTCTGACAGACGCAGTAGAGGCAATAATCACAAGACAGCATCGCAACGACTTTTATCCAAAACGCTTTACATCTTAAAGGACAGCTGTGCTCTAACATGCTCGAACCGTGACCTTCATGTTCGTGTGGCTGCTTCTTGGTGCAGCGTTACGGCGTTATGACGGTGAATCGGTGCTTTTCGACCCGATCTCTCAGAGCTGCGTTACGGGCTCTCCTGCTTCTGGTTTCCAGGACGGGCTACCGGCTTCTAGGCTCTATCGACCCTCGGATCCATAGCCACGGAACAAAGAAACACAGGCACCGGCTCCAGCAAAGGGATCTGCCACAACGCGTGCACGCATTCCTGAAACAACTCACATTTGATCGCCCTTGACCACAAACCTTGCAGCATAAGCACTGCAGCTGTCGACCTGGAAACAAGGAATGACAGTGGGGTGCAGTTTGTCCTTCATGGCTTCGGCATAGCCCTGAGGCAGCTCGCTGGCGAAGAGATACGTCCTCAACTATTGTCTTGCTGAGGAACTTCAACACGTTATACATCTGAGATTCGAGACTGCCTGCAGAGAACTAAGTACAAGGACACGCTGCTCAAACGTGAATGATTATTCGTCAGGTTGATATCAACCACAAACACCTTGTTCCAGGAGCGGTCAGCACTAATGCCATTGTTGAAGATGCCAACGAGACACCGGCTTGGGAACGATGTGAATGGTGTTGCTCTGACTGGGCTTCACCCGCGGGCTAGGACGGCTAGGACAAGGAGGCCTCAACAGGGCCTTAACTGTCTTGACAACCGTAAGCAGGCCCTTTTGCCGTCTGCCAGCCTGAAACCCGAATTCGACGACACCCAAGTTGCACCGTGCTGCTGTGGCCGGCTAGCCGAGCCCCTCGCTTGTACGCATGCTCGGCCTCAATGCCGTTGCCGGCTCCGCGTCAACCAAGAACGATTCATGGAAGTTTGAGAATTTTGGGGT
This sequence comes from Symbiodinium sp. CCMP2592, assembly GCA_905221615.1. Classification (NCBI taxonomy): domain Eukaryota; class Dinophyceae; order Suessiales; family Symbiodiniaceae; genus Symbiodinium; species Symbiodinium sp. CCMP2592. Next base: position 576,819 of record CAJNDT010001358.1, on the reverse strand, counting down.
GACAGGATTCGCGCAGAATGCGGGCTATGCTCTTGCAGTTGCACGCAGGGGCCTTCGTTGCGAGGGCCTCAGGGACGACCCAGGGCAGCAAGGCTCCCCCCCAAAGAAAAAACGACACAATGTACAGCCTTGACACCCCGTGCAGAAGAAGGACTGGCTATTATGTGGATTCTGACATCAACACTACCCTACACCCTACAGCCCCCTGTTGTTTCGGTCAGTCATGCAGATCACGACTTCCTGCCAGCCACTGGCGCCACGTTTGAGATCCGGAGTTGCCCGGCATGTCGAAAACTTGCGAAAGTCCCGAGCAACATGACACCGACAGGTTTAATCGATGTGTGTCGAGAGGATCGGGCATCTGTGTGCGATTCTCAACCACAGACATACAGGACCCCTGTTACAGTCGACACTTTTGGACGGGGGGTGCGGATGTTGGGGAGAACTGCGTCAAAGGGAAGGGCGAGGGAAAGGCTTGCGGGAGCCCGCAATGATGGGATGTGCAGACTCGTAGAGCGCGACACCACGTCAGGATGGAGGTGCTGTGCCCAAGTGAGGAAGAGAGAGTAGTAGTGATTTCGAGGACGGACACTCCCCGGTTCGCAAGGCTTGACACTTCATGGAAAGGAGCCTTGCATTGTGAGTTGTCGCGACTTCTTGGGCGTTTGCGGCTGCGTGCAGCCCTCCATGACTGCGGACGGACTGAACATACAAACCAACATTCTTGAAGTATGCAAGTCCTCTCACACTTCGCTTCAACAGAGCTTCAGGCATGTCCCTGCCCAAGGTACGCCGTGGCAATCCGCAGGTGTGCCTTGTACCACTGAGGACCTGCAGCGGGAAAAGCCGTTGCTTTGGCTTGCTGGGCTCAGGAAGCACAAGCTGAAGGTCTTGAGGTTGCCACTGAGTCGAGCAGCTTCTTCCGCGTCACCCAGCGAGAAGTACCACTGCCTGCTTCAGACTCTGGGAAACAATGATTGAACTGCACTAACATGCGAACCTGCATCCAATGTCGGAGCGACTTGCCGGTTCAACATCACCGGCGCCAGAAGAGTCGTACAATGCTCATCGGCATCTCCGAAGCAACCCCATGAATGCAGCAAGCAAGTCAACGGCATTCGCAGGAACAGTAGTAGAATCATCGTTGGCAGGGACGGGGTTCACTGTGGCCGGCACTTTAACTTCGCGAAGGCTGCCGACCGGTTGGAGGAGTATACTGCGGCCTCGGCCAGGCTCACGCAGCTCTCACTAAAGGGTCGATAGATTGATTGTAACAAGCGTGACTTCCTTCGAGCATGGGTCCTGTTCTGCCTCTAGCAGCAGTCTAGCAGCTGAGGTCTTGGATAAGCACGGATCGAGGCACCCCGGTGCTCTGAAAGACGTGGCCCCAAGGGCCTGTCACTAGCATAGCTCGAACCCTTCTGATGCCATCCGATGGAGCTATCGTTCCTCGTCCTCGTCCTACATGTAGCGTGAAACCTACTTCAGCTATGCAGTAGTCACAGCTGTCCATGTACTGCTGAATTTCCATGAGTACAGCTTCTTAGTGCTGTCATCTCCAGCTACTGCTAATGTCGCCTTTGCAACTGATGAGAGCCTTCTTGTCTTCTTGAGAGCTGAGCTGAGCACATTCTGCTTGAGATTGGCAGCAGTCTCCGCCAGCGGCCGGATCGCCTTGGTCCGCTTACGATCGGCTCCGCCTTCTTTTAGCATTTACGGCCCTACTCACACCAGGGCGGCACGAACATGTTGAAGGATGTTGAAGCATTACCACAACTACATGAAAGAGTCCACATTGAGTCCCGCACCTCGGCATGGTTTTGAGTTTCGACTCTCGGCCAAGCAAGGAATCACGACAGCAAGTGTTATGCGGTCAATCCGGATCAATACAACCGCCCAACACAGGATACACAGGTCAGTTTCGCGTCTAGGAGTGCTGGTCCACCCGAGTCGGGAGCTATTCAAGCGTTCGAGCAGAAGCTCATGAGCAAGCGTTGCGGGGCTTTCGGAATGACATCCCCAGGCCATTCAGGGTCTGAGCACGGCAAGGCTCATAGTTCCGCTCCCAAGGCAAACCCTAAAACTCCGAGCAGAGGGGCTGAGATGGCCATCGTGTAGCAGGCGATCGCGAGGGGTAGCTGCCCCGCCTTGAGTGCCTCATTGCCTGCTCACTCGCAACGGCATGGGGTGTTCCATCTCTATTTCTTTGCGATAGCTGTCAGAACTTGGATTTAGTTGGAGCCTGCTGGGGTGGGACCCGGCATCCTGCACCGGCGACAGGCCGAATGCATGAAGCAGGACTGAATGCGCGGAATGAAAACCTGGGGGCTGTTGATTTTGGCCATGAGTTCATGGCTCTTCGGTGGTGGAAACCCGAGGCAGCATTTTTCGCGAAGACGGAGCACCACAACATAACTCCGTCTGAATCTGGCGCTTCCCTTCAGGGCGGCGACAGCATGAACATGGGCATGACATTTTTTGTCGGTGCCGAGATGTTTCTCCGGCCTAAATCTCATGTGAGAAGGCAGATGCGCAGCGTGCGGAGCGATATGTGAAGCAACACTGACGAAGCTGTAGGTGGACGCTTTCACTGGGCTTGTGTACCCGCTTGCCGCACAATGCCGTCTGCAGGCCACCCAAGCTTAATTCGCTATTCCTCCCTCCAAGCCACGCCCAGACACTAAATACGCTTGCAATATTCCGATTGCTCTGCCAAAGGAGATGTTTGTGCCCTGCTTTCGCGGGGCTCCTGGATTGGTACGGGATCCGGCGCTGGATCTTGCGACTCCTGCGACCAAGCACAAGGACAGATGCAAAGTCACGAGGCGGCGAGAATCCTGGTCTTGTCTTGCAGGACGCTGCCCAACAAACCAAGCGGGCGAAACAAGCCTATGACTATGGCATAGAGCAGACGAAAGCGGGGAATGAAGACCGTGTCTCTTAGGTAGGAAGTGTTTGGATTTAGTAAGTCGTCGGCCTGGTCTGGATCCTGCGAATCCTTCTCCCACGACACTCCCGGGATTGTCGCAGCGTCTGGCGTTGCTGTCTCCAAGGACTTCTCCGGCCCTGTCAGGGTCCGTACCTCTTCCTCAGCTGAGACTAGTTCCAGAAAATGTCTAGGATGCGGGGAGGCTCCACCATGCTGCACAAGTACGAGACATCAATGCCTGAAGCAACAAGGAACTCCTGGGCAGTGACCGTAAAAAAGACTACAAATCAATCTGTCTGCTGGAGTAGTGATGCAGAAGAGATGCGGCATGCCATGTCAAACATGCTAACCCCGTCAATTGTCGAGATACCTTCAGTAACAGTACCTCCGACAACATGACGTGACAGAGGACAAGGGGACAACAAATTCCACGCGAACGGCCCTGCCCAGGCCGCAAAGTTTCAACATCATTGGCGGCGATGTTAGGCCTCACCCGGACACAGTGACTTAGAAGCAGAGATCTGACACACTCCTCAAGTCCGAAGCCCTCAGCTAAACACCGAACCGCACACCCCTCAGCCCTCTAAGCGCCAAGTCTCCAAGACCTCAGGCTCTGCCGGTGTTTGCCCAAAGGTGCGGCTGCGTCGCACCAGTTCCCGCCCATCACGGCGCAGCACCTGTTCGAAAGAGCCCTATACGGGGCAAGTGCTTCACATCGTTGGCTGCAGCGATGTGGACGTTGGGGCTGACAGTTGACTGCGATGGAGGAGGGTCCAGGACCAGGATGAATGGCTCAGAAGGGTTTGGGCGTGTGGCCAAGGCTTCGCTCGCGAATTCACGGAAGGAGTTGGATCTGCTGCTGCACTTGGGATTTCGTGTGCCATGGTTCCTCTTGGCCATTGATAATGTTTGTCATGCCGGTGCTGCGACTGGTGATCCTTTTGCATGCAACAAGTTGTAATGTGTATGTCCTTATTGATGTTGGGATAGTGAAGATGATAATGAAAACGATGTCTGCCAGTAGGCATTAGTCGATGCTTCTTCCCAGTGGGCATGTCCACTATCAGCCGACAGAAGTTAGGCGACTTCTTATTGAAAACGAACTCGGGAGCGCCGTAAATCAGGAGCACAGATTTGCTCCAGAGTTTCATGCGGGCCCAAAAACCCAGCAAGAAATTCCGCACTCGTCTCAGCCCACCTGCAGGGTGAAGCAAACCAATCCGAAGCCCACCATGAACATGGAGATGACGATGGTCCCGGTGAGGTCTGCCAGCGTGAGACCTGGAAATAGGACAATCTCTGTCAAAAGCCTCCGTTGGGACTTGGACCCGAGGCACAAGATATACGATGGTTTCCGAAGGTTACCTGGTTTGCTTTGGGGAGCGTCTGCATTGCCCGACTACCTGCAGATTTCCCCGGGTCAGTCAGAAAATGCAAGAACATTTCATGCGCAGACTGTCAATATCGTCTGGCTGTGCAAGTCAAGCAGAGGATACACATTACAAACTATACACAGAAGTAAAGAGGCTTTTTTTTCGGACTCCTACTGTAGCAAGACCTAAGCGGAGCCCCAACATTCCAGAAGCTCGTTCGACCGTGCACTGAAAAAACACTGAAAGAAGGCGCAATGCATCCAAGGGGCCGTCTTCCTCACTTCGATCTTCGACGACTGTACACTGCGACAATGGAAAAGCTTCCTTGTTGAGTTCTGAGTCTTTCGCCCGTTCAAAGAGCCCGGCAGTAATGGCTTGAGTGACGGCCCACGACATGCCGTGAGCCAACCTATCGCTGATCGGGAAAGACAGAGGCACGCTCCAAAGAAGATCTCCCACACGCAGAAGCTCGCAATCGTTTCGCGCGTTGCCAGGGTTAGTCTCGGTGGTCGTGCATCGGCCCACTTCTTCGGACACTCTTCCGGCGTTCACATCATCGCAGTCGGCTTGCTGGATCAATCCGGCGTGCAAGCTGCTGATAATATCCTCCGAGACGATCATGGCTCTACATCTCCCCGCATGCAAAATACGGGCACAATTGGCGATGGCATCGCAGTCAACAAAGGTGGCGGCCCCGAACAAGGTGCTGAAGGTTGGTGTCAGAACTGCGGGTGCGCAGATTGGGACGCCGGCTGTGATGGCATCGTCGATGCCTCGGTGGTTGAACCATGAGGGTCTGAGTACTGTAGCAGTACGAGTCAGATATGCTCTACAGCAACTCAAACGCTATATGACGGGGTGTGGCGGTGGGATGGCTCTTCAAGTCAAGACGGCAGGTCTATTTACCGTAAAATTCCGTAAAAGTGCGGCAAACTGGCCAGGCAAAACCTGAAATCTGCTTTTCACTGAGGAACTGTTGATCTCCCCAGAAGCTTCTCGCTGAACTACAAGCATAGATGCCAGGCTCGCAGTGTAGCCTTACCAAAGGCACTAAGAGAGGCGCTGTTCCTCTAGGCACCCCAAATCCTACACCGTCAGCCTCCCGTCGAGCATTTCGAAACGCCATAACCCTACACCGTAAACCGGTGAGAAGCTGGCAAGTGTGACGAGGATGAAGAAGGAAAACGCGAGGCTGAACAGCTTGTGCGCTAGGCCTGCAGACAAGGGCGCATGCCGACTATGAGGCTCGGAAGCTTGGAGCCTACCTTTGTGAACAGCTGCCTAGGATGTCGCAAGGTGGCTTCAGGGACAGTTTTGATTGAACGGCCTCTTTCGACCTCGTGACTGCTCTGGCCCAGAAGGAAATCGTGCCAAGTGTTGAACAAGAAGTTCCCCAATTCCTGTGCAAAAAGGAATTCTAGGCCATTTCTCTCTCTTCAAGTCAGCACAGATACCAGCTCTTCACCACCGATCCTTTTAACTCTGTTGCTTTTCCATGCTGCACCGACCGGTATAGTGGCATGGCAACTTGTTTTTTTGTGACCCCGGATCTGTGGCCTAACCCATACCGTGAAAACAACTATGCAGACAGCGCTACAGCTTGGCTGAATCATCCTAGTGAGGAGAGCCGAATCATAGGGGCCTTGATACTCTTAACAATGAAGACGAATAGGTTCCTTTAAGGGTACCTTTCAAAGGTTTCGATACGGAGGCGAGACTTGTCGGCTGCCGTCTTCCCGGTCCTGCAAGCTCCACTGGCAGCCTTGTCTCTCTTTGGCGGGCGTCTCACAAAGCCGCACGATCCAGAGCACCGCCGAGAGACCGCAAAGAAAGGCGAAGACCCCCAGCCAAGCATCTGGCGTGAAGGGAAGGAAAGGCCTTTGCAAATAAGACAGTAAGGTTACTTCGTCGAACTTTCGTGGCACGACCAAGTAGAACAGGTCCTGCCTGGGCAACGCTATGCTCGCAAAGCCTACCCAATTTCTCACAGGCACGGACATGCTGAACAACCAAGTGGCCGGATTGTTGGCAGGAACCAAGCCAATCTATGGCGATTCGGCGTGAGCCACAAGTCTGCAATGCAAATGTCGAAGTTTCCAACTGCGACATCGTGCACGCATGCGGTGTAGCTGCCTGCGCAGCCAGCGCCATGTTCGCGCTTCTGATTCTAAGGATTCCGATGTTAATTCCAAGCAACCGACCAAGCAAAAACCAGTAAACCAGTACCAAAGAGGAGCTTTGGCCAAGTGGCTGCGGAACCTCTGCAAAGACTGTTCCGTGGCCCAGCCCGGGAGCAGATTCAGCTGCGCAGGGGGATCGAACAAGTTCAGAACGCTCTGAAAAAAATCGTAGCTCGGCCCGCCATACTCCACATTACCTGCAAGGGATCGCTGTCCGACACGCCCCCGGACCCCCGATAACCACAACAAAACCTCTCGACAAAAGCACCACACACTTGAGCTCCAGGAAAATCCCGTCGAAGCCAAAGTTGCCAGTGGATGAGTTGCGCTGGGTTACCCAAGGCGGATAGGGAGCGACAACGGCACGGAGGATGTTTCCGCCCAGCTCCTTGGAATGCCTCGTCGGGTCGTAGAGGTTCACAGAACCACACGTCTCCTTAGAGATGTACAGCCCGTGCAACACATGCACACTTCCAAACTGAAAGCCGTGACATATAGGGGCCTGATTAATTAGAGCTATACTATCACAATAATAAGGAACCCCCAGAATAGTATAGGTAATTGCGAGTGCCGCACCTGCTCTATGGGCTGGCTACGGGTGGCCTCTCCGCATGTGATTCAGATGTGACAGCGGGGGCATCGGGACAGAAAAGACATCATCTCCCGTCACGCAGTCAGGCTCGTCGCAACCTCAACCCCGTCCAACTTTTGATGCCTGTGGCAGCTTTTGCCCCACAGTCAACCCAAAGCGTGCTCGAGCACTTGATGCTTACTTGCAACCGGGGCGTCGTAGCTGTAGTATACCGACATGTTCAACAGGATAGTGTAGTCTCGCGGCCGAGTTCGGCAGTATGGAGAGATGTCACTTCCCAATGCTGCTCCAGCTGCATGACAGAGGTCCTCGTTCACAGGGCACCTTGCTCTGCTGCCCTATTGGCATTGGATCTTACTGTGCCAAAAGACGTTGGCCAAGTCTAACCAAAGAAGAAAGCTTGCAGAGGGCCAATGATGAGGCACACTGACATGTCCACGTAGCCTCAGCTGCGGAGTTCGACGTGCTTGGGCAATCGTGAACTTATGGCCCTCGCGAGTCTGGCAAATAGTAGGCACCCGAGGCCTCGAAAGCTACATCGTCAATTACCGAGGCTGCTCAGCCTTGGTCACGTTGAACGTGTGTGGTCCCTACACTACAGCCCGAACTCTGCTCAACTTTCAGACGAAGGTCACCATGGGTTGGAGCAGTGCGCTGGAGCGTCCTCCCCGCTACAGCCATCCAGAGAAGTGCCTGCAGCGTATGCTCTGCACCCTGTGGCGCCATAGTCTGGCGGAAAGCCGCCTGCCTGGGGTTATTGGCATCAGAGTCGGCTTACGGCTTTAGGTTTAGATGACTTAGGCCGCGTTTTACCCACGCGGCGTTGTGCTGTCGTACCGCTAGGGTTGTGGCACGCTTGCTCTCATCTTTCGTTTGCATTTGTCGCTGTTTCGAGGCGCAGAGATGGCATCTAGCAGGACAGTGGACTGGCACGTCCGAGACTTCTTCTGACTTCTGGGGTTGCGTGGAATTTTGGGAAACCACCGGGCTGCCGTTGCCTGCGTAGCTTGGCGGACTAGAGTCTAGAGTACCTCGAAAAAACCATGGCCCTGATGTAGGAGCAGCGTCTGGGCTCAGCAAGCATCTGCATATATCTGCATACCTAGTGTTCGACAGAGTTGATGAAGCCGGATACTGATACTGTTCCCAGACGCTCGAAGCAAACACCAGCCCTAAGTAGACAGTATGTCCACAATGCACGGTGCAGAAGCAAAGGATATGCCGAAGCCCACTCTTTAAAGCAGTAAGCAGGAACATGCGTGAGTCGAGAGTCAACGAAAGCGGCTGCGGTGCTAGCTGAGCACTGTGCCAAGGTATTCTTCACATATGACCAAAGGTCAGAGCATGCAATTCACACCAAGGCGGGGATGAGCTGCACAGCAAGTGATCGTCCCACAAGTCTGACGCCTCAATGATTAGCAAAGCTGCCACCAGGACAGTTCGAAGCTGCTCGTAGATGGCCGAGCTGTTGCTTATGCAGGGACATTCTGGAGCTCCTGCTTGATCGGATGCCTGCAATGAAGGCGGCCAAGGTACAACAACCAGGGTCTGTCTGTATGTGCGGCGCGCGCGATGTGAATGTATTGTATAGGCAGACAAGTAGGAGTAGGCATGATAAGCAACATGTAGTCTCGACATGTCGGACTGTACTCATACGCACATCGGAGCATCTGTGACATACACTCATACGCATACACGTACCCATACATATACACACACGTATACACACATGTGCATAGGTAATTAATGGTAGTCATATACATCCATATCTCCCTACCTACCTACATGTGCTTATAAACCTGGACATGTACACATACATAATGTCGCAGCACATACTGCGGCTAATTCAAAAAAATAAGGGATCTGATGCTCGAGGACTGCTTCAGGCCGAGAGAGCAAAGTTCAGGGTGGCCAGAGCAAGATGATCGGAGATGGAAGTGATACCAACAGTGTTGACATGAGGGGTAATAACAAGAATAACCATGAGCATTGAAATATCGCTCTCAGCGACGAGGACAATGAAGCCCCATTGCAGTCACGGTGCGTCCTGCGCTTCAGCGGTATGCCAAAGGAGCAGAAAAATCACGCCGAGCTTCATGTGTTCTGTGCAAACACCCTTGAAACGGGCAGGTCTGGTTGCTACGACGCTGCAGGTCTGAAAGGCTGGCTGGAATTTGGGAACCCGACTACGAGTAAGCACTGTCGGCCCAAGCCATGCAACATGGCAAGTACCTGCCATCGCAGGCTGTTGTTGGGGTACTGCTTTTCGCATTATTTCTGCTATCGGTGCCGTTGCTGTGGCTGTTAAACTTCTCCCATGCTTCACAACACGAGCCGAAACGGGAGGAAGTCGAAAATCGGTTGCAGAGCTTGGGCACTTGCAGCACACACGTTGTGGTGAAGCTACTTGACAACTGCGTCTTGTTACAGAAAAGAACCCGGCCAGCTACAAACCATCAGACACGCGTGACTGCGCTCCAAGACAAATGTGCAGAACTCGGTTGATCAGCATCAGACTGGCAGGCCTTTGGACTTCTTGAGCTCGGCTTCATTTTGGCGATCAGAGGGCGATTTTCCTCCATTCAAACTGGAATCTACCGCAGCTCCACAAACTTGGATTGAAGAGGCCAGGGCTATGCAGCATTGACGCTGAAGACAAACTTGGCAAAGGATTCGTCTTTACCGAAACTTCCTCTGCCACAGAATGCACTGCTGGGTTCTGGCGGTCCCTGGTCAACTCTGATCATCATGCCGATGGCAAAACCGCCATCCAATCGTATTCTGATTACCAGTGGCCATGTCAACAAGCTGAGAATCAGTGAAAAAAGACATCGCCAAACTTTTTGTTTTAGAAACTTTCGACACGAGTCCGCACGAAAAGGAGATTGAAAGCCCTTGGGTAATCTTCTTTTCAAGTTCCACATCTAGGCAAAACAAAACCTTCCCAAAGCCTCCACTGTCCCGAACCCTCTCCTTGCATTAGCGACTCAGTGGCTTTGCTGAGGCCGGCCTGTTCCAGCGGGGCTGCTCGCCGAATGTTGAAGGCTTTTTGCATCCGGGCCAGGATTTGCGAGAGGGGCCACAGCAGGGTTCGGAAGGTTTGGATCCTCGCAAGTCCTCGCAGAAGGTATGACAAACTGTCGCTGGGTTGAGAGGTGCGGGCTCTTCCTGGCAGCTTCGACCTGTGCAAGGCTGCTCCTTGGGTATCCCGAGAACTGGACCTGAAGTCCTAAGGCCTACAGCTCAAACAGGACCGCTTTAGAATAAACACCTCGGAAGCCAAAGCCTTGCTCAGTTCGCCCTGAATCCAAAGGCCTCTTGCAAAACTACATGTGCCATGATCCAAGGGGCCAGGTAGCCCTCGGTGACGGGATCGCTCCGAACGGCTTGGATGTAGCTCGCCCTGAAGTGGCGAAAATCACACGCCGCGATATGGCATGCAGGTATCCTTTCATTGCCCTTGCTTATGTCGCTGTCGACGGTTAACTTGCGCAAATTGTTCTATGTATACTTGGTGGTTCCAGCTTATACCTGCTGGTTCATTCCTTCATCCACCCATCCATCCACCCATCCAATCCAATCCGATCCAATCCAATCCCTCCAAATCCAATCCATTCCGATCCATCCAACCCATCCAATCCATCCCATCCATCCAATCCATCCCATCCATCCCATCCATCCCATCCATGCCATCCGTCCCATCCATCCCATCCGTCCCATCCATCCCGCCCATCCCACCCACCCACCCACCCACCCATCCACTCATCCCTCCCTGCGTTCAATCGTGAATTATTCAGCCATTCCTGAAAGTTGTTCACTCATTCTGCTTGACGATGTCATTTCATGTCCTTCCGTTCTTGGTTCCTTCCCTCATTCACTCTATTCAAGCAGTTGTTTCGACTCTTACTACTATGCTTCTTACTGCCACGAACTACTTGAGTGGCAAGGGTATATACTTGCAGTAGCAACGAAGAAATGTCAGGAATTGCAAAAGAAAAACAGCGGTTGGCAATATACCGCATTAGGACAACTCTAGCAACATTTACAGAGTCTTGCCATCCTAGCAGCAACGGATTTAGCCATAGCAAGTGCATCTAAAAATAACAACTGGTGGACACTGATCACCAATGCCAGTAACGCCTTCCGCAGACCAAACCAATGCAGAAGACACACGAGCGAGGAAAACAAAACGAACAAAGTAATGTACCACAAGGCCCATCGGCGCGGCCCCCAGCTCCGGGCTAAGGCGGACAGCAAATACGGAAGCCAGACAACGTAGATCCAGAACTAGATCCATATGTATGGTCACCCCTTCCCCCATCAATTTACTCACGTCTATATTTTCCCCGTGATGGTGTATGTCGCGGCGGGGGGGGAGCATGCATGTATTATGCATGCATATATATATATATATATATACATATACGTGCATATGTATATGTTTGCACTGTCTTCCAAAACGCTGGATGCTTTTTATGAGTAGAGTTTCCGACCAAGAGACCGGAGAAACCCTTGCAACATCTAAAGCTATGCTGGGCTGAGGTCCCGGCTGCGCTTCGGCTGCCTTTCCCAGGCCAAGCCTCAGCAGCAACAAACCACTGGGATGTACAAGAGGAAGCTTTCTGTCTTCTGTGTTGTCAGGAGAAAGTAACTGCTTATTGCATGCTACACAGTCATGGCATTCAGCATAAACGGCATGGCTTGGAAATCGGTCAGCAGGTTTTCGAACAGCACCTGCTTGGCCTCGAACAGACCTATGCCATGAACGTTTCATCCGTTTCATCATTCCATGTTTCCCAAGACTCCCGCTTTGCAACTTTTCTGCCTTCTAGGTAGCCGTCCGGTCTTAAGAGCCTGAGGGTCCACGCAACAGCAAACCGACACTCGAGCGGGCGATGCTGATGCTGACGGCGTGATGGTTGGAACAGTGTATGGCTCCGAGACAAGAGACAAGTCATGAGGCAGAACACCTGTACCTGACCTGAGTGAGGAGGGACGCAGCAAAAAAACGTACTGCGGGCAACACTCTGTTGTGATACAACATGGAGGACTTCGGGGGGAACGGATGACTCAAAGACGGTTCACTGCCTGGGAATCTCTATTGCTCCCGTGGTGGTCCCAAGCTGCTGTGGGAATAAGCACGACATTGCGGCTTCTCACCCGACGGTCCCCTCGGTCGGCTGCTACTGCTACGATAGCCTTGGGCAACCGCACGAGGCTACAATAAGTTTGCGTCATGCTGTCTCGGGGACCTTGATAGTGAGAAATACAGGCCACATGAAGCTCTGCCTTTGACAGATATTCGCGAAAGCTTCCCAACTAAAAACCCCAGACGTGTGCCAGAGTGAATAGCTTCGTGCCTCCTGCTGCCTTGTTCGGAAGATAGCTGCTCTCGAGATGCCCTATGCTTCAGGTCACAGAAGCTCAGTGCACACATATAGTCTGGGAAACCGATCTGTCAAGTCGAGGTTCGAGGAGTGCTTCTATCACTTGGTCTTGAGCTCAGTATATCTTAGTCGACGGATTCGCAGTGGATGGTGCTTGCAACAAGGCAGCAAAGGCACATCGCCCTCCCCGGAGGCCCCGTGTCCCCTGTCAGCTCCTGCTGTTGCAGTTACAGCAACAATACACTCTCTCCGAAACCCGAATACGGAAGCCCAAATGCCGTCTCTAGTTTTCGGTTTAGATTGAAGTCCTGATATGTGAAAAGGACAACCAGAAGGCAAATATCCAGCAAAATCAAGCCAATACTCACTCCGAATCGGGATTGAGTGGATGTGGCGGGCCAACAGGCTATATTGAGTCCCTCGGAGAGGCAACCGAAACTGCGGTGGCGCGCAGGCAAGAGCCTGCGCACCCTGCCGGCGGAGCGGAAAAGCACCCGAATCGAGACATAATTATATATATATATATATATATATATGTATAGAGTGCCTCTTCTCAAACAAAGCGACAACCTGGCACGTAATGTATGCTACAACAGCCTACAGGGCAGCTCTGCTTGGGAGCCGCGGCTGCTACATTGAGTTGCGTCTGTCTTAGAAGGGAATGTCTAGCAAATACCGTTACTGAAGAAGCACCAGGCAGCCCCAAGAACCTGACCTGCCAGATGCTATGGAAATGCTTCCTTGCGCCTGAGCACCGCAAAAGCGCCGCTTCGGTACTGTGTTGTGACTTTCGGGGGCTCATGTTGCATGTCTACATGCGCACAGATCATCCTATATACAACTCTCTGGGCTTAAGAGAATCCGGTGGAGCAATGCCTTGAGAGGTCAAGGAGCTCGTTCGAATATCTTTGTCAATTTGTCGTCGCAGAAACACTGCATGGAAACATTCTCCTGACGACCTATAGACCAATCTAGGATCCATCATGAGACCCTGGACCTAGAGGATCCGGCGCTCATCCTGAACGAGCCGGCACTTGAATTTTCATGCAAGACGGAGCAACAGCAAGCGTCGTTTGAGCCAGTAGCACCAGATCGCGTCAAGCTGCCAGCTACATTCGGGAGGATAGAACTCGAAGCACTAACAAGCACTAGGCCATCTAGATCAGAAAACTGGGATGTGCAACTGTTGCAAAGCCGGCCTGTGAAAGTTAGAGCCAGATTTGCGAGCAGAACTCAGGCACCCCAACTCGGAGGTAATTTTTGCTGACTTGAAGGCTGCAGAAAGGTGGTTATCTTCGGGGCTGTAACCAGTGCGTCACATACACATACACCTGCCACAAACACAAAGCCACACGCTAAATTTCTGGTGTTTGCCTTCCTGGGCATTGAGGACATTCGGAAGGGAACGCATCAGGTTTCTGCTTCATGCCATCCTTTAGATCTGTTGAAGCTTTACCATCTTCTCAGCTCGGCTCCGTCCAGAGGATGCTCATTGTAAGCATCCCCCGTTCTCGCCGTCGCTCTGGTAGTGTGTCCAGAATGGCTTCAACGTCGCAAGCAAATGAATTGTCCACGGAGTTTTCAGGATACAGAGCTTACATCCCGGCCTGTCTACGCAAGCTTTCGCTGAATCCTGCTATCATGCTCTTGTAGCAATATCTGCTCGAGGGTGCTAAGCACGTAAGACCACGCACGTCACATCGTGACTGTGACGGACCCGCGGCTCCAGAGCTGGCAGAACCCACTTGTTATACCTGTGGTTCGAGCCCCGGCTAGACAACTCATGCTGAAATCTTCAGTCAGTGACATTTGTCAAGGTGGATACAGCTGGTGAAGGCTGAAAGGGGCATGCCACACAGGGTGCTGAAGATGCAGCCACGTATACAGTGAACAGATATACGAGTGAGGGCATCTTACTCGCAAAGCTACTGTTGACTCCGAAACATGGCTCAAGATCCTTCTCGAGGCTGAAGGTTTCGGAGGGTCTCGGATATGCATCAGAGGAATGCAATGAATGCTTCAGCCAGGGCTCATGCAGTCGGTTCTACCAGATCAGTATAACTGGCTTCGGAGCTTTCACAAGGAACGTCTGGAATCGGTTGCAGCGTCAGCTAAGCACAAAGGTTTCTGTGGGAGCTGGTCCAGGCAAATGCCCAAACTCTCGACTGTCGGCAGGTGCTGAGGCAGTGCTTTTTTCGCATAGCGGGGCTCCGTGTGGAAACCTTTCACTCAGCCGTGCTTGACCCCCTGCAACTGGGCCGCGCGCTGCGCAGGCAGGGAAAAACGTCACACTCCAGGGGTCTTTTCCTTTTGCCCCTCTCCCAATGCTGCTCGGAGTACTCGGGGCCCTCTCGGTTCGAATGAATCTACGGACAAATGCCGATAGAATGCCATCGACTTTTGGCGGCTTGGCCGAACCAAGAGCAGAGAGGACCCGTCGATTTCAAATTGGGAGCTGTAAGCAAACAGTGCTTGGAGGTCGTCTGGTAGCCACACAAGCTTCTCCGCAAATCTACAAACTTTTGCTTTGCATAAGGTGTCCCTCACACGTCGGGACTTCTGTCAGCTAACCCTTTGGAAATCGGCAAATGTCTAATTGCTGGCACCAGCTCCTTTGCGAAGCACTGTCCTTGAAGCAATGCTCAATCAGAGTTGGTCAAAGCGGCTCATGCGCTTCAGGCATAGCCGAGCTTGCAGTTGTGCAATGGCAACTGTGCAGCCAAACCGACTGCCGCAGTCTGTTGCACGAGCTTCTGCATGTTTCATGGCCGGATAGATCGTCAGTACCTTTTTGTTGCCCTGTCCCGAAAGCTTAATCTTGCAGCAAACCCTCTTGATGCCGCGAGGAGAAAGTTTTCAAGGGGGCGGGAAGCCGCTCATGGTTCCATCTGATGTCGATTCTCAGTTTGGCTCAAGGCTTCGGACTCGGGGGTCAGGCATCCACAGTAAAACTACTGCGCTGTGTAGCAGCGAAAGGCCTTCGCCGTCCTCTAAACGCTAGTGTGCCGTGCCAAAGAAAGCTTATATTTGCCGCGATGATGCGACAATTCTGGGCGACAGATTATTAGTGGGAATCACGTCACGTGGCAAAACTTCCACGCTGCAGTGGCAGAATTGTCAACTTGTACATGCGGACTCTTATGTTTCCTCCCACAAGCATGAAGCACCAAAGCATATCTGCACTTGTTTTCTTGAGACTATATATATATATATATACAGTTTACCTGGCACCGGCCATGCCAACATGACTGTAGTGAACGCAACCATCGCTAACATTCACCATGGATCTTCGTATTCTGCGCATCTGCTGTCACTCAGACGCGAGTACCGGCACCAGTAGGCTCCTTCGTAAAGGCGGATTCGATGAAGCCCCTCTGGCTCGAACAAGTTTTTCTCGACGAATACGACAAGCAGACGACGCTAACAACGACCACCGGTTGCTTAGAAAAGAAGTGCAAGCTTGGAGCTTGCGATGCTTCCAGTCTCGTAACGACGTGGTGAGGTGTCGAAACTGTGAAGGGATGCTTTGAGGAATGTAGGAGGCTGCCATGCCCGCAGCTAGGCCGTACTTGCTTTTCGACGCGCCTGCATGAAAGAACCTTGGCTTGCGGAGCAGGCAACCCGTATTCAAACGGATCAGGCATTGGTCTAGTGGGAGCAACATGCAGTCCGGACGACGAAGGGTCAAACACAATCTGATCTCATGGCATGCTGCCCGCTGTTGTGAGCATGCTTCGGGATTGAGTCGTTTGCCACTGCTGAGCTGGTTGAAGCATTTCCGGTAGCAGTGGCAGGTTGCAGGGAGCTGTTCAAGCTCAACCCTCAAACAACAACAGAACTTTGAACTTCAATCTTCGCAATACTAGGCCTCACATCGGGCTCCTGGGACTTGTTGGCGAGAACCTTCAGCATGGCTCGAAGATCCTCGCAGCTAGGCGATTGGGTGTTCGAGATTCATGTATAGAAAAGGCAAAACGCATATGTCTATACATGCTTGTGCATCTATATATATATATATATATGCACGTAAAAATACACAGCGACACACCCACACACATGCACTCACCTATCTACATCCGCCTGCTCGTGTATGTATGTGTGTATGCACGTATGCATGTATACATCTACATCTACATATACATATACGTCTACCTATACATACACAGACACATACACATATAATTCACATTTTCATACACATACACATAGACATACACGTACACGTGCATACATATATACATACATGCATGCATACCTACGTACGTCTGAACATACACACACATACGTCTGTTAGCACTCGCCTCATGCATACAAGCATGAATACGTACATATATGCATACATACGAACCTACATACGTAAATACAGCATGCATACATACATACATACATCGTGTATACTGTATACTTGATGGTTTGCATGTTTCTCAGTGATCGTGCTGTCATTGATAACACAGACATCAAGCATGGACACAGACGCAGTTGTAACATGTTGCTGCTGCTATAGTATGTTGTTTAAGTTCCAGCCTCTTGGGTGATGACCCTTGTCTGTGCACAACCTGTTCTGCAAGTCCGGCGCCTCGCGCCGCTCACAAGTGGTCTTACTTTAGACAAGGGGCGTCCAAATACATAAGGCGACCCCAGCAGCGTAGTTGCCCACGAGAAACAACGTCAATACGTGTACGACTCAACTTGCAACTCACTCGTAAAGCCGGATGCGTCGCGAGGCAGTGTTTACAGCAGGACATGGACAAAAGTGTTTCTACACATCGTCTCTACTAGATCAGGGGCGATTCCCGTGACAACGATCCACTTTAGCATCCCTGGGTCAGGTCCTTCACCTCCTGCTCCATGCGTGCAAGGGGGATGCCTCACAGGGCAAAGGCATGGACTCGGTCTTGACGAAGTCCCAAGAACAGAACCACTGACACGGATCAGGTGATTCATCTGATCCGTTGCTTACTACACTGTTACACGGCACCACGGCTGAACAGACAGTTTCCGCAAGGAAAGCCAGGCCTGCAATGCTTCTGCTCCCAATTGCGATTATCAGAATTTCTCATTTTGAATTGACGATTCCGATGATTAAGAACTGTGACTTTGCCCCTTTGACTATCTTCCACACATCTCCTGGGCCGTAGAAGCAACTAGAACTATCACTGGCTGCAAGGATCCGGGTCTGGCCTCTACCCGACCTTCCACTCGCCGACGACGGCAAAGAAGCAGACTTCTGGTAACTGATGCTCGAGGAAGTGGAACGAGAGGAGCTCAGCGACGACTGCTTCCTTTTGGAAGGGGCGAGCATAGCTCTGAGGAATGAAGGTTGTGGGGCGAAGATATCGATGTTGCAGTGATATGTCGACCACTAGCATTGAACAGCTGTGGGCACGAGCCAAAACCCGCCCCGTCGACCCAAAAAGTCAAGTGCAAGTGTGCCTCCTCTAAGCGTCTCGAGGGTCATGCACAGATCTGCTCGCGTTTCGAACCGTCTACCAAAACACACACCTTTATGACGTGCACGAGACATACTGGTGACCTCAAGCGAACATTGAGATGGACAGCAGAACGATCTTCCTAAGGAAGCGCCCATACATCCTAAGCTGCTGTGTACACAGGCTTGATTGGAGCTCGCCCTAAACTCCTAAAACATACTAAAGTTACTAAAACCCTCAACCCCGCATCCAATGCCTCAACACTCAACACCCCGACACCCATAAATCTAAGCCTGAACCATGAAATCTTGAGCCCCAAGAAGCTGAAAGTGAAGGCCCAGCAGCTGGTACATCCTGGGCACCTCAGGGTCCTGCGGGTTTCCATCCTGCAGAGTCAGGCAAATTAGGCCGACCTCGGGTTGAGGTTGGGGCCTTTGGCGAGGTTCCGAAAGGTAGGGACCCACTAAGAGTGGGTGCTGATAAGCAGGATTCTACTATATTGGGGTTCTCTGGTCCCGGTTTTCGAAAGCTCGAATCTTAGCCGTCTTAGCCAGACCGACCGCAACACAGGTTGCTGGAGTTCGGGCTGGATTGACTGCGACGGTTTTCTTTGCTCTTCTGGGGCGTGCAATGCTTCAGCTCTCCTCGCAGTCGTCCTCGTGGGCGCCCTTACGAGAAACCACATCAAGCAGACGGAGAGGCACTGAACTTGCAATCTCACGGGCAAGTCTACAAAAAAAGCTGTATGCTGCAGTATGCCTGTGGGTTCTGTGAGAACCACTTGTGGCTAGAGGAGGCTTTGACCTGTCACCACTCATGCGAAGTAGCGGATCCTTACTTGGAAGCTCGTGGGCAATGATTCTGTTTGTGACGAAGGGTGGCAAGGCCGGAGGATGCCAAGAAGCTCGTAACAAAGTCTGGAAGCAGAGGGCCCTGGGAGTGCAAATCCACAAACACGCGATTTTTCAATCAACCCAAATGCTGTCAGAGAGCCGCTGGCAGCCGCGGCTTCTGGAAGCTAACACCCAGCATTCCATGCATCGGGCCGGTCTGAGGAAAAGGACCGCAAGGACCAGGTCATGGCAGTAGCACTATATGAGGAAAGTTTGCTGCTAACGCAAAGTCGGGTCGTTGCAACTAGCATCCTGGCTCGAAGAGCCTAGCAAGAGATGCGAAAAGCAAAATTTGCTGCTCAGACTGCGCGGCAAAGAGCCGTTTACTTTGGTTCAGCTCCCTTTGCCAAGCTCGAATCAACCTTTCACCAACACTGGCCAGTCTTGATGCCAAGAGGCCGGCACTGATTGCTTGGAAGCCTGGTGGTCTGAACGATCAGAGTCGCCTTGGACTGACAAGGTCGCATCAGCTCAAAAGGCAAAAGCCATGGTCTGAAACCGCCTAACCCTTATGAGCAACCTTTGAGTACTATTTTCAGTTCATCACATGGTAACGCTTGGTCGGTAAACATATCAGGCACAGGCTGAACTTACTGGAAGACGAGGCAACAAGCCTGCAAAGGTGCATGCCGAAGTACTTCGGTGAGAGGTGCTCCGCGTAAGTGTCGACACACTGCTCGCTGGTGTGCCGGGCATCGAGAGGCTCTTCCTTCAAATGCGTTTCTTTTTATGGCCCAGGATCGTCTGACGTGTCTTCGGGCGCACTTGACTTTGAACTTGAACTATAAGGACATGCCCGTGTGCGAGCACAAGATAGCACAATACCCAACGCTTTTGCATGAGCCCTTCGCCTGCTTCCCGGAACAAGGTCGAAAACACCGCAGACCCCAAGTCCCTTTCTCTGTACCATGGGACATTGCAAAGAACAGATTGGTAACGATGGAAGTGGAGGAATCGACAAACCAGCACCGGCATTGGCACCAACACCTTCAACAACAAGAAGATTCAACGACACTCAGCAACACTCACCGACACGCAACAACACCCAACTTGTCACCCAACCACAAGCAACAATGCCACCAACAGCAACGTCAGCAACAGCAACAAACACAACCACAACGCAACCAGAAACAACAACATCATAACAACAACAGCAACAACAGCAACAACAGCAGCGACGACAACAACGACAGCAACAAGAAAACAACAACAACAACAACAACAACAACAACAACAACAACAACAACAACAACAACAACAACAACAACAACAACAACAACAACAACAACAACAACAACAACAACAACAACAACAACAACAACAACAACAACAACAACAACAACAACACAACAACAACAACAACAAACAAACAAACAAACAACAAACAAGCAGCAGCAGCAACAACAACAACAACAACAACAACAACAACAACAACAACACCAACACCAAAACAACAGCAACACTGCCACCAACAACAACACCACAACAACAACACCACCAACACCAACACCGCCAACAACATCATCGGCAGCAGCAGCACAACAACAACAACAACAACAACAACAACAACAACAACAACAACAACAACAACAACAACAACAACAACAACAACAACAACAACAACAACAACAACAACACCAACACCAACACCAACACCAACACCAACACCCACACCAACAGCAGCAGCAGCAGCAGCAACAACAACAACAACCACCACAACAACAACCACAACAACAACAACCACCAACACCAAAACCAACAGCAACACTGCCACCAACAACAACACCACCAACAACAACACCACCAACACCAACACCGCCAACAACATCATCGGCAGCAGCAGCAACAACAACAACAACAACAACAACAACAGCAGCAGCAGCAGCAGCAGCAGCAACAACAACAACAACAACAACAACAACAACAACAACAACAACAACAACAACAACAACAACAACAACAACAACAACAACAACAACAACAACAACAACAACAACAACAACAGCAACAGCAACAGCAACAGCAACAGGAACAGGAACAGGAACAGGAACAGGAACAACGACAACGACAACGACAACAGCAACAGCAACAATAACAAGACAAAGAACATCAATAACAAGAGGAATAGTGGAAACAAGCAATCAGCAGCGGCGGCGGGAGCAGCAGAGGCAGCACAGACAGAAGCAGCCAAACAAGGCCATGTCAACGTAACAACCACGGTCTATGGAATCCAGGCACTGGTAGCTGCTGGTGCTCGACAGCGTGGACTCGGAGACGGCTGACGCGGCACGTGGGAAGGGCTGTGGCTGTCCTAGCGGCGTTAAGGCTTGGGGTCGGTGAAGGCAAATGTGGTGGAACGTGATCTGCTGCATGGTCTGGGAAGTTTCGGTTGAGGGCTGAATCATGAGAACTTCAAAGCCTCTGCTCCAGGTGTCAATGTCAGGAGCTTGCAGTGTCTGCCCAGAAGACTCAACTAGCTCAAGTGTCGGGTAAGGGTTTTGTGCTCTCGGGAAACATCCTCCAAAAGTTGAAACTTTTCTGATTGGAGCTCAAGCCGCCTGGAACCACATGCTCCTTGACTAGGCAAGGACAAGTGCTGCCAACTGCTGGATCAGATTGTGCGCGGAAAGAATTATACCTTCCTGGCACCACCTCTTTTTCTTCCCGGCACTAGAAATGCCCACAAACAAAAACTGTCCCAACTGCCAAGAGCTTTGGCTAGCCGCGAGACCTTCACCTAGAAGAGGGAGCCTTTTCGCGGAAGGGGAAGAGCATCTTGAATTGTGACCCAGCAAAGCTGACAAACCTCCAAACTCTTTCACGGTCCATGGCGACCCATGCTTTGCGATGACCAGCGCTCAAGGGGTGTGGCAGAGCAAGGCGTCAGGAAGCGTGGTTCCAAAAGGGCCTCAGGATTCGCATCAGAACACACAGAATTCGGAGTTCCCGGATGCTTTCATGATGTACTTATTGAATGCTCTGAGCACCCTTCCAGTTGGAAGGTTCCAGGAAGGGCTCTGCACTTGAGAGGGGCTCCGTTCATCAAACACATCTGCATCTCAGGAGCTCCTAGGTCTTCGCCTTGCTCCGACAAACACGCGCAGTGATCAGTTCAAGCTTCTTGGATCCTGAAATCAGTTCGTCTAATCACATTCTAATCCCTCTGCCCCTCGCTTCCCGGAAGCCAACTCCCCACCGATCTACGGTATGAATTTAAGCAAAGCTTGACCGAGGTGCGCCATGGATGCTGGACTTTGATGAGTCCTCCCAGGCAGCTAGAATCGAGAATCCCAACATTGGCACGCAAGCATTGAAAACCGCCCCCACGGTTCTTAAATGAAGGCACCCAACGGGCGGCACATGCCTCGTCAAGGGAGGCGAGAGGAGACAAGCTTCGAATGCACCGGCATTGGCCACGCCCACCGGCACGAAACAAAGAGAGGTTAGAGGAGACAACCGTTTGAAATCCCAGGAATTGGCCACCCCCAGCGGGCCCAAGAAGGGGGGTTCAAGGGGTTCTTCATACGGCACAGCCTCTGGGCGTCACCCTCGCACAAGGAACACGCCACATCAAAGACGAGCACACGTAGGTAGAATCCGATGTCTGGCTACGTGTTTAAGTTTGCAGGTTGAGCTGAAGCAGCCTTTGCGAGGGCAGTTTCGTGGAGTTGTGGAACCTTAACTGTCAAAGCATTTTTGTTAACTAGTTGCAACAGACCCACAGCTCAATAGTACTTGCGAAATTGGGCTGTGCCTCGAACCGGACGCAAAGAGTCAGCCACAACGCCCCGTTGGCCGCAGAGGGCTTCTGAATCAAGCAGGGATGACCTTGAGAAGGCAATGAAGGCAGCGTGTTCAGTCAGGGTTGTTGTGGGTAGCGTTCATGGCATGGCTCTCGTCGATGATGCTGCACGCCGTGCGCGAGCTTCCCTTGAAGTTGTAGAAGACCGTAGAACCCTGCATCGCTTAGCTTGGAAGCCGTGGCGACGCTCAGGGCAACACGCTGCAGAGCAGCGTGCGGCCACACGACTTCACCGACTTCCTACGCAAACACTGACTTGCCCGCAAAGAAGGGTCATCAGGAAGCCTATGCATGACTCAGGAAACTGAGGCAGACTTGGGGGCAGACTGCTTCCAACTAACCCGGAGTCTGCCAAGCGGCCAAACCGCTTGTGAGGGCAGACACGCGCGTACAGTCCATTCAGGTGCCTCCGAGATTGCAATGCACGGTAAAGCATTCGGCTGGGTTGCACAGGCTGCACTGACTTCAGAACTTGACCCTCCAACGCGAAATAATGCCTCCTTGTTAGCCGCTGGCTGCCTCGTTGCAATAAACTTGCAGACTTCACGAAACGGTGGGATCTTCCGTGCTCACATGACTCGGGATGGTTGTCCTGGGAACCCCTGCCGATGCTACTATGTAGATTAACCAGTCAAGTTCAACTCTGAATACTGCGACAAGTAGTACCTAGTACACTGAACAGACACTAGTCACTAGTCATGATTCAGCTACGTACCCAGTAGTGGCCTGACAGCTGACAGACAAACGCGTACCCAGATGCACAGGTGGCACAAGCTCCTACAAGAATGAATCTTCTTTCGCACGTGCAGGTCATGATGCTTTTGACAATGGCCTCATGTGGCTGCTCTGCAGCCCGCCCACGACAAGACGAGTTCCCACACGCCAGTCCTGATGTACCTGGGTGCAGACGCAGCGCATGTCTGATCAAGGGAGGGGAAGTTACCTTCGCCGATCTCCTTGAGATGCTTTCTTACAAGCTGCTCATCAGTCGATCCCCGATCTAGGAGCTAGCACTGTCACAGCAAGAGACTTTGTTGACCATGGCTGCATCTAAGCTGAGGCACAGGAATTACCTCGCGGAACTTGGCGATGCACTCGCCCATGGAAAAGCTACGTGAGGCATCCAAAACGGCCACCTCACTGCCAGGATCCAGTTTGCTGACTTCAAGCTGTAGAGCGGCCCAGCTCCGTTCAACCAAACCTCCCACCACGAATCGCATTCCGACCTAAAAACTTCAGCCTGAACCTTTCTACGGTTGTAAACATAGAGCTTCGAGTACAGGACTTATGGAGGCAGTACTCAACAGCAGTTGGCAAAACGCTTTTGAAACTGTTGGCCGCCATAATTTTGCCAAGCGTCACTGCAGAAATCTGCATGCACTTCCTGCAACGAACGGGATCTGGAACAGCAGCATGTTCAACATGTTGCTGCAACACGTGAAGGGGGTCAGAAGTGGCAACGATACCTTCTTACCAATTTCAGGCTGCAGCATGTGGTCTCGAAAATACCTGATCTCCCAAGCCCACTCCGCGGCTCCCATCTGGAAGATGTGGGACGTTTGCAGTGCTTGTCCTTGAACTTGTCAATCTTCTACGGAGCCCTAAGACTCAAGCTTCGTCCGAAGGCCGGAGGCGGCAAGAACCGTGCCCCAAGGTGTTCCTACCCTCAGTTCCGGCCTTGATAACTGCAGAGCACAGCTGGTATTGCGAGCTGACACCGCGGCCCAGGATAACCAGGTCCCCTTGCCTTTGACATGGTTTTCAGTTGTGGAAAGAAACCTAGGACCTACTGCACGCACTGTAAAACAAAGGAAGATAGGCAGAGGCAGTTGCATGAGGCTGATCGCAAAAGCGAAAAGTTCAGAGCTTCGCATAGCCTGCAAGTTAAGATGGGAGTCTCAAATCGCACCTGATTGTCCGCAAACTCCGATAGTAGTGTTTGGGCACACCATCCCACAGGGATTAATGAATGTACGCCCCAGGAAACAGCTGCAAAACTGAGGCCGGGGGCTCTGGCACCTGGCCGCCACAGAGGTCATCACCCAAAATCCGCTCATCCCCCGGGGCGAGCTCCTTGGCAGGATGTAAGCGTGCCGCGAGTTGGATTCCTGGGGAGGGCCCACTTTGAGAAAGGTATGCCCTGCGTGGCCGGGCTGGCGATTATAGTCGGATTTGTGAGGCTTCTGGCCTTCCCAGCCTTCCCCCAGCCCCAACCGGCGAAATTCAAGTAAAGAGACTCTATAATCTCTGGAACAATCTCAACGCAACACACCCTGTAGCCGAAGGCCTGATGCTTGCTGCCCTGACCGATGTGTCGAAACCAAGTTCCATATATCGGCAACAAATCTAGGCTGGAGCTTCATATTTCCAGTTCGCCAAGCGACGGGAATTGGAAGCAAACCGCCTCGATGGCTGTGTTTCGGCGATTCCTCGTCGACGGTAATGATCGATGCGGACCTGCACACCTCGTCTGTGACATCGCCGACTGTCGATTAAGGGAACTGCGCCCGGGGTAAGCTATGTCTGTTTCTTGGGGAAGCTGTCAGTCTGTCTCGCCGGAAGTCATTCGAAACTTAACAACTAGCCGACACTGGTGCGGAGTTTTTCATCCGTGCCTATGTTCGACAGCCACTCGAAGTTTCAGCAATCTGTACTGGCAACACCTGCTCCAAGCTCTGGAACCGGTGCAAAAAAAGAGCACCCTGACAACTTCTCCAAAGGAATCCCGATCTCCAAATACATCCGCAGGCCAGTGGCCGTTGGATGCTCCTCCTCCGGCGACTTTTGCGCCTCAACCAACCTTGGAAGAAGCGGTCGTCGTGCTTCGAGTTTTGGGGGTACCGCATGTAGTTTCTGATGTGTATCTGCGCCAACTACTGCACACCCCTCGAAAATACTGAATAGAGCGACGAAGTCATGCACGCAAACAGCAGGCCTCTCACGTAAAGGCATGAACACTTGTCGGCCACAGCCCTGTCCAAGGGAGCCACCAGGGCAAGTGGACTGTACAGGAGCTGCCACAGATTCCAGCCGTGAACTACAATGATAACCATGATGGTCATTGCTGCACATCGATGCATAAGAGAGGCAGCTCAAATCGGGCAACGGCGTTGCTTCGCGGCAATGCATGCAAAATGCAGAAATAGGTGGCGGGAGCCACATCCCACCACTTAAGCCCACGACCCGACAGCCCCGCCCAAGCCGAGGGGCCAGGAGAGCAGGCCCAAAAATCCACCCGAACACGACGACGGCGCTGAGGGTGGAGCTCGCGCCGCCTGGCTGCATGGACTAGTCTTCCAACTCCCCGTTCGGCGGCGGTTCAGATTGTGTCCTGTTCGGGGAGTCTTGAGTCTTCAAGCATGTCAAGTTGCATGTCTCCTCTCCTTGGTGCTACCAGCCCCCCCCCAAGCCACAAGAACCTCCGCAGCAGTGATGCTTTCCAGCTTTTTGCTGTGAGACTGGGCACCTTGGAGTTTGGGTTAAAGGTGCCATCGCCAGGACTTGCGAGCAGGAGAAGCTAACGCTCAGCGCTGAGCTGCCCGAAGCTCCAAAGATCAAGGCTTTGAGGGATTGTGAAACTGATGCAATCTCCAATCATCTCAGGTCCTTCTGACGGAAGGTGTTTGTACTTCTCGCCTTCCGCGACTTGCCCGCCCAGAGCATGGGAGAACCGTATCCCTGATCACTGCCAAACTCACCCTGAGGACCACAGAGGAGAGGCAATGTATCCGGACCTGCCATGTCGGCGAGTCCTCGGTCTGAACGTAGCGCAGGCATCGACGCAGCACGCGCAGACTCCATCTGAGCCGCCCCGGGAGTTTGTGGAGCCCTTCCACTTTGCGGCGCCGCTGTGGTCTCGGCAGGCTTCCCTCCACTCGTAGGCGGCACAGGCTTTGGGGCCGGCCTCCCTATCATTTCCTTGAAATTCCGGAAGCCTTCTGGCTTCTTGACAAAATCCCCTAGCTTCTGATCCGTCCACATTGATGGAAGCCGCCTTACCTCTGTCAAGTAGTCTTTGTTACCGATTCGCGTGAGCTTCACACTGCCTGCAGCCTGCGGCGCAGCGCTCTCCAGCTCCAGGGAGGGTGGCTTCTTGCCTCCCCTGCTTTCCTCCTCCAAGCTCTTTTTACTCTCTTGTATCACCTCATCGATCTCCAAGTATAGAAGAGCTGTATTCGTGTCCGAATCTACAGCACTGTCCAATCTGCAGAAGTTGCAACGCCCGAAGGCGCCTGCTTCCCTGAAGTGGTTGCTGGCATCTCGTTTCTGGCTGCCGGCGTTGAGATTGCACTTGATGTTCACTCCAGCAGGACAATACAGGAAGAGGGAACAGAAGCCCTCGGTAGAGTCCCGATAGCCCATGGGGTAGAAGATGAACTGCATCCCATCGATCCCGGCCGCCGAGAAAACCGGGCTGCAAACCGGCTGGTCATGGGGGAAGAGCCTGGGCAGCTGGTCGACTTCCGAGAGGAGCCATTCGACCCGCTTCACCATCTTGCACTGCATCTTGTCAACCTCCTTCCTCACCTGGGACAAGACTCGATGGTTCACATGGCGCTGGAAGGACAGCGCGCCGTTGCTGTACACATTTCGGGTGCTCTCCTCTGCACCTTGCAGAGGTTCTTCCGGGGTTGAGGCCTCACTGGTTGCATGGCTGACCTCCTTGATGGCTTCCAAGATTTCCACACCCACGTGGAGCGAGTCATCCTCATTGATGTGGTCCTGGAGCAGGCCCATTTTGCGTGCGCCCGCAGGGCCGTCGGACACTGGCGACTTTTCCATTGTGGCCCACTTCTCGCCCACAAAGAAGCGCAGGTGCATCTGCACGCCTTTTGGACACCACAAGTATAGGCCGCAGTTGTCCGGGCCTGCCGAATGCCTCCCAGATCTCACGAAGACTCGCAGCTCCAGCTGCAGATCTCTGCAACCAGCTGCTGCGAACTTGGGAGAGAAGTAACTTTTTTGTCGAAGCGTGGAGGAGGGAGAGTCAGCCTCCGGGCGATTGCCTGGAGTGCTGAGCGGCAGCAAAGAGCTCGCTCCCTTCAAATGCCATTCGACACGCCGGGCCAAGACTTGGTCTAGCATTTCAAGGAAATCCTGATGCTGATCTGCGCGATCGTCCATCTGTGCCAGCCTGTTCCAGGACTCGGTCTTGAAGTCCGTCAAGGCTTGTGACACCTCGTTTTTGGATGCTTGCGTGTCACTCGAGGCTGTGCTGCGGCATTCAGCGAGTAGCTGATCCAGGCGTGCAACCTCGGCATCCAGCTCCGAACGGTCTTTCTCAGCAGACTGCTTCATCTGCCGGTCGACCTCAGCCTCAGCTTCGACTGCTGCTTGAAGGTTCCGACTGAGCATCGTGCAGATCTCCGCATCCTTGTTAGCTGCTTCTTCGCGGAACTCCGCGAGCTGAGCCGTCAACTGCGTCTCGATGTTGGAAGCCTTATCTGAAACCTCCTTAGTCTTGGTCTCAATAAGCTGCGTGAGGTCCTGGCGAAGTGAGGCAAACTCTTCCTCAATCTTTGCGCACAGGGAAGTCAGCTCATCCGCGAAGGCACTGCGAACATCTTCGTCCAGCTGCTGGATCTGTCCATCGAGCTGGTTTTGCCCGCTGGTTCGCGCTTCCTCCTCCTCGGCGAGTGCCCCCAACACCTCGTTTTTTAAGTCTGCTACCGCGGTCTCCAAGTCTGCCTGTCCGGCTTGTTGGAGCCTTGACACTGCCTCTGCTGCCTGCTTGGCGTTCTGCTTAACGATTTCTTTCAGGTCGTCCACATTGTTTTGCACACGCGTGGCCGGCTGGCAGTTCTCTTGGGCCTCAGCGCCTGCTTTGGCGACCTTGGCAATGAGGGCCTTAAGCTCTGTTTTTGCCGCATCCAAGTCATCCACTGTTGCATTCGGTGTCTTGGGCATCTTGCCTGCTCAACAGAGGCCTTCAGGCGCCATGGACACAATACCTTCGACTAGCCATTAACCTCAAAGACGGCTGCAGAAGGCAATCGAATTCTCTTACGGAGGACTGCCTGGCCCAAGAACGTGGAATGAACACAGCCGAGCACTCAAAGGCGGAAAACGTCGCTTTTGACAGATCCACACTGTGAGGCCCAAGACAAAAAAGGAAAGAGCTAGTGGACAGGCACACGACTGAGTCCTTGCAAATAGTCCTGTAAGCGTTGCCCTGCCGTGCAATCGACAATAAACTCTATACATGTATGTATGTGTATATATATATATATATATATCTATCTCTGTCTCTCTCTCTCTCTCTCTCTCTCTCTCTCTCTGTATATGTATACAGAAGGAGAGAGGAAGAGAGCAAAAGATCAAATCGTGGAATCAAGGCATCCTGGACATGACGTGGCTCATTGCTCATGTGCCTCGACGGTGCTTGGCACCCTGCGGCTGCGGGACACCGGGGAGTTCTTCGAATCCGACTCACCTGCCAAACACGGCTCGAGCAAGACAATGGCCTGTGTGACTGAAGCAGGGGCAGCAAGGACTGGGGTTGACATGAGCTGAATAATGCTAGCAAATGTCACTACATAACCCTGCAGGGGGTTTAAGACTGAGATCCCTTTAGCTGTAGTTCGGCTTTAAAATAGGCATTTTCCTCTCTGTGCCATGCAACCAGAGAGGTTTGAAGAATGAGCTCCGACATTCGCTGAAACAGCTGAGGATGGATCTTGGCTCGTGATCAGCTCTTCGCGCTCATGCTGGGCCGCCGAACCCCCCTTCATGAAAAGCGGATGGCCTCTGCTGCTGCCGCTGCGGCTGGAGCTCAGTAGCGTGCCCGTCGCTTCCTGGACAACTCTTGGTCTCTTTAGGCTTTCGGCCCAGGCTCGAGTGAAGACACGAGCTCTCTTAGAAGCGCGGTCTCATGTCGAAATCCCAGGTCTGCGCATCGTCCTTTTTGCTGAATGCGGCCCAGCCTGAAGCCCCGGACCCACATGACACCAGCTATCTCGCAACAATTCAGAGCCCTGGGGGCGACTCTGGCGAGAATCGAATCATTCCAGGATGCTGGGGGCGATATGTCAAATGTGTCATCAAGACTTCTTCAGAAATGCTCTTGTAGTAAGAGCAAAAAGCCGCTGTATGTGCTCGTTCTTGCAGATTCGAAGAAGTCTGCCGTTCCCTGCAACACACTTTGCAATCCTGACCTGGCCTTCTGCGCGGGAAGGCAGAGCTTGGGCACTGTCGGTGCCCGCTCTTCTTTCGGAATGTATGGGGACAGGAATCCTGGGCAGTTCAACTTGAAGGCCCGGATTGAGATTGGGGTCGAGTTGGGGTTGGACTCGGGTGCAGCTTTCAAGACAGACTAAGACTGTCTCATAACTGCCGTCGGGTTCACTGGGCTCAAGCAGCAGAGCGGTTGCGTGGTCCTGGGCTGATAAGCTGATCTTGAGTGCACGCGAAAGCCGTGATGCTACGACCGTAGTAGTGGCTGGCCCCCTGTGCGAATGCAGGAGCTCATCGTGACTGCAAGGTCGCTAGGCTACAAGCGAGTTGGTTTCTTCCAGCCCAGTTTCAGGGATCGGGTCGTCCAGCCGGACACACAGAGTCAGCTTGTCCTGGCGCGCATCTCCATACTTTAACGTCCATTGAGACTACGAAGTAGCCGTCTCGCCCCCAACAACTTCAAGAAGCAGGCTGCCTTCTGTTCCTTGGTGGTTCCCTGCGAAGCCGATGGCTGCACGAAGCAGGGGTGACCTCGGCACTGGGGGGATTCATGTTCGGGGACAAGCTCCGGCAAGCTTAGGCCGGTCATGCGGTCATACTGGGTCAGTGGTGGAGGGATGGCCGGGCTGTAACAGTTTCAGCTGCGCAGGGACATGCCATAGGAGATGGGCCCTTGATGCGAAACAAAGCTAGCAGGCTGTAGGGATTTGGAGAGTTCCTTACAGGCATTTTTTCACCTGTCGCCAGCCTGTCGCTCTTGACCTCCCTTTGCCCCTTCGCCGGAAATCGAGTCCTCAGCAGAGGAGGGAGAGGTCTGAGGTCCCCACCATAGCGCCGGTGCTCGCAAACGTGCACCGTGCGGCCGTTCAAATGCCTCCATGCGAATGCCCGGGATGGAGGGGCTTGACTCGAGAGCTAAGCCACCGCAATTGCTTGGAATTCGCGTATACTGCGGCCCTCTCTCTAGCATTCATTCAAGTGCCAGCCGATATGAACGAGTTAGTGGGTTGTAACCCAGTGCTGGATATGAACCCCCAACCCGGCAATCAGCCTTTCATATACTGAACCGAACAACCGCCTCCGGGCGGCCAAAAGCCGCACACTTGTACCCTTGAAGGCTTGCGTATGCAGGCATAACCTTCGCGTCCAAGAATTAGATCCTGTGCCATCCAATGATGGTTGCGAGAACGCTGGCCTCATTTTGCCTCGGCTCAGACACACACGGAGACACCACAACAGCAACAAAACACAACGATCAGCAACACCACCTCCAGCTGCTGCAAGATGCGACAACCACTACCACTCCAGTACTATTGCTCCTCCCCCCCCTAGAAGCTTGGCTCACCCCAAGCTTAAGCTATGGGCGGCTTTTCGGTAAGCTCAAATCGAAAGCAGCTGGGTTCGGGGACCGACCGTGAAGGTGGTGCATTGCCACCGGACTGGAAAGGCTAGGCACTTCGCCAATATGCTGTCAAGTCGAGCGGCTACTCTGCAAGCCGCCGATGACCAATCTGGCACCTGCCCGCCATTCCTGGTGCACCTTAGGGCTTCAACATCCACTCTACTGCACCGGCATGCGTGCCCGAATCCTGTACTTCTCTCAACTAGTCCGGAACGTAACATGTGCTGCCATAAAGCTAAGCAGACCCTGACATATCCAGACCAAGCAAGTATGACGCGGTTTCGACGATGGTCAGCAACAGCAGATATGCACAAAGCAGCAGTACGGTAAGCGTTCGTCATCATCGTTGTTCGTCTTTGCTCGTCTTGTTCGTCTTCGTCATCATCGTTGCCTGCATCCTCATCATCGTCCTCATCGTAAAAGTAGGACTCAGAACCCAGAAAGACATGATGGATAGAATTGGGCACGGTATGACGGCAACAACGGCACGGGGAGCCAGGACATCAAAATCAAAAAACACCAAACGAAATGCAGAAGATTGTGACATGTAACAGTAACCGAGGATCACGAAAAGTCCAAGCCACACCAGGACCGTGAAAGGATCAGACCGTCGCACGACAAACGAGTCCGTGGGTCGTGAACTGGGCCCTGCTTTGCACGCTTCCTTGAAAGCTCCAGGCCTGCCATACGATTTCAGTGTTAAGTTGCCTTGCTTGTGCACTCTCCTTTCAAGGAGGGGCTTGGAACGATGAAGCCACTCATCTGAGGGTCATAGGTCTTGGTTCCCAGTACGGTACCATGTGTTCGGCTTTGTACCTGGATCCAGCATTTACCACTCACACGATAGTCAAGCTCATCAGCAATTGCTTTCCCCATGCAATGACTTCCAGGCACGAATGCTTGGCGCTTCCCTCGCCGCTGTGCAAGGTTCGAACTAGCTTTTGCCTGAAGAAGGCTTCGGTGTCATACTTTGTTGGTCGCTGTGGCTTCCGACGATTGTCACCACTGTTACCAAACCTCGCCGTGTTGCAGAGAACAGCAGATTTCCGATTAACGGCTTTAACAAGAAACAACGAGTCACATCACAGCCGCCCTCTCTAGTGCGAAAGCCATGCCGCAATATTCGCTGCGTCGTAGAGGGACGTGACTAGCCCCGTTTCACAGCAGTGGTAATTTCTGCTCGACCAAAACGGACGTTACTTAATCCCCATTTCCGCCACCCCAACAATGAAACCTGAAAAGACAGTGCAGCAAATGATCAATGTGCATAAACAGGTAGTCATCAGTGCAGTACCTGCCCTGGGATCTGGATGTACTCCCTCAACATCACGAAACCCTCAGCATGCCCAGCCCAGGTACGGGCCGCAAGTCACGAAAGGCCACTTGGCAATCTCCAGTTCGGAAGCCCCGGGAAGGATCCAACACGGCGACCATGCAGTGCTGCCTGACTTGCGAGCAGGGGGGGGGGGGGGTGCATGCACTCCAGTGCGGTAAAGGGTAAACATATTCGCACCGGAGCCCGACGAGTTTGCACAATGGCGCATGGCGACAGGAATTGACAGGAAGAATGTCCAAGTCCCACTACTCGGTTCATGTGTTGCCGTAAGTCAGAACATGGGAACCGTGAACCCCACCGTCTGCCAGCTCACATCCCAAAACTTCGTTTGAAGACATTGCTCAACGTCGCAGGCCACGCGGAGCAAACCCTCCCAGGCCCGTATGACACGTTGGCATGACATGACATGGACTGAGCCCCCTCGACGCCAAGTCGCTCATCCACACGTGTGATCACGGCCGAACAGCTCCTTCCGGGATCACGTGTGCAGTTGTTCTGTAGGTTTTCAGTAGTCGCACTGACGCCACCTCCAGCTGAGGGTGCTGAGGCTCAGTCGGATTCGCGATGCTTAGTCGAAATTGTCGATGTGTGCGTTTGGGGAATTAGGCCGGACTGCTACCAATCAGTAGCGGGTGACAATCGGCGGCGGTGCATATCGCGGGCACATCAAGCCGTTCAACCAGGGTTTGCGAGAGACTAATCAGACACTCCGCATTGCAAACTGACCAAGACTGCACATCATGCCGCGACGATGGCATGTCCAAGCATTGTAGCTGCATAGTGTCGTAATGAAGCTTCTTCCAGATGCTGGAGGTGGATCCCTAGGGCTGTAAGGCAGACGAAAAGCCGTGCGACATGCCTCACAAGTACAAGTGTGCCAAGCGCGGCCCCAGCGGCTGATACTCCGGGTGAACACCGAAGCCAAAGCCGAGGATAACAAGATCCCCCTGCCTCGGAAGAAAACTCGTTCCTAGCGTGTGATCAACTGTGACACAAGTCTGTCGCAGAATGCCGGATTGAGCTGCCGGGTGGTGAGTAGGGAATCTTGTTAATCTACGTAGTTCAGCAACCTCAACTCTGATGGCAACAGAAATCGTCGGCATGTCGTAAGTTAGAGTGCTTGCAACATCGGGCATTGCCAAGTCTAGCAGACTCGAAGCCCAAAGCTCCCGTCTTAAGTAATTCAAACAGGTGTCCAAGCCACACGCAAACCTCCAAAGACAAGTCAACCCAAAGAGGCTGAAACCCGAAAGCTGCCAGCTCAAGGCCAGGCACACCGGCTTTTCTACTGCGTAGGGCTTGTTCTCCGGCCTCAGATCAGTCTCCAGAGCTTAGGGCATCTCGGGTTTGAGGTAGCTCAAACTCAAGATGGCATTTAATATGGGCTCAGATAAGCTTGAAGGAGTGGTGGGGCCAAATGCTGTGCAACTTGCTGTCCCCGAGGCCCGATGACCCTGACCAAATGGCTTCAAAACTTGTGTCGAGAAGTTTAAACCGTAAGCGCAAGTCAAGCACGTATACACACACAGAGATCAGGAGACTGGGACCTGCACTCAAGGCTTCTAGGCGCAACTTCTGATACTTGGGGCGCAAAGGGTGCTTGGGATACTGGGACCTGACAATGGAAGGGACATCAAGATTCGAGCATGCACCTCGGAGCTCGCCGCTTGAGGGATAGGTGATGTCAGAAGCACTGCCAAGGAGCGAAGGACACAGTGGCCTTCCACCATCGTCTGAGGACACAATAAGTGACGAGAGCCTGTTTCATGGGATGGCTGCTATGCTCCTTCTATACGCATCTTCACAGAACACATGTTGTGGCAAAATGCTTGGGCAGCTTTCCCATCATTATGCTCCCAAGCCCTGAGACGTGCAGAAGCCTCTAAAAGCAAGCCGGCCTGCACAATGCTGGTAGCTCCTCTCTGTCACGCCTGTTGTTCCTCAGCACGCAATCTGCCCGAGCACAACCAACCAATGCTGCCGATAAAGTATTGGGGATTAGAAGACGAGGTAGGCTTGCTTGCTCTGTACAATACGTTCTTCAAAGTTATTATACACTGGTCTTGGCTGCTTTCGTCCTGCATGACTGGTAGCTCCACCAGATGTTTCTGTAGGGAAAGGGAAACATCTGCATTTTGCAGTTTCGCTCGAGCCCCTATCTCCCCTTCAGCGAAGTTTAATCAACTCTACACTGGTTACTCTAGACCGAGGCTCTGCACGAGCAGGTTCTCCACCAGTGAAAACAAACCTGCAAAAGAGGGGCTGCGGCAGGAGTGATGCCAGTGTCTGAATCAGCTTCGAGATGTGCAAAAGTTCTGCGGAGGGAGCACTTATCGTGCCGTGTTTCCCGCCGAGCACATCAAGCCCTGAGCTGAAGCCTGACACCAGCCTCATGGCATGCCGACTGGCTGACTGGCATAAGTGTCCGAGTTGTGGGTCAAATACGAATGCCTGTCTCGCCAGCTTAACATTAAGCCTCATGCCTTGATAGCCCCAGGCGGACGCCCTGCCTGCGCCGCAAGTGCCGCTTTGACCCCCGCAGGACACCGGCAGTGGCATCTGCACCTGTGGCATTGTACAGCCGTCAAGCATCAAAGGGCTACTAGAAATCAGGGGTCTCGAGCCTACCGTGAAACAGCCTGCACATGTCTGACACAACGACCGCAGCTCGAAGGAGCAAGTGATCGACGCACATGCGTTTCCCATCATCCCCGTCCGGCAACACTACTGGATTGCTCTGACATCTGCAGATCCGTGAAACATGCCAGGATCAACGTCTCACAATCCTGTGGAAGCTCCGCATCCTCGGGTCCTGCTCCCTGACTTCCTGAACCCGGAAGACTAAAACATCCATACCCTGATCCCAGTGCGAGGCACATGACTGGCTGCTAGGCGCCTTGTAGAACTCGGGGTGGAGTCGGCCAAAACAAAGCTACCGAGCCCAGCCGAGCCAGCTGCAAGGCGGACGCATTTAGGGAGCAAAGGCTGGTGGGATACTGAGGATAAGAGAGTTGGGGTATCGGAAGCCAAACTGTCTGAAAATGAGTCGCCAAAGTGGCAAGGCCCACCGACAGATGCATCGCTTCAAGTTCGGGGAGTTTGGCGAGGCAGAACTATGACAACGACATGCATCATTCAATCCGAGGATGGTCAATAAAGAGGAAGATACGCCTTGAGCCTGCCCGTAATCCTCACAGCTAAGTCCTGAGCAAGCTGAAGCCCTTCCGCGAGTGGGCTTTGGCCCAGTCGGGGCGCAAGCGGATGGCCTCCCGTGACCCAGCATTGAAGGTACACAAACCCTTCGACTCGCACCTAAGCTCTTGTGCCCGTTCTGTCCATCACCTGACTGTAACCACAAAGCATCCAAAACTTGAAACCCTCGGCCACATGGAGGAACCTCGTTGGCAGCCTCCAGGGCTTTCTGGTGATCCTGACCGGCGATGGCTTAAGGCCACCGAGTAGCAATCCGACATCTGAAGTGCCGTGGCGCAGCCTTGATCTGCCCCACGTCAGAGCAGGGGTACAGATAACCCTGCACCTCTATAAGTATACATGCAACAGCCTCCAGCCGGACCTTCAAAAAGCATTCGTGATGTTGAAAGACTATCTGACATCTGTGTTTCGGGATGTGGGAGTGGTGGCGCTTGGGGGCCCCTGGCTGTCCCCTTTGGTCGCGAATGCCGCAGCGATGTTCGATTGGATCCTGGCGAAAAGCAGTGGTTTAGCCGTTCTTGACAGACTGTCCTAGACAAAGTCTGCCTTGCAAACCTAAGGTTTGGAGGGTCGGAGGCAAAGGTAATCATCAGTAGCCCCGTGCGTGGCCCTAGGTTGAAATCGGACTTCGGCCACATACGTACACGTCGTGTTGCTCCTTCCAATTTCCGGAACACTCTGTACAGCGCAGTTCCAATTCTGGGCCGGCGCCGATGTCTTCTCGATTGAAGCTTTCTTAGCATCCACTTCCATCTCCTCCAATCTTTGAAAGCCCAGGATGTGTCGGAGTTGGAGCCACGAACTACTTCAATATGAAGCCCTTCTAGCCCTAGGTTGGAGATATGCCAGCAACTGATTCTTAAACGCGAACAAACGGAACTAGAGGCATCCCCCTTCCCGATACTCAAGACAGCGACCAGGCACGTTGCTGCAAACTCGGTGTCGTCTTGGGCTTCCTGGCTTGGGCTTGCACTCGCGGTG
The DNA here is from genome assembly GCA_905221615.1 of Symbiodinium sp. CCMP2592. Taxonomy (NCBI): domain Eukaryota; class Dinophyceae; order Suessiales; family Symbiodiniaceae; genus Symbiodinium; species Symbiodinium sp. CCMP2592. The sequence continues at coordinate 540,129 of CAJNDT010001358.1, read as the reverse complement.
TTCAAGGGCGCCTGCGCTAAAACCATCATTTTGCAAATCCTGGTCCTAGTCTTCCTATATAAAGGGCGGCCTGTGCCGTCTTTAGACTGTAGCCTTACACCCTGTCGTCTGCTTGGGGAAGGGCTCCTGTGCGCATGTACATGAGTAATGTACAGTAGTGCCTACGCAGAGTGCCACGTGTAAGCATGTCACTCCGAGCCTGACATTCGACATCATCTGTCTATGGACCATGGCACAGCCTTCTCTTCTGTCGGTGTACTCCTGAGCTACGTCCGCCTAGGTCTAGAATCCTAACTTCGAAGTGCACGCTTCTGCAAGCCAGAAGTGCTTTGCGCAGGCAAGTCCGCGAAGGCAGGTTCAACTGCTCACGGATCGGACAAACCCAGCGTAGGCAAATGGTTTATAGCGCCCAGTATCCAGCGCTTGTCGTCCATATTGCCTGTTGCGATAAGTAGGGCTTGTTCTGGCCTTCGCAAGCCTTTCTGTTGGACACATGGTTGAACTGTAACTTCTGAAACCGAAGCTTCTGAAATCGAGGCACTGAAGAACCCCAACTCTGACCAGTGTGTTCTGCCGGCTTTAGACGTGTCCTGCAATGCTTCGCGATAGCAGCTGACAGCTTGGTCGTAGCGACCCTCCTGGAAGTTGGCGCGATGGGCAGACGTGGCCAGACATGGACGGTGTCAGTGCTACTAGTCTGCGGTTACTCCAACAACCATCCTGAAAGTTATTGCTAGGCTCGTGCATTGTTTTTTTGAGGGTTCCAGTTTTGGCTTCACTTTCTTATAGTCCACTTCATCGTGGAGAATATGCATCTCTGCAACAATCCGAAACTGCAAAGTTTCACGAGAAGCCAACTCGTACCCTGTCAGCTCCTTGAAGTTTGCATCGCCTTGGGCCTTTTTGGGACCTGTCTGTCAAGAGGGGGCGTGCATGTACTCTCTGATGCCAACCGTACAATCGGGCCGTCGGTGCAGCCGAGTCCATGCATTCGCGTTTGACAAACAGTAGATGTCAGTAGATTCAGCAGATGCGAATGCCGGGTCAAGGTGCCAGGGGTTGCTACGACACATTCGGGTTTCGGGCAGCCCGAAGTCCGAAGACCACCCAAACGCAACCGGCTGCTTCGGATTTGTCCTGCTACAGCTGACACCGATATCCAAATCGAGCTGTTCGCAAGGGTCAGGGGTCTGCATTGGTGTTGGGTCGGGTTGAGGGCTTAGGGGGGTTTGGGGTGCCCACCTCATGCTGCATTTGTGCTGACGCACAAGACGTGATGCTAGGATTCCAAGCGCGCCCGAAATAACCACCACAACCACCACCACGACTGCTACTCCTGCTGCTCTGCTGCTCTGCTGCTACTCTGTAGTACTATGCGTTGGCTATCCTACGAATACTCCTCAGGCAGCCTGCTTGCTCCTGCCTCCCGCTATTCTCAGTGCTGTTTCTACGACAACTGCCATTACGGTTCACGATTACAAAATCGACCGTCTTCTGTGCTCTATGACCACTTCGGTCGGCGTGTAGCCCTGTGTCTGCGGCTGGTCTTTGCCAGGACCACTTGCAAGTTCTCCGGCTTGCATCGGACCTGCAGCTCATGGACAGAAAATGAACGGTCCATGGTCGCAAGGGGTGGGCCGGGCTCGGGGGTCAACGCTGAAGCCTAGCAATTAAGCCAAGATACGCGATCATCTGATGGGCCGTCGAGCTTCACCTCTTCCCGTGCTGCAAACCGACAGTGGAAAAACCTCCCGCAGAAGTCCCGAAACACCTCGCTGTTCATCCTGACTGGGAGTCCATGATGCAGACGCCCAACCACACGAGCAGTCGAGTTAGACTACATACCCATAAGCGCTGGTGCACGTGACCTCTTCGTCGTCATCAACACGAGGATGCAACAGCAAGAACGAACCCATGTCACGAGCATCCCGCCTCAAACCGGCCGGCAGCCTCATCCTTTGACATGACCTGGTTCTGAGAGTTTTGGCCAGGCAAATGAGGCAAATGGGATTAATCTGGAAGGCTTGACAGGCACTGCATACCTTCTCAAGGGAGGGTGACAGCTAAAGCAGCACACCGCATCGACCCTGCTGGATCACATTGCATTCGGCCCTGCTGACAGCATGCTGACACCTGAGAGATCTGGAGCTGTTGCTTGCCTTGCATCATCGAGGACAAGTACATGACTGACTCCTCCTGAAAACACCACTGCAAAACCTGCTCCCCGCTTGCTCTGCACCAGAGGCTCGCAAACACGCAGCAACAAGCTCCCTCCAAGCAATTCTAGGCACCCGGCTGTGGCACGGCGGCCGTTGAGTTCCGGTTTGCTCTTCAAGCCCTTGATCTCCACCTCTGCAGCTACTTCAACGGGCTGTCTGCACAACACATCTGCATCTCCAACCGCGATTCACGTGGCCGTGCACAACACATAACATTTGAGCGTGACTTTCATCTACAGGGTGGCGGCTTGGCGACTCATTCTGGTCTTACCTCCTCGACTCATTTTCTTTCGCCGGCTTCCTTGCGTAGCGCAGCCAGTCAGAATGATTGCTAAAAGACACAAGAAGATCCGTCTCTGAATCCAAAGAAAGAGTTGTCAGCAACTATTAAGAGCCGGTTCTTGGGCTTGTTGTGCTGCTAGTTGACGTTTCTCACTGTGGTCGCCATCTGATGGCATAGTTTTCTCGCGAATCAAGTTCAAGAGTCCAAACTCCAACCCCTGGCAACTCCGATCCCTGCAGACTGAAACCAGACCTAGGCCCGCTCCGCCGTTTCGAGCCTGGCTGCCGATGCCGATCTCCCCGTTCGAAGGAGGCGCGGCATCGTTGGCAGGAGGCGGAGCCGGGGCCTTCTCTGTCAACGGTTTTGTTGCTTCCTGCATTATCACTTCTGGAAGCTCGGCTGAGTCCAGCTATCCAGAAAACGTCCAGAAGACTTCCGTATGTACGCAAACAGACACAAAGCTCAGAAGAACGAACAGACAGCAAAAGTAACAACAAAGCCAAGACACCAACAGCTGTCGAAACAGTGCCGGCTAACACACTAAAAAAGCTCGCCGAGGCAGAACATGCTGAGCTCAACAGTCATGACAAACGACGGAGGAGGTACTGCCCAATTTGAAGGATCAGAAAACTTCGTCCGGTGGCTACCGCCGGAGCATGCGAAAACATGGACCAGGCGTATCATGCAAGAGCCATCGCTCGGGCATGCCCGATAAGTAAGCCGCGAGCAGGCTCTGCTGGTGCCGGTGGCTCTTTGGTAGGACTGGAGTCCTGCATCCCAGCACTAAGTAAGTCACCAAGACGCACTCATGAACCGGTGTGCGACGATGCTTCGAAACTGCGACCAACAGGGCACCCTGAATGCTTGGTAGAAGCTCGTGTGCCAATGCAAGCTAGGCTTGGGTGAATATGTTAGCAGAACCTTTGCGTCGTTTTTGGTGATAATACCAGCAGCCTACCGCTACCCACCCACTAGAAAATTATTCCTATACTCCCCTCAAATCTCAACAACTATATCACCACTACAACCCCATTACCAATACCAGTAAAGGAATAACCAATTACCTCGTCCATATAAGAGGACTATTCCTTTACTCCCTAATACTAGTTCCCCCAATTGTCACCACTACACCCAAAGCAGACAAGGGTTCTGCTAACTGAATACTGTATCCCCTCAAAAGCGAACCACGCAGAAGTGAATGCCACGCAGGTCCAATGCCCACTTCATGAGAAAGGAGGCTGGACAGACATCTCATGAAGAGGAAATACATTCGCTTCTTCGCTAAGCCCGGCTCAACTTGTGCAGGTTCTTGACAAGAACCTGCGCTCATGTGCTGCTCGAATCCTGCCTGCTCCTCATCGTCTTCGAAATTCACATCGCCAACGGGCGCCTGGAGTGGACCGGAGTATCTGATTAATTCGCTGCAAAGATCGCCGGTTTGGGTAGTAGTCGCCATCGTCGTTGTCACGTCATCGTGCCGTCGTCGCATCACGAGTTGGGGGTACTGTAGCAGACAGCCCCACGTTTAAACCCAAGCAAAAACGATGACAGCGACGCTGCAGTTGTTGTTGTGGTTGCTGCTGGGTGGGTGTCAGCATGACCATCACAATCGTGATTGTGGTGGTTGTCCGGCGCTGAGGCATGCACATTGCTGGCTGCCGTGCGCGTGTCCTCCTCGACCACGGGTGCAGCTTCTGGCCTCGTTGGCAAGTGTTGGCTGACATGTAAGGCAGGAGGTGGATCACGGACACTGCCTGCAGCTGACATTTGCAAACACCGCATCGAAGTGTCGTTCGCATAGCAAAGAAGCGAATGAAGTGATGGTTGGGTGGCTGACTGGACACCATTCCAGTCTGACTTTGCAAACCCAGCGAGGCCTGAGAGGGAGTTCAAGCCTTGCGGGCCAGAAGATGAATTTCCCAGCAGCGTTCTATGAGAAACCCAATGCCAAAATCCTACATAAGAACCCACACCTGTCTCAATGACTGCACTTGGACAAACACGAGGTCCTTTACCTCCTGCATGTGACAACCGGACTTCTGACTGCTGTATCGTAAGCACGACAATGCGACATCCCACGCCAACTTCCAAGCACGCCAACCCCGGAAGCTCGGAGGCCGGCCCGTCGCCAACTCCATCGTCAGGATCGGCAGCGGAGGGCGAGGAGGCCGTTGTTTCGGGCTCCGCCTGGAAACGCGAAAGCATTTCCGTTCAGTTACGGCTATGGCTTTGCTCGTGCCACAAAGCAGGGCGACTTCACCACACCGATACGTTGACGGAGGACCCTAGCAGCTAGCAGCTTCAAAGGAATTGAAACCGTACCCGGTACCTTACCCACCCACACATTCGCAAATGTTCACTGTCACAAAATGCCATGAAGAAAAACAGAAAACTGACATACATACGTCCATGAATGCCTGCCTGCATAGATACATACATCCATCCGCACTGCGAAAGTACACTAGTACAGAATGCACACCAAACTACCCTAAAGTAATTCCGTGCACAAGCTCACACGACTGAGACCAAAGTAGCCCTGAAGTTCAGCAGCGCCTTTTCTCTGTGAGGGCAAAGTGGTCTTGAGCCAACGAAGGTTGGCAAAGTCGTAGGTCTGGGAGAAAGTAGGGACGTGTTATTTTCACACGCCTCCTCGAGACTAAAGTATAGTACTTTATTCTCGCAAAGTATATAACACGTACAATGGATGTACATGTGTAAGCGAGCGGATGCGCAAAAGTTGTTTCCGCTTCCAGCGCTGGAGAACTGCAAAGTGCAACGATGCCTCCTATCTACAGCATCAAAAGTTGCTTCTGAAAGAAAGTTCGTTGTGCTCGTTGTGCAAAGTGTCGTGACTGCGCACGGCACATCAAAGTGCAGCGTGGCCCAAAAGTGGTTGGCCCATTAAAGTGCAGCAACCAAGGTAGCACCAAACGTCAAAAGACGCCGAAAAGTGTGCTGTAGAGATGGCCAACCATATAGGAAAAAAGTGCCATCGTCACAAAGTGGCTTAAAGCCGAGGCCTTGCCATGGCCTGCCAAAGCTCCCGAGGGATAAAGTCCCACGTCTGAGACTGCGTGGTGGCATCCCAAAGTTGCCGGTTGACTGGCAAAGTCTCCACCATGGCGAATCCTGTCGGCCCATAAGTGTGTTCAGAGCATCACACACAAAGTAGCCATTTGCCGTCGGTGGGTGTAAAAGTACAAACCCACTCTGGAGCATGCAGCGGCCTTCTGCAGAAAAGTTGTCCAAAGTGATGGATCCCTGCCGTGGTAAAGCAAAAAAGTAGTCCAGGTAACGCCTATTCCAGACAGCGTACGAGGAAACCAAGCCCATCCAAAGTGCTTGGGTTGGCCGAAACCCAAACGTGACCAGTTGGTCAACTTGAAAAGTTGTACCAGCCATCTTCTTGATGGAGAACCCCAAAGGCGAATAAAAGTACAGCCGACCGAGGGCTGAAGGAAAAGTTGAGGTGAGAGTCGTCACCCCAAAAGGCGTCTGCACCAGTAAAGTGCAAAGCTCCTCCGCCCATCAAAGTCTGCATCTTCTGTTGAAACATCGCCAAAGGTAAAGTCACATATAGCATAAAGTTTGCGAAAATGTTCGGTGGCAAAGTCGCTGGCACCGACATCAGCATTCTCGCGAAAAGCCACTGAAAAGTGGTCGCGGCCAGAAAGATCTGCTCCGGCGGCGTATAAAGTCCTGGGTGTTCTCTCCCAGGGAACAACGTCTGCAAGATGCGTTCCAAAGTGAGCTGCTCACCAGGTGGAAAGTGCATCGGGTGCAGAGTGCCGGGCCGCCAAAGTTGCTCGACCTGTCTGCCGTCAGTCAACATTTGCACAAAGTCGGTCGGATAGAAAGTCGACGCATATGTGCTAAAGTTGGCCTGGGGCCGAAAGTCTCCCGCAACATCTTCCAGCAAAGTGGTATTGTCCCCACCAGGACGAAAGTTGGGCGGAAAGTAGCCCTGCCTTTTCGGAGCCATCACGGCTGTGGGTCACGCCCAAAACCGAAAAGTCTCCGAAGGATGGCCCTCAAAGTCCTCCTTGCAAAGTTCACAACAGAGGGACCGTATTCGATAATTCCAATCGCACCTGCAAAGATGCAAAGTGCAACAAAAAGGAATAAGAAAAGTCCGTCAACCCACGGTGACGAAAGTCTTCCTTCCGGCTGCGGCAAAGGCTGGTCGCACTGCTGAAAGTCTTGTGGGTTCAAAAGTGGATCCACGTCCACCGTTGTATGGTCACCAAAGTGACCTGGCCCGCGGCCCAAAGTGTGCCCGGACCCTTGCTGTCGCTCCAGCGCCCTCTGGAGCAAAAGTCGGATCAACCGAATCTCTCCTGGAGAAAGTGGCAGCTCTGGCCCCTCCATCTTGAAAGTCTTGTAGAAAGTTGCAGTTGCAACAGAAAGTCAGAGAGCCATGGCACGCAAAGCGAGCGAAAGACCGAAGTAAAAGTGAAAACGGTTGCGGCGAAAAGGCGCAAAGTTCAACAAAAACCCACGACAAAACCCGAACACCCTGAACGGGAAAGTCAAGTGAGCTTACATATGTACATTAAAAGTGGCGCTTGCACACCGGGAAAATCATCATCGGAAAAGTCATCCACCATCAAGGTTTCACGGTAAAAGTTTCTTCCTTTTCGGAACGGAGAAAACGGAAAACCGAAAAATCATCTTCAAAGTTGGTTCCGGAAAAATGAAAAATTCCAGCGACGAGCGAAAGTCGAAAACATGTCGAGGCTGCACAAGCAAGCAAAAGTACATGTCCGCACAAGCATGAAAAGTACATGTCCGCCAGAACGTGATTCTCTCAGCTCTCAAAGTCTTCTTCTCTCTCATCTGGGTTCTTCTGGGAAAGATGATGAGTGGCAAAGTCCAACCCGAGATGGGGTGGCTAAACCTCAAACCCGAAAGTAGGAAGATGGCGGTGCGAAGTATCCTTCGCGATGTACTTCGTAAGGATATCTGCTGGGTTCAAAGTCCCAAGAACTTTCTTGATCCTAACCATACCAGAAGTAACGAGCTCTTGCACGTAAAGATATCGTAACTCAACGTGCTTCGTTTTACGGCTTGCGCCGAAACGTGAGGCAATGCTTTTGCCAACGTTACTGTCTGTGATGTGAGAACACAAAGGTTAGCCTTCTGAAAGATCCTGGTCTCTTCTACCAAAGACCTCACGAAAAGAGCATCTGCAGTACCAGAGCCTATAGCATAAAGTTCTGCCTCTCCGCTCGAGAGGGCTACGGTGGCCTGGGTCCTGCTGTGCGAAAGTATATTCGCCCCGAGCAAAAAGAGGGAAACTCCTGAAGTGGAGCGTCGGGTGTCATGGCATCCTGCCCAATCGCTGTCAACAAAAATGTTGATATCTATTGCTTTGTGCTGCGGTGAAAGTGAGAGGGTTGGTTGCAGTTTCTGCTCAAAGTGCTTTGTCCCTGCCAGGTACTTCAAAAGATGCTTCACCTTTGCTTCGTGTTCTGTGGTTGGCGCAGAAAGTCCTCGGCTCAACTCCTTGACAGCATACATGATGTCAGGGCGCACGCTGGAAAGCCACAAAAGTTGGCCCACAGCGCGCCGGTAGCGCTTGTGATCCTCAGGGTCCAAAGGTTCACAGTCGAGCTGCTTCCTCAAAGCATCCGTTCCTGGCGCAAGTGCCTGCCGGCACTGTTTCAGACCGTAAAGCTCTAGCATCGTATCAATGTAGGATGGGCTCATTCCTACAGAGATGAAAGTGGAGGTGCGCTTCAGGTTGCGGCCTAGAAACGACAAACTCTGACCTTCATCCAAAGTACCTGTCACCTTAAGCAACAAGTCCTTCTGAAGATCCCGGATCAAAGTCGAAACATCAGCCCGCGAACCGAAAAACATCAAGTCATCCACGTACGCCAGAACGTAAAGTTGCTTGCTGTCATGTACGTAAAGGTTCGGGTCCGACTTCATGCGTCGAAAGCCGTTCTTTTCCATGACAGAGGCGAAGTGCTGCTGCCAAAGCTTAGGGCTGTGCTTGAGCCCGTAAAGGGCTTTCTTAAGCTTCCACAAAGTGCGGCCCTCTGGATAGAACTCAAGAGGGGGAATGACATAAAAGTCACCGTCGACCAGGGCATGAAGAAATGCCGTCGAAATGTCTCCGATCGAGATGTGCAAAGCTTAGGGCTGTGCTTGAGCCCGTAAAGGGCTTTCTTAAGCTTCCACAAAGTGCGGCCCTCTGGATAGAACTCAAGAGGGGGAATGACATAAAAGTCACCGTCGACCAGGGCATGAAGAAATGCCGTCGCAATGTCTCCGATCGAGATGTGCCATCCCTTCGCAACAGCCAAAGTCAACAACAGCCGAAGTGTGGTTAAGGACGGGGTTGAGGCGAAAGTCTCATCCTTGTCTTCCACAAGTTGAGTGTAACCTCGCCCCACAATCCTGCAGCGCACAGTTCCGTCAGGCTTGCGCACTTTAACCCACTTCGTGGAAATTGCAGACCGCAAAGTCTCCTCAGAGACCGACTCAACTGAGACTTCGTCGAACACGTCAAAGTCACGCATCGACTTCATCTCCTTTGTCATGCCTGCAGATTCCTCCTCACGTGTGAACTCCGTCTGGTACCAAATGTGCGGATTCTCAGGTGTCTTCATCAACAAAAGTTCTTTCTCATCTTGATTCACCGACACCGGTACTTCAAGGTCCTGCTTCGTTGTCACAGCAGAGATGCGAAAGTCACACACACGCGAAAACGCTTCTTGGTCTCCGCAAAAGTTACGCTGGCCATTCTCTGCACCTTACTCGTCCCAACAGGCAAAGTCTCCGACGTACGCTTGGTCGGAGAGGAAGCAGACGCCTCCTCAAGTCGAGGCCTTGTAGCCGCAGGTTGCGGCAAAGTTGCTTCCGTTGCGGACCGTGGTTGGCCCTGTGTCTGCTGGTCCAAAGTGACGTGTGGCGGCTCAAAAGTGTCAAGGTCAGGAGGCGTAGCCAAAGACTCCAAGTCCGACAAGTCTTCTCTTGGCGGCACTGCCTCTGGCTCAAAGCCGCTCAAGTCGTCACCAAGCAAGTCTTCAACTTCTTGCAAAGCTTCAGGTGCAAGTGGCTCAGTCGACTCTTGCTGCTCAAAGTTCGAAGGGTCTGCTGCTGTCGCCTCCTCGGACCGCTTGGCTTGAGGAAAGACAAAAGTGTCCGTCTCAGCCTTCGAACCGGTGGGGTCCCAAGGGCGCGCAGAGATCGACTGCAAAAGTGCAAGGTCGGCTTGCCGGGAGGGTGGGTGGCGCTTGACACTGCGGGTCTTAAAGACTCCAGTGGCGTCAGCAACAAAGTGCTGATCAGACTCAGTGTCCTTGCCAAGCCAAACACCAGGCACAAAAGCTGCACGACCTTTCTGCGGATGCGGCTTGCGGAAAAGTACTGTCTCTCCAAAGCGACAGATAAAGCCGGCATACTTCTTACGCCAGCGCCGCTCAAAAGCCGTGGTTCCTTCCGCGTTGCAAAGGTAACGGTTTACAAGCCACTGCGCGTGACGAACCAGCCAAGTAAACAAAGCTGAGTGCACCGAAAGGTCAACGTCGTAGCGCTCAAGGATCTCAAGGCGCAAAGCCTTGATCTGTCCGTAAAAAGTGGCCTGCATGTTACCCACACTGCCTTGCGCTTGCTTCCAACCAACGGGCGTCTTGCGAAAAGAAAGTCCGCCAACCTCACCAGTGACAGAAGTTGCAATAGCGAGGAGGGCGGGTTCGGGGTCCGCTTGCAACACACCGAAAGTTCTGCCCGTTTCAAGCACAAAGCGACGAAGTTCAGCCTGCGAATAAGGTGTGCGGGCCTTGGTAGGGATCACAACAGAAAGTGCCATGCCCGAAAGAACATCGACAACATTCAAAATTGTGATCTGTTCCTCACCAGGCTTGTCGCCAAGAAAGCTAAGGTCCATCTGCAGCACAGGCTGCTTCAGGGAAAGTCTGCGGCTCTTGGCCTGCTTGCTCTTGGCACGCACACAAATTTCGCACCAGGGCTTAAAAGGTAGGTGGGTCAACTCGTGTTCAAGCCGCTCCGTCAAAGTCGGCTCGCCAGGCTGCTTAAGCCCGCGAGGGCGATGCGCAACGTAGTCTGGAGCTTCTGGCTCGCACTCAACAAGTTGCAAGTCTGCCTTCTCAAAGCAAGTAGCTCCAACAAAAGGTGAGCTGATCAAAGTAGCGCCGCGCTTGCGCCAATTGTCAGCGTGCCAAAAGGGCGCTTCTTCTGTGTCTGGCCTCACAACCAAAGTCATGCGACCGTCGCCAAGCTGCTCTTCAAAGTGCGGATCCTCAGGCACAAAAAGTGTGGTCCGCTGTTCGTAGTGGACACGCACCCAGCAAGACGGAAAGTCAAGCCACAAGTCGTGCGTGTACTGCTGGCCTGTTGCCGGGTCCTTCTCCAAAAGTTGCTCAAGCAAAGCCTTCCGAAAGTCTTCCAGTGTTCCTGAAGAGGTCTGCTCAAGGCGCAGACGGAAAGTGCCCTCGGTGCTTTGCTCCTTGAGGCCTTTAGTGGGTTGCTTGAAAAGTGGTTGTGGGGCCTCTGCTACAGGTTCTTGCTGCTCAAGTGGTTGTGGAACTGGCTTGCGTGCAGGTGTAGGTTCAGGTAAAGTTGTCTGTTTTCCAACCAGCTTGCGGCCAGTGGGCTTGGAGGTAAGTTTAAAAACAGTTTTGCCAACAAAACGTTCAGAAGCTGGGCCCTTTGGGTTAGCTACCTTACGCCAGTTGTCGGTGAAAGTCTCTTTTCTGCCATCTGCGTACTCAAAGTAGGTTACGCGTTCGTCTGAAAGGTCCTTCAGGTCTACAGGGCGATCTTTCGTCCCTTCGGGAGAAAAGAAAGTAGCTCTCGCTCTTTTGTGTATACGGGTCAAAGTATTACCCGAGAGCTCCCATTTATCAATATGATACTGTACAACAGGTTTGAAAACTGGGGCCACTATGGTACCTTGGGCGCTTTGTGTGTGAAAAGTGTTACACACCACCTCAAACTCTTCCTTGTTGAAAGGTGCCAAAGTGGGCCTCAAGAAAAGAAGTGAACCATGCCTAGTGATGGGCACCTTGTGTCCATCCGGTGTTTCCAAAGTGTTCGCCTTCTTAGAAGAAAGGTTCACGTCAAAGCCTGACCTCAAAAGTCTGCCAACAGACACCACACAGTAGGGAACGTCGCAAACGTAGAAGTGTAGAAAACAGGGCTGACCCTCAAAGTCAACCTTCACAAGTCTCCTTCCAAAGACCGTCAAAGGCTGACCAGAAATGCTCCTCAAAGGTGGAGCCTTACCTGTAAGTGGCAGAAGCGGCCACTCTGAGGCAAAGTCCTTCGGGCAACAGTGAGTTGCAGCACCTGAATCAAAGAGGATCCACGGATCGGTGTCCTCCAAAGTCGAAGCAATCAAATGCTCCTCCAAAGCAACATCCTTGAAAGTCGTATTCATATTCTGAAGACCGAGATCCCCAACACTGAAAAGTCGTTGGTTCTCATCCGTGCGACCATTCAAGGAGAAAGTCTCAAGCGGTGCCATACAGGCCGTAGGCTCAAAGTTCTCACACTCTCCGAAACCACCAAAGCTGAAGTCTACAACTCCGTTCGTCATCCCATCAACTCTGAAAGTGTTCCCCAAACCAAAGTTGCCGAGAACAACAGCCGACATGAGCAAAGTGCTCGGGCTGATGCTCGCCTTAGCTTTAGGCTTGGCTTTGGGGGTCGAAAGTCCAGGTGGTCCTTGCAAAGTCACAGCCGACACGGGCAAAGTCGCCGCGCCGCTTGACGAGGAAGCCTCTTCCTTGGGCTTCGCCAAAGTTTCGGCCTTCGCCGAAGGAGCAGCCTCTGAAGGCCAAACTTCTGAAGTAAAGTCCGAAGACCAACCCCAAGGGTCAACATCCCAGGACCAAGCATCCCAGGACCAAAGTTGATCATCCCAAGTCTGATCCCAACTGCTAGGGTCGTTGTAAAGTTCCGTCACCGCGTTGATCGCCCAATCGGTCCAATCAGACCAATCGTCCTCACCAAAGTGAGACCAATCTCCTGCATCCTCCGACGGGTAAAGTTCTTCACCTTCAACAGCTGAAACACGGTTGTTCGGACAGTTGCTTGAAAAGTGACCTGTTTTACCACACGTCCAGCACACCGAAGTAGAACTAGAAGTGGATTTTCCTTTTCCTTTTCCTCTTCCTTTTCCTTTCACCATAAAGTTCCAATGTTGTCCTCCTTTTCCAAACGACTTCGAAAAGTCCTTTCCTTTTCCTTTTCCTTTTCCTTTCTTTCCTTTTCCTTTCCTTCCTTTTCCTTTCCACAAAGCTGCCGCTAAGGCACCAATGTCCATGGGAGCCGAAGCTCCACCAGCAAAAGTTGCATTCGCCGAAGTTTGTGCAACTGGATTCATCAAAAGTCGTGACCTGTGATACTCAAGGATAACTTCTCGAACCTGAGCATAAGTAGCCAAAGTTTGGGCATTCAGCCTAAGGTGTTGTTGTAAAGCTCCGGAGGTCTTGTTCAGCAAAGTTGCAACAAGTACACCATCAGGCAAAAGTTGTCCTGCTTGTCGTTCATACCTAGTCTTGATTGTTTCCCAAACATTAAAGTCCTGTTCAAAGGTGGCTGGGTTGAACTTAAAGTCCAACAGCTGCGTCAAAAGTGACGTGCTTCGCGTGGCTCCTGGCAGCGAGAACTTCTTGTAAAGTCTTCTCCATGTCTCAAAGCCGTTGCTGTCCTCGTTCTGACGAACAACAAGTTTCGCCGAATCTTTCACAAGTTGCGAAATCAAGTATTGTAGTTTTCGGGAGAAAAGTACTCGGTTGGCGGTCTGTTCCGGATCTACATCACCTGTATCCAAAGTGACCGTTACATCAACATCTGTAAAGTCACCTTGCGCACCCGTGCGCATCTCGGCTCTGTCCATCAAAGTTACAGCACCTACTTCGAACATCGAAATGTACGCTGTAAAGTTCCATGACCATTCTTCCCAATCTGCTGGGTTCCCAGAGAAAGTCTGTGGAAGGGGAAGCCGAAGCTTTCCTGTAAAGTTGTCTTCACCTCCTAGTGCCATGTCGTTCTACCAAAGTTCCGTGGAGCTTTCAGCTCCGCTACCATGCGAAAGTACACTAGTACAGAATGCACACCAAACTACCCTAAAGTAATTCCGTGCACAAGCTCACACGACTTAGACCAAAGTAGCCCTGAAGTTCAGCAGCGCCTTTTCTCTGTGAGGGCAAAGTGGTCTTGAGCCAACGAAGGTTGGCAAAGTCGTAGGTCTGGGAGAAAGTAGGGACGTGTTATTTTCACACGCACATACATACATACATACATACACACACATACATGCTTACATACATGCATACAGACATACATAAGTACATACCAATCATACAGACCCGATAAAGGCATGCCCAGAAACGCGTAATTTTCGGTACATGCATGCATGCATGCACAGATGCATGAGTGCATGCATACATACATGGATCATACGCACATAATCAGAGGAATGCATGTCTGTAAGTCTATGCACACACACACATAGATGGGTAGATAGATGGGTAAATAGATGGATAGATAGCTAGCTAGGTAGGTCGGTAGACAGGTAGATAGGTAGATAGGTAGATAGATACTGGAGTACATAGTGAATACATAGATTTAGATAGATAGATGGGTGGATGGGTATGTATATATGCTTATGTGTACTCTCATATGATCCCATATGTGTAGATAGACTGTTGTCTGAAAAACCATATGCCGTAAGTACAGTATCCATAAGTCCAGCCTTCGCAGCTGCCTTTGGAGGATCCAAGGGCTCAGTGCGGTCGCTCTTCACCACCATGGGCTTGTCCTGATGTGCAAACCCAAGATATTGGCCACTCTTACTCAGTTCCTAGTTACTAGTTACTAGTTACTAGTTGTGTTACGGCTATTACAACTTGCACAAGATGAAAGCAATGCAGGCATGCCCTGCGAGCACACACACCTTACGCTCCACAGCCCGACCCCCCGGACCCCGAGGCAGGGGCGGCCATAAACCTCCAATCTCGATTTTTCGAAAGCTCCAGGCATGTTAGACTTTTAGCCCTCGGCCTAGAAAGCTTTGCTTCGCTCCTTGACTTTGAGGCTCACCCAGCCGCTGCTCGGCCCGGTCCCGGTCAGCCGGGTGTAGCGCAATCGCTCGCCAACCAGCTCCTGCGACTTTGGGCTTCGCTAATGGTGCATGTACTGTAACTGGGGCTCGGCCGCTTCACCATGACACATTTGCTGAGGTATAGCGAAAGAACAATCGCAGCACACTTGGTTGACGGAGTGGGCTGCGTTGCTGCCGTTCGGTTGAAAGTTCTGAGGGACTCCTAGGATCTCGCACTTTCGGGGCTTCGGCCCTCTAGGCAGCTGAGACAGCGGCGATGACATGGCACGGGTGCATCACATCAAGGCGGTATCCCGCGCTGGAAAGGCGGATCGTAAACCCGGTCAGTGCGCGGTCGCACAGTCCTCCTGGCGGACCAGGGCGCCGGTCGATAACCGACCATCCTTTCGCATGTCGATTCCAGGCCGGCTTTTGGAGTAAAGTGGGGATGTGCTTCGGCTGATCGGAGGGCAGAAGTGGCTTGGGCGAAGATCCGGCCCAATGCAAAAATCATGAGAAGCGCTGATCCCCGTGATCGAGGTTCGAGATGGATCTGCTTCGAAAGATCTTGGAAGAATCTGCAAAGCTGAGCATCCTAACAGTGTGGCTCTTGCATAAGAAGTTCCAGTGCAGCTACAGTCATTGTAAAGTCGGTTACAACTCGGAGACCGTCAACACGAACCCATCCTCTTCGCGGGATGTCAGTTCCCTCCCAGCACGTACGAGGATGCCGCCTGCGGCAAGGAGACTGATGTAGCAGAGCTGCATACCATTGCTTCAGAGTGAGCAAGCTGCTCATTAGTGAGTTTTTAGGAGCTCAACCCTTCGACGTGACGAGCGTGTAATAGTGCAATATGCTCTCCCAACTCAGGGTCGTGAAAAGGACTCTCCCGGGTATCTCTCCCGTAACGCGAAGCGGCCTTTGTCCACACCACCGACAACTTCCCAAAGTTGGGCCATGGCTCTGGGTAAACTTGTAGCTTGTTCTTGAGACCCTTCGAGCTTGGTAGACTGCCGATCTATTTGCATTATCTAGAATGCATACGAAGCAAACAAGGTGACAGCGTTATGGACACCTTCGATATCCTTCGATGCCCGCTTTCTTGTATGAACGCTGCACACGGCTGTTATTACTTGGAGCTGCGTGAAGGCGTGAAGGTTCAACATCTCCTGAGATGTCCTAGTCACAGTCTTGATGACTCACACTGGCTAGGGTTAGCGTCACGCACGCTGCACGTCCGTCAAGTGTGCATCATGATCTCCTGTACCAGGCCTTGGGATAGGATGTCTGAGGTATACTTTTTTGGCAGTATTGCAAAATCACTCAGCGGGGTAAGCAGCTGCACCTTGAACCGAGAGCCCGGAAGGATGAGCAATGCAGCGCTCACATGCTTGGCTGGACGCTTCGGGGGCAGGGAGAATGCCTTGGCTCAGGGAAGATGTGAAACCGTTGTCCAAAAGGCTTCACGCGGTGCGAGCAAGAAGTCAACTTCGGCTGCGAAGGCAGGAACTGGATGGTGGGCAAACAAGCTAACCTTGTCGAATGACGGCATAGCATACATGGTACGAAGAGACCGTGGACGGACAGCCCCATGATCATCCGACATACGCAATACTAGATCCACACTGCTGATCATTGCCCACCGCAATCTTTTACAATCGTATAGATTCCTGTTTAGTTTGAAATCTTGTTTATTCTTGTCATTTTTTGCATTTGAATTCATTCCAGAAGTTGAAGTACAATATCTTCTTATATGATAGAAGATAAGTCTGGATGAACACAATAGCTCTGCTTTCGAAATGTCCTTGTTGCTTACATGCAACACCTTGTGTGCGGCAAACAAAAGTGGCATGCATGCAATAAACGAGTTTAACTTTCCTTGAGCGTAAGCATGCAGAATCGCAAGAGTCTGCAAACGGACAAAACGTTGAAGGGCAGGCACCTTCAGAGCTTTCAAGGAGCCACTGCTCAAATACCATGAGCTTCCCTGGAGAGGAGTTTCAGACCTCAGTCCTGTACATGAGTCCAAACGCAAAAGCTTGGCCCAGCCATCCTTGGGAGAGCTGTAGCTCGTGCAAGTCACATGGGAAAGGCTGTAAAGGCCCACGAATATGGATTTCTGCCGCAGACCACGAAGTTCTTCCATCTGGGAGTTTCCGTCGGTTAGGGTACTTTATTTTGGGGTGTCCTCTATTGGGGTCCCCTACTTTGGAAACTCCCATCTACAGCTTTGACTGACGACAACTTCGCAGCTGGGAGGTTGGAAGCTCCACCTCTTGCTTCGCGGAATCCTGGGTTGGGTTTCGGCGCTCACACTCGGACAATCCAGGCGAGGCATGGGTTTAGGGGAGTTCAAACTAAACTACCATAGGGGGGTATATTAGCAGTTTATGTGGCCCATATGGCTCCCCTATTATGTCAAGTTCAAGTGGATTCCGTAGCCCAAATCTACCTCTAATCTATTCCCAATATGTATCATTTATATACCCCTCGATATAGAGTTGATATAACACCCCACCCAAAAAAGACACATAATATATACATATATATATACAGATAGATAAACAGAATCTTGTCACCCACACAAAGATAGATAATATATAGGTTATATATATATATATATACATATATACATATATATACATATATATATATATATATGCTCACCCCCCCCCATGACAGACCGTCGTGGGGAAGGGGAAGGGTGGCGTGCGTCCCCAGGCAGGATCTGTCAACGGATAGGCGACAGACACTTCTCCCAAACTCAATTCCAAAATGTTCTTTTAGATGGTTTGCAATTTTTGGAAATTTCTTCACACGCATGCAGCGCTCCTAGTCCCAATCTTAATCTCAATTCTGCTCTTCGTACCACTATTACTGTTTGTAGATCTTAATTCTTGTATCAGTGTTAGCATTAGTATTAGTTTTGTGGTAGTATTGATATTAGGATGTTTAGTATTAGTAATAGTATTCGAATTAGTATTACTCTTAGTATTAGCATTAAGTATGTAAACTGATGTTAATAGTAGTAGTCGTCGTACTAGCAATAGTTGTCGCACAGTAGTAGTAGTGGTAGCATTAGTATTGGTATTAGTATTAGTATGAGTATTAGTATTAGTATTAGTGACTAGTATGAGTATCAGTATTAGTTTTAGTATTAAGTATGTGTAGTAGTAGTAGTAGTAGTAGTAGTAGTAGTAGTAGTAGTAGTAGTAGTAGTAGTAGTAGTCGTAGTAGTAGCAGTAGTAGTAGCAGCAGTAGTGGTGACATTAGTATTGGTATGAGTATGAGTATTAGAATTAGTAGCTAGTATTAGTACTAGTATTAGTGTTAGGATTAATATGTATTGTTCTTGGTTCTATTCTTAGTACTGCTGTCATTGTTTGTAGTAGTCCTAATCCTGGTATCAGTGTTCATATGAGTAATAGTTTTGTGGTAGTATTGATATTAGGATGGGTATTGCTTTAGTACTAGTATTGGTATTGGTATTTAGTATTAGTATTAGCATCAGTATTAGTATTAGTATTGAATAAAAGTATACATATCAATAATAGTAAATATGAACTCGTGATTATGTTCGTGCTGGTGTTAGTGCCAGTGTCGATGTCAATGTCAGTAATAGTACTCGTGTTAGTATTAGTATCAGTCTGAATGCTGGTTTTAGTATCTGTTTATTATTCACAGAAGTGCTGGTATTAGTATCAGTATTAGAAATAGTTTTGATATGTGAATATACTGATTGGTTCGTACATTTTGAGCTTAATATAATACAGTAATGTATTCGAACAATAGTATATTTGCATAGTTGAAGATTGCGCGAATATATTAGTACGTTGGTGCATGAGTACATTAGTATATTGGTGTATCATGATATTCGTATGTTAACGTAGTAGTATATTAGTATATTATTATAGTGGTCTATTACTACATTTACTATATTCGTATTTTACCTAATAGCTTATAGGTATATCAATATGTTGGCATAATGGCATGTGAACATGTCAGTATACTTGCCTTTTACAGTATTCGTATATTACACTAGCATATTTAGTGATAATTAGTGTTAATGCCAGTGCCAATATCGATGTCAGTTTTAATCAGTCTTAATGATGAATTTAACATCAGTGTAATATTCGCGGACGTGCTAGTATGCGTATCAATACTATAGTTAGTTTTGATATATTAGTATACTGATAGATTATATAAACAGCTTAGTATACCAACACATTATAATGTATTCGAACAGTAATATGTTTGTATACCTGTATGTTTGTATGCTCTTAGTATATTAATGCATGCGTACGTTCGTGCATGAGTACATTAGTATATTGGTGTGCTATTATCTTCGATTATTAACATATTAGTGTATGAGTATCCTGGTATGCTACTTCATTTATCATATTCGTATATTATCTAACAACTTTTTTGGTATATCCATATGTTAGTATACCATTGCCATGTGTCAGTGTACTTGCATATTACAGTATTCGTGTCTTAGCAAGTTAGCATATCAATACAGTATAATCAGACGTTAACAAGTAGTATATTGTCACGTTGGAAACTGGGTATATGACAAATTAAATACGAATATACTACGTTAGTACACGAATGCATTGATATATTTGCTTTTCAGATAGTGGTATGTATATCTGCGGACATTAGTATACGCAGGTGTCTGTTAGTATTGGCATTAATATCAATATGAATATGACTATTGGTAGGCGTAGGAGTATTAATGTTAATAATAGTATTAGTAATGTGCATATTCGTAATAAAAGCATGAATATAAATGTCAACGTTAGTGTTAAAAGCACTACACAGTAATCTTACTTGAGTCATATATAGAGCAGATTCCAGCATTTCCAAAAATTCCAAAATTTCCAAAATTCTCTCCCCTAACTTTCCGGATTTCCAAAATTTCCAAAATTTCCAAAATTGCCAAAATTGCCAAAATTTCCAAAATTTCCAAAATTTCCAAATTTCCAAAATTTCCAAAATTGCCAAAATTTCCAAAATTGCCAAAATTTCCAAAATTTCCAAAATTTACCGACCTAGTCGACAGAATTTTTTCCAAAACATAAGGGCGGACTTTTTGGAAATTTTGGAAATTTTGGAAATCCGGAAAGTTAGGGGAGAGAATTTTGGAAATTTTGGAAATGCTGGAATCTGCTCTATATATGATTCAAGTAAGATTACTGTGTAGTGCTTACTATGTAGCGTATCAGCACAACCCTCATCCATACACGTGTGCTCTGTAATTCCTTTCTTGGTAGGACACCCGCGCGCCTTATCGTGCTGCTTTCTGGTCTCAGTCTTTTGGTGGTTCCAGGGATACGTTCGGAGGGCTCAAACTCGATACCCCAGAAAAAGCACGAACACGCCGGTGGGAGCGATGTTTTGAAGGGGATGGTCTGTCATGGGGGGGGGGTGACCATATATATATATATATATATATATATATGGTCAGGCGTCTGGCGTTCCCACCCCCCCCCCCCCCGCATGGTATGGTCTGCTAGAGTGGGGGGGGGGGGGGGGGGGCTGGCGTGTGCAGGGGTCGGGGCTGTTGGAGCTGCCACTGGATGATGGGATGGTGCTGGCGGCCAGGGCTCACACGCAAGCCCTTCGCAAGCAAGCCGTAAACCCTGTAACGCAGCGCGTGCCCTTGTTTTGAGTAACCTTAAGTTGCACTTCCAACCCCACACCCAACCCTAAACCCCACCTAACTGCAGGCTCTAAGCCTAAAGCAGAACATACACCGCAAATCCTCCCTAAGCCCTTGTCGACTCGAAGCGTTATACCTTGTAACCATAAACCCAACACTCAAAAGCTTAAGCTAAGCCCTAAACCCAAAACCCCACAACCACCCCACAGGGGGAAGAGGGACCCCACACCCCACACCACAGGGGAGGGGGGGTCCCACCCTACATCCGGACCATTGAGCTTTGGGGGCGGAGCGCGTGACCATATATATGTGTGTCTCTCTCTCTCTCTCTCGTTTCGCCCCCCCCCCCCCGCGCATCGTATCCCCCCGCGCCTGGCACGCCCGGGTCCAAATATGCCGAAGCCGAATCCCTGTGACTGCGCGCACTTCTCCCACATGGCGGCTCCAAAACCATCAACTGTCACGAGGATCTCGTCCCAAACACCCCCGGTCTTTGTAACAGTGGACACTTTCCACCAGGAATGTGCCATGAGGGTACTATCGCGTTCCTGACAGGCTCGCTTCCTGGGTCAACAGGATGATGATGATGATGATGCGCAGCACCCGGGCGACCCAAACCGCGAACCACACCACGCCACAAGGGGGAGCACCACGGGGAGGCGAAGGGATACCAACGGGGGAGCGGGGGGGGAGGCCCGGCCAAACCGGGATCTCTCTCATAATATATATATATATATATATATATATATACATATATATATATATATATATGTACATATATATATATATATACACATATACATATATATATATATATATACATATATATACGTATACACAGACATATCTAGCCATATATGCATATATACATAGACATATATATATATATATACATGCCCTCAAGTTCCTGAGCAGCAACCAAGGAGCAAGGAAGATCCGCACGGTGGCGTCCAGGTTGGCAAGCTGAAGGTCCATGTCCAAAATGGACGGAACGGAAGTCATAGAGGCTTCCGACCTCTTGTCCAGCAAACCCTGTCTACCCAAGAAACATCAAGAAACCCTCGACACTCCCTCCCGATGTACCCCGATGGTATCTCTAAGTGCCCTTATTGGAAAACCCTTTTGCAACTGGCTTGCAACATCACGCCAGGACACCCTATATAAACCGTAAACCTTAAACCGTTACCACGGAGCCCTTCCGCCTCTGTGACCATGCGGTGGCGAGGGGGATTTCAACCACCGTATCGCTAACGATGGCTGGGACCCAACCAGCTCCACGACCCAGGTAGGCTTCCACCTGAAGGGGGGTTATCAGCATATCTAGGGTCTACAGGGTTTAGAAGGCTAAGCAAGGTGTGTCTGGGAGTCGAACAAAGGGTGTAGAGGGGCAAGAAAAGGGGCATTTTTCCCTCCTACCTAGAATCTTGGATGACCATTCGAGAACAGCTAAGATTTCATAGCCGACATCCTAAATCTGCCTCAGACATCATAAAGGGGCATAGTGTGGGGCGCTAGTAACTGCTCGCACCAATGATCGCCAGCGTAACATAAAAATGCTCCTGGCATGCAATGGACATAATCTGGACAAGAACCTGTCCTCAAGGCCCGCCGCTTTTTTGGTTGGTTTTTGACCCCGTTAAGCCTGCCGACAGAATTCTGATATGGAATCGGTGTACCGATATACCCAATACACCCCAACAAACCAACCCTTCAACATCCTCAATAAGCACTCTCAAACCCCCCTCTGCAGACCGCTTTTCAACCCAGGCCCTTCTGTTCCACCTGCTCGCCCGCCAAAAACCGACGTCGAAGCATGGTCAAAGGAACCTCCAGGTCCTGACTCTTCTGGTCCTCGAGCCTCCCAGGGACCCTAAACCATAAAAACCCTAAACCCTAAAAACTCAAACTCTGAACCCTAAACCTAAAACACCAAAAACTCTGAACTAAGCCCAAACCCTAAACCCTAAACCCAAGGCTTATACAGGCCAAGGCTTAAGGCGCTCGAATCTTTTCGTCCCTGCGCCTCACCCGGAAAGTCCAAAGGTGTGGCGGGCGGCGGATGGGCGGCGTGGTCCGTACCACTCCAGGGGTCCAAGCCTTCTGCGGGTAGTTGTCGGGTATATACATATGTGTATATATATATATATATATATATATTTATTTATTTATTTATTTATTTATATATATTTACATATTTATATAGATAGATATTCATATCGATATCGGGCATGGCAGGAGCACGAAGTTTAATTTCATTAACTTTTACTGTATGCTAGTTTCCTATTCAATTTCCAATGAAATTGGAAAAATGGAATTACTGGATACATTGACTGAACTTGGTTTTATCGGATTTGTCCGGATTCTACGCACTGCAAGCGGAGGCTTTTCGCCGGCCTTCGCAGAATAAACCTCCACGTGCTCGCCCGCCTCCAGTACCGGTCGTAGGGCTCGCAGAGGTACAGCCTGTACACTCAGCTATAGCGCCAGCTTTATGCCCCTTAGGTCCAACATTCAAAACAAAATAAAAAATTGCTAAGGAGACACGGTGGGCAAACGCTGACAGGAGAGTGTTGCTTTTTTGGTCTGTTGAAATCCCACTTGTACATTGCATTGATCTGACAATTTCAAGCTGCGAATGCAATGACCTCTGCAGTTTTCGTGAATATGAAGCTCTCCCTTTGGTTTACGACGTGACTAGACACTAGTGACCCCCAAGTCCTTTTCACGGCGGTCCTGCCTCCCTTAGCTGGTTTCGGACGCCGATACGGCAAGCATAGGAGGGTAGCTCGCTCGGGTCGTCGCTTCGGAAGGTGCCTGATCGGCAAGGCTGTCAGGGCTCAAGTGAGGTGCAAAGCAGTGGCTTGTTTGAGGTTCAAGGTTTGGACGTTTTTTTGTGCCTGGCCCTGCAACTCTAGCTGGCACCATGCACGCCAGAGTCGAAGAAAAGTACAGGACCCATTCACCTTCTCGGTAGGCTTCACACGGAGGCACATACACGAAGCCATCCAGCCCCGCAGAGACAATGGAGTCGGTCTCCAAGAAGTAGAGATCATCCACCCCTGCGGAGATGACGTCCACTGCGTCATCCAACCCTGCAAGCACCAGCTCGTTGGCGAGCTCGGTCTCCGAGGACTCTCTCTCCAGCTGAGCACCTAGCTTTGTGGATGAAATGCTGCTGCCATGGTTTTCGGAATGCGTTGTTCATGGGAAAGAATACGGAAACTGCAGTGTTTTAACAACAAACCAATTTTATCAGTAGCACTGGAACATGAAGATTGCATAAACCAGCTCCTGCCTGCATCCACATTTGCAGAAAACTTCGGTCGAACCGTCTCCCGAAGAGGATCTCGATAGGAGTCGGCCGAATCCACCTTCCATTCACAGGTCAGTTGGCACCGATAGGGCAGGAAAGGATTCCTATAGGAGCCCCTCCAAAGAGTCGTTTATGACAGTCTCTGGAACTAGCTCCTCTACAGTATTCCCGGCTGAGCACCATCCTCTAGTCGAGCTTTCAGGGGACTTTAGCATGCTTGAGCACGTGAGCTAAGGGGCAATGAAGAGCAGCATAGCTTTCCGTCATAGGCGCCTTGTGCTGAGGTGGCCCGATGTTGAGGTTCACAACAACCTGACGGCGGCCCCGGCGCAGGCAATGTAGGTCTTCCAGTATGCTGAGGTCCTCCTCCCACCTCACGTGGACCTTTGGCTGGGCTGGCCTCCCCTCCTCATCCACTTCGCCCGGCAGGTCGCTGAGTTTAAAGGAAAGTGTGCGTGCCTTTTCTTTGCGGCCATGCGCAAGCTTCCGTGCCACCAGTGTGACATGTCCGGAGGTTGGCTTCCGCACGCGTCGGAGCAAAACAATGCAGAGAAGCAAACAACATATAACTGCGAGAGTGATGCAGAGCACCACAGCCCCTGCATAGCTTTCTACGTCGATGAAGACTCCTCCCCCAATGGCCCGGTCAAAAGGTAGCGTCTGGAGGAGTGCAAAGAGGGATGTGTGTGTAGTCCGGCACCAGGAACGGTTGATGCTTTCGCCATGAACCTGGAAACCACACTGCCCGTCTTACAGGCAGAACAATGTAACACTTCACCAATCCGGAGCTGCAAGTACAATCTAGCATCTAGCATCCTTAGGTGTTCGGAAATACCCACTGCTAGTCCTCGTAGTGGGCCAAGAAGTCGATTCCCTCTTCGGACCAAGCACCCAGTTCGGGGTCGAAGAATCCACACCTGCAAGGAAGTTCCAGCTAAGATATGCTAAGATGAGAACCAGAACAATAATCTCATGACGGTCTGGGCGTGGAACTGCCCTTCCTTGCAAGATCTTATAGGTTGAGCTGCGCAGTAGAAACATTAGCATAAACCAAGCTACCTTTCGTCCTCAAGCGGAGCGCGGGAAGCGATCGAGAACACGATGCCCTCGCTTCCAGAAACGTTCAGAAGAGTCAAAGCTCCAGCATTCTCGCTGATGAAGGAGAGCTCCACAAGCCGCGACAGCAGAACCACATCTTCTCCGTCAACCCCCTGCGAAGCAAAGGCTGGAGCTAGCTCCGGCGCCACCTCTGTGAAAACCATCATTGCGTTGCCACTTTGGAGCAAAGTCTGCAGCAGGCTTGGCGGAAGTATGATCTTCATGGGCAAGCTGTCTTCGCTTGTGTTCAGTTCCAGCACCGCCGGGTGTGTCTGTGCGGTCAGCTTCATCGCGGTCACTGCCCCAACTGCTGTTGTCGTGCCATGTAAGTCACCATCCTCGCAAATGAACTTTGTAGCAGCCTCCAGCGATTTGGACAAGATCTCCCCATGCGTGCTTTGCATAAGGCTGTCAGGAAGTACAACCCTCGGCAGCTCAAAGGATGTATTGCAAGCGTTGGACCACGACGAAGTTGTACCGCTCAAATGCATGGTAGATGTCGAAGTGCATGGCGTCTTCGTGACTGAAGCTGATGTAGCTGTAGTCGTGGTGGTTGAGGAAGAGACTGCTGTGGAAGAGGAGCTGAACGAAAGTGTAGATGTTGAGCTGCTTGTTGATGTTGAAGTCGTAGTTGACACTGAACTGCTTGTTGATATCGAGACTGTACTTGAAGTCGAGATGGTGTTCGAAAACGAGGCTGTGGTTGAAAGTGTGGTACTAACTGTGGCGGATGTCGAACTGCTTGATGTCGATGGGAGCGTAGTGGTGGCTGTGAACGAGGTGCTTGTTGACAAAGATGTAGTGGATGTCGAGCTGCTTACAGTCCCCGTAAGCGAAGAGATCGTGGTGCTTGTGGTGCTTGACGGCGATGATGTCAATGACGTAGATGTGGTTGAAGACTCTGTGGCAGTTGAGGTCGTGGTGAAGGTGGCTGATGAGCTGCTTGTGGAGAGCGATGCTGTCGACGTTGAGCTGCTCTCAGTAGTCGCGCTAGAGCTAGATGAGCTGCTTGTGGAGAGCGATGTTGTCGACGTTGAGCTGCTCTGAGTAGTAGCGCTAGAGCTAGATGAGCTGCTTGTGGAGAGCGATGTTGTCGACGTTGAGCTGCTTTCAGTAGTCGTGCTAGAGCTAGATGTGAACGACCAAGTTGAGGAGCTTGTGGTGACCGAGGAACTTGTGGTGATCGTCGATGTTGTCACAGGGCGAGTAGCAGCAACAGTAACGACGATCAGATGTTCGGTCCCAGAATCTCCGTTGCCACCAGCATTCTGAAAGGCCTGGGCACCAATGAGGTACGTCCCCGGCGATGGCCCCCAGTCGTGATAATTACCTCCACTATCCCCAGCCAGGGCATAGGGTGGATTGGTCTCAGTTCTGAAGTGGCCTCCGTTGACTTTGAACCGCACGCTTCCGACACTGTGAACGGTAGTGGCGGCAACATTGATCTGTGCAGGGAGCTCGTCCAGGTACAATGTAGTCCCAGACTCAAGAGGGTCGAATTCTGCAATTACAATGTCGTTGACCGCATCCACCAAAGCCATCTTCTCAACAGCTAGGGTATCTGCACGGCTGTAGGTTAAAGCAAAAAACACAAAAGCGACGATCCTCCTCGCAACCGCTGATGGAGGCAGTCTAAGCATGGAGGTAGCCTTCTCCCGCTGCTCTGTCGCATCGCCATGAACAGCAAATGCTCTGTTTCACTGTCGGTGTTTACCACTGTCAAACCTGCATGTCAGCTGACGCTGGCATGTTTCAAGGTCATAGTTTGCCAGACTCTCTGGCCTTAGCCCGGTTCATGTCTAGCCCCTGAGGCTTTCGTGTACCCGAAGGGATGCGATTGCAGATTTCATTCATCTCTATTGCATGCACAGTTGTTCAACTAATTACAGTATCGCCCCCTAGCGGCCCGGAGCCACATGCCACGCGGGTGCAAAGTCATGAGTCCCTGGGCACTGCGACTGACCCAAGTAACCCGTTAGAAGCACTAAACCCCCCTAAGCCCAACCCCTGAACTTTAATGCCACCCTTAACCCAATACAAGTACCACATCCTGCAGCAGCGTGTAAACACAAGGACCACGTGGAAGTTTCATAGCGGTAGAAGACTACTATATACTGTAACTGGACACTAACATAAGATAGCTACAGATTACAATGTGCAATAACGCATACAGATTACAAATGAATATTCTAGAATACTGCAGACGATGCATGCCACTCAGCATTCATGTCTGAAACCTCTCAAAACATCTAAATGCATGCTGGAACCTCTGAAATATTCATCTGCGACTGGCCTGCACGCCCTCCGCTCGTGCAAAACCCTCACCGGCAAGCTCAATAGACCGCACGGTATCGTAAGTCCAACTTAAATCATGTCGGATCAACGGGGCAAGCGTGCAAACGGGTGCGGCAGCCCATACTTTTGTGCGTCTGAGACCTGCTCTTGTAGCTCGACTTTGGAGCGCAGCTCTAGGACTCGCGGAGCAGCTGAGCGGCAAGTGCCGCGCCAATTCTCTGTGCGACGCTTTGCTGCCTTTGCTACACTCGGCTGACCATTCCAGAGGCAGAGCTCTTCGTGCCGCGCATTGGCGAATCACTTGGTGAGCTTTGCACGCTGCGGCCGCTCCCTCGACCTCTGCATGTCAAGTACAGGGTGGAATAGTTACAGTCAGAGTTCTGCGATTCGACACAGGCCACCACCGCTGGCGGATACTCAAACATTGACCGTGGACAGATGTCGCTTCTCCGTCAAGGCTCTTCACTTTCGGCTCTGCGTCACGTTTTTGGAAACTGTCATCTCTCAGGGCTGAGCTATTGGAGCTGCTGAAATGGCCTCGACTCCAGCTCGACTCTGTCCGAGCAAATGCTTCCACAACCCGACCTAAACACCCTTCAACTCAACAGTGCGAACATGTTTGCTTCGATTCAGGCTCAACTCAGACCTTGACTTCGGCTGTGGCTTCGAGCACGGCCCTCCACGCGACTCCTGCGGCAGAAAGCAGAATCGCCCCAGCCGCACTCCGGCTGGCTGGGGTTGTGCCCATGAGTGCAAGTTCAGTCCAAGCAACATGTCAGATGTCTACACGAAGTCAACATGAGCGCATGGGGCGAGTTGCCAGTTGCACCTGTGGCACCAGAGTCGGCTCGGCGGTTGCCGGCTCTGTGCATCGATGCGATTGGAAGCTCGGGATGCCGATCGAAGAGCGGATGGCCGGCAGAAGCTTGGAGGGTGCAAGGCGGGCAGAGGAACAGAAGAAGCCACTCTATGAAAGGAATGACGCCGCGACTCTCCCGACAGCAAGTTCACGCGACCCTCGCCTCCGATGTAGCGAGGGGCCGATACGACACACCTGAAGTCCGCAAGGCATCACTGCGGCCTCCGGTTGGGCAGGCCGCGCTTACCCGGCTGCTGTGCAAGTGGGCCCATTGGCCTCAAAGCCATGGAGACAAGAGGAAACGAGAGTGGGATGCACAATCCATGTACATGCACCGGCTATGTGCGTCATATCGAATCAACACGCACAGGCTAAACGAAAAACATACTTGGGCCCCTGCAACATGGGAGCGTCGTCGTCATCCAGGCAGCTTAGTTCTTGCGCCATGGCCTGCAGCAGGTTCTGAATACCACTATAAGGTTGTCAGGAAAGCTTCAATACTCCGGAAAGGATGGTGCCTCCCACTTGTCTTGGGTTGCACCACCTGCGACGGGAAACATGGAGGACCAGTACTTCTTGAGGTTGCTACAAGTATCTTCGTGCAAAGCCATTACTTTTGGTGCCAAGGCGACGCGGTGAATACCCTGAACCCGAACCGTCACCTAAGCCTCGGATCAAGTGGAACATCTGAACGCAAACTGTGATTCTTACTTACTGTAAAGGGAACATTCCTTAGGTCTACAGTATCAGTGGCCAGGGGACAGCGTCGCAGCGCACTCTCTGTCTGACATGCCTGTCTTTTGCAGCCTCTGGGCAGTGAGGGGCTGGCTCTCGCTGCCTGGGCTGAGACAGCATCCGAGCTTGAGCTGCAGGAATTCTCAATAATTCAACGTGCTTTCCTGCAGTGGTATGGGCTACCTTCCCGCCACGCCGAGCCATCAGACAAACTCTCTCCTCCCTGGGAGTGCTCATCAACCGCAGTTGCTACAAAACACCAGCAAACCACACCAGTCAGCGAGGGGGAAAGTGTAGCTTGGCCTA
Organism: Symbiodinium sp. CCMP2592; assembly: GCA_905221615.1. Taxonomy (NCBI): domain Eukaryota; class Dinophyceae; order Suessiales; family Symbiodiniaceae; genus Symbiodinium; species Symbiodinium sp. CCMP2592. The sequence goes on along the minus strand of CAJNDT010001358.1, from coordinate 511,279 downwards.
TAAATTGAGGAGGCAGCACGAGCACACTGGACAGTCATCTGCTTATCGCGCAGACCATACAGGCGTCTCTCATATCCCATTGCATTCACCAACACTTACTGACTTATTTACGCCTGCAAAAAATTGGATTGCTGCGCAGGCATGCATCCTCGGCAGAAAATATGCGCTTTTTGTTTTCCGCTCACGGTTTGCGCAGGATCAGCAAGCCGCTGCCATGTCGCAGCCGTCCGGAGCTCTGGTTCCTAGGAGGATTTGCAGGTCTGTTGGGTTCGATGATGCTGGGCTTGCCTAGCCCCATCTGCCTAGCCGCCCCAAGTGGGATTGCCTGGGAATTCTGCGTACTTCGAGGTCGGAGTCAGTGTGTTCTTGTCCGGATTCTACAACCACAGGGCCTGGCAGAAGAGACACTGAGAAGCTTCATGTCAAGGGATTCATGAACGAAATAGTCGGACATGCATTCGACAACATGATGAATCTGGCTGGGATCAAGAAATTGTCCACGAAGAAGTAGGGAGCCTTGCCGACAATGCCTGTGCAGAAGCCGCGGAAAGGGAGGCTGATGGAGGAGGCCGCAAAGCATTTGTCCGTCTCTCCAGTTTTGCGTCGGGCGATGTCGGGCGCGACCACTCGCTTCTACGGCCGATGGCAAGCAGGCCTTCGATGGCAGCAGATGCTCGCTGCAACATAGGCTTGCCATCGTTAATGTCCTCTGACAGGCTCGGACATCCACACGCGCTCTCACGCTCACACACACACACACACACACACAGAGGCTGATTTGCATGCCAAGTACTTGTACCGTGTGACGCGTTTCTTCCGTCTACAATACTCTACCTCACTCGCGAGGGTTCAAAGACGACAATACGAAGGAAACTCTCTTCGGCAATTCTCCTCAATGACAAAGATCCCTCCGCGCTTTAGCCAAGGCCACAGGCTGCCAAGCCTTGGTCAAAGCAGAAAGACTCACGGACCGGATGCACATATCGGGGCTTTGCACATGCACTTCGGTCACTGTCACACGAGCCCATCGCTGCATCCGTTCCTCCTTGTGGGCATCCAAGACTAAGATATCGGACATGGACATCTGATTGTTTACACCCTTACCTGGTCTGCTGTGATGCTGCCTAGGCACGTTGCTATCTGTGCCTCTGGCGAGTGCAACCCATCGTCCACCATAACCTCGCAAGAACTGCTGCAATGCTGTAGCTGAGTGGTGGTGGCGGCGTTGGTATAGCAGCGGTAGCTATTTGGGAGAACGAGAAGGTTTCCCCAACTGTGACAAGCAGGATCCTGCAACACTAGGCTAGGTCTCGCTTCCGGTCAGTAAATCCTTATGGGTTTCGTATTGAGCATTGACGGGGCTACCGGCTGCACTTGCATGCGATGTGGGCTACAGTAGTCACTCCAGGTCTCCTGGGCAACCCTCACCATACGTCATTCATTCGAGCTCGTGCTCTCTGAATGAGCCACGAGCACGCGAACAAATTTCTGAAAGCGCTGCTGGCATCACACGAGTCACGACCACCTTTCTCTCTCCCAGAGCATCCTCAGCAAGACCTCCGGGCCACTCAACTTCGCCAAGCCTTCAACTTCGACCATTTGGGAGCAGCTAGGTCACATCGAAGACCCCGCGAGGTGTGCCAGGGCCAGGAGCGCTGGCAAAACCCCAGGACTTCATTACCTGGGTTCTCGCGATGCGTGCTTTGGGGACCCGAGTGGAATGCAAGCGGACAGCGCGGCAAACGTCCCCAGATATAATTCAAGTGCACTTCCGGCCGAGCCAAGAATCGCTGAAGCTAGAAAGATATGAGAAAGCGATGGTGGACAGATGCACGGGGAAAGCTAAATGCATGCAGCTGCCCTTCGCAGGAGGTGCTGGCTACTTCACGGTCTATGGTGTGTGAATCTGACATGTGCGCAGCAGGATCGTCTCTTCTGTCTTACAGTGGCATGCTTGCTTCCGTAGCTTGTGAGGTGTATCAACACCAACCGCAGGAACAAGTGGATGCAAGGACAGTCAAGCAGCTTCACAACATGCGTTCGGAGATGGTTCACTGGAACTTCGGCTGGTCTGCGCAGGCTCTCTTGTGCCGCCAGTTTGTGTTGCAATGCTTTGTGTCTCTCATGAGTTCAGCAGGGAATGCCACGGCCACAGCATTCGCCGCTCCAGCCAGGTTACGGAGGCCACATGCCCTTCGTTCGCAGAGTCTGCAAGTGCGCTCCGAATCCGGGCCTTGCAGCAGAGAATTGAAAGCTGAGACTATATATTGCATCATTATATACATAAATATAGATCATCTACAACATATTCCAAGATTAAACGTAACTCAGGCAACACGAAATCTTTGGGGCAAAACTGGTGGAGGAGGGCTCGAAACTCCCAGCTCCATGCATGGAGTCCCCCAAGCCCCAGAAATGGCACCTCACCGCGCACCATGGCATCCTAGGGGAACAGGTCGGCTTGTGATGAACAGCGAATGCTTGTCTCGCTGTCTGGTTATAGTCTGACTACCTACAAGTAACACTCCCCAACTCTGCCCAGCATCCGGCATCACATCCAAACCGTAGATAAAGGCCTGAGGCGTTCAACTGCTTCACCAGCTTTCAACCCGCGATCGCATCCGCTTCCTGATACTCAACGGGCTGAAACTCAATGCCCTCCCAAAAACACATCCGATTTCCACCTGGGCATCGCGTAGCCAGAACCGAAGCCCAACCACACCATACCTCACCTTTATAGGGACCTAGGCTTAGGTATATATCCAGTAGGCGCAAGCACTGGCATAGTGGCTGATCTGCGAGAAACAGGGTTCAGAATGCTTCAGGCTCGACGCGTACCAGTCATTACCAGTCCTCTGCAGTCAGTGTCAATGAGCTGAAGCAAACGACCCGAAACTCCAAAGTCTGAACAGCGCCTGGGGAAGGTAGTCCCTCCAGGCTCGCAGGGATCCGCCGGGCCGGAAACCGGGCCCCAGGCCTCGTCGATGACCACAAACGAAGGAAACGAAGATCCGGTGTCCCAAAGATTCCCAAACCCTTGCACAGCCCTCCGACCCGAACCGGTTCGACGCCTGCCTGCCATGGAGCTCAATGAGTCTGGATTTTGCGTGCCCAATCCCACTTCGAGCCTCAGCTCGGGGGCTCTTTGTCGGCTTTGCCGGGCATGGGCTTTCAAGGCTCACAGCTCACATCTACCCCCAAACTTGGGAAGGTATGATGAAACCGCGCCGGGCAGCAGCCGCTGAACCTTCAACGGCTGGAGAAGCACTTCGTAGATGGGGCAGTAGCCGTTCCTCGGCTGCCGACTATCTTGCACATGGACACTATCTCACGCGTGTCCGCATGATGGACGGTTTTTCGCATTGCCGGGCATTGTGTCTCTCAAAGCTCCCGACACCGTCTCTCGCTGCGGGGCAGCTACTTTCTTGTCGAGAGCGCCCGACGAGAGCACACCCAGGTGAGCACAAAAGCAGTCAGTCCAAGCATGTGCTGATTGCCGGAGACTTGTAGCTTGGCTAAGACTTCCACGGTGGTTCGACGAGGTTGGCGATAGGTATGTCAATGACAACAGCCGGGTCGTCTCGGATCCGATGGTGAATACCCATGACAGACGCTGCATTCACGAATGTCGTCGGCACGTCAATGATATCAGTCACAGAGGCGTTCGTTGCAGGAAATTTTGCACCCAACTGAATCCCCTTCTGCTTGTGGACATGGCCAAAAACATGAAAAGAAGGGGCGCGACCGCTGCTGCTGCTGCTTGAAAGTGCCTGCACGAGTGCCTTGGAGCCTGTGTGAACACCGAGGAACCTGTCAAGGACGCCATAAGGCGGACCGTGGGTGATGAAGACATCCAGTGGACCAGCATCCAGACAGCCGCAGAATACTGCAAACTGTCGCTCTTCGTCGACTGCGAAGGCTCGCATTGAGCTGGCGGCAATCACGTCAGTGTGTGGTGCCCCGGCGATGTGAAGGCGAACTTCACGGCCGGTGTTGGCCCCGCGGTCGAGTCGGATGGCCAAGGTTGTCCTTTCGCCCTCCAAGTAAACCGTTGCGTTGCTGAGCAAGCGTTGCCGTACTTGCCCGCGCCACTCCGCGAGAGCCCGGAGCCGGCTCTGTGAATCTACGTCCGATCGCGGCAGTTCCTGTTCCAGTTTAGGTGGGCTCCAGTCATTCTGGAATTCTGGCCGTGCATGCTCGGCTCTCCGTTTCTTCGAAGACATGGCGACATTGGCATGATATGTCTCCGGATCTAGAATCAGGTCGTGGTTTCCAGCTATGACGATGCGATGCTGGTGGGGAAGCAGCCCCAGCCAGTCGTTAAAGGCGCAAACTTCTTTGGCCGTTCCATCTACTGTGACATCACCACAATGAACAAAGACATCGCCAGCCGGCACTCGCGCAGCCTCTGCAGCATTCCGCAATGTATTGTGCGTGTCGGACATGACGATGATTCTAACGGCCTCGCCCGATGCATACAGGTCGTCGTGTGACAGCACCGCGAAGGCTTCCGGCGCGTACTGCGCTGCACCGGTCTCGCCGCTGAAGTGCTGCCCCATGAGAACCACCCGTGAATGGAAAGTAGATTTGGAACGAAGAATCGAACCGCGAGCACAATGAAACTGCTGAGCCAAAATGCAAAAGTATGTCGGTAGAATTTCAACATGGTCTCTGAACCCCGCCGACCGAGGCACGACGACGAGGACCCGACACACTCTTCATACGATTCCAGGACATCCCACCCCTTCTGAATCTGTCTGTTCTCGTTCGCCCCTGGAACGAACGGGGCCAAAGCCCCAAAGCTCACAACAGGCCAGCGGTTCGATGTGCATGTTGGGAGTTCCCTCGTTCACTCTCTTTCTCTGCATCCGCTCTTCTCCTTTCTGCTGCGCAGCTGTGCACGAGGATCCCTAAGCTTTCACCTGCGACTTGTGCCACAGGGAAGCACCGTACGTACTGCACTACGCCCAACCCTCACTACCAGGGGGCTAAAGGGCAGTGGCCTGTTCTGATGAAGTGACATGCTGACTGATTTGATCGACCTTGCATGCTCAGGGTGAAATCGTTCGTCTTGCACAAACTGGAACTGCTTGCATCTTAGATTCTGAGCCTTGTCTGACCCAGCTTCCAGCATGAGCTGGCTGAGAGGAGCCTGTACCACATTAGCGGCACGGGCACGATGAGGATCGATCAAGTACCAAATCCTCTTAAGAGACATCACCAAAACTGCCGAAGTCTTCGTTCCTCAGCCTGACCACGGCCCTGAGTTGCAGCTCTTGCTCTCGCGCCTTGTCTGCACCATTTGGGCCTCCGGGCTGCTCGGGCGGAGGAGGCGTCTCCCAGATCTGCCAGGGCTCGGGCTCCGCGCCTCGGCTGCCGTCGCCGCGCGCCGCAGAGATGCGCGCTGCAGAGATTCGCTGAATTCCGCAGAACATGATTGTCCCCTGATCCGCCGCCGAAAGACTGCTAGCCGCTGGCTTCTCTTTCGCCTGGCTTTCCGAAGTCTATCTGGAGCACATACCATGTCAGTTTTTTTCAGAGGTCATCGGCCGAATTATGCCCATTACGTGAAGAGTCACGGATTCAATGGGGTGGGCAGATAGGGAAGCAGCAGAAACTACTGTTCCCTGCTCCGAAACCCTCAAAAGCACGGCTCTCTCCTGATCTTCGCTCGGTCATGTTGTGGGAGCCCAACTTACCGCTCGCTGAGGCACAGCACAGTTCCCAGTCGTAGTCTTGGGTCCAGCATGTAGTGTTCGACTTGTCGTCACAGCAATCGGCATAACCTGACAAAGTCTATCAGGTGTCGGTCATGTCAACAGAGCACCCGGGGCACCGTATTGAGATGTTGCTGGATTCCTGCATGCTGGGCAGAGGTGTCCCGATCGCAGCAGTGACAAGTAGATCTGGTTTTGCAATTTTCGACACCTTCATCGTAAAATGCTGAAACCCTGAAGCCCGAGCTTTTTGCTCCCTGAACCTCCCACCCCTATGGGCCTATACGACTTGAATGGAAGCTCGGGTCGAAGAGACGAGCGTCTGGGGATCTCTCTTCTGCCAAGCTTCGAAGGGCCTCGCTCCAGCCTCGCTTGTGACGCTTTGATACCGAAACTCCCTTCCCTGCCTTCTCTTCCCATCTCTTGGCACGGCCGCATTGGTACTGGAATGCACTGTCGCCTTCTCTCAATCATGTATATGCTAGATATGTCGGAGAAACATGCGAATGACACTGTGCAGTGTGTACGGGAGTGGAGTGGTAGGAGGAGAACTGCGCAAGCCGCGGGTCGGCACGAAAGGCTTGCACATGCAGCGCAGACGTCCGCAGCACTGCAGCGATGTTACGAGTCGCTCATGCTTGTGTGCTTGCTACGGGTTAAGCGCGAACCCCTCTTCTTCAAGCAGTCTTTACGGCGAAGGAAGGCCTCCCTTCTTCGTCTGCCACTGTAATTATCCTCTGTTGCACCACGTCCCTGTTGCCTATATCTGTGTATGTACATGTACCTATCTGCTAAGTTTTATCACTTCTCTTTACAAACGGACAGGTGAGTAGACCTTGGGAACAGAGAAAGAGGAAGAGAAATGCTTGTGCGCACACACACACACACGTGTGTAAGCGAATCTGTAGATGCGCACTTGTTTTCAGTTGGGGAGATACACGTGCAGTTGTATGTCACTGTGTGTCTATACTATACATGTACAAGCTCAATAAGCATTACTGTTGGTTCGTTAGCCTCCGAACTGTCTGAACCCTAGCCACCCTAGCTCTAAACACCTCTAAGTCCGCGAACCCAACCAATCCTGTCAGAGCATCCTCAAGCCCCTACGAGTAGCCTGGAGGTCTGACTGCATAATCCGAGCCCAGAAGCAGGCGGGATTCGGACCCTCAGGCGCTCCCCAAGACCTTGGGCGATGACAGGCTTCAGCGGGCCAACAGTGACTGAACACGGCTTCTCCGTGTGCAACAAAACAACAACCTGCCGTCCTTCAGGAGGATTGGCCCCGGGACACGCCGAGGCGGCAACGTACCAAGTCCCCACCAGGCAGGGCGCGGCTTTTGCGGGGCCGGATGCGCTTCCTCGATCTGCTGGAGTTTATCACTTAAGTTTGGGCCCAGGTGTCTGGCAGAACTAACTCTCACACAAAACTCTCAGGTAAGCAATCCTACCAACGATCCCTGTGTCACAGCATGCAACATGTCGTCGCAGCAGGATTCGGCAGTCGCAGCTGTGACGTTGCAGTCGCAGTGCGCTTGCTTGCGGCCTTTCTGTGTGGAGCTCGTGTGACTAATGTTCTCTTGTTGCTTGTCAAGCCCTCGAATTCACATCTCGCATCACTGGCTTGCCGCCCAGACGCCCCTTCTAGCCGCAGCCTCCGAAGAACCTTGCCGAGACTGAGGGCCTGCGTGTGCTCCACGGCGGCCAGAAACATGGAAAAGTTGATGTTGCCGGCAGCATCTGACTCCTCGACTCCAGGTGAGTTTCATTCGAGCATGAATGGTTGAGATCGCTGGTTTTTAGCAGACATGAAATTTCAACACCCGGGTCCCTCCGCCACCGTCTCTCCCATCTCCGGATGTTGCCTGAGAGGCTGGCTTCTGTCCAGATCCGGCTCCAGGTGGAGGAAGAGTTGATGCGATTGGGCGGAGGTTTGGATTGCTGATTCGAGCATGTCTTGCGTCACGACAACAAGCTGCATCCCGCAGGCACCTCATGGTTACATAGCTTCGGCAGCAGAAGTTGCTGAGCATCTTGTTTGATTTTTGAACCCGGAGCTCTATCCAATCACGCTCATCTTTATCGTGGGTAGTATTGACTGTCATCATGGACCCGTCCACAAGCTTGTCCTTACTGGAACTGGCCTGCCAGCTCCGCAGGCGCATGGCGCAGCAGCTGCGCCTGCTCCGAAGTGTCGAGTAGGAGGTTCCGGTCCTGCACACACTGAAGCCACCAGCTGCACTGGCACTGCACCTTCGAACGCAGATTCGTTGAAAGGCCGAAGTGGGAACTTGAGTCTGCGGGAGCCTCAACAGCATATCAGAGAACCCTGAAACAAAAAGGTCTGTATCTTTCTTGGACCCCATCTACAGCCGTTGAGCGGAACATGGTAAATTGCAAACTGGCCGGGGTTGAGTCCTGGTCAAGCAAATGGAAAAGATTTGTCAAGACCTTGGCCGACAACGAAAGCAATGTTAGAGCAATGCAATGCCGCTGTTCCGCTGAACATGCATTCTCTAACCTCACATCCTAATGGCCGATTCGTCTTCATATGTATATAATATAATATGACATACTATAATATAATATAACCTAATCTTGTAAACTATTTATATACATTCTTGATGCAGTGTCCCTTTTTCCTTTCATCGACGCATCCGTCGATAGTGCATTGGCATCTTCGGCACACGAAGTCCGCCACAGCTATCTCCAGCTATGCTGGTGCCAGCTACACGGGTGGACCCGAGCTGAAAACCCCTCCGCGGTAAGCTACGAGGAACTCCCACACACCGACGACTAGCTACGCGCGGACCCTGCAGACCAGGGACTCGAGGGTACACCCGCCTCACTGTCCGAACGAGGACAGTTCCACGACGTATACGCCCGGCATCAACAATGCCACTCCGCAACCAGGGAGCTCTCACAAAGAGTACACCGATGACCCTCAAAGGTGCAGAGAAAGATAAGGAGGGCAGAGCCCTGTATTAGGGTGGGAAGGGAGGGATGAAAAAGGAACTCCTGATCTCAGGTCCAATTTCTGGAGATGATATTTTGGCTTGATAGGAAATGGCAGCGGCATGCATAGGTCAAGCTCATGCTCAAGTGCAACAGCAGTGCCTAACACAGTTCCTACCAAGCAGACAGCACAAGAATGATTTCAGCTCACCAAGCCTGCCCGAAGCACTAAGCTGGGCAACATTCTTGATGCAGTGTCCCTTTTTCCTTTCATCGACGCATCCGTCGATAGTGCATTGGCATCTTCGGCACACGAAGTCCGCCACAGCTATCTCCAGCTATGCTGGTGCCAGCTACACGGGTGGACCCGAGCTGAAAACCCCAACGCACTACTCCCAATGCACTATCCGGCGAGGAAGGAGAAGATGATTGATCGCACCGAGAAAGAGAAGTTCCACAGGAAACACGGCACGGAGCTCTCGTGCACCTGGAATCGGTGCTCTTTGTACCATGGGTCCTGGAGGCCCAGCCTTGATATAGCATCGCTCCAGTTAGACTGGGACGGAACCCACTCGAACCACAAATTGCAACGCAAGTGGAACAAGAGGAGATGTACGCTCTGGGCGATGGCATCCAACTCGCGAGACTCGCTCCGCCCTTTGACCAAGGCCATAAGGGCGGCCACGTTGTCAACGTACCAGGTGCCAGAGGTTTCACAGAACAAGGCTGGAAAGCAAAGAAGGCCGTGTAGAATCATAAGGAGCTCGAGTTGCGCGATCTTCGTCTCCCCGTCGTCCCACAGGTTGAAAATTTCGTCGTCTATTCGCGCTACCGTACCCACACGGTGACCTGCAGGGGACACCACCAGGAGTCCACCAGAGCCTTGGCGGTACCCTTCCTGTGCGGCATCGCTTGCCGCTACAATGCGGCGTCGGCGCAAGGGGAAGACTGGAATCAATCGTTGCGGTCTCAACGCTAAGACGGCCTCAACTGTCTGAAACGCGTCCTCGATCTCGGACGTGACCTGGGACTCTTGCTTGGTATACTGCCGCTCTTTGATAGGATTGAGACCGGCACGCGCTACCCTCCCGAAGGCACCGTAGTCCAAGAACCCTAGACACCCAAAGAGCTTGGCAGCGGTACCAGGTCTGAGGCTAGCGGTGGCACGCGCGGTGGAAATGATCCCTTGAACTTTGTCGATGAGGCGCTGTCGAACCCAGACCTTGATGTCACCGGTGGTTTGGACGGTGGTGAGATCATGAAGAAGGCCAAGAAAGTCTCCAGTGGCTTCTGGCTTCTGACGCTTGGCTTCCGCGAAGGGGTAACCGAACATGGAAAACACCTCTTCGACCAGTTGCTGGCTCCGACCAGCAAGGAGGGAAAAATCCTGGCATGTGGCATCATCGAAGTAACAAGACAGCGGCAGAGCAAGGAGACGCCTTGTAATTGATTGCATGAGGAAAGGCAGGCGATTGAAGGCTGACACCGCCAACGGCAGTCCAAAGAGCATGCCGAAATATCTCCGGAAGCGCGGTTGCTTCCGGTGAGGATCGTAGTACGCTACGATACACGCCCAGCTATGATCTGGGTGAATGGGTATCTTCCGATACGCGTGAGGAAGGTCTTCTCCAAAAGTGGAGATTCCATCAGGCCAGGACCCGAGGTCTACTCCTCGTCTGGCCAGTGCTTCGGCAATTGCCTGAATGTGGAGGCAAGGCTGGATAGCACTACAGAATTGAAGGCGATTTCCGTCGGAGCTGAAATGAGATTGAAGACCGATGAATGCATCATCGATGCAACGCTTTTTGCCTGACGACTGGCTAATGACGAAGCGTCGGATGAGGCGAAAGGGGCGACGCAGGGATAGCAACTCTTCCCAGCCCATACTGGGGCCACAGAAGCCGAGGCGTTCGTCCTCCTCACCAGCTTCACAGGAGACTTCGTCGTCGGGACCCGGCTGAATCTGCCGGAGGATAGCGTAGGCATCTGCTTGCCCCTCCTGGAGGCAGTCATCGACTGTGAGTGGGACGGTAGGTCGAGACTGCCAGATGCCACAGGGGTGAACTTGGCCCACCGCCGGGAAGCCTCGCATAAGTCCTCTGCAGAAAGACGTGTCGGGCCAAGCTGTGACCGCAATGAGAATTGCGAAAAGAGCCAAATGTACCGAAGGGTTTACCCGCCTGACCTCAGGGTGCTGCAACTCACGCAAAAGATCAGAGGTGTGCGCCAACCTAGAGGACAGCTCGCGAAGGAGGGCAAACGCATCTTCTCGGTAGGCACGAACCGCTGTAACTCCTTCTGCCATGCGAGATGCTGCAAAGTGAATGTCCGGCTCGACCACTGCAGTCCAGTCCATCGGAGAGCCTGAAACCTGACACTGCAACGCTTTCTGGAAGTGGTCGTCTGGAGTCTGCCCGAAGGGAATCACAGGGGGCAACGCCGTAGCTCTGTTTACACAAATATCCTGTGATGACGCACTGGCTCGCTGTGCCATGGTACAGGATGTGCCGTATAGCCCTGGCCCCAGGGGGCCGTCAGCACAAAGATTCTGCTCCCGGAGCCACCGGGGGTATGCCTGAAAAATCGGGGAATTGATGAGGTCCTCGATGTAAGGCCACTGAACGCGCTGCCAGCCTGGGCCGAGCAACAAATTGTGGGCAGCAGACACTATCGAAGCTTGGGAGACAGCGTAACCGATAGACGCAGGGATAGAAAGCCCCGTACCCACTGCAAAACGCAGCTTGTGCTTAAGCCTGTTGATGCTACCCATCCTAGCGCGAGGCTGGGGCATGGCGAAGGCCGCAATCAGGACATCACCATGGCAAGTATCGGCTAATCCGCAATCGCATGCTAGTCGCTTGCCCTGAAGCTCAGGGAGTCGAGAGGCGAGCGGGGATTGAAAGAGCCACCTGGAGTACGCAAACACTGTCTGCTCAGGGGTGCCATCGCGGCCGGCTTGGAAAGGGTTTTCCCAGCAAGTAACAGCAGTACGATGCGAAAAATGACTATGCCCGATGTACACCACGTCTTCTGGTAGAGGCATCTTGGGTTTCTGCACATCCCGGATACACACCCTAATCGGATTACCGGTAGCCGTCTCCAAACCTAAGAGTGCCGCCAGGGGGTCGAAAGACTCTTCCCGAATGGCGTCAGGCGGAACTCGCAAGACTCCTCTCCAGTCACCGGAGGTGTGTATGGGCGGGAGTCTATGTATGCGCAGCACAGCAAAACCCTGCTCCAGAGCCCAGTGCGAGGAAGCAGCCACAATCGTGAAGCAGAGACTCGGAGTGAAGTGATCCTCTTCGCAGAACTGAGGCTCAGCATATCCCTCGACCTTGGGGTTCCACTCATGCTCAGCATGTATATGTGCACACACATACTCAGGTACCTGAGACAACTGGGGGATGCAATGCCGAATGCACTGGAACTTCCGCCTAGCTGACATGAACACACAAGTGTGAAACCGGAAGTCATGCCAGCCTCCGGAGACCATAAGGTGCTGCTCACATGGGTCATTCCAGTGCAAGCTCCTGCCTGAACACTCCCGAAATGCTCCTCGACCATTCTGCTGGAGGACCTGCTGCGTGGCAAGCAGAAAATCAGATCGGGTGTTGGCATCAGCAACTCTGGTGGAGTCTCTAGATGAGAGATCTTGGATACCTCGAGGCTGGTTGGGAGACCTGATGGGCTTAGGGCACTGGGATCCTAAGGCGGGACCGCGAGCTTTGGTAGGGCACTCAAATGAAGCAGCTGCAAGGTGGCACTCCTGCAGCACACTACCGACGGCATGCCGGGCTTCATTCGTAACCAAATCAAAAGCTGAACTCAAACCCAAATCCTCAGGTAACATGACTCTCCACCCCGCGAGAGAAAAGGCACGGCTGAGCAAGCCACGAGGCCCGGACAGCAAATCCAGAAATACTGGTGCCTGGCACGGGGTTTCACTAACATGAACTGTGGATTCCCAAAAGGATTGCAACTCGGCAAGAAACCGTGGAAATTGGGTGTCCTGCAACTCAGGAACTGCCAAGAACGACTCAGCGCACGCGCTGTTTTCTGGCGAGTCGGGCAACTCCGACTCCGGATCCCAGGGAGCTCATGCCCGGGACAGGAAGCGGCAGCGGGAGCCTCCGTGGTCCGGCGAGCCGCATACTCGACCACTGCGGAATACCACCGCGCATCGATGCTTGCCCTTAGGGCAATTATTGCCCTCGGCCCTGCACTTGCCAGTCTGAAAATCAGGGCAGAGCTTGGTCCCATCTCGAAGCTTGGTGGCAAAGGAAGGGGTCGAGGGAGCAGATGCCTGACCCTGCTGTCGATCCCGCTTCGGAGGAGGTACGGGCGGTGGGGTCGAAGGCTCGCGCGGCAGCGCGGGCACCATCCAGTGCGAGTCCCTGTCCCGCATGACCTTCAGGATGACGGAGCCCAACGTGTCGGCACCCATGGAGTAGCGCTGGGCCCACTCCCCGCGCTCTGCCCTGTCCAAGTTCTCCAAATAGGAGAGGCGGGACCCCTCGGGCAACTCCGAGGTAAGCTTCTCAGCACGGTGCCAGTATTGCAGCAGAACACTGAAGGGCACAGCGACAAACTCAACACTGCGCTCCGCAGTCTCGGCACCCGCTGGCACCGGGTCGATGGCCACGGCCCCTGGGATTGCCAGCGCGTGCACATAGAGCCTGAGCTGCATCAGGTAGTTGTGCCATCCACGCGCAACCGCGGCATCGTCCTCGTCCGGCTTCTCGGCGATGTAGAGCGACTCACCGACCTTGCGTTTCCTCCCGGACCCAGCCGTGCGCTGGTTCATCACCGAGCGCAGGTCCCAGACATTGACCACATCCAGGGTACGCTTGGCGATGCAACGCTGGGCCTTGGTGATCCACTTGTCCGAGGGCGTAGCCTCCGGTGGGAACACCACATGATAGCGTTTCCAGAAGGTATCCCTGATGTTCGCCAGCTGCTGCGTGGGGAGAACATCCTCTTCCTCCAGGCTGACACTGACATGGGTGCCCCTATCCTCCCTCTGCTGCTCGGCCTGGCACACAGCATTCCAGGCCTGACGAAGGCGGGCCTTCTGCAAAGGCTTGTTGGACAACGACCCCTCAACTGGGGTGTAAAACGTGGCCACCAGCTCGTCATCATCCTTCACGAACCACCTGAACTCGGAGAGCGAGGTGATGCCGACCTTGAGAATCTGTTTCCTCAGAGGGTCTTCGATCTTGAACCGGTTGGCGAGCTCCTCGAAAATAGCCTCCGTAGTAGCCATGGCGCAAAAGGGGAGTCTTAAAGAAACCGACGGCACCTGCTACATGAAAGGGGGCTGCAGCAAACGAAGAAAAACATGAGCTCAGTGGCACTCACTTAAAGAACACTTCGACACGAGTCAACATTTTACTGATTCTCCGATCCTCGGTCGCGATCCCAGGCTACTCCCAGCAGACAAAACTCCTGAGCAAAAGCGATCCTCGCTGAAACCACACAGGCTCAACTGCCTAGGACTCAGCCAACAACTGGGTCAACACCCGAGTGATGGCATGTGCCTCCACCACTGGAGCCCGGTCCGGGTGGAAGCTGAGCAGAAGCTGGTGGTAAAACCTACGCCGGCTCTCAGGAGTGACATGTAGGGCCATAATGTAGAAGGAGAGGAGAAGCACTTTGGTATAAGGGGACTCGTCAGGGTCGTCCATTGCGTTCTGCAGTACCAAGGGCAACACCGGGGCAGGCAGATGGAACGAATACATCCCCGCACCCTGTGCCGACGTCCTCCGGTTTCCCCGGTGAGTGCTCCTATTGTCTCCAAAGTAGCGGTAATCACATCCCCGGCTGTGACCCACATTGTCCCGGCACCGGCCGCAGCAAAAGAGGTGGCCTCCATAGGCTGTGCGAGGGCAGCCTGGCGTACGGCAATGGGACATGATGCAGTCGGGGGTAGGGTCGAACTGGAGAAAGCCTGAGCAAAACTGAGCAAGCACGTTCATGAAAAATGAAACATGACAATGCACAAGCACTCAGAGCTGCAAGCATGTTTTGCGAGGGATCAGCAATCAGCGAAACCTGATGTTATTACTAAGCAGAAGAGCCTGCACTTTGGCAGGCAACATATTGGTACAGGTCCTGCACCACGGACGTCCCCAACCGATCGCCTCCAGGGGGTCGTCGCAGAACCAGGGCTCCTCACGAAAGAAGGAGGACGCATTGCTCTTGGCCTGCTTCCAAGAGCACGCCGGCTGCGCTCGGCCTCGTGAGCAACCCTCAGCGAGGGCGTGCACAGCGGCATTACGCTGATTCCCGCACACGAACCGCACCGGCAGCGCCACAGTGGGCTGAGGTGCCACGCGCGAGTCAGCTTGCCCGCGGAGCCACCGGCCCACATCACCGGCTCTCTCAAGGACCTTCTCAGGCTCAACTGCCCGCACCCGGCGGATATGCTCCACCGCTTCATCCCAGGACGACCCCCGGAGATGGGCCAGCAGGATCCCCGCAACACAGGGAGCACGGTGCACTCCAGCCATGCAGTGAACATAGATGGACTCCCCATTCCGCAGGGTGTTCAAAATGCACGGCTTGACCTGGCACCAGTCAGTGTACCTGGTAGGGGGGTGCGTTATCACCAGATTCCGCTGGAGGACGCCAGGGTGGATGTAGGCACCTTTATCGCGAAGGGATTCGCGAAAGCAGCTGATGATAAGCGCCACGTTGTGCTCGGTGAAGAGAGCTCGATAGGACTCTTGGGGAAGGCCGCCCAAGAGGACCACTGGCGTAGGACGGTCCTGCGAAAACCGAGCCACGATTGTGGGAGGTTCCGGCCGACCACCGTGGCCTGGGCTGTGCCACCGCTGCCGCCCCAGCCTGTCAAACAACTCCTCAGCCGACTCCACCGCCGGGGGGGCAGGACCACGAGATGAGGATGAGGCTGCATCACGAGAGGCAACTCGCCCAGACTCAGGCTGGTCAACTCCAACCCGTGGCCTCTTCTTGCTCTCAGGCTTAGATGTGGCCTTAGCAGCTGCCTTGGGCTGCATCCTCAACCGTGGCATGGCCTTGACCTGAACAACCGGCTCAACTGCAACTGGCAACTCAGCTGGCGGAGCCTTGGGCGGGGCGGACGGGGCTGGAGCTTGAAAGAAGGCACGAAGGGGGGACGGCATCCTGGAGCGCAAGGATCCCGGCGACTCCGGGCCTCGCAGCGAAGTGCTCGCCATAGCAGCATCGCTGGCAGAAGGCTCCAAAGGCAGAGGCGGCCTAAGCTTGCGAGTGGCCCGCTTCTTGGGGGTCAACTCCCCCAGGGGCTTCTTGGCAGCGGCAGCACGCCGCTTATTGAGGAGCAGTCCCGCCACCTGGGTCTTGATGCGGATACACTGCTCCCGCGTCATACCGTGCTTGCCCGGAAGGGAGTAAACCAAACCCTCACCTTCCTTAGGCAGGGCTGCCACAGCCTCCTCTGCACGGACAACAGCCTCCCGAACCAAGGTGGAATCCGATGCTGCCCAGGTCTGCAGCGCTTGGTCCAGGAGGAGCTCCTTGAGGGCGAAACGCAGCACGTGCTTCAGCTGCTGCGCTTGAGTCTGCTTGGCCTTGTGATAGCGCCAGGGGGTAACATTGCAACCCGAGGAAGATGTATCCAGCCAGTTGCCGAGGGCACAGACCTGCGTGGTGTCGAAACCGGCCAAAAAGGAGAGCGTGACCGGCAACTCGCGCCACGACTTGGATGACACCTTGGCTGCATCTCCTGGCTCCAGAAGGGGCGCCATCGCCAAAGAAACCATACTGCGAATCGTCGCGGGGGGGATCTCGAACCCAGTGGACGCGTTGAACCCGACGCACTCGATGTCAGAAGGGGCCAGTCGCCGAGACAAGGCCTCCAAGAACCAAGCACCGAAGTCCAGGTCCTCCACGATGCTGTAACGAGGGCAGGACCAGAGAAACCCCGCTCGCAGGTGGCGTTGCTTGCCACGAAGGCACTCGAAGTAGAGCGTGTGGGAATCCATACGAAGCAGCCGACTCCGCTGGGCATGGATAAGCCGCACAGCCCCTGTGCACTGGCACCAAGTCGCGAAAAACGCCAGGAAGTGCTCGTCGTGGTTGCGGTAGGCGTTGGCCAGGGCCTCTTCAAGCTTCATGAGCATAACAGGCTCAGCAACCGGCGCTTGCTTAGCCCCGAGACCAACACCAGGCGCAGCAGCCCTGCGCATACTCATAGCCAGGCCCAAGTCCACTGAAAAGTGAAGGCGCTTCACCATGAACATAAGAGCTGGGATCACCCTGCTCTTAGCCTTACTTGCTGAAACGAAAGAGGCAGCCGACACTGCCGTAAGGCTATGAACGGTGAGGCCATGCTGGTCACAGTATTGTGCCAGCTCCTCCCAGGTGCGACACACCTTCGCCAGGGTGCTAGACTCTGCACTCCGCAACACGGGGAACAGTACCTGGTCAACAATGCCCTCGATCGCAGCTCCCGACTGGAGCTGTGTGGCATAGCGGCTGCCCTTGACCAGGATGTCCCTGAGAGTGGGACGGTGTGCTGCATTGGCCTCCAACAGAGGTGTAGCACTGGGCTTACCCGGCGTCACTCGCCGTACCCTTGGCACCGGCGGAACGGGAGGCGGAGCTTTCGTCTGCACGGCTGCCACAACCGACGCAACAGTCGGCTGGGCACTATCCGACTGCATATCGTAGATATCACGAACTCGTGCTGCCAGCCCCGATCTGCATTCCTGGGCCGCGACTTCCCAGGCCGCAGCCACTTCTGAACCCGCCGCCTCCAAGGCTTCGGCTCGGCTAGCGAAAAAGAAAGCAAACTCTTCTCGAGTTTCGATCTCATTCGCCAGCATAAACACCTCCATTCTCGCAACACGAGATGAAAAAGGAACTCCTGATCTCAGGTCCAATTTCTGGAGATGATATTTTGGCTTGATAGGAAATGGCAGCGGCATGCATAGGTCAAGCTCATGCTCAAGTGCAACAGCAGTGCCTAACACAGTTCCTACCAAGCAGACAGCACAAGAATGATTTCAGCTCACCAAGCCTGCCCGAAGCACTAAGCTGGGCAATATATATGAATAGTTATATATGTACACAGTACACACACATACACAGTAGGTATATGGGGAGGAGACGAACGGATTCGCCTAAGGACAACCGTCAAAGCCAAGGAGCGAGGCCGCGATCGCCCATTTGCGCATTCCTGGCCCAAGAGAACATCGACGTAGTAAACCTGTACTAAACAACTTCAAGGAGAAGTGCTGCCAGCCAGACACTATGAGAAAAAATCTTCGAGTGAGCATCACCACTGAAAGCCGAAACAGAAAGCCATGCCTGTGATCTCGAGGCCAAGGACTTTCCAGGATGGCAGGGGACATGTCCTACCCGCAGACACGGCCAATTGAATCAGGCCCTACGCTGCTGTGATGAAGCCGTCTCCAAGGCTAGTCGCCAGAGCCTTTACACTCGGAAGTGTTCATTTCCCAGTGGCACGTTGGCCAAACACATGCGGCTACTACAGCCTTGACACAAGTAGTGACATTCTTAGTCTTGGCATGAGGTTGCAGGCTTTGCACCAGACTCGAAGCCTTCAGCCACTAGGCACCGGGGCTCTTGCCTACACTGTTGGTCACCCGGAATCACCCGCGGATACCCACAACATCGCAGCAACACTAAATCGGGGGACGCCCGCGAGGCGGAACCATTAGTAACTTCTTGCAAGTACCCACAAGGCGCCGCCGGAGAGTTGGCATGTCAAGTCGGATATTGACCGTGTGAAGGCAGCACCAAGCTTCAAAAAATGGAAGTTTCATAGACCTTCACCAGCCATCCGTTCTGGCAAACAGCTAAACTAGACACCATCGCCGAACTCGGATGGAGATCACGACTTGAAACTATCAAGATTTCTCTGTTAAAGTTAGTGTATGTGCCAACTCTCCGCACGTATCTACCTGTCAGTGTATCTAGCGTTTTTCACTGGGGATACATCTTTTGCACACTTGCATACCAGCCTCGCAGTCGCGCCAGGGAGCGGGATCGGCTGCTTCCGCAGACCCCGCATCGCCTGCATCTCCTGATTGATGGCGACTTGCTTGCCCTTCAGTCAGGGCCTGGTTCAATTCTGCACAAGTGACTTGCTGCTCGCTTCCTAAAAACCATACTGCCGCGTCGGAAGGACTGACGCAGACACTGCTTGAACAAATCCGCTCCTATGGTCAACGACGTACAAAGACCCATGGTTCGAGGGTTCCAGAGTCAGTCTTGCGAGATGACCCGCGGGTGTTGGGCTGTGCTCTGCGGCTGCCCCCCATGCCCGAGGCGGCCTGGATAGAGAAACAGCCCCTCCTTGCCAGTTGCTTCGCCTGCCGATTCAGACGCATGCGAGGTTTGGAGGAATTCGACAAGAGGCCTGGAGAAATCCATGCGTATTTCACATATTTCGCACTTGGGACATTCTCTGAATACAGGTGAGGCAGATCAGCAAAATGTGTAACGTGGGACTGATTCGTACAGCAGTCACAGTTCCGGCTTTTCCGCTGGCACAACACCGTTTGAGTTGCATTGCACCGGCCTGTCTGACAGCATCTACAGTATCGTAAACTGCCACTATCTGCGACAGCTCTCGCATGCTCTCGCAAGCTCCCTCTGCGAAGTAGATTCTGTCTGCGGATGTCGGCCTCGGAAGTACATCACACTGTGGAGCTGCCCAGGCCGCGCCAGGAAGTCCAAGGCGGCCTCGCGGCACGGCTTCTGACCTCAGGGGCGGCCGTTCCGCAGCGTTCCGGCGGCCGGCCCAAGCCGTTTTGAAACCTGAAATCCCTGCCGTCTCTGAGATACGGAGCACACGTTGCGAAGTCCAGCCTCCCCGCTCTCTCGGCGTGAGCACCACCTCATAGGACTTCGACGACCGGAGCTGCACCGAGTCTCCGTGGCCTCGGACCGGCTTTGAGCAAAAATGACCGCATAAGGAAGATCTCCGGCACATTCAAGGCCCAGTGGACTGCTGTGTTGGTGCTTCTTAAGGTTCTTCGTTGTCCGGGTGCCTGGAATGGGCACATACAGCCGAAAACTTCAAGCCTCTCGAGGCCTTGCCTTTTTGCTGCCGCCTTGCCTCCGAGCCCCCACAACTACACACCAAAGGACACGCCAGCTTGGCAAAGGCCAGGCCACGCAGGTCGATTTTCTGGTTCTGGTCTGTGCGCAGCTCCAGGACGTAGCCCGAGACCCAGGCCTGGACCCAACACTTGTGCCATGATGTGCCTTGCAGCCTGTTTTGCTATGCCACAGTACACCGGCATTTCCGAGGCCAGCGCATGGCTGGCAAACACCAGGATCCTGTCGTCAAGGCTTCGTACTCACAGGGAAATTAAGAGAAAGTGCTCGGAAAGCTGGCTCGGAATTCAATAAGACCACTACTGAATCACAACACCATCTAGTTGCAGCGAAACTCGTCTGGTCAGCGAATGCCTTGGCAACCACTCGCGTGGTACCCCGAAGGCCGCGAAGTAATTGTCGTGGGCGACCTGCCGCGGTGCATGTTGCAATGTCCCGTGCCACATCGTGCCAATCCCCAACGGTCCTGGTTGATTGCAAGTCCTGCTGAAAACCTTCTAACAAACATTGACGATGAATCAAGAACTGGCTGGGCGAGCACAGGAGACGTGACTGGCCATCTCTCCCACAGTGTTTTCTTGCAAGGGTTTGCCTCAAACTCAGAAGCCCATACTTGTTGGTCTGGTAGCCGAGCCTGCTGCAAGATTGCCCTCTGTGCCGGCATGCCACGACCGAAGACCTCTGGCTGGAGGGCGGAACGCAGCGTTGAATGAGACTGGGCCTTTCTTCGTATGTAAATTATGGGCTACAGCTTAGCCTGCAGCACTGATCAACGAATAAGCCAGAACTTGGATGGCCGATGATCGACTCTCAGAAGAATTGAAAGGCGAGACAGAGATGCGGTTGTGGAAAGAATGGCCGTCGTGAACAAGAGCAGGGTAAGACTGGCCCTGTGCTCGTACTATGCTCCACAATTCGGGTGGCACTACCAAAGGGTGAGCTGTCGGCGTGCCCGGAAGCTCTGCCGCTATCGGTGCATACATTAACAATGCAGAGCCGCTCCCGTGGCTTACCTCTTTGAAAAGGGGTTGCACAGGGTTTCGGCAAGGCCGGAGCACATCCAAAGGCAGGTGGAACGATGTGACGTTTTTGCGTGTGGCACCACATCTTGGCGGACTTCCCACCACGCAAGAGCTATTTCTATGTTCTGCACTGCACCCAGAACAGCAGCCCCCTCAAAGCCAACAAGAGGTTAACCGCGCTCGTTCTTAGGTCAAGCTAGTCGGGCAGATTCTCCGAACAATGTAGATTTCCATGTGCAGCAGCTCAGGTCACGTTGATTCGACGAAGGCGCGAAAACACCCGGTTTCAAGATCAGAAAGAAACACGCTTGACAAAGGTGGCAGAGGTTCGTACAGTTTAAGCCTGGCCTGGAAAGACTCCGAACGAAGCCATGTTGAAAATGTGTCTTCAGGCCCAGGCACCGAAGCCGCCAGCCAGTTCTCCTGGCCGCCGGCGTCCAACTCAAAGAACCTTTCCGTGAGAAGCGTCCCATCGCTGTTCAAAGTTCCAAGAACACGTGCGACCAGGGCCGTCCGGGTTGCATGAAGGGAGGTCTGAAATTGCAGAGCTTGCAGAGGCTTGGACGAAGTTCGATGAACCTTGCGTTCATGTTCTGCAGCTTCGGAAGCCCGGACAGGCGTGAAACTTGTGAACATCTTAAAGAAAGGATGGTGCGTATGTGTATGTGAAACAACAATTTCGACAGATTTACACCTCGCGGTCTCCCATAAGAGATTGCGCTTGACGACGGCCGAAGCACTCCATGCGCATCTCGTCAGACAGGCAGGTCGGCACATGAAACCTCGGGGAGAGAGAGACACCGCCACAGATCGTTGTGTCTGGAAGAAAAATCCATGCAAACAAAAATCTGGCAATGTCGCGAGGGTCTCAGCAGCCACGGGCTGCAAACGCAATGGAACAGCTTCAGGCATCCCAAATGGCAGGCAGCTAGGACACGAAAGACGAAACACCTAAACACCTCACACAAGCCACGCACTGCAACAATGCATGGATGCATCGCACCAAAACAATGCCGACTCCGCAAAATGCAAGACAGAAGCCAACCGAAACCAGAGAGGGTCGACTCATGACAAGTCGCTCGGTGCAGCTTCCATAGGCGAGGGCATCAGCAACGAGGGCACCGCGCGTGCCTGCATCATCAACACATTGACAAAGCGATGTCTGCGCAAATCGCGGGTAACACAACAGATGTCCACTACGCTACATGAACCCAGAACAGGCTCGGCTCACCACTCCTCCTGCCCTGGCTGCCCTGGACACTACCGCTCAAGCTGAAGGCCAGTGATAGGGGCTCTCGCCGCTCTCGCCTTGGTAGAATTGAGCTCGCAGGTCCTTCGCTTGGCCGTTGCAGAGTCGCAGCGTGTGATGACATTCCTGCGGAAGAGGGAAGGTGCCTTCCGCATGCTCGCTTGGAGCTGTTGAAGCATTGAAGCCTTGTCCCCCGCGCTAAACCTGAGCCTGAGCCTGAGCCTCGGAGCTGAGACCCTTTGGTAGCCTCGGCAGGGAAGGGAGCGAGCCGTGCCGCGAGCAGAAGCCATCGAGACATCTGGCCATGTCGAAACTGCGCAGCAGCGTTCAGACTTGTTCTGGCCTGGCTGTTCCATCCCAAGCTTCCTTTCTAACGTAATGACGTGTGCGAATGTCACAGCTTGAGCCCAAGCCAGTTGAGGTGCTAAAACCGATATCCCAAGACTTTCATTCGCAGCGCAATGCTCACAGCCGTCTTCGTGAATCCTATCTCAACAAGTACTTATCATCTCTGATAGGAAGGCCTGAGCTAAGGCAGCGAAGGCAGTGCAGGGTGAGGGGTCTGTCGCAGCTGATGTCTCAGTACGCATGTCACTGTGCAACAGGCCAAGTTGCCGCTGGAGCTTGAGCTGCTGCTGCTGTCGCTCTCGAGGACCTCCACCCCGAGTTGCTGAACGCAGATTCCGATAGGTGAACCAAGCAACATGAGAGATCGGCTTGGGGAAGGCAATATCTGCACGCTGTCTGCACGAATGCTCAGTTTCCAGACAACTTCTTCGAAGCAACAGCCAACTTAATCGAAACGGTTGTAGAACGGTCGCAAGACGCCTGACACTGCGTGGAAGACATGCAATCATGCCTGTGCGGGTACGCCTTCTCCGGTCTTTGCACGGCACCCGGCCTGAGCGTTGCGCTCTGCCTCACGGCGGCCGAAGACGCCTTGGCGCGCTGCCAGGCAGTTCGGGAGCTCAAAGTTCAAAGTGGGTTCAGATTTCGAACCGCCTCAGTAGCTCCAAAGTCAAGCAGCCCAAACATAACCAAGGCTTTCCGGGAATGCCGAGATTTCTTCGTGGAATCGCCCAAGGGCCTAACCCCAGCTCCATGTTCGCATGGAACGATGTAGCGGCCAGCCAGAGCTTTAATGAATCAAATCAAGATCAATGACGCGCGCGTCGAGAATCTGCATCTCCAACACTCCGCAAACTTCTGAGCAAGAGCAGAGCGGCTGTCACTGGCATTGCCGTACGTCGCAGAAAAAATCTGACTGTTATCAGTATCAGGAGAAGTTTTACTTTTTCACTGTGGTGTCATCCGAGGTCCAGGCGTGGGTTGAGGCTGGCCGCTGCAGCTCCGGGACTGCTCCTTGAACCGAAGTGCACTCGGACTGTTCAGTGTCGGTCCTGCTGGCTCTTCTTGGAACATCGGAACCTGTCGAAGGTGCGTCAGCTTCACATCTTGCTGTCTGACCTATGCACTCTCAGGTTCCTCATACTAGGATTGGTTATCCATCCAAGAACTATGCTGCGAGTTTAAATTCGGCCTGAACGGCAGGCTAGGCTTCAAGCTCGAGGATCACTTGTCTGAAAACCGATATACGAAAACTTCTGAAGTGTACGTCGCCCCTCAACACGAAGAAGCCGCAGCAAGTTGAATCATGGAAAGCTCATCCACCGGGTCCCGCACGGCCGCAGAAAGCTTGAAGGCACGGCCTTTCCAAGGATGTGTTCCATGACGGTCCGTGACGCTTTGGCTGAGCGCAGTTCTTCACGAAGATCATCCCACGTGACTATGGTACGCCTGCGAACTCATGAGATACAGTTAGGCGAAGGCTAACCGTGCTATGGGGTACCTGGAGCGTATCTGGGGATTCAGGGGAAGGGACTTTGCAGAATGTGGGTGCCGCAGAGCATTCTGAAAGCTGAAAAGCTCTCTCCCGGCGGTCCGAGCCCTGAAACCCTGACATCCGCGCAGCCGGCACATTTTGTCTTCCCTTGGAGCCAGAGGCCGAAGTCTTGCGTAAGGCTCCGGAAAGACGAGGCTCTCCTGGGCTCCGAAGAGACATCCGAAGAGACTTTGATAATGTCTGAGTTCTACCGCTGCGATTCTGAAGGGCAGGTCGGAACCGCAGGGCGACAGGCTGGCTCCCCAAAATACTCTGATGTCTGTAGGGGAAAAAACTGCTAAATCCCTTTCCATTAGTCCAAGGTACTTGCTTCGCCGTCCCCAGCCCAGGCGTTCCAGCCACTCCTAGCAGTGACGATTCGACGAAGGCACTTAGTCTTGAGACGCAGGCTCCGAGCGTGTAGGGTACCGGTACATGGTTTCGGCGCGCGCACTCGGACAGGCCAGGCGAGATTCTCGGTGCTTACGTGGAACCCACGTTTTGAAGAGGAGTGACCGAGTCAATCATATCTAGTTGAAGTCATCCCAACTCAAGATGGGCTCTATGACCTGCGGAACCCGACGGGCTTTTTTGGGCTTAGAATAGGTAACCGCAAGCAGTAGCATGACATGAAAGGGCGGGATGCCAAGATATCTTTAATGGAGTTTAGAGGTGACTTTATCCGAGACGGCTGTTTTTAAAGAAACACGTACTCCCTGGTTTGCATCCCGATGCCTACATTGGCGGATCTCTGCAAACTCAAAATCACGTATTAACACGAGTTTTAGCTCCCGCAGAACTTCCGAAAGCTCCTGGAACGCGCTGCGGCGCGACGGCACTTGGCCTCCCACGGACTAAACAACTCCCGCGGACCAAACAACAAGCTACGCTGGGCAGCGCCGACCTGCGCTGCCAGGTAAGCATCGGTTCACTTGTGGCTGGCATGGTCATGATCATGCAGGATGTGCGAGGCAGATGGTCACCAAAGCTTCGACAACAGCAAGGCTCAAATGGCTCGAAGGCCACCGAATCCTCCCGACCTACTGCGTAGCCACAGTAGCTCCCGAAGAGGGCGCCCACCAGATGCGAAGCATGGGAGATGCCATCCTCGGCCCATCTCAAGCATGGCAGGCAGATGAGTCTCGAGCTTTGCTGCAGAACCACTCGCAGAACCGATATCCAAGAGCGGCTTCGCTGCGACACAGAAGTCAACCCGGGGCAGCTCACAACAAATGCTACCTGTCAAACTTCCCGGAACCTGCACACCTTGCAAACCAGTGTCTGCTTTTCCGTGGAGAAGAGGACCGATCTCACCTGCAAGCCTTAGGCCCAGAGATCTTCCCTGATGCATTCTCTGGGAGTCTTTGCAGGACACAAGGTTCTCAAAGGACGAGGGGCCACAACACCATAGTCAGCACAGCCGTGGCAGGCACGGCCTTGTGGCCGCCAGTGAACCCAGCGAAGCCTAGGATTGCAACAGCATCCACAAAGGCTGTAAACGCACCGTGGGCCTCGTTTGAGCCATACAACGGTTTGCAATGCAAACCTGTCTTTGATTCAGCAACCAGTTTCGACCCCAATGGCCGCTTGGCGAACGACATTTAGGTCCACGCAACTTGTACCCTGCATGCAAGTGCCACATGGCCTGTAACATGCAATCCCTGCAACCTCTTCCGTCGTTCAAAGTCACCGCGCGTCGAAGAAATCAATGTCTGCGGGAGCTGCAGTAGAAGCAAGCAGTGGTGGAAGCGGCAGCGGCAGTACTCGCCACCGTAGCAATAGAGGAGGAGGAGGAGGGGGAGGAGGAGGAGGAGGAAGAGGAGGAGGAGGAGGAGGACGGGGGATGGAGTAGGAGCAGCGAAAGCAGTAGCTTAAGATAGCTTAGCAGCAGCGGCAGTAGCTACAGCCGTAGCCTTTTGTCGTAGTAGTCGTCGTCGTGGTCCTATGTGGTATTAGTAGGCGTCGTCATCGTCCTCCTCTACTGCTGCAGCCACCTATCTGGTCCGGGATTTGGCTGCAAACCCCATGACACGCTTTCTCGTTAGGCGTAACGGCCGCTTTCGGGCTCTGGGACCAAGCCTTATCCGTCTCGCAGGAGTCGACGCCCCCTCTACGATGATGTTGCAGGCCGTTGGGACGAACGGCATGTTTGTCAACCCTCGTTGACGGCGCAAGGGACAGGGCAGGTGCACAACATGAGAAGAACTTCTCCGAGCTGCCGTTCAGAGTGATCAACGCAAAGACATTTCCTGACAGGCCGAAGATCTGCGCGTTGCGCGGGCCAAGAGTCCTGAAAGCTAGATTCAGCTAGATACCCGATACCCCTGAAAGGGATCATTTGCCACTATTCGCTGCAACATGGGCAAAACATTCCGGACGTGAGAAGGTAACTGCAGTTCGGATCACTCCCGACGCAAGGCTTGCACGGTTCGAACGAGGAATCGGAATCGGAGTAGTTAGCACCAAGTTTTCTCGGAGGCAAGAGCCTAGCATCTTCAGATTTACCTACCAGTGCCTCGCATCTTCCCAACTGCAACCGGAGAGCCCACGATGATCAACTTCACACATCGCAATTTCAATTATTCCCACACCTTCGACACTCCAATTCAACCAGCTTCTGGAATCCGCGCCCTTCCTCTGCACAAACGCCAAGGATCCAGTGGCTGATGGCCACCGCGACGCTGCAGCAGACAAGCACGCGGAACCTCAGATTCATCTGTTTCTGAAGCAGGCTACACGACCCACCCTAGCCTCGGAAAACCATCATCACCGTGCTTGACATCCGACACGAGGCGAGTTTGAAATAAGTTGGAAGCGAAACCTTGCAGGTTCTTGCATATCTTCAATTGTTCCGCTTGTGGGTCAGCAACTCACTCTCTGACTCCAGCTGCAAGCACATCCCGCCTGAAGTGGGTCAGAGGAGAATGAGATCCAGAGTCGAAAGCCTCAACATGTAACGTGCAATCCCATGATTTGGGGCAAGTGGCACGGCTGTGGAGCCATAGTGCCGCTCACCTAAGCACAGATAAGCTGTATGACCATGGCATCCTACCACGTCGTCCAGACAAGCGGTCAGATGCCCATTTAAACGCCGAACTCGCACTGCAAAGTCTCCTGGACACCTAGGATCACCGTGTACTTCAGGTGAAAGCGGCCTGCACTGATTCCGCGCATCTTCATCCCGCATTAGGATGTGGGACCAGTATGGACCAGTGGCAAGGTGGCCCCACTAAGCAGAGCAGCATGAGATTGTGCTGGAGGTGGTCCCAGCCTGAATCCCACAAAGGTTCCAAGGAGGAGGGCAAGGCCGCGCAGGGTCCGCTGCTTTCTCGGCCCAATTACATAAGAATCGTGGATTGCTTTTTCAACTGGCCTTTTCTGGGTTGTGTTGTTTGAAACTTCAGGTGCTGGCTTCAGGCTTCGGCATTCGATTTGTTCACAGCGCCGCCATGTATGGGCTTGCCGCAACTGCCAAGTAAGGCGAGGATTCTGAAATGAGGGAACCAAGTGAAAACTGAAGAGAGTGAACGACCGCCCGGCCGAATCAAACTTTTCAAGCAGGAAGTAATCCTGATGAGGGCCATGTAAGGCGGATATCTCTATCCACGGCAAAGGACACGGCCTCACCCGCCCACCGGCGCGCCTCCATGGCCGAGCGAATGGCTGAAAAGCCGCCAGGCAGTCAGAGGGCTGGACAGGGAAGTTGCGCGCCACGGGTGCCTGGTTTGCAGCAAACCGCTGAGCGGGCCATGTTAAAGAGTGATGCATCTATCAGGTCAGGTTCAAATTCAGAGACTCCTCTCACTATGCCAGGCTGCCATGATGTACCACAGCGATTCCGCTACGTTGGACATAGCTGCAGCTACATGCGATGCAGTCTTGAGGCACGTGCAGGACACCATGTCTATTACCTAGCCAGATTTTGCGCACATGCTCTCAAGAATTCATCACATTTCCAAGAAGCCAGGCATAGTAGCGGCTCAAGGCAGAGGGCTCCATCTGGGTGTGGAGGTAGACCTGACGTTCCAAACCAAAAGCCCAACAGGCCCGGATTTCGCTTGGTGGTCCAGCGACACTCTGCAATCGTGAAACATCTCGTGGTCTGTTTGCTTCTTGGATTTCGGGAACCGGGAGTTGGGGATACTTTCAGGCTTCAGGCGCTTGTTTCCTGCATAGGCCTGTGCCTTCGAGCTTACAGGGTGGCAAATGTGTTGGGGCAGCTAGGGACAGACATGGCACTGTCAAAACATGTACAAAGGAACAAATCTGCTACGAAATCCTACGAATCAGCGAAAGATGCGAAAGTAGTGCGCGCTCGCAGTGGGCAACCTGGGGTGAGCAGAACCTCCGAATGCCGCCGAGCGCACCAACAAGCACAGCAGGGTGGTCGCCAGCACCACGGGGCTGTCCAGGGCGATGTGGGACGCCATTGGTTGAAGCTCACTCTCGTGAAGAGTCGAGAGTTTTGTGGAAAGCCTGCTCCCACCAGTCCGTCATCAGGGCTGAACCATATTGAAGCTCGTGTCGTGAAGGCTGAGCTTTCTTCGTGCCTGAACGTGTCAACCAGGACTAGGCCTAGCGTCCGAAGTTGAAAGCAGTGACCGCTTCGACAGGAGTTTTTGAGTTCGCAGCTTTCGCAAAGATACTGGCAGCATGCTCACATGCGAAGGGAAGATACAGACGCAGGGTTTTCGGATTAGCTGAAGAGTGAGCATACCGGAACCACTCATGGCATGGTTGCAAGCATCTCAACCGTGCATCGCTTAAGTCTCATGAACGGGGGTCGCTATCTCCGGGTGCAGTCGAGGGCATAGGGCTACACAGGCTTTGACGTTGTTAACCCGTATGTAAGTCCCAGCTCCAAGAATGAATGAGCGGCGGCTTGCCATGGCAAAGAACGTCGGATGAATGCAGTTGAAGCTGGAGAACGAAATTGGCATCCGCTTCACAGGTAGAGAGGTTCAAGGGTGCGTTGCAATATGTTGCAAAAGTTGAAAGTGAACAACTAGCATCGGCACGGGTTTTTGTAGCCTTCGCCTCGACAACGAAGGAAAACAACCGCATGCTGCGGCAGATGACAGGTGAAACCGCGAACTCCGAGGTGTTCAAATCACCTGTGTTCACATCTGGGCGCATCATGTCTATCGGCAAACCCCGTAAAAGATGTTTCGGCGCTCACACTCGGACAATCCAGGCGAGGCATGTGGTTCGAGGTCTGTGTAAAATGTTTAGGGGGAACATGATCTGACAACCGCCTCAATCATCATCATCGGCCACTGCAGCTTCCTCCCGGACAGGTTCGCGATTCTTCTAGATTCCAGAATACCCCTGAGCTCCTGCTGCATAACGCTTGCAAATGAGACCAAGGATTGGCCCTTTGGTTCTGTAGACTTCCCGCGGAGAATCTGAGTTGCTGTGTCGCTGCTTGCCTCCCCGACTTCTGCAACAGTCTACGCGGATCTTGAGGGCGTCGAGGTGCTTGCAGGCCCCCCGACCACACGCCTGCGCAGCCTCGTAGAGCTTTGGAATGAAACCAGGCCTGTCGGTCCGCATGCGGGGTTTGGCCGTGTGGTCCAACCTGAGCTGAAGATCATGGTTACAAGTTAAGACCGGCTCATTCGTGCGCAAAATCTACACGCGCACCGTTCGCTCATCTAGCACTTGCTACGCTTTCATGGCTTGGACAGGCGGGTACGCTTCAACGAGACGTGCGTCCCGGGGTTCTTCCTTGTCGGCTCTCAGTCTTGGTGGGGCCCACGGTCCCACGGTTTGGCTGTGACACCGAAATCAAGGCGAGGAAGTGGCTGCAAACCGCCAACATGACACCACGCAAAGTGCCGATCGGTTCGAAAGAAATGTACAGGACTTTACCTAAGCAGCCCTGGGGCTGGATCTGCGCATAGGCTCCGAGCGCCGCTGCCACCGTCCTCGAAGAAACAAAGGCCCAGAGTGGCTCCGCAGGATTTTGGAGGACTTGGTGCCTGTAAGTCTTCTTGTCCTCAATCACGATGTGTTCCTCAGCCCTCAAAAACCCCTCAAGTGCTTGGCAGGGTCCGCCATGCCAGCCGGGAACATTCCTTGGAGGTGGCCCCCGGCGTGCGTAGCTCCTGGAGGAGTTAATTTACAGCTCTAGTCTGTAGGGCTAGTGCAGTCGCAGAGCATGGACAGTTCCTTCATGACTCAGATACACAACCTGGCACCTTCGCAACAAGTTCATGCAAGTCGCTGGGGCCGGACAACTGCTGCAGAAGAGACTGGGAAGTCTTGGCAAACTACCGCTGGCCATCAGGGCGGACGGCACCCCGACGCTCCGAGATTTCGTCGAGGGCCAAAGCTGCAGCCTCTGCTGTGCTGAAGCCCCAGCGCTCGTCCTCATTCGTCGTGGAAACTTGTGCTCCCGGATTGTGCGACCTCTACTCAATCATCCAGGTTTTGTACTTGTATATACATTCATGCATGAGCACATGCCTGACAAAATGTAGAAGAAGATGCGAACACTCAATGAAACACGGGCGTGCTCGTACACACAATGAACAGGTGGCTTCGGAGGTAAGAGAGTCGCGGGTTCACGCAGTTGTAACTGGAAGCACCTCGAAGTTTGCATGGCGTGACTTCTTGCAATTTCATCGGAGGTGACTTGCTGCAGAGTACGGGTGCCGATTATGAATGGAGCAGTCCTGGAAGTCGGATTTAGTGCCACACCCGGGCAAAAATACTGCTAAGACGAAAACCTCACACGCAGAGAGCCGCCTTAAAGCCGTAAGCAGCCAAGTCCTCGCTTGCCACAAAATCATGACCATCAGTCGCTTCCAGCTCGCGCGTGTTCCCGAGAAGCAACGGCTTGCGAACCTCACAACATCTCGCAACTCGCGAGTGACCATAGATGCAGACAACACACAACACAACTGAGTTCAGCTGCACGACGAACACCTTGATAGCGGCACTCCGAAATCTACAAGAAAATCTTGGAGAAAACAGGGGTGGCATGCTCTGCTGGAGGCTTCGGCTGGCACATCAGGGTGAGGGTACCTCAAGGAGAACAAGCACGGTCCTTTCCGACTCTCATAGCAATAACAGTGAGCCAGGTATAATCCACGTACATGATGCATTTTCCAGGCTAGATGTTTCGAAGCCTGCATGCCAGATCACAAAGGATTAACCCAGGCAATCCTTACTTCATGAAGGCTTCGACGCCTTGCAGCATCAGCGGGTTCGTTGACAATTGACAAATACCCGAGGCACAAACCTGAGGATGCAAAGGCCGACACATGATTCGTACTATCAGACGAGGCACCACAAATACCGGGCGGGTGCCGGATGGTGGGGTCAACTCCACGCGCCGTATCCTGAGGTCTCTCCAACGACTCAAAATTGCGGCAAGGATGTAAGTCTTCGGATTTGAGTTCGGGGATTAGGGCCCTGAGCATGTAAGAGTCAGTGGCAGACTGGGCCGTGCTGACATTGAACCTGTTGGAGCTTCTGGGGAAAGAGAGCGCCAAGCCTAAGCCCTAAACCCCAATCCGCAGTGCACATCGCAGCCACCCAGCTTGGAATCGCGGATACGAACCACCACCAAACAAACAAACAAACAAACACAAACACACACACACACACACACACACACGCACACACACACATAAACGGCTCGGGCCTGAGGGGAACCCACTCAACCGAATGCGAAACTCTTCAGAGGCTCGAGAAACAGCGAGGTTGCCCTGTCAGGCCCGGGTGCAGGTGTCACGAGTGACAAGGCACGTCATCTCACGCATGCCTAAACCCTACGTAAACTTCCTAAACCCGAAACCCTGAACCCTAAGGCAAAGCTTGACCTCCACGTAACGCTCCCCACGAAACCCTAAACCCTAATCTCTAGACCCTTAACCTGAATGCTTTAATCCACAAGGATGGCAAACCCCAGACCGTAAAGAAAGAAGCTTTTTTTTTGAAATTTACATCGTAGCCTCACATTAAACTTGGGGATGTAAGGGTTAGTTGGCCAACTTCAAATCTAAAAAAGATGCCTTGCCGAACCCCAAACCCTTGAAGCAGATCTTGGTTGGCAAACCTCGAAGCCTAAATACGAGACGCAGGTCGCATGTGGCAAACCCCAAAGCCGACAGGAGGGTTGGGTTTTGTTGGGTGGCAAACCCAAGACCCTAAAAGGAGATGTTGGTTGGCAAGCCCCAAGCCCGAAAGAAGATCGTTGACAGCAAACCCCAAACTCTCAAAGACTAAGACGTTGGTTGCCGAACCCTTACCCGGAAAGGGAGATGTTGCTTGAAATATCATGCAAAACCTCAAAGGAGATAGTGGGTGACAGATCCAAAACCTTATGTAAAATCGTGATCGTTGAAGGGAGATGTTCATTGTCGAAGCAAACGAGTGAATCGTCTGGATGGTAATCATCTGCGTGGCAACCCTCAAGCCCAGCGATGGCTAACTCGAAATTTCACACTGCAGAGCTCATAAGATGAAGACCATTGGCCTCGACAACGGATCGCCGGACTCCGAGACGGCTGCCATTTCGCCTCAGTGGTGCCGCTCTGCTTCGAGCACGATGTTGGACTGTCTTACGGTGTGCCGTTCTGAAGCTGCTGTCGAGAAGTACACTAACCGTGTTAAGCGGACAAAACCAATTGAGCTATTGAGAGACTTTGGCCACAGTTGTTTTACTAATGTCAATCACGATCGCCAGCACGACGTTCGTATTGACAAGACAAGATATGAATCTGATTCTGCACTGCTGTGCCAATGACAAAGCGTTCTGACCTTCGAGGGCCTCCAGCCGATGGATCTGCTCCGCTGCACCGTTTGCTTTTGGTTCAGCTGAGGAAGGCCGCTCGGACTCTGCTGGCGATCACGTCTACGGCAGCAAACAGCCTCCAATGCTTCTTTGACCTGCCACTGTTCAAGTAGGAGCCGCTTGACTGCACAATCGCAGTATATCGCAGTACTGGCTCTGATCCTTTCAAACAGCCTTGGCGCATGCTCGCCGTCGTCTTTTTTTGCTCAAACAGCCTGCAACCAAAGCACGGGCGAAGCGCCACGTGGCGTCCACCAGGATTAGGTGTC
The DNA here is from genome assembly GCA_905221615.1 of Symbiodinium sp. CCMP2592. Lineage (NCBI taxonomy): Eukaryota > Dinophyceae > Suessiales > Symbiodiniaceae > Symbiodinium > Symbiodinium sp. CCMP2592. The sequence continues at coordinate 478,294 of CAJNDT010001358.1, read as the reverse complement.
GCACCTTCGCATCCAGAACTTCCTCCGAGCAGTCAGCACTCTTTCCTCCAGCCCACTGCATCCGCTGCGAGTCGGGCCATCGTCAGAAATGCAAGCCCTGCACTCCTTCAGCGGGCGCGCACCGGGTCCAGGGAAAACAAGCAGACAGCTTTCGGGCTCCCTGTACCTGGGCCGTTCCAGGCGGGGTCAAACGAGGACGTCTGTTACGTGCCACACTCTGACACATCTCGGCCGCTCGGAAGGACTTCGGACTCATGGCGAGACCGCGACATGCTAAGACCAAGAATCTTATGACGTCATGTTCTGATACTTGCAGCTCAACTTCATGCTAATTTGCCGACGACAACAAACCTCTGGCCAACAGCAGCAAAGGAGCAAATGCTCGAGCCCGATGGGCACCTCTGATGGCAGCCTCCGCGTAACATGCTGCCTCCCAACGGGTTTTGATTTTCAAATGTCGGATCAGGCGACTTGCGCTAAGGATCACGAAAAAAGCCAAGCCACGCGGCTTTCATCTCACGTGGTGAGCATCCTATGAAAGCTTAATTCCTATCATCCCCAGCCAAGGCCTCACGCCACGGACGCAGCGTTCCAGTATCCAGGCACTCTGGTGCTTCTGCCGCCGCTCCTTGGGGTGCCGGAGAAGCAGCACCTCTGTAGCTGCGCGGCCGGGACATTTGGGGTCGAAGAGCTTGCATTTTCAGCTGCATATTGCCTACATGATGCTGCGAGTGGATTTGGACGACAACTGACTGGGGATTGGAGGTCGGTCCTTATTCAGCCATTGAACCCAAGATCGGCAGCTTCATAATCAAAGGTGGCCAGGTACTTCAAAAGTCAGATCCCGCAGCCCAGAAGGTGACAACAAGCCTCCAAGACACAAAAGCAAATCTGGTGAGTCACGCTCTCCAGACCAGGAGGTAGAGCCAGTGGTTCGGATGGAAGACTCGCACAAATGCCTCGTGAGACGAGTGGAGGCTTTTTGTGTTGAGGCTTCAGCGGCCAGACCAGATTCTGAACATCGAATTCCGCACAAGATCTTGGCCTCGTATTCTCGCATACCCAAGAAAGTTCGAGACAAGAACAACTGCAGGCCTCCCATCCACATAACAGCTCTCGTACCACCTCCAATCCCCTCACAGTAGACATCGAAACACCCGCCCAAATACGCGGCCCAGACGCAGGTGCGCACAGGCCGCCCACAGCCCCCGCACATGGGCCGGCCAGCACGGCCGCTTCCAGGCCTTTTCTAACATGGCTTCCTCAACAGTGGGGCAGGGCCTGAGGGGGCTGATGCAGGATCTTGGACCCAGCTCTCATAAGATCCGAGAGGCGGGGAGAGGTCCGAGTCGGCTTCCAACTTTTTCTGGGATTCCACGGTGTGGCTGTCCTCCATGTCGTCACGCCTGCCTCGGCGCCAAAGCAGATCCGGTTTACGGCCGACTGCCGGCTGATGATGATGGGGTTCCGACTTGTGATGAATTCGGAAGGGTGCCAGACCTGGACCGCTGAACAGGGTGGGAGCCTGCCCACGACTCTACAGAAACGCTCGGAAGCTACCAAGCAGTCCGCGCGCATGCTTGAAGCTTGAACTCCGGACCCAAAGCCTCAATGTTGCTAGTGCTGTCTGCGCTGTTGACATCGAGCTCATGTCGTCCTTTTGTCTACATGGTCCTGTGAATATCAAACCTTGTTGACAGGCACATCCAGTGGCTTCCAAAGCCCAAGCTGCACAGCGAGGAACGGCACAAGTCCGAGCCAGCCAGTTGGCAGCGGAAGCGGCGGTCGCGCCGCCGCGGCACAGTCCATGTTGCTGCTTTCAAAGAAAGCTGTTTCGGAGTTCGGGGTTGGGGGGGTATGGATATGGAGTTGGCTTCCTTTCCGGCTAGTCAGTCTCTGTGTGGGCAGCTAGGTCGAGAGCCTGTTGGCCAGCTCCCACCTCCGCAAACCTCCCCTGTACGTGTACTCTGAAACAAGCATTGAGTGTCAACTTTCGGCTCTTAAACTGATACCCCTAACGCTGGTGCGCTGAGTCGAGTCTGGGGCTGCAGTCCATTAGTGGCTGCTCTAAAACATCCTGGCCTCGGCATGAGCACACGGCAAGCTGGGCCGTGCAAGGATTGGTTAACCTCTTGAGCCCGAGCGACACCAATTGCTTGCTGAGCTGCGGGCATGTGCTTCTTGAATGGCATCGCGGCTGGCGGAGAACATGCCAACATGCTTTATGATGGACCCTTTGCAAGCTGTTACCAGTACCCGCATCTGCCCACTCTTTCCCCATACCCTCCCAAGGAAAGCGGACTACAGCTGACACGATGAGTCAAGCAAAACCTCAGAAAGCCATTGGGTGATGCGTTGTGCCTCGGTCTCGGTCGTGAGCAAGGATCCATCTTCCGCCTGGCATCCGGCCCGGGTGCTGCTCGCGACAACAGACTCTCTCTCTCTCTCTCTCTCTCTCTCTCTCTCTCTCTCTCATATGGACTTTCTTTCGGAGTCTGCTTTGATCCCAGATGCTTCTGCCAAGACAGCATACCATTCAACCAAAGCGCGCTGATGCGCACTGATCGTAGGAGTTGCTATGCAGACAGCCAAGCACAGCGCGTGATTGGTTGACCAACTCAAGCCCAAGTCAATCCGTCGAACCCGGGTTGTGGAGGGGGGGGACAGTGTGAGGGATCTGTTTCTTTACTCCGATCCCCCCGACACAGCTTGGAAAAGATCTCCTCCGTTTTGCTTTTCGGCCAGGCCGCTTCCTGCCTTCACCGCACAGTTCTATGCTGTCATTCAAGCTCCAAGCGGGCACAATTTTCGAAGATGGCCCTGGGCTTTAAATCGCAGATTTCGGGCCAGGGCAGAGGGAGGTGTTCAAGCAGCCAAATCGCAGCAAACGAAGGCGTCAGAGGCCCCCGGGTCCAATGAGGCTGTTGATGCTGCCTTTGGCCACACCTGCGTTACCTCCCTCTGGATAGCCACTGAAATCCTACTGTACCAGCAGTACCGAAGATTATCAAGGGCTGGCCCTCTGCAGAACAATCAGAATGGAATCTAAGGAACTTGTCACGCATATCGGCGGGGCGCTCATCACAGCCTATCCTTCTGCAAAGTCCCAAGCGATAAGCGCGGAATGCTCTTGCCCAGAAACGCGAACCACCCATGCGTCTTCCTCCGCCCTCAGGCCCTCAACGAACCTGGCATGCTCCACCCAAAGCACCTGCATCAGGAGCCCTGCTGCACTGCTGGAAGCGCCTGGCCTGACCGAGCCCCGCTGAGAAGAGAAGCCAACACAGATTGATTATACAACTCCTGATCGAAAGCTATGGAATTCTGCAGCTCTTGGGCTTGATGGTACCATGCACTCCCAAGCATTCTCAAGCCCTGACCGAGGCTCGAACGTGAAGCCCCCCTCACTTCCCACGGACCTTGGCCACGAAGGAAAAGGACAGCAGTTGCCACGACGCTCTGAGCTCCCTGTACCCCAACTCTACGCCTGGTAGCAGCGGAGTCTCAGGGACGTACCGGCGGAAAGCAGAACCGAGGGGGACGTTCAGGCTGGAGGCGGGGGCCTTGACGCTGAGCTAGAGGCTTCGTCTTCGGCCGACGGGGCTCGGAACTAGAGTGTGCAAAAATCGTACCTGCTACTGCGCCGCCAAGCCCCGCCTGACGATGTCGGTCACGCATGGTGAACCTGAGTCAGAACAGGGCTGGTGGCTTCTTTCAGCAGAGGTAGGCAGGCAGGGTCTCTTCCAAAGGTGGCCAGGGTCAAGGACCACAAGCTTGCCATATCTTGCCATACAAGCACCTTTTCGGCAGCGAATCGTAGAGTCCTCGACTGGCCTTTGCTACGATTTCCTACACGGCCTCGCAGACTTGTGAGCGAAGCTTCGGAAGGGACAGGCATTAGTTTACCAGCTTCCGATAAGCACTGGCGAATGCAGCAAAAAACGCGGCTTCGTCTGCTGCGAACTTCTCCACCTGGGCCGCTGATTACGCAAAAGCGCCTGTGGGTTTCAAGTTTCGGACGCAGAGCCTACAGTCATCCCAGCCTGACTGTGGAGCCCGGGGTCGAAAAGCATCCCGATGTCCGAGGGGAGCAGATTCAACGGCGAGCTCTTCTCGCTCTCTGCTCGCTCCTTCCACGGTCCGTTCTCTTGGCTGTCTTCCCTTTACAGTCTGGGCAGGGTCCCAACTTGTCGTGACGAAAGCAACGCAACTAGGCCATTCCCTGCAACATAAGATCAAGCCCCGAACATCCAAACCTTCGACACTCAAACAGCACAGAAAGCGGGAATCGGGACTCGGGAACCATCATCTTCTTTCCGCCGCTTGCCCACCTGGTCCACTTGAACCTTCCCAAATACTGCCGCCACGCTTTGACCCCGCTCGATCCACTTGTACCACTTGAACTTTCCGTTTTGCACCCCTTGCCCCAGAGTCACTTCAGCCACTTGCGCCACTTGTGCTAAAGCCACCCCTCGGTGTGACCTTCCCTTTCCCGGTGCCTCGCGCACTTTTCAGCACGGACTGAGGTGCCGGCCCGCGAAACCCAAACCCTGACCCTCCCTAAACCGTAAACCTGCACCCCTGAACCCTCTGAACGCTATGAATTCAAATCCCTAGACGCTTTCCAAACCCAACCCAACCCGAATGGCGTGAACCCTAAGCCCAGGCAAGTGGCACAACATCCCAACACCTCCCCCCCCTCCCGAAGTCGTAGCGCTATGCACGTGTCCAACTGGGGCAAGATGACCCTACCAGTTGAACACACATGGAATAGCGCTATGCAGAATTCAAGCGGTCAAGTGCGTCAAGCGGTATGTTGGAGTTAGGGGTTGCCGAATCCCAGGACAATGAAACCGCAGAAGGCATGCCGAAGTCAGAAGCACGCAGGGCGAAAAAGTTCAGAGCAATCTCTGCTCGTTGCCGACTCACATGAGGCCCAATCCACTTTCCAGAACTCATCCTTGTAGCGCGTTTTGGGCTTCGGCATCTTCTGCCGCTGCTCCCAGAGGAGGACCTCCCAGACACAGGCAGCAGGCACGAAGAGCAGGCACCCGAGAGACAGACGGCCAGTGCAGGTCTGCTGGCCCGGTTTCCTGTGCCTCCCGGAAGTATTCGTTGTTGAAAGCTGCCGGGCTCTCTGTAAAGGGAAGCCGCCGGCCCTGCTCCTGCCAAAGAACAAACAGCTCGGCAAACACTCCACAGCGCGGTGAAACGGACCCGCCAGAATAAAATTAGAAGGAAAAACATGAAAAATCAGCACCACAAACTCAACGAGACTCCGGAACCTGTAGAAATTCGGACTTGCTGGAGACTGAAAACCCTCAGCAGACCCTTGTGTCCCGGGAGCAGGTCCAGAAGGCCCGGCCCTCCTCGCAGGGGGTTCCCGGAAGGCTGCAGATCACCACCGCACAATCATTCAATGAGAACCGTGACAGTGGTTCATGTCGGCAACAAGAAGAGAAGAGCAGGAAGAAAACCAACAATAACGGGATTAACCATCATCATCAGCTATATGATAATACGGCACTACGTAACACTATCGCCTGCCAGTAAGCTACAGATGTTGATATCTTCCCTCCTACCTAGCAAGGACGACGCCCCCATTGCAGGGTATGTTCGGGTAACTGCGGTTATTGCACAGTAGAACAAAACCAAGTTGGCCAGACTCAGCCAGACAATCGCGCCACTCAGTAAAACGCTCTTCTTAAGAAGAGAGAGCCCAAATGCTTCTCGCCCGGCATCGCGACATTAACACTCTTTGCATGCCATCTCAGACTCAGCTGCGGAACACCACACGAAAGTAGTGTAAACTGTGCATTGCCCACAACAAATTTCCAAATGTATCCTGCATCCAATTTATTAAGGTGTCAGCGTCCAAGCTCCATGGACTGCATGTACTGCCGACATACGGTCTTGACCACATCTGATAACGCTGGCTTGTGCTCTTGTGCGGTTAAGTTGCGCCTAAAGTCTACTAGTAGCAGCTTTCACAGCTCTGTTGGCCCAGTCGGGCCGCAGGTGAGCAAATAAAGACGTTATGCGGAAACTGCAGATCACAATGGTCAAGTAGTTCTAAGCAGGAACACAGCCCCACGAAACTGGCTTCTGGATGTGGGGTGATCTGCAGCTCGTTGACCGCAACCAAGACAATCGTTGACCGCACTCCTTGTCGAGGCAGTCTGGACGCACATCCAACAAGGACGTCCATCGTCCCACCTCGGTTCAAACCGGCACCTCTTCATGCACAAACTCTGCAACACCGGGCTGTGCCAGATGGTGCATGTTGCTTCGGGGCTCAGTTGGTCTTCCTTGAAGCACTTCATGCGTTCACGAACGCTGTTTACGAGAGGCCATCTACCGGAAGTCTGCGATGGGTGGAAGCTGCCTTCACCTGGACAGAATCGGGCGGATATGGCAAATCCTGAAACCGCATCCAATACGATGCAACCTACCACCGGTCATCAAAGTGGCAACACCGAGGACAAAAACGCGTGATGGATGTAAGCAAGGCGGGGCGTGTCTGCTTGCTCTGGCTCACACTTTCGGAGCCTGTTGTCTCCGGCGGCTAAGAGAAACATCAAGTAATAAGTAGCGAGCTAGAATCATCTCAGGGGACGAGCCCTGAACCCGCATGCAACTCCATTCGTGGTTTCTGCCGGGGCACAGTGTGAGCCCCAAGAAGTGCGACCAGCTCGGCGTCGGACATCCCAAGCTGACGGAAGTAGTCCCGGATCGCCCCGGAAGTCAGAGTGCCGTCAGGCAAGCGTTTGTCAGCATCAGGTTCCGTAGCATCCGACCTCCCGGTTTCCACGGATATCACAGGCCCTCCCATGGCCTCAACAACGGCAGCACCACTAACAGCAATGGCATCCGCCCAGCTCACCCTGCACCGTTGCACGATATTCTCCACGGCTGCCAGCGCAGCAGCCATGGACGGGCCGTAGTTTTCATCCCGCATCAATTCAAAGCGGATCGATCCATTGGGGCCCTGGCGGCGGCTGTCCCCCTGTCGACGGGTGGCTGCGTCATGGAAGGCCAGCCGCAACAAGCTTGGGGCAAGGACTGGATCTTGGAGCGTTTGCATCCTGGCAGCCTCCCGAATGCAGGCTGCATCACCTTCGAAAGCTTCAGCTGCTGGCGCGAACCCAGTCGCGACCAGCCAGTGCAACGCGTGGTCACGTCGTCGGAGCCCCGGGGACGGCGACGAAGTCAGGAAACATCTGGTGACCTCCCTCAAGCAAACTAGGCAGAGAGCAACGGTAACCGCGCCATGGCAGCGCTGCCCCATGGCTCTCACCTCAACTGCCCTTGTTGACCTCACTAATCGTTTTCCAGCGTTGCGAACTGAGGCAAATTACTTGCACGGCCAAACGCTCCAGCAACCGGATCCTCGCTGGCCTGTGTCATGCTGCCCGGTGCCGTAAGATAAAGCTGTAAACATAATCAGATTTGATATTAACAATCATCATCGTGGAAACTCTCGTGTCACTTTCACCAGGACCAGCCAAAGTGCCCACAAAACCTGAAACAGTTCATCGGGCGTCTGAATGTTTCAGCAATTGAATGCTACAGTGCCAGCATCAGCTTTCCCTCTGGGATCCAGACCCCGAGCGCTGACTGGGAGCCTTGCGCCAAAGAACAGGTCCACAGCACCCTTGGACATCGTGCTTGCCGGCAGTGCACAAGGTCTCTTGCCTGTTCCATGCCTGCTGCTCGAAGTTCCTCGTCGTAGTCGAAAAGTCCTACGAGCAAAGGCTTGAGGCTTGGAGTTTGGGGACTAGGAGACTGGTAGATATTGGTGCGCATGGCCGCATGTGTTCTCATGTGGGCTGGACTTGACATTCCCACTCAGACTACCCTCGGCAAGATTCCACACCGCTATGCCGCTCCACCCCACCCGAAGTGTTGAAGTTATTCCGGACTGGCTCTGAAGGCGCCCACTGTCCGGTTGAAAACCGGGATTACAGGATCAAGAAATGTTGGTCCGATCTGAACGAGCGAGGCTACAGCCATCCACTCGATCGACCAGGTTCATCGGTCATCGAAGTTGCGATGTCCATTCCCATGTCTGTGCCCTTGTGCCCATGTGGTGCTGACAACACTGACCGCTGGCTGCACATCATGTGCACCATCGGGACATCATGTCGGAGATGCTTGTGACGACAATCTCGCTGGTCCAGCCAATAAACTCTAACCCTCCACACAACAACGACTGATTCGACAGACATAGGCATCAGTCCTGAGCACCTACATCGTCCACATGGTACCTACATACCTCGTGTTGGCCTGGCACTCGGCATACGTACGGACCCGCATGCATAATCATACGTGCGTGAATTCATACATACACGCATGCAAACATGCCTACATACATGCATCTATGCATGCATGCATTCATCAAAACATGCGTGCGTGCATGCATACATTCGTTCATCAATGTATGCATGCATACGTAGGTGAATACATGCATACGAACACAAATGCACACACACACACACAGAGACGTCTATCTACACACCTGATTACATACAGACATACATCCATCCATCCCTGCATTCATCCATCCGGACAGCCATCCATGCGTGCCAGTCATGCATGCATCGGCCTCGCTTGCAAAACTCCATGCTGTGGATTCGGACGAGTATCCCCCTCACCTGCACCTGAACCAGCGGATGATGCCGCGCGTGCGGGGGATGCCTAGGAACCACAGCTGCCGACGATGACAACCCTTCACTCCGTCACAACCCCGTGAGACCGTATTTCTGAGCAACGGGCCTTGCCGCCTAGAGTCGCCACTTCGCGCCCTCAGTGCCCGCTTGCGAATGGCGTTAGTTGTGGTTAGTTCTCAGGGCAGATACCAAGAAATTCCAACCAAAGGCATCCTACAGCCTCATCCTGATGCAACTATGGCTTTTGGCGAGTCCCAATCGCGAAGTGGACACTCCACAGCAGCTGCCCGCAATCGTCGTCGCAGTCGTATCTCACATCAACTGAGAACGACTGCATAAGCGTTTTCGATCGCTGCCCTGCCAGGCCTCTCCCGAAACTACGCCTTTATGCTTCCCGGCTTTAGTTCGTACTTGGCAAGAGTGATCATGGCCTTTGGCTTTCTGTCTGGATGGTTCCGGGCTGAACATTAACCATCTCCACAAGTATCCCAGACCCGGAATGTGAACATTGGAAAGCTCTTGGGAGGGTCCACACCGTTGCAGGAAGGCCCAAAAGGGCAAACGGAACCTGAGCACAAGGACCTGGAACAGGCTTCCAGCTGTGGAGGTGGCCACGATCTTGTTTGCATGCAGACCAACGACATGGATTTGACGACGTTGTCAACAGTACAAGTAGCTGGCTGGGAGCCTTTTCCACGAATGCTGGATTCCAGTGACGACGGGTTGTTGCTGCCGGTCACGAACTGCCGCCCCGAGCTTTCGTTCTGGCTGCCCATAATATCAAGCAAGACAGTTACTTGAGTATGGCAGAAGTGTTCTTCAGAGTTCGGGGGCCAGTTGGAGACTCCACATTGCTACCCAAGGCGTCACGACCCGACTGGGACATGCAGTCGCCGGCCATGAAACAGTCTATGAAGTCTGAAGATGCATACCGGGGTTCAGGGCCTGCCATCTATATGCATAGGCTCAGTGGGTTGGCGACACCTATGTCTTGCTGCTTGGTGTACCAAAGGCAGCCTGACCACTGCTCGTTTTTGTTGACCCCTGTTTGCCGTCAGCCTGGCAACCATTAGTCGGAAAAGTTGTTCAGGCGAGGTTGTGGGTTAGGGCAGGGCTCTCAACGGCACTAACCCCCATTGCTGCTGGCTAAAGTTCATCAGGTCTTTGCCATGCAGTGACAAGCAGGGCTTAAGTCGGGTGGGACCGGTGGCACGGCAAATGCTGTCATCAGGTGTGCAGGCAGAACTCGCTAGCAAAGAAAGCGGCATCTCAAACAGTGAATTAAGGGCGACAGAGACCAGCGGCCTTGGGCCTTTCTCCTTCGGCATTGCGCCAGACTCTCCAGCAACGTACACCGATTCAATGATCTAGCTTTCCGGGTGTGACGCACTATTTGTGGGAACCTACGTCGGGATGCAAGCCTGCAGCAGTCTTCAGGGCATCGCAGACTTACGGGGAATTGGGACCCGTTGAGAACCTAGAAGCTCACATCCGTCAGGCAATCCTGCTGAAGCTGCGTCGCTGGCCACGGAGCACTGGATTTTCTATATGCGTTAAACCGTGCATCGATTCATGGGCCTTAACCAAGGTCAAAACCGTAATCCTGCAAGAACTCGTGCAGAGTGTTGCGGACTGGACGGAGTTTGGAGTCCTGCACAATTAACCAAACCTCCCAACAATGACGGCCCAACAATGATTCACCACCAGCTCCCGCAGCCCGAGCTAGGCAGTTCCCTCGCACCAGCAGATCACAACCCCTCACAAAGACCCCATGCGGCTGCCACAGCGCGAGAGCTGTAGACCTCGCTTGGAGACAATGGGTGAGGGTCCCGTCGTGCTCTGCTTATCCAGAGGCGAAAGGCGTCCGGGGAGCGGCCCAACCAGTCATGCTAGGAGAACGCTGTCGACCTAGTTCCAAACAAACTCCCCAACACCCTTTGAACTTGGAGCTCGTTGCTACTCTCCACTGCAGTCAAGCGGATTTGTCAAGTGCCTCGTCTCCGCATACACCGACAGTCTTGAAGCATCAGGACCCCACACCCTGCAAAGTTTCCCAAGCATCTTGGCGTGGCACTCAGCTGGACGTGGCCAGGGAGATATGCGCCAAATGTACGCATAGCCTCGGGTTTCGAAGAGGAGTGGTCTTCGACCGCTGAGATTGTCTCAAACGGCATTAAAGCTCTGTTTAAAACATCTCAACAATGCCCCCGCATGAATCCGCGAATTTGGAGTGCACCTCTTCAGCTTCTGCAACGAAAGAGACTAACGTTGACCTCATTTGTATAATCCCCCCCTCAATTACAAAACCCAACCCCCGGAACTCAATTATAAACCCCCTCAATTACGAAACCCCCGCAAGCTTTAGAAACCAAGCGCCGACGGACCCCCGTCAATAGTCAATCCCCTCCACCCGGGGCCAGCAAACAATCACGGGGGGGGGGGGGGTTCATAGGAAGTCAACATTAGGCGTGGCGGACGAAAGCTAGCACTGTTGACGACCTGGGAGGCACTCAAATCGTAGATGAGCCCCATCCGAATTGGCCAAGCAAGCAAGACATTGCACGAGCTCCAACGCAGCTTTCTTCCACGCCTTTTGGCTGTCAGACCCTCAACCCTGTCCGTCAGTCTTGACTCGACGGAATCCGCCTCTGTGCAAGCGGTGAACCAGCCGCATGAGTCCAAAACGGCCAAGCGGCTGATCTCCACAGCTCATCTTGAATGGTTCCTGTGCCGAGATGGCGCACATGTTACTGGGCAAGCGGACGGACACGACGAGATCGAACTTATCGAATTGCAAGCAAGAGTGTGTACAAGATTAATAATGATGCCGCGCATTCCAATGAACCCGCTCATGAACCTCAGTTGGGAGCAGTTCTGGGATGCCGGATCTCAAGATCGCACAGACTACAAAAGCACAGCTTCCACGAACATATATAAATGTAAATATAAATATACATATATATATATATATATATATGGCCAAGAAGGTCCCTGCCTTGGGCAGCTTCATCAACCTAAGCTGGGATTCTGTCCGCTGGCATTGATGCAGACCCATGGCACAAACTTTAAAAGCCTCCTTAGAAACTGGAAAGCCAAGTGCGGACCCGGCCGCTTGTCGAAAGATTCGTCCGTGGCGAAAATGAAGGCAAGCACTCGGTTCCTCACACTTGGGTCACAGAAAGAACTTGAAAAAAATGTCGACGAGTCGACGGTTCCTCTACCAAGCAAGCTCTTGAGCCCCAGTCCCCCCGAAGGACCACTCTCCCTCAGCAAGACTGAATATGCGGGTGCTAATTCCTGGGCCGTCTGAACTCACTATTGAACCTCGGAATGTGCTGACAGATTCCCCAAGAAGCCTGCCGCACACACTCGTGACTATGAAACAATCGACGCCTGCCAGCATTGTGATTCGGCCAGTCTCAAACAAATCGCCATCCCCCAACACCCAATAGTGTTTCAAGCAAGCATCACATACGTCACGGACTCGGCGGACTCGCCTGGCTTAACCTTTGCAAGCGTTCCAGTGGTTAAGTGTCATCAAGTTAGGCCTGCTTGAAGCTACTGGCCTTGTTCATCCTTGCTTGCATGCCGCAAGAACACGCACGGAGCATCAGAAAGCAGGAGACCATGCGAATGGCGGCTTGGAGGTCTTCCTTTGTGACGTCTCCGTACCAATAAACACACCTCAGCTTCTTCAAAAAGGCTATGACACCAGCCCCGGCTTCGCCAACGACTGGCAACACTATCGACGGTGAAGTTCATGGTATATAAGTCTTCTGCTCATACCCGATGGAGACGACGATTGCTACTGCACTTGCTGTTAACGGCTTTCCGGCCTCTCTTCGGAGCCCAAAATCGGGTCATCATTCTTGTCGATGCCCTGGAACGAGCAGAGATGGAACCCTCCAAAGGCGAAAGCAGATCCGATGGGTCGGTTCCTAGGCCTGAAGCTCCGGAGCAGGCTCCAATATGTGCCATGGAAGGTACAGTACTCTGACTCTGAGCCCAGATCGCAGAACCAAAACTCTGGATTTGGATAAGGAAAAAGCTTTCCTAGTGGAAATCCGGAAAACTTGAAACTCTTACAGTACGACCCCGCGTCGTGCCTTCGCCAGCTGCCGCAGCACATCTTCGAGCTGCTCCGGGCTAGAAAAGAAATCGTTGGCCCGCGGATGGGCATACCTGCATGCAGAATCATCCAGATGTCGATATCGAAAGACTCCGTGGCAGCACGCCGCCAGGCTGCTCACTCCAAGTTTTTATGGCAGCGGTCACCTGGCCACAATTTGCCACGTGACCGTCAACAAATCCACGCCCTCCGGCAGCAGCAAACTGATCATGGATGAATCAGTTGCCTCTTCCTCGTTGCGTGCTTGGAAAGCGGCAGCATCTCGCCTTGATGTAGACTTCCGCTTCTCCTTCGCGAATGCACACTAAAACTCTTTCTCTCGCCACTGCAGGTGAAAAGGGCTCGGCCTTCTTTTTCTTTTCCTTCTCCTGCCAAGCCAAAACAGTGAGCCACAAGCGAAAAGCATTGCCGTCCATCATGCAAGTTGGGCGATGGTGGGTAAAAAGGGCGTCAACAATGGCAGGGGTTTGCGGATGCATGTTTTTTTTGCTCATCAAAGCTGGCTGCACAGTAGTCAAGCAGAGCTGCGAATCCTGGCCCTGAGGGACCCCTTTCTGGAACGCGCGGGCCCCATGCCCGGAGATTGTGTGGAGAGCTTTGCCTGTTCTCTCTTTGACACGCTTCATCGCTCCGATTGCGTGCCTGGCTCGCCGGTCGAACAGACACACTGGCGACTCTGTTGGGCTCCATGTGGCTGGACGACGGTTTTTGCTCTTCACATCGCGGGGACCCCGTGCTGGAGGCATTCAATGCAGGCCGCATCGCCCGCAAAACGATGCCCTTCTCCTCTTGGAACTCGTCCATGGTTAGGAGGCCTTCGTCCAAGCAGTCTTTCAGCGCTCTCAGGCGAGCTTTGAGCTCGACGGCAAAACGTTGCTCATTGCCATCTTCTGGCACCTGCGCTGCCGCCGGAAGGAAGGCCTCTGCAGGTCCTGGAGGGTTGCTGGTGACCGGTGGCCTCTGGCCGAGAATCGCCTCAGCTGCCCCAAGGAGCTTTTTGGAGGCAACACGAAGGTCGCCGGTAGAGGAGACCAGCGGTTTAAACCGCGCCGTCGCGCGGCCCGGCTGTTGGCCCGGCGTGAGCTGCTCTGCTCTTGGACCGCTCAATGGCTCACTGAAGTCGGCACCAGCAGAGCGGGGCCGGTTTTGTGCAGACCCTGGCATCCCCTCACCCTCGCTCAGACTGGAGCAATCGGAGCAGTCGCTAACCAAGGTTTGCCACGAGGGAGGGGAGAAGGACTCCAGCTCTGCAATAGCGTCTGCTGGAGCTTCATGCAGGGGCACGTGGCGCAATTCCACGTGGTCACCTGCTGCATCCATATGCAGGAGCAAATACAGCGGCTCCCGTGCATGGGAACTCATCGCACAACTTCCCTCCAGCACCCTGTTCTTCAAGAATGCAATCGACCATCTGTCCGCATCCACGAGCACGCCGATAATGTCACCATCGTCAACACTGCTGAACTCTTGCACAACCTTGCCATTGACTTGTAGCCCCGCAGGCATTGTCTTTGCCTTTAGACTTCTCCGTCCGGTGTTGTAGCACCATCCGCGCAAGTTGTGTCCGGCAACGAGTGCGCCCGCCTGCACCGCATCCGCAGTGACACCACATCGTAGCTGATCGCTGAAGTGGTGCACGATAAACTCGTAGAAGTGCTGGCCATAGTGCATGGGCTGACAAGACACCGCTGTACAGTGGTCGGCGAACTCGTCGGAAAGGAATGTGATTTCAGCACCTGCCACGCGCAAGAACCTGATGTCTGGATTGTTGCTGTTCCAAATTCCACGACACCGCTCCACTTCTGAGCCGGATTCGTCGCTGTCTAAGCCAAGCGCAACTCTTTTCTTGTGCCTGATCTTTGCTTCCAGCTTCCTCTGCTTTGCAGCTGCTCGACGCTGCTTAAAGACCTCTTGCTGGTGGCGCTGCTCCTGCTCCTGCTCCTGCTGCTCTAGCATTCGCTGCGTTTGTTGCAGCGTTTGCTGCTGTTTGAACTCTTCTGCCTCTGCCCTCTTGTCGGCTGCAGCTTCGATTGCTAGCTTCTGTCGTGCTTCCTCCTCCTGTTGCTTTTCGCGTCGCCTTTCGATCTCCCTGCGCTGCTTCTCCTCTCGTTGCTGTTGTTCCTCGCGTTCCCGGTCTTCCTCTGCGTCTCGCTTCTGACGCCGCTGTTCACGGAGTTCCTGGTCAAGCAAGATGATCCGCCGCCTCGACTCCTCGCCACCGACCTTCGTCGGGAAAGCTGGCAGACAGCCGGCAATGATGGCAACGGTCCACCCAAAGAAAGCCACGACAGCCTTGCTTGCCCACCGGACTCGATCAGGCGTCAAAGGCTCGCTGCCCGCGAAGTATCTTCGGCAGATGTAGTCAATCAGGCGAGGCTGCTCCAAGATGGCCTCCATGTCAATGTTGCGGGCGCGCTTCAGGAAGTCCACACGCACGACGGTGCGAAGAACATCGCCCCAGTCAATAACGGATGGAAGCATCGAAGACAGCAGCAAGTGGACGACCTCCATGACCCTCACCACCTCACGAGGTGGATGTTTCAGCTGTTTGACCTCCTCGATTTCTTTGTTGGTGATGTCCCGCAAAGGATGCAGCTCGGCCTCCTCACCACCGGCACGGCGAACTGCGGTGAAGACCTGGTCGGCGAGGGCGGGGGCCGCGGCGGGGGCCGCGGCGGGGGCCGCGGCGGAGGCCCCGGCCCTGTCAGCCCGACCGTGCATGGCTGGCCAGCTTAACACCGGCTACCGCTTTCATTCGTGTCAAAAGTTGAACAACATTGTCTGTTCCGTAGCATCCTCACACACACACACGTGTCCAGGACATGGCCAAAATCAGCTACGTTTCAGAGGATAGGGATTATTGTAAATTCTTCTTTCAACATGCCGTGAATATTCCACACATCAACGGGGTACCTTGCCAAAAGCCTCGAAGCGACCGTCGCCGCTGATTCTGCATGCGAGCACATCTAGTATTCAAAGCCATGATGACAAGATCGGAGTATGTTTGCTTCGCAGAACAGAATGCCAATGGGCTCTGCAGATGCTCTAAGATCACAGTGCCCACAGCCACTCCAAGCCCAAAGCCGCATTTGTCCCGGGTCCGGGACGATAACGGTCGCTCTCTACGGTGTTTTTGCTTCACACCTTTTTCCATCCACTGTTGTGCATGGCGTCTTATGAGAATGATAATCCCCATAGTCTATCATCCACTTTTCCACGGTAACATCTAATATTCCAAGATACGCCAAGTAGACACCAAGCAAAACACAACGAAGCGGACGGTATGGTGCAAGCACGCTCATGCTGTAAAAACTCGTGTACGGCATGTGGCTGGTCGCGATGCTAGCAAGCCCCGACTACACACAGTTCGATAACGACTTTTGGTTCCCCCAAATACTGCTGCTGCATCTTCATTTCGAGTATGATTAACCATCTTGCTAACAGCTCTACCTCTTCAATCATCTTCATGTTGAGTGCTTTCCACCAACCAGAATGGCAAATGTTTTCAGTGTTCTCTCTTTCTTTCTTTCACCTTCAGTGTTCTCCCTCTCTCTCTCTCTCTCTCTGCCGTGCCATCATCAAGTGTCTCGTAATGCAAGGGCACGAAATAGCAGGCCAGACTATCAGGAATCATAGCGCGAACGCTGAACCTCCTTCAAAACAGTGTTGACTCTAAGGAATCCGTCCTACAGTGGGACCTGAACTTAACTCGAAAGGTAAATGCTGAAAAACTGCACAGGCGTCTTCCCAAATGGTGACAACATGTGTCCTACATATTTTATTGCCTTAGCACCGGACAAAACCCTCAAATCAGATGTCCTTGTCAGGCTTGGCGTTGCCCGCGAACATGGCGTTGAAGGGATTCTCCGAACACCTCACATGTCAACATAACATTGTCACTTACAACGCTTATCAATGCTTTGCACCCAAGCCCCCGACATGCGGCATTGGAACATCTCACCTCGATATAATGGTTTGCCGCGCACTGCGCCTGCAGCATTCGCGGCTGTCAACTGTCAATGCTGAAGGTCTCAACATGCTGTCCAGAAGGCTGCCTCAGCGACTGCAGCAGCACACGGACAGAAACTTTTGATGGCTGCGGGTGGGACGTACACATGCACATCAACCTTCGCATCTCTGTGTAAACGAACTAGTACACCGCTCAAGCCGTAGATGGTGCGACAGCTCTACAAACCTCACGAAAATTTCACCACGCTGTGCTCCAGGCTTGCTTTGTTGCGGGCCTGCGGTGGCACAATGCTGCACGCACACTCGGCAAAAATGCCACCAATTGCTGCACCCCTGCAGTTCTAAGACTGTTCTGGAACTCTTTTTGCGTGGTGTCAAATCAAACTTCTTGCTACATCTACTTGCTGCCTGCTGCTACCACTACGACTAGCACTACGACCGAGCCACGACCACGAAGGCATATGGTCCCAGGCCCCAAACCGCCCAGCCTGGGGATCTTGCGACCCACGTGACCATTGCAGTCGTCTCGTCCGTCCACGTCTGTCGGTCAGCCAATCTCTGCAAGACACGTTCTCATTCGAGAGTACTGATTACGATGGCACATTTCCGACAATTCCCGCCTGCCCCCTTCAATGCCGTTTGTCTTCGATGCCGGCATCGCGAAACCTTACGGCTCAGCTGTCCGATCGCACGCAATCACTCAAGAGAGTGTTTCACGGCATTCATCTAAGATCACCACCAGCAGAAACGCGGATGGGCAACCATCCGACGAATGTTTCCGCCTTGCCCCACACATGTCTCACGTGCCACATGTGCCATGCAATACAACACGCACTGAATGCCTCGGCATGAAGACACCGGGACACGGTGACCATGGCGACCTTGAACGTGCCAATATGCCCCATTCCCGCTTTGGTTCAAGATCTCTGCAACATCGGTTTTTTTCTCGCACCTTTTTGCAACAGCTGTGTGAGGTTTTTGCGGCTGAAGCCCACAGTGCCGCACAGCAATAGCCTTCGCGGCCATATGCCTCACACACAACTGTCGCCCCGCAACGTAGGGCAATCGGAGGCGGCGGCGGGCAACATGCGGACGAGGCTGCCAGGATGCGAACGGATCTCGCAACCTGTGCTCACGGACAACACCGTAAAATGCGAGATAACGCGAATCGCTCTGTCCTCGGGCAAGCGAGGCGATTTCATGCAAGCCCCCGTCTCGCTTGCGCAACGCGGTGAGGCGAACCAGCGAGTGTATTTTTCACCAGGGACCTTTTTACCGACGTCCAAAGCAGCTCGGTCCCTGTGCAAAAGCCCAAAGGCAAGGCAACAGACTACGGCAAAGAGCGGCAAAAGCGGCGCACGCGGGGTGCATTCACGCCACACGGCTGGCGAGCGGGGGCTGGGAAGGCGAGTCGGCGAGGATGTCGCTCAGAGGTGGTAGCTCCCTGTCAACATTGGCCGTGCCAGTGAAGGGCAAAAACAACAGGCTGGCTGCAAAACAGCGCGCAGCTGCAAAGGAGAGGAGTGAAAGCAGAGATGGCGGCAGCGCGTGAGGGTGACGGCACAGACCGTGCCCGGCACCTTGCTAGCTTTGAAGCAGGAACTGGATTAGTGAGTGTCCAACCACACAACGAGCGCACTTTTTGGTCTGAGCCCAAGACGTCTGTCGTACAGGGTGCGTTCAGAACTGTCTCAAAAACTATTCACGCATGAGGACATGTCAACACGGCGCTTCAAGACAGGGAAATTTCACACCCGTCTTATCTGTAGTGTGACGTCCGAATCATGCTCGAATTATGACCACTTTGGGCCAAGCCTACTCCACCGGATTATACCGGGAGCTTGCGCAGTCAACCGAGCCGAGTGCGGCGACTCAAGGCTCCAGGCTGAGTTCTTCGATCGTAAAGCGGAGTGCTTTAGGTACTCTCGACATTCTGTGCGGCTTGCGCGGGCACATCGAGCACCTGAACGAGATTGCGATCAATGCTGTGATTGATCAAAAGCGGTTTCATACTCTTGGTCAAACAATCCGCAAGTTGTAAATGCGTCGGTATCCATCTCAACTCGTCGCCGTAAGGATGGTACAAGGCGTGCGTTAGCTCGTCCTCTTCCCAAAGTCCTTGGCGGAGTCCAGACATCTCTATGGCAAGGCGTTTATCCTCGCATGATTTTGGAATCGACGCAGTCAAGTGATCCGAAAGGGACCTGCAGTCCGTATACTGCAGGTGGAACATCGATCTCTTGGCGACTTCTTCCCAGTTCTGTGACCGGGGCAGTTTGCCGAGCAGTTCGAGCACCGCTGCTCGAATGCGGTCTCCATGCTCTATCGCATGTTGCAACGAGTAAGCCTCACACTGGAGTGTGGCGCGACAAACCCGTTTCATGGTGGACGAGGAAAACGAAATGAGGTGCATCTCATGCGTTGACGCGTTCTTGTCCACCGCCGACTGTGCGGAAGTGAGGTAGTGGAAACGACCTCTCTGCGACTTATGGTTTGCCTCTCCTGCAAAGGAGGCGTCGCAAAACGTGACAATCGCCAGCTCCCCTGTATTCCAGGGTAACTTAGCGCTGTACGTGATCGGCCTATCCGCATCTCCTAACGCCAGTGCTACTACGCGGTTTGCTTCACGGAGTGTATCCACCGTGGCTGTCGTAACACGCTGCTGCAGGGCATTCACCCTATAGGCAAGATCAGGTCTCGTGGCGCGAGCCACCCAAGCCAGCGATCCTATGACGGATCTCAACGCTGTGCGCTGGCCATTCGAGACTGGAGTCGTGCCCTTTTCAGACTTATGAATATCGATCGGGCGAATTGCACGCGTGTTGTCCCTACAGTTTATACTGATGGTCCCATCGGCGCTTTGCACATACTCGCGTCCGCAGAAACGGAACTTCTCAGTCTCTATGCGACCGATCTTAAACTTATCCAGCAGATTCTGGATAGCCGGCTCGCCTTCGGCGGTAGCAGCCCACAGGAAATCATCCACGTGGGTGCACAAGCAAGCACACAAACGACCACCTTCTCCTGTAATATAGTACAGGGCTGACAGAATTTGCGAGGCATTTAAGCCAAATTCGCGGGCACTCTCCTTTATGCGGAGATAAAGGTTCCGACCCGCGTCGGTCGTGCCATACACGGGTACTCGGGCAATCATATGCCCGGCTCGCTGAATCTCTGCATCGGGTACACCCTTAGGGTGTTTAGGAACCCGAAGAATGAGAAGGCGCTCAAGGGGTTTCCCTTGGAAGTATGCGTTCGTTATATCGGCTGCTTTGAGCCGCAGGGCCAATGAAACCGCCCATGAACACAGAAGGGCTATGCCTTCCGGCTCAGCCGTGGGGCTGTCTGCCCTGATATCCTCCTCATTCGAGATATGCTCGAAGTTTCCACATGCGACCAAGCGTGCTTTCCACTTGGGAGTGTATGCTGGCGTCCCCTTTAGGTGTTCATTCTTATCGGTGAGGACCCATTTGGTGGGGATACACACGTGGCCAGCCTTTGTGAGCTCCTTGAACTCCTTGTCTGTGCAAGGGACCACTGCGTTGAATTCAGTGTACTTCTGCCATTCAGTTTTCATGGCAGCATCCAGCCCCAGCTGAACTTCGACAGGGGCTTTGTGGTAATCCAGGAGCGAGGCCATGTAGCCAGCATCGACATTAGAGCCGATGGCGTCTTCCCCATCTGGGGTGAGAGCAAAGGCCTTGGATTCCGCCGCTCGACTATCCGAGGGCTCAGCTGCTGGCACAGTCGTGCCAATCGCAGCTGTGTGCGATGCTGCTGCCAGTCCGTCGTCTTCCTCAGGGAGTAGTGACACGGATGGGCTTCTGGCAGTCCGTTAGCACGTATGTGCTCGGCAAGTTTCGAATGCTCGAGCCATATGTGCTGGGCGATATTTCGCCTATGGCATCGCCGCCAACTGGCCTCCGAACACAACAGAAGTATTCGATGGAAGTCATCGTGGGCCTCGCTAATTATTCTAGCGATCGTACAGAGCCCTTGGTCTGTTTGCAGATTGGCTTCAATCCCGCCCCGATTCCTGTTGCCTAACTCGGGGGCGTGACTGTACACAACTCCTTTTGCAAAGCATGTGGCGGAAAGCTCATCACAATTGTATTGTGGATGCCGAACGCTGTACGGATGGCTCCTGCAATCTATGATTTCCTTAATCCCGTACTCATGGATGCGTTCTAGGAACGTCTCGATGGGAAGATCAGAGTGACCCATGGTGTATATCCCATCGCCTTTCCTGCCAAAGGTGTTGGGCGCATCCCTATATATGGGATAGCCTAAGTCCGACAAAAGCTGTATGTCATCTTTAGACAACTTGCCGAGATCACTCACCGTGTATGCGGAGAGACTGTATCGTTCTCCTACATACGGTGCGACCATGTGCACGTCCTTCGGGCGAAACTTAAGAACCTTGTTCTTAGTATCGTGGACGGTGCCATACATTGTCGTGTTTTGAACACGCACGGGGGTTGTACCCGTGGCTTCTTCCACCCATAGACCGCCTCCACGATACTCGCCCACACCTATAGTGTAGTTATGCGAGCCAGGAGTGTTCGCTAGGTCTCTATGGGCCTCTGCGCCTCTGTTGGTAAGCTGAACGCTACTCCACTGTGGGAGGTGATGACCGGCTTGCATGCTGTGATGCAAGATGTAGTGGTTGAGGTACATGGCAAACGACGGTCTCTCGCGCGTTGGTCCAGAAACTCCAACAAGACCACCGTGCCGATATACTCCCACCGCGAGGGCTATGCATCCGGGATCTCCATCATCTAGGAGCGGACGCGTGTAAGCCTCGCGTCGGTCGCGGTCATAGGCACGAAGGAGGGCCAGACACTCATCCGGGGAAAAACCCTGAGTATCTATCAGGCCTTTTGCCATGATCTCTACTTGGTCAATCTCTTCCGCAACTAGTGCATCATCACGGCCTCCTACTGGCGATCGCGACCGGGCGGTTTCGCCCGTCTTATCTTTGGCGCGAAACCTTGCAGGCGTGGATGGCGCTGGCATCGGTGTGCCGGGCATCATCGCTGGCGTCGATGGTGCTGGCATAGGCACATCGTGCGCGACTGCCGGTGTAAGCGGGGCAGCTGCAGCCACTGGACGTGGCGTCGCTGGTGCTGTGACCGGGTCTGCTACGCGCTCATCCTGGAACCTTTGTTCCGGTCCATGAACAATGGCTTCCGGAAGCACTGGTTCTCCTGCCAAAACGCGATGCGCTGCAACTTCAATTTCATCAGCCGGGCGCATCTTCCTAGCGTTCACAAGTACAGGGATATTCTCGTGTAATACCCAGTACGCATTCTCTGCCTCGCGTCCTATGACGCGGCTAACCGTGGACCACACGACACCTGGGCTGCCAGGGACGTTATCCCGACGGTAAATAACTAAATCACCAACCTTATAGTCAGTGTCTAGAGGGGCTGCATTACGCTGTAGCGCTTTGGCCACTTTGCGGGAAGTCTCTAAGTGCACAAAGGCCTTTTTGGCTTCCTGCCGTGCTCTGTGCCGAATGTAGTATACACTCGTCTCATCATACTTGGTGAACAATGTACCAAGGCTTTCGGATTCATCTAGCACTGAACCCGGCGTTCGAGGCTGCTTTCCCAACACGTGTTGTGCCGGGCTAAACCCTTGGTGCCTACTAAGCTCGTTCTTAGTAGTAACACTTTCGGTAACGACCGCCTCCATCTCCTCGATATTCGAGGGTTGAGCCTCCTGCGCGACTTTCCTGATGATGGCCTTAGCAAGTCCACCATGGCGTTCAACCTTTCCAATAGTCTGCGGGCTCTCAAGAGGGGCGTTTTTATGGATTATACCATGCTGTGCCAAATACTCTGAAAATTCTCCCCTGAAGTGCGTCCCTCTGTCAGTGGTTATGACTTTGGGATGTCCAGCCCAGCTGATCCACCTGTCGATCAGGCATTTCACACACTGGCGGGCACTTGGGTTACCACCCCCAGATTTCACGAGCACAACTTGCTGGAAGCTTGTTCCCATGTCAACTATATTGACAGCAGTATAGCGATTTCCATAGAAGTCTTTGACCTCTAGCGCATCCATACCTATCGTATGGTTGAACTCCTTAGGGAAATACACTATCGCCTGCGACAGGGTGATGCCTGGGCACTGGAGCTGTGTCCAGGCAGACCTTACACTTGTAAAGTCCGGCGGCGGCGATGAAATCCTTGCTCGCCCGGGCCTGCTTCAGGACCTGAACCAGGACTGCGTTTGGCAGATGGCCAAACGATCGGTGCAGGCGCCTTATAGCTACCCGGACTCGTTGCGGTAACGATCTCCACGCCGCTCGGCGCTCTGCCTCTGTATTCGGCGTTCCGGGGAACGGGAATTGTTCCAAAATGAGGCGTTCTCTTTCCTCGGGCGTCAGTGCGCCACCGGCATCATCCACCCCATCAGGGGCACCTCGCTGAGGCATCTCAGCATCGGGCACCAGCTCTGCTTCGCTGATGTCCTCAGGATCTGTGTCCTGGGCGTCGCCGACAAAGCAAGTTCGGCTAAACGCGTTGATATAGTACTCCTCAGAAATGGTACGACAAAGGTTCCAAAAGTCAGTACTATCCGTATCAACATAACTACGGGGTATATACCCGTAAGACTCTGACCATGCTTGGAAGGAGTCCAAAGCCTTTCCGATCTCTGGGCCTATGCCTGAGATATGCATGTCTCCTCTCAAGGTAACAGTGTCCTCAAGCATTGGGTAGCCGTTCGGGGTAACCAATATAACTGGAATGTTGAGGGTGTCAGCTACACACTCAAGCTCCAAACACAACTCCTCTGTGGAAGTCTCAAACCTGGCAACCACGAGGCCCGGTGGCCCGTTCTGCCTCTCGTTGATCACGCTCGCGAGGACCTGTGCCGAGGGTTCATGCAATCTAATCAGGTGATCAGCTTCTCGCATGGCAGCGTTGTACACGATTGCCTTTAAGACTTTGTCTCCCGCTACCATTTCGGTAAGGCTTGAGGTGAGGTACTTGGACTGGGCCTTGCTAAGCTTCTTTAAGCTAGCGGCTGAGGGCCCATAGGCTGCGCTGCTACTGTGGGGCAGGTCTTCGGGAGGATCAGGGCTTGGAAAAGAAATCTGGCTGGCTTGTCCTACCCACTCCCCACTGCAGACGGCCATGTATGCTTCGCGCTCTGCTCCGTCCTCATCCATGGGTGAAACTTCACCCTCCGGGGCTGTGCCCGGGCCGGCAGAGGAGGCGATGTGCGAAGCCCGCGGGTCTGTGCCCGGGATGTACACTGCACTCAAGGCATCTGTGTCCTCGATCTGGTGGGGCACTGTGGCCGCGTCGAACGCCAAGGGAAACACCCAAAGCGCGACGTACGCCCCATCCTCCGACGGTTCTTGCGTCGGGCATGCTTGCTCGGCTCCACCGGTTTCGGTGGGCAGCTTCTCGGAGTCTGACCCCGGCGGAAAGCATGCGCCTTCATACGTCCAGCTGGAGCCGTCGGCGGGATCCAGATGGGAAAACAAGTATCCTATGGGATCTATGTCCCGTAGCTTGCCCGTCGGCTTATACGAACGGCCTGTGTGGCGGGTGACCACTGTGCACTTTATGTTGTGCCGCTCGCTGAGTTCGTGGTGATTTCTATCACCAGCCCAGAAACGTCTCGGTGCATATGGACCGATCCAACACGCTGGCGCCTGCTTCTCGCGCATGACCTCATATAGGTCAGTCAGCACACCATCAGGGAAGTCCTGAAACACGATGCGCCTGTTCCACCCGAAACCTGTGTCGGGGCTAAGTGCGATGGCACCAACGTCGATGGCCAGGATCTTCTCGTCGATTTCGACGAGCTTGCCTTGCCCTGGGGGCTTCGGAAACTGACGACGGAACTCTGCCCATTCCGCGTCGTTCCACTCATCCGACGGCCTATCGCCGTGGAAATACCACCATGACTCTCTGGCCGTCATGGGGCGGTGAGGATTCTCACGCTCTGGAAACCTATTGTAACCAGCACTGCCTCGGAAGCGCGGTGGCTCCGGCGGCTCAGGCGGGCGCCTGCTGCCGAGGTTGGTCCTGGGTCCCGGTGGATCCCAGTCTCCCGCACCTGTGCCGTCGTCGTACTCGACCTCATCATACACGCTGTGCGGTGCCACCTTGCCTTTGCCCTTGCCTTTGTCGGGCTCGACATCCACCTCCGGCCGTGCAGTGGGGCGAGGATTCGTGCGGTCACGCTCGGGAGCTGTGTCCCGGCCTGCAGCACGAACGCGTTCTGGCTCGGGAACTGTGTCCCGATCCGCACGGTCACCTGGGTCGCGGACGCGACCCCAACGGGAGGTGCGCTGGCGCGTCGGAGCCTCGGACCTATCCCGAGGTCTAGAGTCCATCCGCCGTCTCTCACGAGTACGGTCTCGGCGATGACCCCTGCTCGAGGAGGAACTATCCCTCCGCCTGCGACGCGATCGGGAGCGGCGAGTAAGCCTCTTGAGCTCCGCCTCGGCCCTATCGGCTCGAGTCTCCGCGTCTTCTGCCCTCTCACGCATGTCCTGCAGCCGATCATACGCATTATCGCGCTGCCGCTTCACGTTGCTGAGGGCTTCTCTCAAGTCACTTATAGTGCTTTCCTGGCAGCGATTCGCATCGGTGAGGTCGTGGACCTCAGCCTCGAGCTTGCGAATCCGAGCCGACGACCCTGTCGGCGTCGCTGCGCGGTCCTGTGCCCCACCGGACTTTGCCGGCGGCGGTGCTGGCGTAGCCTTCGGCCTCTCTATGGGGGCCGCTCCGCCCTTGGCTGACGCACCTACGCTAGAACTAGCAGGATTAGCAGGGTTAGGACCCGAGCTAAAAGTAACCGAAGGTAGGCGTCCTCCAGGGGCTGTGCCCTGCGCGCGGTTCATCGCCGCAGTGAGCGAGTTCGGGTCGTACTTTGCCACATACGATGTATGTGTCTTGCCGACCAGCCCCATGCGTTGTGCAGCCTGATACGCGGTCTCGCCTGCCATGGGTGGCCTATCAAGGGGGCCTACCCCTGTCACCGGTGCCGGTATACGGCCCTCTGCAAGCATCTGCGCATGAAACCGCTCAGCATATGTAGGCTGATCATCGGGGCGTGCACACTGCGGCTCCACGACAAGGATGCACTCGTTATCCTCTGGTCCGTCTGTGCGGACAGCGTCAACGAAGTTCCTCGTGAGTTCCTGAACCTCCTGGGCTATGCCAGGGGCGCGGTGCAAACACTTGGGACACTGTCCTTTGCACGCCCTGCTGCCCATGAAGGGCCAACTATTCGCTGCACTCATGTGAGTGAGGCTGACGGAGCAGTCTGGCACGAGCTCCAAAAGCGCTGCATGGGCAAGGATGCCCGCCGCAACAGATCTATGTCTGTTGGCTTTGCAAACCACGTGCACGGCTATGGACCTGATCCCAGCGTCCTTAGCGTCAAGGACGTTCGCCACGATGTGCCTGACGTGGGCGATCAGGTTAGGGTGGTCCGCGTGCTCCCGAATTATATCGGGGTTCGACCCAACATGCTTTGTGCGGTCGCGCTGTTCATCGTTGCGCTGTTGGGCTTCTGCTGGCGTCAGATCGTCTTTCCGATCGTCCCTGAGCCACACCATGTCCAACATCACTAGCATATAGCTAGTGGCACTCGCATACGTCGTGAGCGCATGCGTTTCCATCTCTTCGTGCTGTGCGAAGAGCTCGGCCGCCGTCCACTTCCCTCTGACGCGTTGCAGCCAGGCATGGTGCTCATAGCCCCAGGTAAAAACATCAATAATGATGTCCGGGTTCGCTGTGTCCCCCGCATAAAACGGTTGCAAGGCCAAATCCGGATTATACACGGTTGCTGGAAGAGGAGTGTCGAGCTCCGGACCATGGGGTCCACCACCTGCCATTATAACCAGGGGCCTATTGTGCGGATCCTTCTTCACAACCGCATCGAACTCGGCGAGCTCGCGATGCCCTCGCGCGATCTCCTTCGGGTGCACTGTGGCACGAGCTGCCGGCGGGTTCCCTGGGCTATCCCCAGGCCTAGCCTTCTCTGTGGGAGGCGCTTTCTTCGGCAAGCCACTACCTGGCGGCGCCTTAGGTGCAGGCGCAGAAAAGGTACCTCCTGCCGGTGCGGCACTGTGGCCGACCGCTGGCGAGATCGCCATGGCACTGTGGCCAGGCTCCGGCGCTGCTGAAATCTTCGGTGCAGCCTTTGCCGTCGGGGGCGCCTTCTTAGGCAGCTGCCCCTCCTCTGCGGCCATCGCGGCGGGCTCCGTGTCTCCTACGGACGTGCCTACCATACAATGATTCGGGAACGCTACGCTTATACGTCGCTTAGTGTTGTTGCGATTCTCAGCTGTGGTTGTGAAGCTGTGACCGTGGCCTACGCCTAAAGTGCTATGACCATGGCCTGCATCTACAGTACTGTGACTGCGACTTGTTGCCACTGCGTCATCTGCCGCTGTTGCATCTCGAGGGGTGCTCACAGACTCTGAGTGAGCTAAGGCGGCGGCGGCGGCAGACCTAAATATAGGAACTGGCGGTGAGGGAATTTGGAAGCTTCTTATGAGACGGGGTTGCTTCACCTGAACCAAACCTTCTGTTATGTTTATGCATAACAGCCCTGAGTCATGTGTCCGACACAGCTTGATCCTAATGATGCTATCCTCAGAAGGAAGTCGAACACCACACTCGCCAAACCGAAGATCCTTGGTTATACCAAGTTGGGCCTGGGCGTAAAGGGACAAAAGGAGAGGGGCTGTACCCTTAATCTCGTGAGAATCAAGGACGCCCGGAACTCTCAAGTCCTGCTCCAATCCCATTATAGAGAAAGGTATGGTCCTGCTACCCAGGGTTTCGGTAGCACCGCTAAGACCCTTGAAGGTACGATTGCCCTCAGGTTTAAACCTCGTGCTGTAACCGAAGTTCGCAAGTTTCCCCGCCGCGTTTGCTATCCAATCGCTACCGTGAACAGTCGAGTTACAGCCCTCATCCAACACGGCGTATACGTGCTTATCCTCGTAGATATTTACTACGGGCAAATCAACCAAAGCCGGATGGATATCTGTGACCCCCTCAGTGAAAGCCACGAAGGCGTGCCTCGTCGCGGAGGCCCTCGAGGAGCGCGATCTCGCCGACGCCACTTCCCAACTGTTGTTGGTCGATGACGCAGAGTGATCATCTAAGGCCTCTTGCAGGTATGCGAGAAGGTCACCGCGAGATATCACGGGCTCGGTTACGAAGTGACCCTCTATGGTCTCTTGAAACTGGGCAATAGCCGGAACTACTACCTCTACGGGGAGGCTATCCCCCGTGCTGCCGACTATGCTGCGCAGAAGATCGAAGTCCAGGGTGTTGGACTCCCGCAGCACTGTGGCTGCGTCATCCCTAGCCTTTCGCTCGGTCTGCGGCTGCTCATCTAGAAGCATCCCACAAAGCTTGCACTTAATGCGGGAAGTCTTCCTACTGCTACCCGACCTCTCGGTGGAGGTGTGGGGGCATGTGGCCTGGTCTATGACAGGCTTCTCTTTCTTCGTCTTGGTGACGGTGCCGCATTTCTTACAGGTCCGCATGTCTATGTATGCGTTACTCCCCGACTTGTTGAACTCCTTGCAACCTCCCCGGCATTTCCGGGGGCCTTCGCTGGACGAAGCAGCTGACGCGGCGAGGCGAACCTCGGGCTGAAAGGGTTCAGGCGGGGGCTCCTGGCTGAGAGGGACATCCCTTCTCGTAATGCTAATGGGGTTGTCATCACGCACATCAAAGTACTCCGTGACCCAATCCAAGAAATCGGCCAAATTTATGGATGGGCACTTCTGCGTGCGTCCCCAAAGAACATATCCAGGAAACGTATACAAGACACGCTCATAAGTCAGACCCTTATGCTGACCAAAGGAGAAAACGCGATCGGAACCCTCAGGCGGGCTGTCACGCATAATCCTAGCGGCGGCTGTGCGCCGAAGCTGCGGTGAGAAGAGGGTTTCACTGCCGCGGCCTTTGCCGGTATTGGTCCTCGAAGGGGTCAGCTCAAGGTTGGCTGGGTAACCCTCGAGCCTACCAGCGCTCGCATTCGACAGATGGACACACTCTGTGTCATCCTCCTCCACTGCGGCGAAATACGCCTGGGGCTTCGGCGCCGCCGACTTTGCGGCTGCGTTGGCAGTTCCCCCAGACTGTGCTGGGGTTGTGGTGCCCTTGGGGCCATTGCCCTTACCGCTAAACTTGCAGGCAGCATCTCCGGCCCAATGGCCGATCACACCGCACTTCAGGCACCTACTCTTTGCCTTAAGCTCTGCCAACTTGGCCTTACGATCAGCAATAGTCAAATTGCTACGCACGACCTTCCCACCGGATTTTCCGGAGGACTTGCCCTTGTTCTTCCCTTTTCCTTTTCCTTTTGCCTGGGCAAAGGCGGTCTGTGCCGCGTACGCAAGCTGAACCGACTCGGCATAGGAATCATCCAAA
Source organism: Symbiodinium sp. CCMP2592 (assembly GCA_905221615.1). NCBI lineage: Eukaryota > Dinophyceae > Suessiales > Symbiodiniaceae > Symbiodinium > Symbiodinium sp. CCMP2592. The sequence continues at coordinate 449,099 of CAJNDT010001358.1, read as the reverse complement.
TCGTCAATTTCAGCTTCATATGCCACTGCCGTATAGGCGTTGAGTTGCAATGCTAGGTCTTCATCATCAATCCATTCATCCGCATCATCTCCCCCAGACGCTGTGGCCTGGTATGCTTCCTCGCCGTAGCCGTCACCGTAGCCTTCCGCGGATTCCTGCTGTTCCTGGTGACCATACTCTGCGGCACTACCATCATACCCCATGTAACCAAACTTAGGGTATTGTGGCTTAGCGTCGAAACGTCTCCAGGTCTTACCTGGGCCACTAGGGTCCTTCTGGGTAAGAAGACGTTCCTTCATGTGCACCACCGAGTGATGCTGAACAAGGACGCGTGCGTACTCATCCACGGTGTGTACGCGGGCGGCGGTCTTGACCATCAGCTGTTCGTTCCTTTCCAACCCTGAAAGCTCAACAAGGAGGTTAGCCCTCATTGCTTCTGAAAGGCGGATATCAGGATCTAGCTCACGCAAGGTCGACCACCACCGCTTTCGGCGGGCTATGTAAGACAACATAGGCTCGCCGGGTTGCTTTGCGAGTGGACCCGTCAGGAGCTGTCCCTGACGGAAAAGTTCGGACGCCTCTTCAGATTGAAGGGGGAAGGCTTGCCTCCTGATTTCTTCTATCAGGTAGTCGACGCCATCATGGCGTAGCAGACGTTCCAGGCCGACGTCGCGAGCAATGCAAAAGGCGTCTCCTCGGAGACCCTCCAAAATCTTGCTAACGCATTCGCTCATATCAAGCGACTCGTCCTTAATGTCTTGCAAGGTGTACACCGCCGGATCTGTGTCCGGCTCCTGCTCATCGTCGCCCGCCACTTGGCTGGGGTGCGACGGCAACGACTCCGCATCCTCATCTTCTGCCTCGGACGCGGGCTTAGTCCGTTTTGCGCTGGACGGACTGGCGGGTATACCGCTGCTTCCATCACCATCTGTGGGCGATGCGCTGGTCCCCTGACTTGCCCTGCCACGCCACTTCCTTGGTGACTCGCTCTTGGCCCTTGCCGACTCGGCAAATCGCAGGTCCTTAAGAGCTTCTCGCCGCTGCTTCTCCTTATGTTGCAGCACACGGATCTGTGTCCGGAAGCACCAATCGTGGAAGCCAGCAGCCGTACCGTCGTATATGTACGAACCGCTTTTCGTTTCTGCAGGGCTCAGGTTCTGTGACCAGAGATTGGGCTGGTAACGCAAACCTGCCACGCTCATGGCTTCAGATAGAAGGGGCCTTTGCGCCGCGACTATCACTACTCTACCCAACGGACCCCGGACCACAGGCTCTACGGGGGTGAAACACTAGTGGTTGTCCTCACAGCTCCGCTACCAGTTTGAAGCAGGAACTGGATTAGTGAGTGTCCAACCACACAACGAGCGCACTTTTTGGTCTGAGCCCAAGACGTCTGTCGTACAGGGTGCGTTCAGAACTGTCTCAAAAACTATTCACGCATGAGGACATGTCAACACGGCGCTTCAAGACAGGGAAATTTCACACTAGCAAACGGACACAGGTAGCGGCCTCGGCACTCCAACGCCCCTCAATCTCAAGAGCAATGACTGTGAGCCTGCAGCCCGGTGTGACCGGTGAAGGGTCTGACCGGACCTACCGACCGGAACGGGCTTGACCGGGTGACCGGACCCACCTGACCGGGTGAACGGGTCCGGAAGGCCCGCGCTCCGACATTTTGCGGGCTAGGCGTGGCCCCTTTGAGCGTGCTGCTGCACGTGTGTGCAGAGTAGCTGGGGCAGCGGCCCTCAATGTGCTTGTCAGGGACTTGAATGTCCACCCAGCTCGCCAAGACGACTGACGCATTGAAGTCATCGCCAAGGGCCTGCCGCTGTGGGGCGCCCAGCTTGCAGTCGACACACGTCGACACCATAAGCCGTATTGCCGGAGCTGCCTTGCTCATTGCCAGACGAGCCCTGAATTGTGCAGGTTGGTCCGGTTACCCGTTCACCCGGTCAGGTGGGTCCGGTCACCCGTTCCGGTCGGTCCGGTCACCCGGCCGGATTGGAGGGACGACGTTGACCGGGCCGAACGGGTGACACTGGTTACGGTCCGGTCAACACCATACTCCAACTTTCGCCAAGAAGGCTTTCTTTCGTGATACCGACGCTGCCTCGGCGCCTGCTGGGCCTCATGCTGCGTGTTCTCACCACCCGTCCTACCTTGCCGGAGTTCTCATTGGAGTCGCCGCTCTTCCGGCGCAGACTTCGCTTGCCCCTGCCCCTAACTTTTGCCAGATGCCGGCCGGACCGACCTGACGGGTGACAGGACGGGTGACCGGACTGACTTCTGACTTGACGAGTGACCCAACCAGACCTAACTGCGTGACCGAACCAGACCTGACCGGGTGGCCTGACCGGGTGACCGGACTGACCAGACCAGGATATGGCAAAATTTTCCAAAGTCATGCTCGATCCCGAGCTGACGGCCTAATGCCCTCAGCCACAAACCCTAAGCCCGATGAGCCCATTTCAAGCCTTACATCCTAAAATCCCTAAAATTTAACCCTAAACCCCAAACCTCAAAACTCCAAACCCAACCCAGAACACCACTACCACGAACACAACCCGTACCACTACAACTACCACTACCACCATTCTATACCACTACCACTAAAACACAATTACTACTGCTCCTGCTTCCGCTAGTTCCTGCATGCACCTGCTGTTGCTCATGTGCTGCAAGTGTCTTCCATAGATCTATTTGTACTTATACTCCTACTTGTATTTCTACTTTCATTCTACTTTCAGCGCGTGCGCTTGTGCTTCTCGTGGTCGTGCTTCTCGAGCTCATGGAGCACTACGACGGCAGCATGCTGGATGTGTGCAGATGAGTTATGTGTTGGTAAGGTTGATGCTTCGATACTTGTGGTTCTACCATACTTTCTCAGTTCGAGCCAAGGAGAACGTGACAGCTAGGGCAGCTAGGAGCACGCAGGCCGACGACACACATACACTTGAAGGAATTGAAGCCATGGCATCTCTAACAGTGCGTTTCCGCACACCTTCGTAACCACACGCTCTAGCTGGCTATGGCTACGCGCTACAAGGTCGGAAACCCAAAAGCCTGGCAGTTGAGACACAGAGCTGAGATCTCAGCAATGCACATGCACGTGAGAACAAGCGGCAGGAGCCGGCTGGCCTCAGACACCCGAACCAGAGGCTGTGCCTCATGCGACTTCGGAAAGGCCAAGCCATAGGCCCGGCCGGCCATGAGAGAGCTAAAGCCAAGACGAAGGCGTGTGCCGAGGAAGCAGATGCAGAGAATGGACAGAAGCCGAAGCGCGGTCGGGCAGCTGCAGAGCCCAAAGCGGCCAAAGGCAAGTCGAAGGCCAAGCCTTCTGAGGTTGCAGATGGGGCCGAGAATTAAGAAAATTGCAAAAGAAACAAGCGTGGCTTGGAAAGTGTGCCGCAGTATGGTCTCATACAGGGTTTGCGCACTGATTTGGATGATGAGGATGTCAAGCAGCCGGGACTCCCTTGGCGAAATAAATGCCCTTCAGCCAGCTTTCAGCCACTTCCTCGAAGGAGCGTTTTGCCGGGAAACTTGCTCGCTTCGAGTTGGCTTGGACGTCTCGCTGATGGCATGGCCGCTCCAAGTAGAGTCTATAAGTAGCGGTTCCGCTGATGCAACAAACGCAGGACAAACAGAAACCCCCCATCCGCCGAGCCGCAACGGCAATGCGTTTGACAAACGCAAAGGCTTCCTCCGCCGCACTTGTATCAACATTGTGGCGGGCACTGTGTGTGTTTGGTCAAACTGTGGGGAGAGGTCTGCCGGTAGATCGGCAACCCGCGTGCCCTGAGCAGAAGTGAAATTTGTCGACAGTCAAAGTCAATGCTCGCATGGCCAGCCTTAGTTTGGTGCGGTTGGCGCACTGCGTGGCGAATGAAACGGCACAATGCGCAGGCGCAATCGTAGACGATAAGTCGGCAGCAGCTGCGTACGAAACGGCGGCGAGCTTTGCTGTCCAGCCGGAACAAAACTACATGCCTAGTTCGGGCCAGATATGCAAGCAGCTCTGTGAGAAAGAAGTACACACCCGTCGGAGATTCGTGCGTGTAGAGCAGGGCCGCACTGCACAAAACAATCCCCCGGAACGCCGTTGCTTGGCAGCACTTGCCCAATGAGTGCGGCAGCTGGCTTTCTGCTCGGCTGCTGTGACAGTCACCTTGTCGCCGACCCGAGGGCGGAGCTGGCACTCCCGGGCTCAACTTGGTTGAAGAAAGTGCGCATGCTGCTATTGAAACCGAGACGGAACGTCTTTGCTGCAGAGCGTGAAGGTGTTGCCTGCATGTCAGAAATGTGTACTGCCGTGTGCATGCGATCTTTTTGACTTGTTGGAGATGCACGGGGCACGGGGTAGGATCCACTATAGAATAGCCCATCGAAAAGCGCAACGCTCGACTAACGCCGGCAAGAACACCATAATACAAAGCAAACTGCGCAGGGCCCAGAAGCATGCAGGCTCGCCACATCTTGTGCCGGGCACAAGAAGGACAGCAAGGCATAGCAGAACAAGTCGGACCCGAAGATGGGTTCCGCGTCCCGTTGGTGGAGAGCACAGAAACGAGACCCGCGTAGCGGCGTGTGAGTGCACCCAATCAAGCAATGACTTTGCAATGGCTTACAATTCCAAAAGCCTGCGTCAGCGTTGGCGCAAAGCCTTGTGCGGACTTCTGCGTTCCTGTCGATGATCATCTCCTTTCCAGCGCACTTGCTGCAGCATGCTGCCGCAATGGTCAACTAACCAGCGTCGCTGAAACTTCATGGAAACTCGCTCAAGGATCCGAAAGCATGCAGTTTCGAAGCTGTCGCCTGGGGCGCCCCAGTCAACCGTCAGCACATCGACGTCCAGAAAGGCCAAAACAGCATGCTGCAGGCAGGCATCCCGCAACACACGCTCCAGGGCGTTTGAATCGCAGGGCGACTCTTGGATGCATTGAACCAAGCCACGGAACGTGGCTCCGCAGAGGAGTATCAAGTCGATTGTGTGGGACGGAAACGCGGAAGCGAAAGCAAGGCGTGAAGTAGGACATATAGGGCCGCCGGAGTTGCTGTAACAAGGTAGCGTGACGCCTGTCATTTGTTGCGGTTGCTTTGCCAAGGGCCAATGTAGGTGGCAGAGCATCTTGAGCATAAGAAGGTGCGCAGCACGCAAGTGTTGCGGCCGCAGAAGTCAGCGACAAAAGGCACAACAGCACAACAACAGCTGTAGCAGTTCGCTTCAGTGGGCATGCGCATGTGTGGCATGTGAACTGAAGTGGATCGATATTAAACGTGGGGGATTCGAGTCAGGGCACAAAGCTTGCTTTAGCAGATGCGGGGCATGAGTACAACAGGTGCTGTCAAGAAAGCGTCCTCCGGAAATCCTTTGCTTGAAGACTTTCGGTGCTTGTGCACACGGGTCTACAGGATCCACAAAGCTTGAGAGATTCGCAAAAACAGCGTTCATGCACCCAGCTTGGCTTCAATGTCGGCTTTAAATGATTTCTTGACTGCCTCGGTCAATATGACACACTGCTCGTTGTACAACTAAGGGTTAGCCGCATGCTTGTGGCGGAACAGTTTCAGCAAGTTAGTAAATGGGACACTTGCAGACTCCAGCGACCGATGCTTCTGCTTGACAATGCGCAATAAGGTCCCATTCTTTCGCAACACAACCAAATTAAATAGTCTACTAGCTGGAACGCATTGCTGACGTGCGTCTTTGCATCTTCGCTGGGTAGCTTTTCGCCTGAAAAAAGTCGTGAAGCTTCTTCACCACGCAGCTGCACGAGGTTCGCTGGAACTTTGCGGGTCCACAGTGAGGCGCCAGGGCAAAGATTTCATCTTACCCGCCCGGCTGAGGAGTTTGTGGTATCCTTTTGTCCCCTGTAGCACGGTTGAAATAAGATTATTGACCCGTTTTATGCCTTTCGATTGTAATCACGAGCCCACAGAACACAAGGGCAAAAGGACGCTAAGTGTTGGCAGATCTTCTTCTGAAGAACTCAACCCAAAACCCTCAACCCTGAAGACATCAAACCTTGAACAAGCTCCTACATGGACTCTCCAACAATGTCCCAGGGTCCCCCAAGAGCCCTTTAGTAGGGGTCTTAAAACTGGTTACTTGGGGTATATTAGAATCGTTAGTATCTAGTAAACTATAGTTTTTTCTTGTCTTTTTTCTCCAAGCGTACCAGCGCTACGGTGAACCCCCCCGCTCACCGGAGCGGGAGGCGACTCGGCGCGCCCGGCTCCGCAGGTTTCAACAACTCGTGCCCTCAAAGAAGATAGCCGGACTGTAGTGGAACCTCACTGACTGAGACCCTTGATTCTCCAAGCAAAGCTGCACGCCTCGATGCATCTGAGGCACTCCGGCAGCTGGCAGAAGGGAGAGCTTTCATGGGGCTTGGTGGCGCAAGCTTTACGGAAGCTGCATTCGTTAATTCGGCGACCCTTAAGAAAAAAAGGGTTTCACACAATGACGGCAACAAACAAAGCCATACACACCCAACATCACCCAACTTCTTCTTCCAACGCAGCCTGGGTACGTCCGGCTAGCGGGCGCCTTCAAGACGACTGGTTTTGTCGCCCGGCCGCTCGAGGCGGCATGGCACGAATGCTCCGTCTGAGCATGCACTCTTCAAGGGTTAAAAGCGCCGCGAGACTTTCCCGCATAGGCAAAACATCGTTTAAATGAGTTGGCCTAAAGGCAAGACTCAATCATCGAGTGTATTCAATTCTGCAGGCAGCTCGTCACTCCAGGTCTTGTTTGGGCCTTGGGCTGGCATTCTCACCCGTAAGCGGATCAAGAATCGCTGCATCAGCTCTTCCAGACGCTGGAGGCACTGCTGCAGCAGATGCATGTCCATGGTCACCTTGCATAGCCATGCTTCTAGGAACTCCTGATGGCTGTTGACCCACATCTCCTTCGTGCATCGCATGCCCTGCATCGAGCAGCCCGGCTCCACCATCAGCGTGTGGCCTACCGAGCCTTGGGGGAGATTCGAGGCTGTGCTCACTCACCGGACTCACAGTTGACAAGGACATCAATCCTAAAATTATGATGTACATGGAAATGGATGTGTCCTCGAGATCGGCAGCTGCAGCCTTTTTCGGCGGCATCGCATCATCCAGCAGACACGGCTAGGCACTAGTGATGAGAACTGTGTAGTGGCCAGAGGCAGGCGTGTTGCCATGGTGACGAATGAAGCTGGTGATTCGAGCCTGTCACTTGAAACGTCCCCGGTTTACAGAAGATTGGGAGCCGTAGCGCTCCTGCCAGCAAGTATGGCGATGTGTCTTTGATGACCGTTCCGCTCTTTCCTATTGCGAATCTCGGCAACTGCACAGACACCCAAAGAGGGCATGCAGTGACTCTTGAAGATGCCAACGGTTGATAAGGGTCTGAAGCTCCGGACTATGAATGGGGGAGCGGGAAGGCAACGGCACTTATTTAGGGGCCCCGTCAGTTGATTGCTGACGCCCGCTGGCTGCTGCGTCCTGCTGCACCAGGCGCAACCCCTCGCCAAGGTTATCCTGGAAATGTGCCCAACCACCATCATCATCATCACCACGACCATCATCATCATCCTCTTCATCATCATCTTCAGGGTGATGATAGAGATATACGAGCAACATTTTTATGGGAAAGGGCCAACAATGGTGGCGGTGGAGCTGTTGGTGGCAGTGGGCTGGTGGTGTCTTGATCGTAATTAGGAGTAAAGTACCCTGGTCTGCCACAGAGAATCGCTGGTGACCCTTCTGAAATTGCACACGGGTCCGCAAAAGCGGGGGGCCCGATCCAGAGGAGGAGCCAACCAAACAAATCCCCGATGTAGCAGGAGGGTCTTATCTGCATCCGGCATGCAGTGGGCAGTGTCTGACTGTAACATGTTGAAAATGACCAAACAAAACAGCTGGTAGGAGTACACTGATCATCACTTGGTGAAGATGTCGTTGTGGATGACTATGAGGATAACGATGATGATGATGATGATGCTGATGAGGATGGCGTGAATGACGATCGAGCTGATGATAGCGATGTTCATGATGATAAAAAATGAACATGATGATGATGATGATGATGATGACGATGACGGTTGCGATGATGATGATGACGACGGAGGCAATGATAACGAAAAGGACGTGGATGACGACCGCGATGACGACAACGGCAGAAAGAAGAAAACCCGGCAACACCGGGCCGTGCCGCTCCCCGGCCCGATGACATCGTTGTTGAAAATGAGGATCATGATGACACCCGTTTCAGCCAGGTTCATTGTCTCACGATCGCGAATCCAACATATTGAAAACACCCAGCTACAGAAAAAGCGACAAACCCTAAGCACATAGAAGTCTTCGATAGCACATGGAATCCTAGCAGGAATTTCTGCGACTCTGTAGCGTCAGTATGAAAACATAGGGACTGTTCCGCTGCTCTGCACGTTACCTTCACGCCGACCCGAGGGCGAACCTGGCACTCTCGGCCGCAATTTTTTTTAACGCACCTTTTTACCAGAAGTCAAAGCGGTCCCGGTGCACGGGCTGCAGACTACGGCGGGCCGGGGAGAACGCAACGCACTGGCTTAAGCGAAGCGAGCCGGCAGGCGACTGGGCTCAGGCGCTACAAGCCAGCGTGCGTCGGTTAAAACCTGCAAGAGAGGCGGTTCGCCAGCAGCACCAGCTTCAGAGTCAGCAGGAGCTCGAGGAAGGATGCAGCGACGGCGCGCTGAGCAGCGACAGCAAGCATACCGCTCCATCGCTGGACCCACTCAACTCGCGCAGCCTGGCGAAAGGGAGCTGGCGCGCTCAGGGCCCTGGCATGCGCAAGCAAGCGGGTAAAGGCAACGCCCCCCTGTTTCGATGCCGAACACAACGAGTCGGCAACGGCATGCACGGAGCAGCTCCGGGTAGGTATTTTTTTTGCGCACCTTTTCCGACTGCCCACGAGAGTCCAAGTCCCCGTGCAGCTGCGCGCTACGGGCCCCGGCGGCTCGGGGTGGGAGGAACTGCGTCTTTTTTTGCGCTCCTTTTTGCTCCTGCAAGTCGACGTCCTGTTGAGTCCCGGGACGGACGCTGCCTGCGCTCCAAGGCCGCAAGGGCACGCAGTTGTGCAGCACGTCCCCAAGCCCAGGGAGCTTGGAACCAGGCATGGCTCCATTGATGTAAGGCGTGCCAAGCAGCGTTGCAGCAAAGGTGCTTTGCAAAGCAACCCTTAGCAGGCACCACCAGCGGCGCAGCCAACCCTGGCTAGCGGCGCGGCGCACGGCGGCAGGAGCGCGCTGGGCTCTAAACCGCACGAGATGTGCGACGAGGCGGAGCGACGCGGCGCTCCAGCCCACCAGCCTCGCACAAGGATGCAGAGGTGCTGGGGCCCCGGTCGCAACAGCTCGGGGTACGCCGCGCGCTCGCGTCTTTCAGCGACAGCGATCACGGCACCGTCGCGCGATGCGGCAGAAGGCTGGGGGCGTCCATCCCATTACAACGGGGACACGAGCGTGACATCGCAGCACAAGGCCTCCCCAAGCGGGGTAGCTCCATACGCCACAACAAAAAAACATCATGCACAAAATCAACGCGGCGGCGGTCGGCCGGATCGACGTAGGGGGCCGATGTGCGCGCAAACCATTGTTGCGGGACGACCTGGCCCTCGGGCCCGACAGCTTCACGAGCAACACGCACCCAGGCGTGCTCAAGGGGCTTAGCTCGGCGAGCGAGCAGACCAGTGCGAGGGCAGGCGGCATGGTGGTCTCCATACGCATCAACAACTGCTCTGCAGCCGCGGCCGTGTTCGCCGCATCTGTGCGGGGCGACGGGCAGAGGCAGCCGCAACCGCCGCAAAGCGACGAGCATGCGGTCGGGCGGCAGAGCGGTGCCAGCCTCGCACGGGGTGGCGCTGAGCCAGGCTGCGGCACGCGGCCCCGACTGCGAGCGGAGCATGGCCTGCGCAGGGGCGGACAAACCGGGCAGCAACTCGGTTTCGCGATAGGTTTCCCGTCGTTTTCTTCGCTCCGGGCGGAGGAGCGGGATGCCAGGCTGAACATCGGCTTTTGGGTGAGGCAGGCCATCAGGCGTCAGTGGCGACGCGATAGTTGCATCGACGGCGAGCTTGGCGCCATGCCACAGAGGCAAGCCGTTGCACACTACCTCGATACGCCGTGCATCGCTGACTGGAAGGAACATCACTGTTCTTGGTCGAAAAACGTGCGCATGTTGCTCTGGAAACCGAAACGGAACATCTTTGCTGCTGAGCGTGAAGGTGTTGCCTGCATCAATAGGAAAAGTCTACGGAAGTGTGCGTGCGATTCTTTTGATTTGTCGGAATCGCACGGGGCACGGGGTAGGATCCACTGGAGTTGCCCATCGCAAAGCGCAACGCTCGATTAACGCGTCGGCAAGAACACCATCATACAAAGCAAATTGCGCAGGGCCTAGAAGCATGCAAACTCGCTACATCTTGTGCCGGGCACAAGAGGGACAGCAAGGCATAGCAGAACAAGTCGGACCCGAGATGGGTTCCGCATCCCGTTTGTGGAGAGCACAGAAACGAGACCTGCGTAGCGGCGTGTGAGTGCACCCAGTCAAGCAATGACTTTGCAAGGGCTTACATTTACAAAAGCCTGCGTTGGCGCAAAGCCTTGTGCGGATTTCTGCGGTCCTGTCGATGATGAACTCCTTTCCGGCGCACTTGCTGCAGCATGCTGCCGCAGTGGTCAATTGACCAGCGTCGCTGAAACTTCATGGAAACTCGCTCAAGGATCCGAGAGCATGCAGTTTCGAAGCTGTCGCTTGGGGCGCCCCGATCAACCGTCAGCACATCGACGTCCAGGAAGGCTGAAACAGCATGCTGGCAGCCAGGCATCCCGCAACACACGCTCCAAGATGCTCCAAGGCATTTGCAGCACGCAATTGTCTTGGCCGCAGAAGTCATCGACAAAACGCACAACAGCTGTAGCAGTTTGCTTCAATGGGCATGCGCATGTGTGGCATGTGAACTGAAATCGATCGATGCAAAAACGTGGGATTTTTGTTTTTTCTTCCGCGCCTTTTTGCGTCCGCTCGAACTGTCCGAACGCCGTCTAAACTACCTAGCTGTCTCTAGTGCGTCGCACATGTCGCACTATCGGAGCGGCAGCCGACTGGGGGCGCGCGCATCCGCAAGTTCAAGCACGTCGCCAAATGGAAGCACGTCAGGCGCACCAGGCAGCGGCGGCATGGACCAGACGCCAAGCGCAGAGCTGGCGACGGCTCGCTGCAGGGCTACCGACAGCACACTCCACCAGCGGCGTGCCCGACCTTATTCGAGTCAGGGCACAGAACTTGTTGTAGCTCATGCGGGGCATGAGCACGGAGCTTGTCAGACACGAAAAGACAATCTGTTTCAGTCAAGTAACGCCTGCGAAGCTCTGCGCGAGCACAGCCGGTGCGATGGCGCTGCCACAATGCTTGTCCGCATGCAACTTAGCGAAACATAATGAAACATGCATGCAGGGAGCGTGTCCACATTCGATGGGTACAACAGGTGCTGCCATAAAGGCGAGCAAGTTGCGGACGCTCCTCCGGAAACCCTTTGCTTGGGGACCTTCGGTGCTTGTGCAACAGGGGTCTACAAATCCACAAAGATTCGCAAAAACGGCGTTCATGCACCCTGTCTATGGGGCATCCAACTTCGCCAATCTGTCGGCTCTTAATGATTTCTTGACCACCTCGATCAATATCACAGACTGCTCGTTGTACATCTGCCGTTGAGGGCAAGCCAAGTTAGAAAATGGGACACCGATACCGTCCATGGTTTTCCTCCGAAAAACAAATCCACCCCACCCGGGTCACATCGACCCACGGCCGCGAAGGGGAAACTGCAAGTAAGTCGGCTTAAGGTTTAAACTTTACAGTTTAATGTTTACACTTTCGGCGTTCGCACTCGAACACTCCAGCCCTTACAGTCTACGGTTTACGTCTTCGGGTTCCGTCGAGGTTTCGGGGTTGTCTAACATTACAATGTGTGGAAGATTCGAAAAATTTTTAATAGCATTCAAAAGGCGCGAACAAAGGGAGGGTGCATCAAGAAGTGCAAAACCCAGGTCAAACAGCTTCGCCCCGTGTGCACGCGCAAAGATACAACATCAAGTCCACACTACAGCATGTCCATGCCGATTGCCAGCATCTCGATTTTCACATGTTCAGTGCTGAGACGAGGCCATGGCATGTGCTCCTTCCTACATGACACCGCGCTTGACACACAATATGGTTTGCACACTCACTGTATCGAATGCTTTTCTCCGACAAAAGGCATTTCCAGTACCATCCTTGAAATTTACGCAACCCAGCACACATGGACTCCAGCTACGCTGTCCAAGAACTGCTGCCAAGCAGGTTCGGCACAGAATTTGTCACGCACACCTCTTGCGACAGTTATTTGCGTGCTTGCAGTGCACCTGCAGGCTACGTGGCGCGAGTGCGACCTACGTCCGTGCTAGGGGGTGGCTGGAAGCCGGGGCATCTTTTTTCTTTTTTCAGCCGTCGCTCCAAAGGCGAAGTGTCCAGAGGGAGCTCGAGCAATGAGCTGGCGAGGGCCCGCTGCGCTGCTACGGCAATAATGCCGCTCCAGCGGGAGACGTAGGCTGCACGCAAGGCCGAGCGGACGGCACCGTGCGCACTCGCGGCGCGCATTGGCCCTTGCAGCCGCAAGAAGGCTGTGGGCTCATGCAGGGCCCCAGCCACCACGTGGCAGTGCGGCGAGCGCGACAGCTCGGGGTGACTGTGGCGACGCTTGCGCGGTGTTGCGACGTGAACACGTGGCCGGGTCGAGAGTCGGCGCCCTGCCGCGGCTCGCCGGAGCGAAAGGCGGGGCTGACGCAGGTGGTACCGACAGCAAGCCGTGCCCCGTGCCAAAGTGGCAAGCCATTGCAAACTATTTCAAGTCGCGAACGCATCGGCTACAGGGACCGGGAGATTCATGTCGGCAGGGCGCATGTTGCGGGCGATTCACGCCCCAGCCTCCTGGCAGACCGGGCGACAGCTCGCCCGAGCGGAAGCGTGCGGGGCACAAGTTGCGCCAAAAAGGTCGTTTGTGGAGAGCACAGAAACGAGACCCGCGTAGCGGCGTGCCTGTCAAGCAATGACTTTGCAATGGCTCACCATTCCAAAAGCCTGCGTTGGCGCAAACCCTTGTGCGGACTTCTGCGGTCCTGTCGATGATGACCTCCTTTCCGGCGCACTTGCTGCAGCATGCTGCCGCAGTGATCAATTGATGTCAATTGACCAGCGTCGTTGAAACTTCATGGAATCTCGCTCAAGGATCCGAAACCATGCAGTTTCGAAGCTGTCGCCTGAAAACCCCAAACAACCGTCAGCACTTCGATGTCCAGAAAAACCGAAACAGCATGCTGGCAGCCAGGTATCCCGCAACACACGCTCCACGGCATTTGAATCCTAGGGTGGGTTTTGGATGCATTGAACCAAGCCACGGAACGTGGCTCCGCAGTGGAGTATCCAGTTGGTTGTTTGGGACGGAAACGCGGAAGCGAACGCAAGGCATGAAGTAGGACACAGGGCCGCCGGAGTTGCTGCAAAAAGAAGTTGCTGTAACAAGGTAAAGCGACGCCTGTCCGTTATGTCCGTTGCTGCGTTTGCATTGCCACGGGCCAATGTAGGTGGCAGAGCCGCTTGAGCAGAAGGTGCGCAGCACGTAAGTGCTGTGGCCGCAGAAGTCATCGGCAAAACGCACAACAACTGTTTCAATGGGCATGCGCATGTGTGGCATGTGAATTGAAATCGATCGATGCAAACACGTGGGAGATTCGAGTCAGGGCACAGAGCTTGTTGTAGCTCATGCGGGGCATGAGCACGGAGCTTGTCAGACACGAAAAGACAATCTGTTTCAGTCAAGGTAGCGCCTGCGAAGCTCTGCGCGAGCACAGCCGGTGCGATGGCGCTGCCACAATGCTTGTCCGCATGCAACTTAGCGAAACATAATGAAACATGCATGCAGGGAGCATGTCCACATTCGACGGGTACAACAGGTGCTGCCATAAAGGCGAGCAAGTTGCGGACGCTCCTCCGGAAACCCTTTGCTTGGGGACCTTCGGTGCTTGTGCAACAGGGGTCTACAAATCCACAAAGATTCGCAAAAACGGCGTTCATGCACTCTGTCTATGGGGCATCCAACTTCGCCAATCTGTCGGCTCTTAATGATTTCTTGACTGCATCGATCAATATCACAGACTGCTCGTTGTACATCTGCCGGTTAGGGCAAGCTTGTGGCGGAACAGTGTCACAGCAAGTTGGAACATGGGACACCGATACCCTCCATGGTTTTCCTCCGAAAAACAAATCCACCCCACCCGGGTCACATCGACCCATGTTTACACCTTCGGCGTTCGCACTCGAACACTCCAGCCATTACAGTCTACGGTTTACGTCTTCGGGTTCCGTCGAGGTTTCGGGGTTGTCTAACATTACAATTACAATGTGTGGAAGATTCGAAAAATCTTTAACGGCATTCAAACGGCGCGAACAAAGGGAGGGTGCAGCAAGAAGTGCAAAACCCAGGTCAAACAGCTTCGCCCCGTGTGCACCCGCAAAGATACAACATCAAGCCCACACTACAACATGTCCATGCCGATTGCCAGCATCTCGATTTTCACATGTTCAGTGCTGATACGAGGCCATGGCATGTGCTCCTTCCTACATGACACCGCGCTTGACACACAATATGGTGTACACACACTGTATCGAATGCTTTTCTCCGATCAGTGGACGTGCAACCGACAAGAGGCATTTCCAATACCATCCTTGTAATTTACGCAACCCAGCACACATGGACTCCAGCTACGCTGTCCAAGAACTGCTGCCAAGCAGGTTCGGCACAGAATTTGTCACGCACACCTCTTGCGACAGTTATTTGCGCGCTTGCAGTGCACCTGCAGGCTACGTGGCGCAAGTGCGACCTACGTCCGTGCTAGAAGGTGGCTGGAAGCCGGGGCATCTTTTTTCTTTTTTCAGCCGCCGCTCCTTCGCAGGACCTCGCGCACAGCCGGCTCGCAAAGGCGACAGTGTCCAGAGGGAGCTCGAGCAATGAGCTGGCGAGGGCCCGCTGCGCTGCTACGGCAATGATGCCGCTCCAGCGGGAGACGCAGGCTGCACGCAGAGCCGAGCGGACGGCACCGTGCGCACTCGCGGCGCGCATTGGCTCTTGCAGCCGCAAGAAGGCTGTGGGTTCAGGGCCCCAGCCAACAGGTGTAAGTGTGGCGACGCTTGCGCGGTGTTGCGACGTGAACACGTGGCCGGGTCGAGAGTCGGCGCCCTGCCGCGGCTCGCCGGAGCGAAAGGCGGGGCTGACGCAGGTGGTACCGACAGCAAGCCGTGCCCCGTGCCAAAGTGGCAAGCCATTGCAAACTATTTCGAGTAGGGACCGGGAGATACATGTCGGCAGGGCGCATGTTGCGGGCGACTCACGCCCCAGCCTCATGGCAGACCGGGCGACAGCTCGGGCACAAGTTGCGCCAAAAAGGTCGCATCGCACACTGCGTGTCCCGAGCCGTGCACAACACAGGCTTGTGAACATTTCTGGCAGAAGCCTTGGAAGTGACAACGTGCCTTACGAAGCTAGCTGCGGCCCCTCCCTGCAGGCCCACCAGATTTTCAGGTTTCGGTGTAGTCCGATGACCTTCTAATCCTGTGATTCCTGCGTCGCGTGACCATTAGCTCATTCTAGTACTAGCTTGCTCTGGAGCCGCTGCTGAGCGGGGAGGCACAGATGTTGTTTGCAGATCCGCAAAGATCCGCCGTCACGTATCGTGGGCGCGGGCCTAAACATGCCTCTTAAGCTGTCTCGGTGAATTCCATGTGGGTGGCTGGGTATTGCTCATCAAACCATCGGACTGCTTGTACGACATTGCGATTTGGGCTGCGGTCGGGCAGCACCGATCGACACGCGCTGGACGTCGTGGTGTGACGGTGATCCGCCGCCGTGCCGCTGCTGCAGCTACCAGCCTTACCCGTGTGCCTGGTTCGAATTCAAACTTTGCCGAACGGAGCACCTGCTCTGCGCGATGCCCCTCCTACGGACATACTAGCCGACGACGTCCGACGCTCTCACGACAATGCAGTCGTCAGATCGAATCCACGTCTCGTGCTTCCTACCTGCACGAGGCGCCAGCAGCGACGTCCTCCAACTCCCGTCAGGACATCGTGTGTGTCAGGCTCTGTGGATAGGCGGGTCACTTGTGACTTCTGTCGGGTGTCACCTGTGACTTCTCGAGAGGCGAGTCGCTTGTGACTTCTGTCGGGTGTCACCTCTGACTTCTCTAGCCAGCGAATTTGCAACACCTCTCAGCAAAAATGCATGAAATCACTTGTGACTTCTCTGGCTACGGATCGGGCTTCAACCTCGCATCTTCGACTTTCTCGCAAGGGTTCGCGATTTGGGGTTAGAGTTCAGGGTTTACGGTCATGGGGTTGGGGTCTAGCCTCGGGGTTCAGGGTTTAGGATTCACGGTTTAGGGTTTACGGTGTCAAGGTTTAGGTTTAAAGCAGCGGGCCCGAGTTTTGAAGGAAAAAAATGCATGAATATTTTCCCTCGAAACTGCTCCGGGCCCTGAGGGTGAAGCATCAGGGTTTGGGGTAGTTCATGAAGGGTGCTTTACGGCTTCGGGTGTTCAGGGTTGATTTGCCCGTTTAGGTTTAGGCTTGGGGTTTACGGTTTGGGTTTGGGGTTTGGGGTTCAGAGTTCGCGGTTTAGGGCTGGGTTTAGGGTTTACGGTTTAGGGTTTGGGGTGCAGGGTTTAGGGTTTGGGGTTCAGCATGTAGGGTTTAGGGTTAAGGGTTTAAGGGTTTAGGATTAGGGCTTAGGGTGTAGGGTCTAGAGTCTAGAGGTTAAGGGTTTAAGGCTTCGGGTTCAGGGATTAGGGTTTGGGATTTAGGGTTTAGGGTTGAGGGTTTAGGGTTGAGGGTTTAAGGTTTAGGGTTAAACGTTCAGGGTTTAGGGTTTAGGCTTGAGGGTTGAAGGTTTAGGGTTTAGGGTGAAGCATCAGGGTTTGTGGTAGTTCAGGGATGTTCAGGGTGCTTTACGGCTTCGGGTGTTCAGGGTTGATTCGCCCGTTTAGGTTTAGGCTTGGGGTTTACGGTTTGGGCTTGGGGTTTGGGGTTCAGAGTTCGCGATTTAGACCTAGGGTTTAGGGTTTACGGTTTAGGGTTTGGGGTGCAGGGTTGAGGGTTTGGGGTTCAGCATGTAGGGTTTAGGGTTAAGGGTTTAAGGGTTTAGGGATTAGGGTTTAGGGTTTAGGGTGTAGGGTCTAGGGTCTAGGGTCTAGAGGTTAAGGGTTTAAGGCTTCGGGTTCAGGGATTAGGGTTTGGGATTTAGGGTTTAGGGTTGAGGGTTTAGGGTTGAGGGTTTAAGGTTTAGGGTTAAACGTTCAGGGTTTAGGGTTTAGGCTTGAGGGTTTAGGGTTCAGGATGGGATCGAGGGTTCCATGAAAGATGGGAGGAGAGCGAGGGAGGGTCGCCGAGGTAACCAAAGATCCAAATCTGACGATACTGCAGCATTTTGTAGGGGCAGAGACTGAGAAGTCACAAGCGACACCGGCACAGAAGTGACACCCGATAGAAGTCACAAGCGACCCCTCTACCGGCTCTGTGCCCTCACTGGCCGGGAGCTGAAGGAGGGAAGGAGGGAAGCGGCACGTGCCTATTCAGATGTGGCCCGTGGCCTGCAGGTCGTCGGCGTCCTCCTATGCTCGATCGCACCAGACTGCAGGTTCGATGCTGAGGCTTCCCAGCTATTGCGTCTCACATCGCCTTCCTGCCAACCTCGGCCCCTCAGCCATCAACAAATAGTGGATGGACTCGCGGGGCTTCGTCTAATGCAGCCAGCGCATCGCGGGAGCCACGAGAAGCAAACCCCGGCAGACGGCAAGTGCGGCGAACGACCCGGAGACTGCCCAAAGAGTAAGGCGTAAGGTTAGCAAGATCCCTGGAGTGGATCAGAAGGCAGGCCGGAAGCGTGCCAGTCCCGTCATGTCCGCTGACGAAGGTGCATCGTAGTCGCTGTCACAAGTGCATGATTTGGGCCTGTGCAGCTGCAGCGACTCGCCCTGCATTGCGTGAAGTCGACACTTAACTGCAACAGCTGCGCGGCGGCGGACCACTGGTAATACCAATAGCGCGTCACACCCAACGCCTCCAGTTCCCGTGCCCAAAACGTTTGGGCCAGGTGACGACCGCGGCTCACCCTGTGCTACGTCCGGTGACATCGGAAAGTAGCATCTCGAAGAACTTGCTAGCATTCGTTCCATATTGTATGGCCCGAGCAAAACCTTTCTCATCTCTCCGAAATCCAAAGCCGAGAAGTAGTCCAGGGCGAGCCGTGGAAGAAAACGGCATGAAAATGCATTCCGAACCGCTGCCAACATCCAATGTCTGCCCGGCAACCCTGCGGCGTTGATCTTCGGGAATACACGGCTCCCCACACACACAGACACGGGACAAAGACACAATTGCCAGAGTGGAGAACACTGATCGTCGACGTGGACCTCCTGCCGCCTCGACGCCCCACCAGCTGCGCGACGCCAGGCGGCAGCTCTAGAGCAGCGCTGGGTTACAAACGTACGCATTTCGCGGAAGCACCGACTTGATAGATTCCAGTGTGAATAGACAGCCAGCTCGTCTCTGCACAGCCAGACGTTCGCTGCGGTGCACCGGGTGGTGCAGACATATCCGTGAGCGACCCGGGCGCTGGTTCGCTGCAAAGTGGATCGTGTCGGAGCTGATTCACAGCGGCAAACACGCTGCCAAATTGGACCACCCTGCCCCAGCTGCCAGGCCACTGGGTGGCAAGTCCGCGTGCACGCAGACCGCCACGTGGTCCCTATCCGCTTCACGGTGTAAAGAACGAACAGGCAGCGGGCCCATGATGCAACAACGAATCATGTGCACAGGTGCAGAACTTCTCAGGCCTGTTCCAGAGCCATGATCCAGTATCTGAGACGCGGACCGCCAGCAAACAGCATAGTGTCGATGACACGACGGCGAGAACTTGCCAACCACCACCCACGACCTGACGCCAAGGATAAGTTGTCGTGCAGGTACGCGGAAAGCATCCGAAAAGTCAACAAACGATGTCAGAGGGATGAGAGCTTGAAGGTGACATAGTTCTGATAACCCACTTTCACCTGCGAGTTCTTGCAAACGCAACCCAGCGGCCCATGCCAGAATTTGGGTGAGTCGTGATGCCGAGGTTTCATCCTTCTCGTTGTCTGCTCCTGTCTGCAGCTTCAAACTTGAATCTGGAGAACCATCTGCGAATCTGCTGTGGTTCTTGTCATGATTCCTCGAGAAAACATGAAGCCCATCGCTGCCAGCTCGTCAGCCGTCAATTTGTCGTCCTCCAGACCTCTGCTTGCCGCAACAAGTTCTGCCTATGGACCTACCAGGACCTATCGCTTGCATTCACGGCCAAACTTTGTGATCTCACTGTGCGAAATCCCAGCACGACCAAAGCCACTACCCAGACAGCTCACGAAGGCAGGGACGACACTCATGCAACACGATGTCAAAGCTAGGCAAGAGTTGAGCACTGAGGCAAGTGCACGCCAGCATGGAAGATCGCAGTCGTCCGTCGAAGTCGAACAATCCGCCTGATACGCGGCTCCGTCTGAGTTTATCCAGAAGGTGTATATGATTATTCTAACGAAGCAGCTTGTCACCGAGGCTGCGGCCACTGCCATCGCGCCATACGTCCAAGAGGTAACAGTGCCCCCATGCCTCGGCTCAGGGGCGGCCCATGCACCTGTCATCACCTACCGACCGACCTACCTCGCTGGCTACCTACATGTACCGACCTACATAGCTTGCTAGCGATCATCTGTTGCACACACACACACACACACACACACGCACACAGAGAGAATATTCATACATGGGCACCCATTCATGTCTTCTGTCCGTAACAATGCAGGTTTCGCCCACACACACACACACACACACACACACACACACACACACACACACGTACATCAGGAACGCATGCCGGTATGCATACACCCACCCACCCGCCCACGCCCCCAGCCATCCATCCATCCGTCCAAGCGCATAAAGAAAGACTCATAAAGACAGCCTGACAGCTATATTGAGAGAGGCAGGGAGGGAGGGAGGGACTGAGAGGGACAAGAGAGCACAGCAGAGCAGAGCTGACTGAGCAGACAAGAGCAGACGAGAGCAGAACAGAGCAGAACAGAGGAGCGGAGGGAGGCAATTGGAGAGGAGGCGGGAGGAACGAGAGCAGAGACGAGAGAGCAGAGTAGAGAGAGTATACAGAGCAGAGAGAGTAGACAGAATAGAGAGAGTGGACAGAGTAGAGAGAGAGAGAGTCGAGAGAGCAGAGAGAGTAGAGAGGAGAGCGGGGAGTGTGTGTGAGAGTAGAGCACAGCGAGCAGAGGAGAGAGGGTCGACCGAGTAGAGAGAGTATTGAGCGAGACAGAGAAGCAAAACAAGGAATCTCGAGAGAGAGAGAGAGAGAGGGATGGTGACTAGTAATTCAGGAAAGTGACGATTCTTGACTCAGAAGCATCTTGTCCCGAACCTGTGCCGTGAACGGGTCGGAATGATGATCTCGCCGCCGGCAGCACAACGAACGAGGGCCCGAGCTGGCGATGGAACGGGGCCACAAGTAGTGACACCTCTGCGGTGCCCACCAACTGCAAGGGCACAGTAGCCGAAAGCTGAACAGTCGTTCTCCCTTCATGTTCGCAACTCTTCGTTGAGGCGATGGCAAGGAACCGTTCGCCTGACCGCGGCATGCTTGCTGGGCGGCCTCGTGCTGAAAAAGCGAAAAGACTGCTCAGGCTTCTTCCAGCTAAGGTGCTGGCCCGAATCTGGGCCTCTGTGCGAAGACACAGCGACCTTGGCAGTGAAAGTTCTCGGCCCTGACGCCCGTGCAGTGAGCGCAGGCTGTCCCTGAGGCAAGTGGCAGCAACATCCACCAACTTCGCATGCCATCCCTGGTTTCGCTGGGAACATGTCCATCCACTGTCACAGCGTTATCGTTGTGGGACAACCAAGAGCGGGCCACTTTGGCCACATGGGTATGGACAGAAAGGATGTTGCGTTCTAACTGCCTGCTTGCCAATTGCTGCATGCTGCTACCTTGTATGTGCTGAGTCCATACATCTGCAGCTTGCAGCGGCGGAAGACGATGCACTGCTCAACAACAGCAACAGCCGGCCCTTCAAAGCGTAGCATCTTGCAATGGCCCAGCCAACAAGTAGGCTACAGGCCAACAGCACACGAAGTGCTCCAACCTGTGAACGCCCTGAAGCTAATCGTATCAAACATCATAATTTCAATGCAGCCTGCAATAAGCAGGCAGCACTCTGCCCCTGTGATCGGAAACGACTCATCCTCAATGATTGTGATTCGAACCTGACCTCCAAAACCCTGCAGCTCACCCCGACTGTGAAAAGCTCGCTTTTCTATCGCTCTGTCCCGCTCGTTCCGCTGTGAAGGTGGCCGGTGTGGTTCCTGGTGGTTGCGGGGCTTAGCACGTAGGACTCCTAGGACCATGTGCTACACAGTGCTCTGATATGGAACAGCCTGGTCTTCGCCGCAAGCCCGAAGCAAGCAAGACAGAAAACGCTGAATTGCCCACCGGCTCAGGTTCCAGGCATGTTAAAGATAGAATGACAGTGACGGCCTGGTTTCATCGCTTCTTGGCCTGTTGCCATCCCTCCTCCTCGGTCCTTCCGCATCGAGAGGGCAGGGGCAAGGTTCAGCAGCAAGTCCACAGACCGCAAGACAAGTTTTAGCCATTTAGCCAGAAACAGGTTCCTGGTCGTCTGTGAAACCAACATTGGCTTCTTGACGGTTTGCTCTACATCTGCTCTTGATTCGAGCTCGGCTCGCTTCTTTAGAACACCACAGCCCAGACGAAGCAGGATCAGTGCCCTGTCGCCAGCATCATGAAGTAGCATCTATCGTCTGCCTCCTCAACCCCAAAGCTTCCTTCAGATTGTCGCGTGCAACCCCTCGAGGAGACATTGCCGAAACGAGATGATCTGTAGGTGCAGGGTTCGGAACTCAAGCTTCGGTCCATGCCGGCATTGCATCTGAAAGCAGAGCAACTGAGGTACACGTCCACCTACAGTGTCATTCACACACAGAGCTCGTCCTCGCAGCATCCGTCTTTTTCCTTGGCTGTCGACACCAATACAAGTAGCAAGAACACACGGCGCAACCTCTCAGGACATGCGCCCTTGAGACATCACTGCGGAGTAAAAAAAAGTACTACGGAACTAATACTGACTGTTAGGAACTATCTCGACAATTCATCGCGCGAAAACTCATATGCTGCATTGTGCAACCTAGCTTCAGCAGCTTCTTCTCCTTGGCCAGGCGCGCCTTCTCCTTGCGTGCCTCGGACTGCTCCTGCAAGGCCTTCTCCTTCATCTTCTCTGTCTTCTTGGCATGGATGGCCTCCATCAGCACTCGCTTGTTCTTGTAGCAGTTACCCTTGGCGTGGCGGTAGAAGTAGTGGTAGATTCGCTTGTCGATCTTCTTCTGCT
Organism: Symbiodinium sp. CCMP2592; assembly: GCA_905221615.1. Taxonomy (NCBI): domain Eukaryota; class Dinophyceae; order Suessiales; family Symbiodiniaceae; genus Symbiodinium; species Symbiodinium sp. CCMP2592. The sequence continues at coordinate 426,558 of CAJNDT010001358.1, read as the reverse complement.
GTCGGTACTTGCGGAGGAGACGGCGAAGGACACGCTGTCGGCGCATCCACAAGACCTTCGTGGGCATTCGTGCCTCACGGGTACCCTTGCGCTTTCCGATGCCGGTGTGTCGCCCCTTGCGCTTCGCCTCCAAATTCTTTCGCACCCGGGAGCGCGAATGCATCTTCACTGCCTTGCGGATGATCAGGCCATCCTTGATCATCTTCCTCGCATAGGCCACAAAAATCCCAGCGCACACGACCCGCACTGAAGTTGCTTCTGCTTCGCCTACTCGCCTGTTCCCTCAAGGTCCACAACTGCTTTGAACAGGCACGCCTGATGTTGAAGCGCGAGTTGGCCATGGAAAGCTCATTGGTCTCGTTGGGATCCAGCCTTGGCATGGGCATGTCTGGGCCTAGGCACTAAAGTCGCTAAAGCCAAAACCAACGAAAAGAATTCCCGCAAGACGTGCGCGGCCCCGCCGAGGCCGCGGCCACACGCGGTTCTTGCCGCATCCCAGGATGGACGCGGCAAGCCGCTTCTGCAGCTTCAGCGACATCCTGGAAGCCCCCGGCCCCTCCTTGGGAGCAAGCTGGCCAGAGCCACGGTCCCTGCGAGGGGCAAGTCCTTTAAGCTATGTTAGACCGGTGAACGGGGGGATCGAGAAAGGGAGGGACAAAGAGAGAGAGAGAGAGAGAGAGAGAGAGACAGAGCGAGACAGAAAGGGAGAGAGAGAGAGAGCGTGTCTGTGTGTGCGATGCAGTGACAGGATTTTTCATGCATGGCATGAACCGCATTGTCTGAAGCACGTCCCGGCACGGCCAAGCTTTTTGCGACTTGCTCTTTGGTGTTGCATGTCCACCCTCGACGATGGGGCCCTCTGCGTCGGCATGACACACAGAAGAATGGAGTTTGTTTCTATACAAGCTTGCGGATTCCGCCGTACAGCTCACGGCCAGACAGCGCACCTGCAAGCTGGGCACAAGCGAGGCTACCACTACACAAACACATGGTCTGGCACATGCGCAGATCTCAGAAGAGTGCTGGCGAGGCGCTGACTTGATCATCTGCTGATGTAGTGATATGTATACATTATATACATATACATATATATATATATATATATATATATATGTGCATAAACACAATTATGAATAAACACTGTAAATATGAACAGAAAGATAAACATAAATCCAAAAGTATACAACCACATATGAGCATGTTTTATATCTACACCTGTAGGTATGCTACCGGGACTCCAGCTACCTATATGTATACTGTGTATATATACACACATATGCATAATTACGCACATATATCACATATACATATAATATATAGACATATATTACATATTTGAATAATGACCGAACAGGCTGCGAGGTTAGGCTGCAAAAAGAAAAGCGCCAGTGTGCTCAATGCATGCCAGAACTTGCCGGGCTCCAGACCAAGTTGTCTAGCGCTTCTTGGCCTGCTTCGCCTGCACGTAACGGGAAAGAACAAACCCCAGAACTTCGTCTCTGAATTTGTGTGGCATGTGCGGAGCCTGCTGCCAGCCAGCATCCTCCTCTGTTCGGGCTGCATCCGTCTTCTTCCTCAGCAACGGGGGCATGGTTGAAGGGCTCTGATACTAATCGGCAAGGGCCGTTGCTAAGGCTGACAGATGCTGCGGCTGCTTCTGCTCGACTCTCCCGCACGATTTCCGTCTATTGCAAGGCAAGCTTCAACAGCTTCTTCTCCTTGGCCAGGCGCGCCTTCTCCTTGCGTGCCTCGGACTGCTCCTGCAAGGCCTTCTCCTTCATCTTCTCTGTCTTCTTGGCATGGATGGCCTCCATCAGCACTCGCTTGTTCTTGTAGCAGTTACCCTTGGCGTGGCGGTAGAAGTAGTGGTAGATTCGCTTGTCGATCTTCTTCTGCTGTCGGTACTTGCGGAGGAGACGGCGAAGGACACGCTGTCGGCGCATCCACAAGACCTTCGTGGGCATTCGTGCCTCACGGGTACCCTTGCGCTTTCCGATGCCGGTGTGTCGCCCCTTGCGCTTCGCCTCCAAATTCTTTCGCACCCGGGAGCGCGAATGCATCTTCACTGCCTTGCGGATGATCAGGCCATCCTTGATCATCTTCCTCGCATAGGCCACAAGCATCCCAGCGCACACGACCCGCACTGAAGTTGCTTCTGCTTCGCCTACTCGCCTATCCCCTCAAGGTCCACAACTGCTTTGAACAGGTACGCCTGATGTTGAAGCGCGAGTTGGCCATGGAAAGCTCATTGGTCTCGTTGGGATCCAGCCTTGGCATGGGCATGTCTGGGCCTAGGCACGAAAGCCAAACCCAACGAAAAGAATTCCCCCAAGACGTGCGCGGCCCCCCCGAGGCCGCGGCCACACGCGGTTCTTGCCGCATCCTAGGATGGACGCGGCAAGCCGCTTCTGCAGCTTCCTTAGGTGCTCTGTCTGTCTGTGCGGCTGTGCCGCTTGAAACCGATCTTACCTAGGCCAGAGCATCCCAAACATGAGCAAACTTGCCAAACCAGCCAGAGCTTCAGCGACATGATGGAGGGCCCTCCCGGTTGCAGGGAGAGGGTGAGGGAACAAAGAGCCAGAACCTCCTATGTCGAGCGGCAGCAGATCTTTCATGTTTCATTGTTCCTAAATTCCGACATCCTAAACCCTTCCCGATTCTGGCTGCCTGAAGGAGAGATGGGAGCCTGCAACTTGAAGGGAACTAAGCAAGCAGTACATCCAGTGCCTGATGCACTTCCCTGGCAGGCTGCAGCATTCACTAGTGGTGACTGCAGGCGCAGAAGCCAGCGACCAGAGTCGCAGGTGCAGCATGGTTGGACATTGACATATAATTAACGGAGCGGTATTCCCATGTGTGCAGACAATCCCTGCAGCAATCTGCTGCAAGAGCTTCATCTGGCAAAGCTATGTTCCGTGCTTCGACCGGACGTCATCATGCCCGTCACTTTTCACGTCGCATCTCCGCAGCCGGTGGTCAGGTCCAGTGTAACGATTCAGCGGCGCTCCGCCTCGGTTGTCATTGTTTATTGCTTTGCACTTGGGCTTGTGGCTGCTGGCCTCGACCTATCGGAAAGATACAGAAATCACAGTTCGTGCAGACTCAAATTCCAGGCCCTTATAAAGAGAATAAATTTACACTTTATTGCACAGAATAAGTTTACACTTTATTGCACACTCACCCACACACATCGACAAAGAGTGCTTACCAACAACTTACAAGCAGCAACATTTCTTCCTGAATCTTTTCCGGGCTCCAGACCAAGTTGTCTAGCGCTTCTTGGCCTGCTTCGCCTGCACGTAACGGGAAAGAACAAACCCCAGAACTTCGTCTCTGAATTTGTGTGGCATGTGCGGAGCCTGCTGCCAGCCAGCATCCTCCTCTGTTCGGGCTGCATCCGTCTTCTTCCTCAGCAACGGGGGCATGGTTGAAGGGCTCTGATACTAATCGGCAAGGGCCGTTGCTAAGGCTGACAGATGCTGCGGCTGCTTCTGCTCGACTCTCCCGCACGATTTCCGTCTATTGCAAGGCAAGCTTCAACAGCTTCTTCTCCTTGGCCAGGCGCGCCTTCTCCTTGCGTGCCTCGGACTGCTCCTGCAAGGCCTTCTCCTTCATCTTCTCTGTCTTCTTGGCATGGATGGCCTCCATCAGCACTCGCTTGTTCTTGTAGCAGTTACCCTTGGCGTGGCGGTAGAAGTAGTGGTAGATTCGCTTGTCGATCTTCTTCTGCTGTCGGTACTTGCGGAGGAGACGGCGAAGGACACGCTGTCGGCGCATCCACAAGACCTTCGTGGGCATTCGTGCCTCACGGGTACCCTTGCGCTTTCCGATGCCGGTGTGTCGCCCCTTGCGCTTCGCCTCCAAATTCTTTCGCACCCGGGAGCGCGAATGCATCTTCACTGCCTTGCGGATGATCAGGCCATCCTTGATCATCTTCCTCGCACAGGCCACAAACATCCCAGCGCACACGACCCGCACTGAAGTTGCTTCTGCTTCGCCTACTCGCCTAATTCCCCAAGGTCCACAACTGCTTTGAACAGGCACGCCTGATGTTGAAGCGCGAGTTGGCCATGGAAAGCTCATTGGTCTCGTTGGGATCCAGCCTTGGCATGGGCATGTCTGGGCCTAGGCACTAAAGTCGCTAAAACCAAAACCAACGAAAAGAATTCCCGCAAGACGTGCGCGGCCCCCTCGAGGCCGCGGCCACACGCGGTTCTTGCCGCATCCTAGGATGGACGCGGCAAGCCGCTTCTGCAGCTTCCTCGGCAGTTGGCAGCACACCAGCATCAAGACTCCGCGTGACTGTTTCGACCCAAATCCCAGAACCTCGGCAGCCCCGATCCCAAATCTCTCCAAGCTTCAGCGACATGGCAGAGCCCACTCCCTAGGGGTGGGACAGGAAGCCTTGAACCTGGGCCCTGCGGTGCGCGAATGTCCGGTTCTTCGACTGAAACAGAGCCACACTGAAGTCAGGGCTGGCTGCTGTCGCTTGAGACGCCTCCTCCAGATCTTTTCGGTCTGATCTGGTAACGAGATGCGGGATGTGGGAGACTTGTCACCTGTCTCTGGCACGCTTGGCCTTTGGGGCACTGGATGGCACTGGCGCTAGCATTTCGGCTGCTGGATCGCGGATAAGTGGTGGGCTTTGGGCGTGTACATGTTGCACAAGCACATGATTAGCCCGGTCTTTGCGGTAGGAGTTGTGAGGTATTATGGCTCTCGACGTTGCTGGCAGCTCCAGGCCATCTATGCACATCGCTGCACACTCGCGCGTGCTTTCTCCAGAGTCTCGGGAAACACTAAACGAAGTTTCATAGCAAAAGAAGGACAAGCTGGCGAAGCAGATGAAGTTCTTGAACGTCAAGAGACCCTGGGCCAACGCGAGTGAAATCGCAGCTCATTTTGATCGAATTCTAGGAGCGCATCGGCGGACCAACGAATGAGAAGCTGTACAGAGATGCCGTCACTACTATGCGCTTGGAAGTCTCACTGCGTGCACAAACAAATGCAATTCTTGTGGCTCACCACTTGTAGGATTTCTTTCCCCTGGATGGGCCCATGTTCCTCAAATGCTGCATGGGGCTGCCTGTGAGGTGGCTGTCCGCGCGCCTCTTCTTTCCACGCAAGCTGGGGCTCCCGGAGTCTGAGATGACATGCTGCTGCAGAGCGTGTCCACAATTCTTGCAGAAGGCCGCTTCCGGGGCAGCCTCCGCATGGCACTGAGAACAGTGGTTCTCCAGGAGATCCGTGATCTGCGACGGCGAAGATTCGATCGGCTCTACCTTCTCCATGTAGTTCAGAAGCTCCCGAGTGCTCCTCTCACTGTAGGAGACGGCCTCCTTTATGGCGCTCTCGACCTCGATCGTCCTTCGAACGGCTCGCTCGATCTCGTCTTGGATCAGCTTTCGCTCCCTCTCCAGAAGCCCTTGGAAGCTGAGATCCTCGAAGACCGAAGCTTCCTCGGCCGCCATGGCCCGCTCCTCTTCGGCCTCCGCGACCTGCTCTGCGGCTTCTGCATGGTCCTCGTCGTCTTCGGCTCGCTGCTCGCAGAGCGCAGCAAAGGCCTCCACCTGCTCCTGGGCACAGAGCTCTGCCGAAACCGCCAACTCCTCGCAGTGCATCACCGAGCACTCCAAGCTCCGCTCCGCTGCTGACAGATCGGCCCGTGCGGCTTCCGTGCGAGATTCGATGCTTTGGAGCTGCCGGCTCGCTTCCGCCTTTCGCTCTGCGGCTCCCTGGGCCTCTGCTGCAGCAGCCTTCGCTAGCTCTCGCATCTTCTCCAGACGTGACTTCACCTGCGCCACCTCCTCCCGAACTACGGCCTCTGCGTCTGACACCTGCTGCCTTGCCACGAGCTGCTGCTCCTTGCATGTGGACCACGCACGGCTCACCTTCACCCCCAACGCCTCAAAATTCTCATCTGCTTCCACCTCTGCTGCCTCGATCTCTGCAGAGGCTTCGAGCTCCCTCTCCGCCATGGCAGCCTCGGCGGCGGAACGACGCTGCTCGGCTGACCAAGCCGCGTGCTCCTCCGCGGCCTCTGCCGCAGCACGACGTGCCTTGCCATCCTGCTCCGCCGCCTTGGCCAAGGCCTCGCTCTCTTGGCGCAGCACCCGTGCTGCCTCGAGCCGCTCCTCTGACGCCCTTTCCTCGGCCTCAAACTGCGCACGGCTCAGCTTCTCTTGGTCCACAAGCTGCTGCTTAGAATCCTCCATCAGTCCTTGCATCTTCGCACGAACCTGCTCCGACCACTTCTTCGTCTCCTCAAGGTCGTTTTCCGCCCGATGCATCCGGCACTCGGCGTCCTTGACCTGACACTTCAGACGTCTTCAGACTCAGGACTTATAGGCTTATAGGACCTCACAAGAACCTGAGACCTCCCGGTGCTTCTGTGCCATGCGCAGTCTCCAGCCTTCGCGCCAATCTCCCTGTGATTGGCCTGAAACTTCGCCTGCAATGCTTCCACCTGCTTCTTTGCATCTCGCCTCAGCTGACAGAGGCCAAAGCGAAATGCCAAGAAGGGCCAAGGGCGTTTTCTCTCCAAGGCCGGCGCGCTGCTTCCTCGCACGTCCGGGTGGCAGCCAGAACCTGCCAGGTGCTCAGGTGCCCGTTCAAGTTCCCGTTCCTGTTGTGGCGCTGGTCTGTGCTGCCTTTGTGACTGTTCACAAGGAGATGCAACATGGAGAGCTTGTACGATGATGCCCCGAAACTGTCACGCTCGATGTGAGCAAGCACTTGCCTTCCGCGCATGCTCTGCCCGCAAGCTTGCGATGTTTTCAGCAATTTGCTTCCTGAGTCGGAGGTCCGGTTCGGTGCTTTCGCCTGCTGCAGTTTGCAAGTGTGGAGGTTTCTACGAAACTGGGTCTGGGGTGCTGAAATTTCATGTGGATGGTGACGAGTCACGAGACATGAGCCGTGGCAATTGCAATGCCGGGAGCAGAGAAAAGCGACGAGAATCAAAACACAATAGATGAAACCACACCCTGGGCACCTGTTCTCTCTGCTGGCTTGTCTCTGTGTCTGCCCCGACGGCTCCAAGAAAGGCTGCTGCTCTGGCCAGTCCCCCTCCTCCTGCCCGTCCCAGTCCCCGTCGGGTGCCCGGCTCCGTCTCCTGCTGCTGGCTACGTGCCGCCGCCGTGCGGCTCAGGGCCTCGCCTGCCATTTTCCGAGGCCCGGTGCTGCGCTCTTCACAGGAGCCCCAAGGGCCCTTGGCCCCCAGCCTTTGGCAGCGGCGTAGAGCTCCGACGAGTCCTTCAGCGCGCTGGCCTCAGACTCACCGCCGGCAATTTCTAGAGTCTCCCCCTCGAACATACAGACATATAGTCGGGCTTTGCCTCAAGTCTTCTTCAATTGAATGTAGGGGACTGCGCCCTAGAATTGCTTCGAACTCAGCATCCAGAGATAACCTGGCGAGACAGGCACCCTTCAAGTCTGCTGATGCCACGGTACGGTTTGTTCTTGTGCTTCTCGCGCCGCTTCCTCTGCTGCAGCGGACGCCTGTACGGTGGCAGAAACTGGTAAGTTGAAAGCTAGGTGGAAGAAACACCCAGCAAAGAACAGGGAAGACCAACTTGCCTCCTCTGCCTGCTTTTGTGCTGAGGCGACAGCTGCCAGCTGCCTGGGTGTGACGGCATGTCGGCATATGGTATTTAGCATGCTGGATCACGAGTGCAAAGAGAGCGATGCTCATGTCCCAAGTACCAGAGGCTCCAGGATTCCAGGATGCTGGGAGCCCGGCTCTTCAATCGCAGCCTGCGTGCGCTCACGTTCCGCTTCCAACAGCCTCGGGACGGACTGGAAATCCCTTCCGTTAGCTTGCATGACGCCTTTCGTCGGCGTGCTTCCGGAAGTCTCTGTGGCCGCGCAACATCCCAAAGGAACCTGTTCCCCACAACAGAATCGCGAGGCGGCGAGGCGGCGGCTCCTGAGCTTTGCGTGACCGTTCGGCCGCTTGGGCGGCCCCTCGCTCCGAGGCCGACGTGGCCTCCGAGGCCGCGTGCTGAAGCTGACCAAATGGCCAAAGTTCCCTCTTCTTCTTCTTGCTCTGCGGATGCTCGATGCCAACCATGACGATAATGAGAAGCAGAAGACGGTGATGATGGTGGTGATGAAATAACGATGACGGCGACGGTTATGATGATAATGCTGACGACGATGATGCTAATCATGACGATGATGATGGCGACTGTGCGTCTGGTCTTGGTATGAGAGGGTGGCTAAGACGATGATCATGCTGTTGGTGACCATCGCCACCATGATGGTCATGATCAGTAGCAGCAGCGTAGTCGTCGTCGCAATGTGTTTGCAATTGTAGTGGCATTGGCAGCGGTATTGGTAGTGGTGGCAGTGCTACTAGTTACCAGCTTAGAAATAGCAGCGGTTAGTTGTAGTAGCAGTCATCGTCGTCGTGGTGGTAGTAGTAGTCGTCGTCATCGTCGGAGTAGAAGAGGTAGTGGCAGTGGCAGTGGTGTTGGCAGTGGTAGTGGCAGTGGTAGTGGCAGTGGTAGTCGTAGTCGCAGTGGCAGTGGCGGTGGTGGCAATGGTGGCAATGGTGGCAATGGTGGCCGTGGTAGCAGTGGTAGCAGTGGTAGCAGTGGTAGCAGTGGTAGCAGTGGTAGCAGTGGTAGCAGTGGTCGTCTGTGCCGGGGATGTAGAGCCGATCTTGGGGCAAGATTGGCGTACAATCTTGCCCATCTTTGCTTTTCAAGATTTTGTTTGGGGCGGTCAACACGGTCGGCAAGCTTGCTCGGCATTGGCTGGGGCGGAAGATTGGCGTACAGTCTTGCACATCTTGGTGGTGCTTCCGATAGGGGAGGGGGGGAGGGGGTCGCGTACAATCTTGTGTTCTTGCTCATTTTTGCTATCCCCATCGCAAACCCTAAACCCTAAACATCTAAACCCTTAGCCCTTAACTCTACCCTAAACCCTAATCCCTAAACCAACTCCCAAACCGCAAACCCTGTGCACGATTACAGGGATACAATGAGCCCCCCCTTCCCTTCAAGTTTCTTGACCGGCAATCTTGCAAGACCCCTGGACGACCAACATTTCAAGATTACCAAGATTGTGTACTATCTTGACCCCCCCACCACGAAGGGCAAGCTTGGCAAGATGGGCAAGATTTACCAAGTTTGGAAGTTGACCATCGGCTCTAAATTGCCAGCACAACGGAGTTGTAGTGGTGTTGGTGTTGGCGAAGTAGTAGCAGTAGTAGTGCAGTAGTAGTAGTAGTAGCAGCAGCAGCAGCAGGAGTAGTAGTAGTAGTAGTAGTAGTAGCAGGAGTAGTAGTGGTAGTAGTGGTAGTAGTAGTAGTAGTAGTCGTCGGGAGGGAGAAGTAGTATAGTAGTAGCTGAGTAGTAGTAGCAGTAGCAGTAGCAGTAGTAGCAATTGGTAACTTCGTCGTAGGACTAGTAGGAGTATAAGCAGAGGCACCAGAACGATTACGAGTAACAGCCGAGGACGGTCATGAAGTGGAGGAGGAGGAGGAGGTGGGATGCAACGCTGATATTCAGCAATGGTGTGGTCGGCAGTTCCATCGTGGTTCTGTTGATGTTGCTGCTGCTGTGTCTGCTGCTACTGCTGCTCATGCTAGTGCTGCTAATGCTGCTAATGCTGCTAATGCTGCTAATGCTGCAACTGCAACTGCCGGTGCTGTTGCCTTTGGTTGTCGCAGCTGATGACCGTAGTGCTGTTTTGCTAGTCTCATTGTTACTGGTTTTGTCCTTTATCCTCCTTCTTGTGGGCTGTATTTGTTGCTGTTGATGATGGTGGTCCGTGTCGTCCTCGCCGTAATGCTCGGCCTGATACTTGTACTCACAACCCAAGTGTCAGCAATCCAAATGGTCTTAACGAAGCTGATGTCCATGATGACCACAGTGAGGATGGCGAGAAAGAGGATGAGAAGCACGAGAATACATGTGAGATGGCGCATGATGAAGAGGAGGATGGAGAGGACTTCTTTATTAGAACAGCGGTGTGTTCGCAGGAATGCACATGTCAAGGCCCAGATTGTCCCAAGGTCCGACCTCCGACAGCTTTGCCCGAGCCACTTGGTGTGCCTCTGCTCGGTGGCGTTCTTCGTGCAATGTTCATCCGACAATCGGTGTCTGTTGTCTGGCTCTAAGCGGCTAGAGGCCTAGAGTTCTCGAGCTTGGGAGCTTGCATTGTCAAAAGCCTGGCCCGTCCTAGAATCTTCAGCCGCCTGGCTTCTCGAGCGTCAAGACACAAGGATGACATTCTTGCAGCAGAAGCTGTAGGCGCGCAGGCAGCATCAGTGCAACCAACCATTCCGCAATGCAATGTTCTTGTGTATGCTGCGGTACGTACGTATGTAGGTGTGCATGATTGCATGGTATCTAGCTAGCTATGTAACCAGGTGGGTAGAAAGATGGATAGATAGCAGTAGGTAAGGGCAGGTATGTAAGAGTTGTTGCATACATACGAACAAACACAAACATACATGTATACTCGCCCATATGTGCGTTCACACACACACACACAATCTAGCTAGATTACAAGTATGTGCGCGGGTGTGCAATCTAGTACACGTGGTTAGTGAAACTACCCGTCTTTGCCTTCCGAAACTGGGCCTTCACACTGGCTTGCAAGACCTCTGCTCTTTCCCGGTTTGCTCTGTCCATACCCACGCCTTCTCCTCGCCCAGCTCATACTTGCCCCAAGGCCCGCACTTCAGCCACCAGCTCCTGGCTCTCCTTCCAGGCATCCGCCTGCAGAAGGCTTGCACGGACTGCCAGCCTCCATCGCAGCGGCTTGGGCTAGGCACTATAATAGTTCGCGCTTTTGGACACTGAACATCAATCTCCTGTCATGGCGCAGCTGAAAGGCAGGAGCTCGATCTCTTTTCTTTATTGCCACTACATGCCTGTCGGGTTGACAAGGGCGCCAAACCGTGCACGGAATCACCTCTGGAATCCTCAAGGCGATCTTGACCGATGTGGAGATGACACTCAAAACCATCATCGGAGCCTTTCTTTATTGCTTGGGCGCGAAGCTCACTCCTGGTTGCTTCACTTCGTACTGTAGCTACACCAAAAACTTCAAACTTATTTCACTCCTGTTGGTCCTGCATCGGTAGCATCCCTGCTGGTCTACTACAATGAGGCTCACCGGAAATTACATGCAAGCTTGTAGATGCCGTCGTTGCAGCTGCATATACTTGTCGCTGTGACCCGGTGAGTGATAGGTACAGCAGCTATCACAATGGTGATGCAGTTGTAGCTCACGTTCCGCACCTGGCACAACAACGCCTACGTAGGCCTAGACCCCGAGGGTTGTCTTTCAGGCATCGGTCATCGGCGAGGCTCCAGAACTTCGCAAAGCGCCTCACGCAAAATCTGCAGGTTCAGAGCATCCTTTGCTCCCTCAAATTGCCGAGGGCAGGCAAGGATGGCCTGTGGAGGGAACTGCACTGCAGGGCACCTTCAAGATCTCTGTTCTTAATGCTGAAGGCTCCCTCCCACAGAACCATCCTTCCCTCAAATTCAACCATTCTCGACTCGGATTTGGAGGCCAGGGCCCAGGACCTCGTTGCCTCAGTTCGGAAGCCCGAAGCCGAAGCTCCAACCCTACGGTAGTGTGTATTGAAGCAACGATCCCCCCTAGGGCATTCCTGTGGGTCCCATCCAGCATGGCGCTCTAGGGCTGCCCTGTGCACGCCTGTAAACCCACTTGATGTCTCCGCCCTTCCAAAGCTTGGATATTCCACAACCAGATCTTTGAGCTCAAGCCTACGGCTAAAGTGGGCAAGTGCACACTTGAGGCTCTTTCGTTGCACAGCAGGCGCAAACCTCTGAGAGGCCTTCGCGAGGAGGGCGCACACCCCTAGGCCACCGTGGCTGGGCCAAGGAAAAAGGAGCCCAAGGGGGACGGCGGCATCTATGCCTCCACGCAGCACTAATGTTCCATGGATGCCTGAAGATGTACCAACAAGATTTCCGTTTTCCCGCCTATGGCCTTGCTCTGCAGTCCGAAACTACACAAACCCTGACATTGGAATCATAAGCCGTCGATCTTGACACTTGCGCCAATCACAGCCGGGAGCTCCAGGCCGTCCAGCCTTAGCAGTTCAATGGATCTCATTCAGGCACCTGGTTCATTCAAGAGCTTGGTGGTTCACTCGAAATATTCAATTTAGAGCATCATGACATAACGCACTGATGAGAGAAAAAAGCAGACCGTTCACCTCATACGAAGACGTGCGCCGACACCCTAATGCAGCTTGCATCCTGATCCCTCACCAAAATCATGCCATGATCATCGTCAAACAGAATAAATACCCGATGTGATATACAAACTCAGAGAAGAAGCATCGACACCACCGTGATGATAGAAATGACACTAGCCATGCATAGCAATAGCGGTCTCCCAACAACTATGCCCGGCTGTTGTACGACTACACATTCTCACACACATGTTGTATGTGTGTGTATATATATATGTATATATATATATATATATATAGAGTATAAGAATACTTCAATTACTAGTATTCTGAAGTATGAAATGTCATTACTCTTATTGAGATCGAGGGCTGCTGGCCTGGTCAGGCGCAGAGCTGAAACGGCTTCGCCCGAGAGGTGCGTTGGGCATGGGCTCTGGCAAGTGACTCCTCGCATTGCCGGTGCCAACTGACTAGATCTGTTCAGGGCTTGGGCTACACGGGGGTAACCTGCATGATCGAAGCTGCGAAGTCACCGCGCCAGTCCCTGACACGCCGTGGCACGGCTCCGGCTTTGGCACACGCCCCCTAAATCCTAGATCGCAGACTGCAAAACCCGAATCCCGAAACCCTCGGCCTAGTCCCTAAATCTTTGATCCCCAACTTCTCAGCTTCACTCAGGGTTCCGAGCACCTCAACACAGAGAACCGGTTGCAAGCCTGCAGCAACACATCGACTTGAGCAGCACATTTTGCAAGCATAACCTTGACCTCGACGCGCGTGCCGCAAACCAACGCTCTCTCGAAACACTTAAAGTCTGTTCAATCTCCGCTGTCCTCCACACACCCGCGGGGGTTTCGAAGCAGGCGCAGTGCTTTGGCCACACCCGGCTCCTTCAAGCCGTGCCTTCAGGCTTCGACTGCTTCGACGCTTCGACTTGGGGCTTCCACAGGACAGTGTCAAACCAGCAAAAATTGTCACGCTCAGCCCCCATGCGCCCCGACGCTCACATTCCGAAACGGATCATGGGCCGTGCGTTCCCATGCGGCATCAAGGACCCTCCAAAAAAAGCAATGGCCGAAACCTTTGCTGTTGTAGCAGAGGTGCTCCGGGTCGGTTTTCACGAAGTGGGGGATCATAAGCCGCCTGCTCAGGTCGAGCGTAACAGCTGGGCCAAGAGCCCTCAAGACTCCAAGACTACGACTCCTCAGCTTAGGCTTGAAACCAATCTGAGTCGCACAAGTCTCTGACTGAAACTCCATCTCCAAGCTGCCGCTACTTTCCCTGCTTCTTAGCCTGTGGGGCGAGCTCATGGGCGCCAAATCCAAATCATCCAGCGCCACCCAATGTCTCACCTGCGATGTACGCCGAATGTCCAGAAAACCAGCAACTTGTAAGGAAAGTCAAAAGCGAGAAGATTTCAGGTGCTCGGACCGTGAGACGCGGGCACTGAAGAAGCGCTTCGGTTGAGCTTCGGCTGTGGGCATGTAGCATGTGTGCGGAGTCTTCTACCCTGTGTTTTAGAAGGCATGCAAAGTGGAAGATGCCCGAAAAGATCCGAGACCAGACCCAAAGGCTGCATTGAGCTCCAAAACACGCACGTCTCCCTCCCACTGCAGGGCACCTCCGGGTGCCGTTTGAGCCACAGAAGAATCTCGTCCTGCCATCATCTCGGGACTATGAGCACCAGATGCACAGTCCCCAGACGCGTTGTTCCCGGGCTGGCGTCCTCCCTGCTCCGACCCTGATCTCGCAAGTCTGGAGTAGAGTCTGCCACTCCTGGAGCATCGGTATTGTGACACTCTGGCTCCGGACAGCTTCCCTCTTGACGGTCAGCTGTAGCTTCAGCGACTCCTTTAAACGATAGCAGTACAACGAGGACAGACAACCTGGATTTCAGGCGTTGTCGGCAAGTCTGTTTCGGGGACGACTTCAATATGGCTTGCGGCTCGGAAGGAACGTAAGGCCAGGAGACATGGAGGCAGACTCGAAGGCTTAGGCTGTCGGGAACCCTGAATTCACGAAGGCGTTCAAGATCCCCTTCTCCATCGCGAGACTCTCATGAGCCCCATGAACCAGGCAACATTACACCCCTGAAGCCTCATCTTTCTGGAATGGCTCGTCTTCGGTCTGATGAGACTTGCGCATCTCTGCGGCTAGCAGGATTGCGTCCAAGTGGTCCACAATCCTGTCCAAATTAAACCGCTCAGCCAGCCTCAAGCCCTTCTGCGATGCCTCCATTCTCAAGGATGCATTACTAAACAACGCCGCAAGAGCATCCGGGACATCTGCATCCGAGCCGATGATCAGCTGCTTGGGATAGGCATCTGCCTTTCCTTCATCTGAATCTCCTTCCGCATCCGGGGGCCAGAGCCCTTCCACCACATCCAGATAACCCTGCGCATCACCCCAAACGATGCTAGGCATCCCCACACTCATCATGTTCCTTTGCTGCTTGCTTCTGGACATTTCTAGAAACTCCTGATTCAACGTGACTTCCGCGAACGCATGGTTTACAAGGTACAAACAAAAACATGTGCAAAAGCACTCAGGGTGCAAGAGACGCTGGCCAGTCTTCCACCTGCTACAGAAAAACCATTCAGAACGACAGCCCGACTGTTTAGCGAAGCCAATCTGCAGCGTAGTCAGCTGTTGGTACACGGCATCTGTGTGCTGCGGAGTCGTCAGCCTGCCGTCGTTATGTAGAAACAACTTCGTAGGATCCATGTGGATGAACTCGGGCACGGTCGACATCCCAGCTTGTCTAGAGTACTCTTCCAGGAACTCCTCAACTTTCTGCTGCAACTCAATGTCCGAGTGTATAGTGTGCACACCCACCCGCGCGACATCAGCGGATGCGTCGATTAGCAGGTTGTGCTTGTTTGCGTGGTGATGTGGCAGCCAGTGCACTGCTAGCTGCCCAGAGGCGAGCAGGGGACGCAGGGCTGGATGAAATTCCAAGTCTCGCTTGCACAGGGATGTCTGCACCAGGATCGCATCCATTTCTGTTACGTTGTTCAGCACATCAAAGGTATCCACTGGATCAAAAATGTGGACCGCGTGGGGCCACGCACTCACCGCACACAAGCACATAAACTTCACGTGAACGATGCTAGTAGGACTCCATCTATGCTCGATGTTGCACCACTCCTTGCAAGGCCAGTTCCAGGCCCTGGCATCGATGTTGTGCTTGCGGAATCCCCTGGCCATTTGCCTGCCACGCACGGTGAAGGACCCCCACTGATAGGTGGTATCACCGCCTCCGAGGAAGAGGACTCGGCGGGGGGACGAAAAGGGTCTCCAGGGATGCCGGCTCGGTGGCGACTGCGGCTGCGGCCACAACCTTGCAATCTGCTCCAGTATTTGCGGGATGTGCCAATGGCTCGTCAGCAGGTCATAGACAAACTGATGCGACCTCTCCTCCCAGAGCTTCACTATCACCTCTGCTTCCGCCGACAGCAAGGCCTGTGGGGATCTTCCCGCGGTCGGTCCGTCAGGTAGCCCTTCGAGCAAGTTCGCTTTCAAAGCCAGAACGACGACGGACAGCAATGCCGCCGCGGCTCCGAAGGTGCAGCGGTACGGTTGCATCATCGGCTTAAGCACCTCAGATGAAATGAATTCCTGGGCGACGTGGAGGGGCAAGTAGGGTGTGTCAGCATCTTCAGTAGGATGGTCCCGCCACCACACCCGGCCGGCTCTGTACATAGCATCGTCCATGACCTGATGAACGGTAGGACTGGCTCAGTAATGGGTGTGGCTAGGCCGAGGGCGAGGAAGGATTCCTGGATATGTTTGCCTGACTTATTTGCTAATTGCGCATGACCGTCAATTTCAATCCTCAGCGCAATTATTGTCTGTTCATGCTAATCCATTTCGCTCCTGAGGTGAGTTTTGCAATTGCCATTTTGGGCAATGCAGGATTGGGAAATCGAAGTAGGGAGGCCGGTTTTTAATTCGCTAGATTCTGCGGTGTGCAAATTTCGGGGAGAGTGGCAAACAGGTGATCCGGCAGGGGGAGCAGTCTATAACCTGCAAAGGATTGCAAAGGCAAGAACATACCCTATTGTCCAAACAGTGTGTTTGTTTGGTTTTTTGGTTTGGGAACGGATTTTGGGTGTGAGCCCCCAAACACTAAACATCCCTAAGCCCCAAAACAAGGAGCAGAACGAAGCAGGGGCTGGAAAATCTGTAAAGAGCATGTTGATTTTGCGAACAAGCCTGAAACCGAAGCCGAAGTCAGCTGAAGAATATCTCATGAGTCTAATGATTAAGTGGAATAGCTTGCAGATTCACTTGGACCTTAAATCCGAGCCGGAATGTGAGAACGACCTGTACATGGTGTCAGAAACCTGTCGCCAGATCATCCCTCGCCTCGTCTGCCTGGTCGCAAAGGTTCATCTGCCTGCTTTCGCCGCCCTCCCCGATCTGCAGAGCCTTGCTCGTGCTGGGAACTGGGACACATTGGCCACCCGGCCCCAAGAGTGCAGACACAAACAAACACAAGCAGGGACCTCTGCAAGCCGCGCCAGAAGTTTGGCCAGGGGCCAGTGATGAGAGGCCACGATGTGCCAGGGAACCTCAGCTTTGCCCCACATGAAGTGTAGTTGTTGTTATTGGCGTTGCTGGGGCCGTTAGATTCAAGACGATGGTTCGGGCGTTTGGGCCAAGGCACCTCCACGTAGAAAAAGAGGCCTTCGAGCTCCAGCTGTGTCTTTTTCCACTTCTGTGGCCATTTCTCATGGCTGACTGAATTCCCTGCGACTGCTTCATGCAGGGTGCACACCACGTCACACAGGAAGACGCTCAACCAACCCAAGTAGCAATCGTTCCTCCAGGAGCTATACCGCGAGTCAACGTCTCTGAAAGTGTCAATCTGTTCAGCGTTTGCTTGCAGCGGCTCCCGGCATGGCGTTACGTGTGGGAGAGCCTCCGCGCCCAAGCCTTCCTCCCGTGCCATCAGGCAGTCTGCAGTGCTGCGAACCTGCTCCGCAACGGCGCGCCAGTCCACAGGGCCCGGCAACGTTTCGCAACCTGGATCCAACGCGAAGTCAAAGTCGCTCATCTTGTTGAAACTCCGCTTGGCCTGTGGCCAGGTCATGACCCACCTGCGCATCTCAGGGCCCATATGGATTTCGGTGCTTTCTGCCATCGAAGGAGGAAGAAGGGCAGCAACGGCTGCAAGGCATGTAGTCATGAAAGTGAAAGGGTGAAAAGGCTGCTGTCAGTCTCTTGAAGGACTTGAGAGTAGAAAGGCAAGGCCTGCAGCACATTCGCCAACATGCCCTGTCGCGCTGGAGGGGCTGGGACTGGGCGGATCTGGGCCAGAGAAGGCCTGCCAAGCCGTGGCTCCGGAGCATGCTGTCGGCTAGCGCCAGCTGGCGCGGAGAGCGGCGCCTTACTCACAGGCCGAGCAGTCTTCTTCTCGTGGGCATTTTGCTAGAACCATCTCACATATCTTGGCAATTTGGAACCCGCTGCTACCGGCCACAATCCTGCCGTACACCTTGCGACAAACGCGGAGAAAGCTTGCCTGACTCCCGCCCGAAAGCCGATATCACTTTCTGCGAGACTAACGTGTCGAGGTACCAGGCAGAGCTGAGAATCACCGTTGCGTTGCAGCTTAGCACCTGGGTTCCGAAGATGGAGAGGACAATCAGAAACTTTCCCCGACTTGTTTCAACGATTCACGGTCTGTCTGGCTAAATGGGATACCAAGGCTTTCTGCCTGCTTCGGCAACGCTCTAGGTGTCTGAACTTCGGATCATTAAGTGGTCTCGGAAAGGATAGCATGTCGTTCGAGAGCATGGGAAGTTTGGTTGCGAAGCACCACACGTCCGATCCTCCGTCCCAACCTGACACGTTGCACCTCGTCAGCCTGGCCTTCGGAGGAGACAAGAGAACATCTTCTAAGCTGAGCACTCCTGCAGCACGGCTAAGCGAGCTAAATCTTCCGAGACCTCCCAGGCTCTCTCTGCTCAGCCGGGCTGCCAGGCAGCGCAGCGCGTGCATCGAGGTCTCATTGAAGCGCTGGATGCCGTCCTCCGTCCGAGCGGAGTCATTCCAATTCCCTCAAAATCCCTCCACCTGGCCGCTCTGCAAACCGCTACCAAAAAAAAGCTCCGACAAACACCGCACCACTGAAGCAGCCCAGCGGCCGAGGCATGAAGCACACCGTCTACGTCCAGAAACCTTGGCCACTTGGCCCACTGGGCTTCGGGAATCAGGGGTCTACGGAGTCCATGGAACGATCCCAAGCCGCAGCTCAATGCGAAGTCGATCGGACGCAAAGCGAAACAGAACGCTGCACTTCTGTGAGGAATCTCAGGGCCCGCGGCTCCAAGGTCTTTAACGCCGGACCGAGGCACACCACCACGGCCGGGTCTGGAAGCGTCTGCGAGGCAGGGACGAGCCCCAGCCGAGCCTGCTTCTCCTGTTGGTGCTTCTGCTTTTTTGGGTAAAGAGGTTTCGGCAGGCTCGAGTACTTGTGAGAGCTCCAGACGGTGCAGGCGAGGCTCGCTCCCGTAGCCGAAGCCAAAAGATGCAACAAATCCTGAGCCGCCGTGCCTTCTAAATTTCGGGAGCCCCGCATTCAGAAGCGGCCCCTTGCAACTGCGAAGAAAAATGACACACTGCAAAACCGCATCAGCCATGGAAATGACCGTCCACTGCCACTTCCGCGCCGTGCCCATTGTTCCCAAGGGGCCGGGATCCCCGGGGGGCGGATCGAGGCTCGTTTCAAAGGTGTCGCCTGAGCTTCGAGCAGTCTTCTGCCCAGGTTCGATTATGTGTGACTGCTCACAGGGGCTTTGGAACTGTTGCAAAAAAACTCAGGCGGCACATTCTTGGGAACTTACGCAGCAGTGTCCCTGAATACTTGGAAACCGTTTCGAACCGTCAGAACTGTTTGGATGCATCCTGGCACACCTCAAAGCCCGAACATGCCAAAGAGATCCTGAGATCTGAATTTAGGTTCTGATGGGCACTGCCGGCAGGACACAAATCCCGTTCTAAACAAACCAGAAGCTAGAACCCTGAGGCCAGAAGTTCGGGTTGGGTGGACTGCAAACTGGTTTTAACAAGTCTCTGGCTTGCACATTGAGGTTCCACAGAAGGATCGCGATCGCAAGGAAGAGTTGCAAGCTCTGTACTTACGCGGCAAACCAAGCAAGCGTGATCCACCTTCACCGGTTTGCTGCCAAGGTGCTCTCCCCCCAATCTTTGTCTGGCCGGTAAGCGCAAGAAAAGACCCATCGCAGTGCGCTGAGCATGCCGATGGAACCAGAAAGCAAAAAAAAGATGAGACCTGATCCCTGTATTCAGTCGTGACCTGCTCTCTCCGCTTAAACCCGAAACCCAAGCCCGAAGCCTGTACCGCCGAGAAGCCTCGTCTGGCTGGGACTTTGTGTTGAGGGTCGTGAGTTTTCTGCAAGTTTTTTCTGTGAATGACTCCGACTGGCGCATGCAACTGCCGAACCGTTTTGCCTTGCAGCTATGAAACAGAGCTCCGTGCTGCAGTGAGCAAACTGAGCGTCTAACCTATCCCTAAGCTCCGGGAAGCAACGTTTTGCTCAAACTCAAGAGCCATGTGCCGTGCCGTGCACATCCGTGCGCCTCCGCCCGCGGAAGCATGTCCATGAGAACCCTCAACCTGACGTCGCGGGCGGCTCAGGGCGGCTCAGGGCTCTGCAGTGCCACATCCGCGGCTCGGGGCTCTGCCTGGACTCCTCTGCAATCGCTCGCTCCTCCGAGCGTCGCCGGGCCTGCATGTGAAAGGAGCTGCAAGCTCAGGGCTCTTGCGTCGCTTCTGCAGATCTAGCATTGGCACACGGACTGTACCACAAGACCTTCAAGTCCAAGCAGCGAAAAGTTAGATTCGAAAGTTGGATTCAGCAAAAACTTTCCTGCCCAAATCCTGGATATGCGACGCAAGGCCTCCTCGGCGGCAGCTGCCCTGCGCTCTGCCTCAACGACCTCAGACCTAGGCAGGCCCAAAGAACATCCCGCCTGCACTGGGCAGTTTTTGAGCCGGTCCCTGTAAATCCTTCGCACATCCAGGGGAAAAGATTAACAACATGTAAGGGATGCAATGATCGTGACCTAGTTGCGCAACACTGCACAACAGGAAAGAAGCATAAATTCTCGCATCTGCGAGTGCAAGTAGCACTGCGTAAGGACACGTGCCTCGTATTCCGAAACACACCTTACAGCATAGTTTCGCCGATGTACTATCATGGGTCCTACCTATTTGGTGGAGGATCACAAGACTTGACGGGCTTCTGAACCAGCAGACTCCTGACAGTGCTTTGGGCAAGTGTGGCGTGGGTTTCAGACCCAGAAACATCCGAACCAGAGTCCAGCAAGTGCACGAACCCAACCTAGAATTGAGCTTGAATAGCGTGTCTGATGTCAACTGAGTTCGGTGCTTAAGTGCTGCCAATTGCGGTGCCTGCTGCCGGCAGAATGATTGCTTCTCAACCGAAAGGTTTTGCAGCACCAGCGGGAAGTCATGAAGCTCTCCTTTCATGAGGGACCTGCAAAACGAACGCGGGAACGACACAAAAATGGTTTAGGATATGGCATAGGCCGGTCCTTGTGACTTTGAGTTTTCTGGACGGGGGATCGTAGGCTGCTTCTGAGCCCTGTACTGCCCGGCCGAAAGCAGCACAGCGGCAGATGCTGAGGCCACGGCTGCCGCCTCCTGCGCGCGAGCCTCCGCTGCAGCAGCCTGCCTCTGTCTCAGCCACCCGAGAAGGAGTGAAACCATTACAAGGTACAAAGGCGAAGCACTACCACCGGGAGAGCTTCACTACCTGCAGAGTTACAGCCCTTCAGCCCTGCAGCAAAGCCGCAAAGCCGCAAAGCCGCAAAGCCCGGCAGCCCGGCAGTTCGGCCTCTGAGCCTCGGCATTCGCTTCCAGCTCCAGGACGGGGCCTCGGCGTTTCAGGTCTTCTACGGGCGGCTGACAGTTTGGTGCAGAGGCTTCAGAGGCTTCCGGTAGCCTCCTTCGGGCTAGCAGGGAAAGGGCTTCAGCGGCGAAGAATGAAGATAGTGATAGCGTGGTTCCTCAGACCATTCAAGCTGCAGCCAAACCCCCCAGCGCAAGCCCCACCCTGGGCGCGTCCAATCTTCATCCCAATCCCCACAGCCGGCTCAGCCTCGTGCCCTGGGCTTTCAGTTCATGGTCTGCCAACCTTTGCAGCGAAGCCTGGCACAGTCTGTCAGGGCTTCGGGCCTCGGCCTGGGCCTGAAAGCTCGCATCTGTCGGGGATCCTCTCCGTGTTCTTAGCCCCGGCCGGGAGTTGCAGCAAATCTCAAAGACGTGTCGGCACGGCTGAATACAGACACATCCTACAAGCCCTGCGTGCGGCCACATACGGTCAGGCGCACTGGCCACCAAGGTCCTACTATGGGGTTGAGGCACCACTTCGGTTTCAGTCGCCACGCAGCAGCACCCACAGTGCGGCTTCGACAGGCTAGTTTCACAGGTGTCGTGCATAGTGCCACTTCTGTCACGTCGCTTCAACCGGGACCTGTCACAACTTTTACTTCAGCTGGCATGCTGGCCGGCAGAACAGCCGTATACTGGGAAGATTTCGCACGCACATCGGCCAAACTGAGGAATAGGATGTGCACACTCCTGAGGCTGGGAGGCTTTCCACTGCCACAGATTGTCCTGACGAATACTGTACTGGCGTAGTCAAAGCCGCCATCGGATTCTCAGAGTAAACAGGGACCAGCCTAGGACTAGCACGAGGATAAAAACACGCAAAAACTAGGATCAGATTCCCATCCCTTCACTCGCCGCAGAAGACACGGCCTCCTGGTCGTCTGCATATTTCTCCTCAAGGTGATACTGGCATTGTCAACTACGGCAGGACCCAAACCAACAGAGATACACCACACATACCGAACTCTTAGTGCTTATGCCGGTATAAGCCTTCACACTAGAGTCACGAGAGTGCCTTCCCCCAGCTGCAACATGCAGCCTCTCTCAACACGATGTGCCACGAGCACCCACAGGAGCTAAACCCCTTCAAACTCGCCAGCACAAACACCAAGGTACCTCAGCGGCACAAGACATACACCTCCCCCTCTGCTGGAAAAAGCAGAACAACGGACGACAGCGAAGTTAAAGGAGCCCATCCTTGGCCAGGCGGAGCTCTGCAGCACACCGCTGCTGCAGCGACCTTCGCCGGGAGGATCCCTGCTTTGTGCACATGCTCAGGCTCAGGGCCCAGAGCAGAAGTGGGACTGAGGTTGTTCGCTTTGGCTGCATCTTTTGGCTTCTGCTCCCTGTCTGCCCTTCACAGGAGAACTTTGCCCTGTTGTCTATGACGCTTCGCAGTACTACAAGCCCCTGGAGCATAGCATAGCCAGCACTCACCCACCTGTTGGGATGTTCAAACTTCGTTGCTCCTCGTCTGCGTGGATGAGCTTCTGCCGTCGCCAAAGGAAAAGTGCACAGCCAGCGAAGGCCAAGAAGGCTACGACGAGGAAAAGGATACGCAAGTAGCGTTCCATCTGGCCGCCCTGGCCTTCTGCTGAGATCTCAACGACCAGAGTGGCCTTTGAACCCCACAATGTCACCGGATATTCTACCGTGACGAAGATCTTCCGCGTGCCCTTTCGCAGACGCGAGCCATCCACCTGAATCTCCTGGTAAATTACGCTTGGTGTATCAACCCGCACGAAAGGCTCACCCGTTGCTTTCGCCTCATCAGCTTCCTTTATAGCAACCTCCTCGGCTGCGACTGACCCGGTACATGGAACAGGACCGGAGCGTACAAGCTTCAGGGCCTGCATTAGCTCCTCTTGCGGTACGTGCGGTTCAGCTCGAGCTGCGAGAATCCTGGAGCTGAGACCTCCAAACACCGGTCCTTGTGCATCTGTATTGGTGCGGCGAGTCAGCGACGCGCGCTGGGTGCAGCTTGGACACAATGGGTCGAGCACCAGTGCGTCCAGCTCAGGGCTGCGAGCTGGCTCGGGGGAGCACCAGCGCATCACCCCGCAGTTCTTGCGGCCGCCTCTCCAAGGGGACAACGCCTCTGCCTTCCAGCCGTAGATCTCTTCCAACATGTCGAAGCAACGCTCCTTCTGTCCCGGCCCCTGCACCTCTGTTGCCTGCGGTTGTAAAGTTGCCACGAAGCACGAAGAATTGTTCCCCCCATTTCGGGGAGTCATATACGACCTCTTTCCACGTCTTACGGCTCTCTAGGGGCAAGCACGCGATGCGGAGCTGCAGCGGGCCAGACACTGGCACTTCTACATCGTCGTTGTATGGGAAGCGTGTTTCCAAGTTGGGCAAGCTACTGTTTGATGCCATCTCCAGAGTGACACTGGCGCATTGCATGAAGAAGACGATAGGGATCAACACCGAGGCCTGCCACTTAAACGTTGACTCCTTCCAACCAGTGCAATCGAGATGAAAAGCCCGCAATTCTGGACTCGCGCCTCTTTCAGTGTCGGTATCGTCACAATGCACCATCTGCTTCAGATGGGAGGCGATGCATCCCGTCTCCCACTCCCACTGGTCGCCGCCAACTGGAAACTTGTACCAGCCTGCTACCTTCCGGTAGGAGACTTCGCGTTCCAACTCAACAGACACGGCGTCTGCAGAAGCCACACACAACAGAACCGTGACGATCGTCACAGAGGTCATATTCATGCCGCCTCTGAAGCCGAACTCAGCCGAATATTTGAAGCAAGTGTTACAAGCAATTCGGGAAAACACCCCCTGCACACTGGTGCTCCGAGATGTCAGCATGTGGATTCGGCTTCGAGAGAAAGAAACGCCTGTATGGCGAAGAAAGCCGGGTTTCTACAAGTTTCTTCAGACGGTACAGAAGAAGGCAATCGCTTTACTTCATGCGAAAGGGAGTGGGAGCAGAGCGTGCCTCACAAGACAGGCGATCTGGGTTTACGAGGGATCCTTCACCGAAGATTAGCCTGGAGTGACCCCAAAGGACCGAGCTCCTCGCTGAAGATGGCGTTGGGCATCCTCCTTGGCACCCTGCGCGGTGGCCAAAGCCTGTCAATACGGCTTCGGCTTGGGAGTGAAGGAGCCAACTCCACGCTCAAACCGAGGCAACACACGAGGCACTCCCTGGGCCCTGGGCCTCCACTAGGCAGGTCTCCTTCTGCCGCGAAGCCTCCTCTGCCTGGCGCGAGCAGACTTCCTTTCGGATGATTCTTCGGAATTCTTCTGCATGACACTCTGCAGAAACGACTAACATGTCTGGCAAGGTGAGCTAAAGGCTGGAGGTCCCGCAACCGGGCTCGTAGACTTGTGGAGACAACACTTAAATTGAAGTACACTTGAGAGCACAAGACAAAAGCCACTCCTCGCTTTTGAGGCTTGCGATGCGCTGCTGCGACTCCTCCTCTACCTGACAGCGAGGACGTCATCAGGCCCAAGCCGAAAACAAGATGCATCAGGACCCCGGAAAGGGGAGAGGTTCCGGCATTCGGAGGCCGTATTGGGATGCAACGCTCTTTCAATCAGCTCTCTGGTCCGCAAGTAATGCCAGGGACAAACGATTTGAACCACGGCGGGGGAACTGAAAGCAATCTCCTTTTTTTCAGCTTCTTGATACTTACGCATCGCGGACTTGACTAATGAATTTCCAGGAGGGTCAGACGAAAATGCGTAGACAACACCAAGGTGCTGCAGCATGTGGTGGACCTTGCCTTTGATTCACAACAGTGGGTGCGCAAATCCAGAGACGAGTTCAGGTGGAGCTTTGATGGGCCATCTCAATCTGGACTTCATTCCCCTTTGCCAGTTCACCCAAGGCACTTGACCTTTCAAAATTCTTCTAAGATTGAAGGCCCTTGACACAAGCGCTGCAGCCGCCCTGGACTGGAGACCCGGACCTGCGCAATCTCACTGCGCAGTGACTCCACCGCAAGCTCCACCTCGGCATGCCGAGAGTCGAAGGTTTGGGGTTTGCCTGTCCCACTTCGCTCCATGAGTTTTGCAAGCATGGCTTTGTTGTTTGAAACTGGGACGCCGCATCGCTGGCACCCCGCCTCCAATAGCCTAGACAGACAGCGGGGACTTCTGTCCTGCCTGGCCTCCTGCACCCGAGCTTCCGCAGCCTGCCGACTCGCCGTGGCCTCGAGGACCAGGTCTGGTTCAGCACACGACGAGTGACTGAGTAGCACTCCCCATGACTCATTGCTCAGTACTCGTTCAGCAGCAACGGCAGCAGAAGTTTAGCAGGAGCCGCCTCGTCGAGCCTCTTCCTTGCGTCGGCTTGCCGAGCCTCCTCAAAAAGAAAGGCATGGTACAAGTAAGGGCTTCCCTGCTGCTGTACAAGCAGGTCTGTTATGGCATTACAGCCTCGAACTGCTGTCTCGTGAGCCACTGGCCTGCAGGTTTTGTGTCAAGCGATTTACGACTCTTTTAGACTCTTGCGGCTTCTGCTCCACAATGTAATTGTGTTTCCGCAGAGCAACACAAACCTCGACCCAAACTGCTGTTCACAATAACACAGACGTGAAACTGCAAATCGATGTTGTTGGTGGAAGGACATCTCCAGGCCAGAGGCGCACAGCAAAGCTAATATCTTGAAGAGGTCTTGAAAACCATACCGGTAGAGTCAGTGTCGATTACAATGATTACAGCACAGACGCCAAGGTTGTGCATGACGATGTCATGCAGCTGGACTATCGCAGCAACAACTTGTGAACCTTGAACCTCCCCCCAACCCCCACCCCCCCAATTTCTTTCCAGCCTCATCCTTCTGCTGCGCCAAAACGTCTGCCATGGCCTTCGCCCGTTGCCAAGCGTTCTTGGCAGAGGTCTCCTGCAGATTTCGAGGACGGAGCTAGATCGTTGCTTCATCCCTTCCTGGCTCGGGCACCAAAGGCCAGATTAGATCCTAAACAATGTTGCATAGCTCATCGCGGAGTTGCATCACCTCGAATATCTGACCTCCCAACCCCGGTTTTTGACCCTGGGCCAAGACCCTGGACCCCAGCAGGTCTCCATCTGCTGGAATTGCCGGCTTGCCGCCTCCTCCTGCAATCAGCGAAAGGAACAGAACACGGATGGTGACGCTGGTCGACGCACGACATGATCGAAACGCTCATGCCGGTCGGTTCCGGATGATCATCTGGGAAAGGAAACCGATGCAATTGTGCTGACGATGCGGCGAAATAATGTGGCTCGTGCCGCCCGTGATCAACAGCCATGCGCTGAAGCCGACGATATTCGTCAAGTGTCAAGAAAGGCGCGGAGGAACGCTGTTGCCGTTCGTTCGTGCGCACCACGACTGTGCTGATTTGGTTGCGTGTGACAGCCGTGCCAACCAAAAATGATGATGCTGGCAGGGCAGTTGAACGTTCAAAACTGATTCTGATGATGCTTGTCTGCCCGGGCTGTCGGGAAAAACGCTGCCAAGGGACGCGGATCATGCGCACCTCGAGTGACGATTTAGCTGCCTGTGACCAGAAGCCATTCGAGCTAAAACTGATGTCACGGTGGTTGGACGGCACCGGCACAAGCGATGGGTCGCTGCTGCTCATGATGCAGACTGTCAAAACACACGCGGGATGTTGCGATCATGCACTCTGCGATGGTTCTGATTTAACTACTTGTGATCAGGACGCCCAAGCAAAAAGATCGGGGCGCTGATGCTCATGATGATGCTGGCCCGCCCGGGCCGTCAGGAAAAGCGGGGTGCAATGACGCGGATCATGTGCACCGCGACTGTGCTGAATCGTTGGCCGGGTTACTGGCCTGCACAGAACCTCAAGGAGCAGCACTCAGTGCGCCTGCGCCTGAAGCTCGGCGGTGAGATCTGAAGCCTCCGAAGCCTCCGAGCCCGCCGGCTCAGGTGCCTCTCAGGGCCCGGGCTACTGTGGGGATTTTGGGAATAAAAGCCTTCTGCTGTTCCCCGCCTCTGCCGTGTCCACCGCAGGAGCCGCACGTGCTCCATGGGGAGCCCGCTTCCTTCGGCGCGAGAAAAGTTATGTTGGATCGAGGGCTTCGGGATTCGTGGATATTCAGCGGGCTACTCAGATGCAAAGTCATGCTCTGTGCCAAGGCACGGTGATGTCGGCAATGCAATGGGTGCTGCTGCCTGGACGGATGACACAGAACAAAGCTTGGAAGCTCACAGGCTTGCTTTTCTTTTGAGGGAATCTGGATTGGCAATCATCTAGATTGGCAACAATGCTTCTTAGCGGGTACTGTAGGGGCAGGGGATTAAGCATTCCGACCTCGGCATCAATACGAATTGCTGCGACCCGGCAAACAGTGGCTTCCAGAACATCTTTCGGCTGAAGGTTGTTTTTAAAGGTCGGGCTGTGAAAGGAGCCTGGCTCGTACGCCGTAGGCGCTCAAGAAGACCTGTCGCAGATGGGACCAGAACCTGTGCACAGCTTTGAGAGCTTTGTCAGCTTCAGGCATCCGAGGTTGGCAAGACTGCATGACATTCTCAACTCGGAGACAAATCTCAAACCTCTAGTCTTGTGATGTGAGACCTCCACAGCCCCAACCAATCCTTGCGCATCCCCCACTCCCAAAAACAGAAGAATTATCAAGCCTCCCCTAGGCCTAGAGGAAAACCCTTACCCTTAGTTTGCCTTAGCGTCAGCGTCTCGAGCTGCACAGAAGGCAGCAAACGGGATTGGGCTGCGTTCGAGCCTTGCAACAGTGGAGTGATTTGAGACATGCTTCATAATGCTTCTATGGCAAGTTCTCAATTTCCAACTCGTTGCTCGAAAGCTGTGTTATGGGCTGACACGCCGTAAGCCCGTGCCTCGGTGATCTGGGACAGGTGCGCGATCTCTCCCGTTCCCGGGCGGCCTCCTGGGAGCCCAGGGCATGCCAAGGCCAGGGCATGGGAAACTCGGGGGGAGGGGAGTTCGGTTCATCGCTGCAACATTCAACAGAGGCAACACTGGCTCCTTGGTCGGGGCTTTGACCTTGGAGGCCGGTGGTTGGCCACGTCGGTTGTCGGGCGCGTCGTCGGGCGGGAGTTGGGGCAGAAGAGCCCGAGAAACCTCACGCGACGTCCGGTCCATCAGAAGCGAAGGTCCAAGAACGGATGCATGGTCATTAGGATCCACTGACAAGCTTCCGGCTCGAGGCAACTCCTTCAACGCCGGGTTGGGCTTCCTGTAGAGCTCCGGCGCAATCGCCTCTTTTCACTCTGGCATGGGGATGAGGTTCCGGGCGTCCACAATCATGTCACCAAGGCTACGATTCAAGAGACTCCAAAGGGCTCCCTGTCAAGCACCCCTGCTGTCAACAACCCAGTGTCTCAAGCGTCCTGAAAGCTTGCCTGCAGCTTTTTCTGCGCCAGCGTCGGCTTGCCCTTCGGCTCCGGCAGCTTCCCCTGCAGCTTGCACCCTCTGCCCCAGAGAGATGCGTGATGCGAAAGCCTATTCCTCATGCCCAACACGTGTCTACTGGTGGCGGTGCCGTGAAATGCCAGCCCGGGTGGCCTGACACCAATGATGGAAAGCTATGCTGAAGTCGCTCGTACATCCGAAGCAGTAGCCTTCGCAGCACTTTGCGTGGCTGTTGCAGCTCCCTTGTCCGGAGCAGAACCGTGTGGCTCCTGCTCAGGAATTCGGCGGTACGCACCATGTTTGGAAGCGGAAACCACAAAACGACTACCGGGGGGTACCAGGCATCCGAGAGGAGTTGGAGTATCTCGGCCTTAGGGGCCCGGCAGGACCCGGAAACGAGGCCGGGAGAACGTATAACCGTCTAGCCGCAACCATGAAGCCTGATCTCACGTTATGTAGGGAAAAGAGCTAGCTTCTGCATGCTTGAGAATCGGCTGACGGCGCCTCCATGCGATTTCGCGGTGCTGGACGTCCCGGGGCCTTCGCTAAAGTGCAAACTCGAAGCATCCCGAAGAAAAGTCCTCAATGCTTCTAGTGCCTCTAGTCTGGCTTGAGCCATCCTAGATGGTCCTGCTGGTAGTTTGTCGGTTCAGAGTTTTGTGTTGAACCGCCCAAGACGCACAGACTACATGTTCCTGGCTTTTTCAAAACCACGGAACTACATCGCACCTTTGACAGGTCATCCTTCAGGCTCAGCTGGGGAGAGCCGCACAAGTCGTAGTGCGAAATCCTCCTAAGCCCTGCAAGCCACATGTGACAAGGCTACCCTATGCAATTGTTGCTTACCGTCGCCTTCAGAAGCAGGAACATAAGATCCCGAAGGGGCACAGTGGCCATGAACCCCACAGTAGTAGGCAACAATGTGTTGCCTGCAAAGCACAAGCCTTGCATGCAGTCTACTCCATAACGCTCATGCAAAGCACCATAAGATCCTACAATCCACTTTCTTGCCCACTGAATACACGGAACGTGCAGGGATAAGCCTTGTTCACGGGGCTTCGGCTGCGCTTGGGCGATGCCTCGCGTACATGTTTTTCAATCACGCGACTCTTGCAGTTTACGATGATGTCTTAGGTTTGACTTCAGAATCTTGCATCTTTCCCGGCCGAATGCGTTTTCTTGCTCGGAGTTGTTTGCCGAGCTTAAGAGGCGCTCGCAGCCTTGTCGTACTCTTTGTCGGACTGCTTTGGCACTGCCTGCCATCGTCGCTCGATCAGCGGCAACAGCAGCGTTTGACGAGGGAGCTCCACGCCGATGCCACTGGATCATGGGCTGCCGACTGGTAAGAAGCCCGTAGGCTGTGGCCATGAAAAGCGGGGCAAGACTCGACCACTGCCAGCAACTTGCGACCAGAGCCCCCAATTTCAAAAACGTCCTCCGGATGAAGGAGACCTAACGATGACCCCACAGTATGGAATCCGGCCCTCTCAGGCAGTGCTATTTTGCAATTCAAATCCGAAACCACCATGGCCCGTGATGCCTTTCCCTTACTGGTTGGTGGGGCAGCGAGCTTCGCCGGGGCCTGCACAGCGATGCAAAGCTTGTCCGGTTTGGGGCATGGCTTCGGATTCGGAGGCAATGGGTGCAGGCCGCAGCATCAGAAGCAGAACATAGCAGAACCAATCGTGATCAGTACCGGCTTGGGCGGTTAACCATTCCTTCCTCGAATCATGCCCGCGGACTCGTTGCCTACACCAAAGCAAACGTCTTTTCGTTCGTTTGCGGTTGCGATGAAGCACCCTATCGCCAGGAAGACGATGAGGTAGCTCCACAAAGGCTGAAGAAAAGACTGACCGGCCACTCACACGTCAACAGGAAAGCATCAACAGCTGCGCAGAGCACAAGGCGGTGCAATAGGCTAAATTTCGGAGCTGCTCTTCTGATATTCATGACGACAACAATTGTCCGTGCGCTTGCGCTGTGCCAACACCAACAAACGCAGATGTTTGAGTTGCTAGAGCTGCTAGAGGCTGACACGTTAGCCCTCCGTCGGCCTGGGTGCGCCCTCTTCGCGCAGATAGTGGTGCCTGTTTCAAAGTCAGCGTCTCGAGGTTGGTGTCGTGCCGTCAAGCCCCTCATTGGAAGGCCTGCTCAAAGTCGTCAGCCGGCACTGGCTTTGGTGAGGCCTGCGATGCAATGAATGTACAGCGGCAGATGCACCAAGCACAGAGACTCAGACATGTCACAACACAGCCTCCTTCCGGCGCCCACGCCGCTCAGCAGAAGGAGCCTGTGCCAAAAGCTTTCTACACATGCCACGTGCCTTACAATGCCGTAGAGAGCTAGAGCATACCTTGCCTACTTAGGTTGGCACCACACGTAGACCCCCCCCATACACCAAAACTCCATTTGAAGTTCATTTTTCCCAACCAATTTCTCCAACAGCATACCACTTTATCCTCGACACCCCCGAATCACCAAATGTTTTCTCAATGAGCATACCATCAGTTTTCCACCACTTTTTCTTCCAACTTTCCAGACCTCATGTCGCATTTTCAACCAGCCAACCACTTGGCCCCAAGCGTCCTAATCTTCAGCATCCAATTCTCAACGAGCACACCAACAGCCCTCGCCCCCAAAAAATCGCACCATTTTCCCCTCAAAAACTTCACCGGCCCTTCTTAGTGTTATGTTGAATACATTGCGACTTGTTCTGAATGCTTAGATAAGTCTGTCAAACAAAGCGTGATCCAGTAAATTTTTAAGAAACTAATATTTTCTGAGGATATGACTGAAAGAAATAACAACTTATAAATCATTGTGGAAATGAGTGACAATGAATACGACAGTGAGAGTGATTATGAAAGTGGCAGTGATGATAAAATATATTTGTTTTACAATGAAATGTCGAAACTTGGCTGTCTTCTGAACCCCTCCTAAAAGTTAAACTTTTCGCCTCCTTATTCTGGTCATATAGAAACCCAACAAGTTAAAGTCCTAAGAGCCAACCAGAAGAAAGCCAAGAAAATAAATATTTTTCAACAACTGCAAAATTGTATTCCAGCTAAGAACAGACAGAAACTTTTACTAGCTAAATGCACTGTCTTGCATAACTGTAAAGATCAGATTGTAGACTACTATGGTCGCGATACACGCTGTAAGTTAAGGAATTTTCATGATGATTACATATGTCCGTTTACTAAACCATGTAAATATCCAGGATATGATGAAGTTCATAAAACCATGCGAGATGATGTTCATCATCAAAAGGAAGATTATACACTTGAGTTACATAGTGAAATGAAAACAATGTATGAGAACCTAGATACGTTGGACTTCTATAAATGGCATCAGGACAACAAATTATGTCAAAGATACTTCATGTGGACATTTTGAATATTATCAACGAGTATACAATATTTTATCGAGATGATATTTTGATTGGAATTCACCTCTTGAGCTTGTATATTCAGAAGAAGCAACAAGGTTCCTTAATGAGGTGATAATCCAGAATTCTTGTTACAACAGTCCGTCAATGATAATTTAATATTCAATTAAGTTATCCGCCGAGGCCGCAGGCCCAGGCGTCTTGCTGGTTACCTCAGGTACCCGGTGCAGTCCACATGTTTGGAGACACCCTGTTTTTGCATTCGTTTGCCACCCCCTTGTCCGGCTTCCCTTCATTTTACCTGATTTGTCGGCCTCCCCCCCCTTGTCCCCCCTCCCCCTCTCAACCCCCCCCCAACCCTCTCCCCCCTCCCCCCCTCCCCCCCCCCCCCTACCCTCCCTCCCCCCCCCCAAAAAACATGGCTGGGTTGAGAGGCCCCCCAAGCATCTATACAACATTGACTGCCCCCTCGCCCTGCCGCTAAAGAGCCGAGGCGGGCGGCGTAGCGTTAAAATTACTAACTACAGGCGACGGTGATGTAACTATCCAAACTGCATAGTTATCATGTAATTACAATACGTAAGCAGTTACATATTATAATTGCGGCATAGTTATAACATTCTTGGAGCATCCGAAAAGCCAAAGCTTTGATACAACCCTTAACCCTAAACCCTGAACCAAATTCTACAAGGAAGGCAAGTGGGCTGGTTTTGGTGAAAAGGTTGTGGAACAGTGCTTTTGGGGTGCAATTCTTAAAGGGATGGTGAAGAAGGTGGCAAAATCTGTTGAGATTTTGAGGGGAGAATGGTGCGATTTTGGGGGGCGAGGGCTCTTGGTGTGCTCGTTGAAACATTGGATGCTGAAGATTAGGACGCTTCGGGGCATGTGGTTGGCTGGTTGAAAATGCGACATGAGGTCTGGAAAGTTGGAAGAAAAAGTGGTGGAAAACTGATGGTATGCTCATTGAGAAAACATTTGGTGATTCGGGGGTGTCGAAGATGAAGTGGTATGCTGTTGGAGAAATTGGTTGGGAAAAATGAATGGAAAATGAGGTTCTGGTGTATGGGGGGGTCTATGTGTGGTGCATTGTGGTGCCGATAGCCTAAATCGGCAAGGCATACTCTAACTTAGAGTACATGTAACTACGAGCACCAGCAGTGAAAACTGCGAAGCGGCATGCAAGACCAGACCAAACAGAATATGCCTTGTCTGCCTCAGCTGCTGTCGGCTTGGCAGCAGCCTGCACGTTGTTGCCCAGTTCTTGGTCTGGAAACATGCCGGCTCATCCGCTTCGTCAACCGATATGAGCATGATCTTCATCTTCAGAAGAGCACCATTCACGCTTCCCTCATAGCCCCTCTGCCGGCCTGGGTGCGCCCTCTTCGCGCAGATAGTGGTGCCTGTTTCAAACTCACTGTCTTGAGGTTGGTGTCGTGCCGTCAAGCCCCTCATTGGAAGGCCTGCTCAAAGTCGTCAGCCGGCACTGGCTTTGGTGAGGCCTGCGATCCAACGAATGTACAGCGGCAGAAAGTCAGACATGTCACAACACAGCCTCCTTCCGGCGCCCACGCCGCTCAGTAGAAGGAGCCTGTGCCAAAGGCTTTCTTCACATGCCACATGCTTTACAGTACTGGCACCAGAAGTGAAAACAGCGAACGGTCACGCAAGACCAGACCAAATAGAACGTGCCTTGTCCGGCTCAGCTGCTGTCGGCTTCCCAGGGGCCTGCACGTTGTTGCACAATTATTGGTCTGGTGACATACCCACTCATCTGCGTCGTCAATTGATATGAGCATGATCTGCACCTTCAGAAACTAGGTTCCTGAGTGACCCCCACATGCCCCTTTTCCTGTTATTCAGTTTTTAATAAGGGAATCATACGATAAAAAGGGCAAAGGATACTACTCATGAACCCAGAAAAAATACCATTCACGCTTCCCTCATAGCCCCTCTGCCGGCCTGGGTGCGCCCTCTTCGCGCAGATAGTGGTGCCTGTTTCAAACTTACTGTCTCGAGGTTGGTGTCGTGCCGTCAAGCCCCTCATTGGAAGGCCTGCTCAAAGTCGTCAGCCGGCACTGGCTTTGGTGAGGCCTGCGATCCAACGAATGTACAGCGGCAGAGAGTCAGACATGTCACAACACAGCCTCCTTCCGGCGCCCACGCCGCTCAGTAGAAGGAGCCTGTGCCAAAGGCTTTCTACACATGCCACATGCTCTACAGTACTGGCACCAGAAGTGAAAACAGCGAACGGTCACGCAAGACCAGACCAAACAGAACGTGCCTTGTCCGGCTCAGCTGCTGTCGGCTTCCCAGGGGCCTGCACGTTGTTGCACAATTCTTGGTCTGGTGACATACCCACTTATCTGCGTCGTCAATTGATATGAGCATGATCTGCACCTTCAGAAACTAGGTTCCTGAGTGACCCCCACATGCCCGTTTTCCTGTTATTCAGTTTTTAATAAGGGAATCATACGATAAAAAGGGCAAAGGATACTACTCATGAACCCAGAAAAAATACCATTCACGCTTCCCTCATAGCCCCTCTGCCGGCCTGGGCGCGCCCTCTTCGCGCAGATAGTGGTGCCTGTTTCAAACTCACTGTCTCGAGGTTGGTGTCGTGCCGTCAAGCCCCTCATTGGAAGGCCTGCTCAAAGTCGTCAGCCGGCACTGGCTTTGGTGAGGCCTGCGATCCAACGAATGTACAGCGGCAGAGAGTCAGACATGTCACAACACAGCCTCCTTCCGGCGCCCACGCCGCTCAGTAGAAGGAGCCTTTGCCAAGGGC
This sequence comes from Symbiodinium sp. CCMP2592, assembly GCA_905221615.1. NCBI lineage: Eukaryota > Dinophyceae > Suessiales > Symbiodiniaceae > Symbiodinium > Symbiodinium sp. CCMP2592. Next base: position 391,905 of record CAJNDT010001358.1, on the reverse strand, counting down.
TTTCTACACATGCCACATGCTTTACAGTACTGGCACCAGAAGTGAAAACAGCGAACGGTCAGGCAAGACCAGACCAAACAGAACGTGCCTTGTCCGGCTCAGCTGCTGTCGGCTTCCCAGCAGCCTGCACATTGTTGCCCAATTCTTGGTCTGGAAACATAACCGCACATCCACTTCGTCAACCGATATGCATGATCTGCATCTTCAGAAAGCACCATTCACGCTACCCTCATAGCCCCTCTGCCGACCTGGGTGCATCCTCTTCGCGCAGACAGTGGTGCCTGTTCAACCGCGCAATCTTCACAACGAGAATGCCACATGGTACCCCGTGGACAGTTAGGCACACCTCCCACGATTAGTTGCCTGATGTTGCTTGTACAAGGTGCCGCTTCTCTGGCTCACATGCCGACTTCTGGATTTACTTTGCCCATCCAGGCGCTGCAGCCCGCCTTCTCCTCCTGGTCCTTGCCTACTGTGCGCTTCGTGGCGTCATCCCCAGCCTGGCGCAAATGGGCCGACACTTTGCAGCCGATTTGCAGGTAGCAGATTGGCAGTGATGCCTCCAATCACCAGTCCTGGAATCCCAGAAGATACCCTACTACGTAATTACACGCGGAGTCGAGAACCACCAACTCCTTGGCACAAGATCAGAAAACGCGGAAGACCACAAAGCCTTGTCCAAGCTAGCAGCCAGGGACCGTGGCACCGGCGAGGCCTGCAGCCACAGCCGGTGTATCGGTCCAGGTCATCAGCATCGGAGTCATCAGCATCGGATCATCACCAAGCATGTCTGATCTGTTTCTGGCGAGATTCCCAAACTTTCGCATTGTTTGGAACGGCGTGCTACTGCCGGATCCTCGTTTTTGCCAAGAGAAACGTATGGGCCAACGCGTGCACTATGTCTTACAGCTCTGTGTCTTGATGACATGGTGGATGGTGTGCAGAGACTGTAGCTCTGCGATCTGTCTACACAAGGATGTTCCTGCTTTCGTTGCATGCCGTGTTGCACAACTACGAAGTACAAATGGAGCCGAACAGCACCAACTACATCGAACTACGCACTAGCCAAGGACTGCAGCGTTACGAGAGTCTGCTCGCGGAGTACCTTCTTCCTCGTTGTCATATCGTGTATGACCCGCCTTCCGGCCAGCTCTCCTCCAGCAATCATGCCTGCAACCTAAGGCTGACCCGACATCCAGCGCCTTCTGCTTCACGCCGGGGCTCCGCCCTCGGAGCTCGGACCCGGGTGCCTGACAGGGCGTCGGCTTCTGTCCCGCTTTCTGTTGCATCTGTTCTTTATAATAGGGTGTAGCAAGTTCAGGACCTCTTGGCGGTGAGGATCCAGATCGTAAGTTTCCTGCAAAGAAGGATGTGTGCAACTTCTGCACGATAACCAGGTCCGACGACAACTTCCTTCCTAAGAAGTACACGACATTGAGAAGATTCATCAAAATGAGCTGAGCGGTGTCAAACTCGCCTTGCGGCTCTGGTTCCGCCCTTTGTTCTGGGAAGTCACCTCCAGGGTTTCACAGTTGCCGTTGCCAAGCCTAGTCGCTACAGAAGTGTTAGAGGCGTGCGACGAAGAAGAGCACATGGAAGAGTCAATATTGCTCTACGGTTACCCCAACAGTAAAAATCGCTTCTGTTTCTGTTGGCCCACCTGCTTTGGTGTGCTGGTGCATCGGGGCGAGGCCTGGGATTCAGCACGAAATTAGGGACAAAGGGTAAATCTGCCTGAGCACGAGGACTCACGTCCTTCAGCCTGGACCTGCTAAGCATCCCCTCCCCTGCTTTCATGCCCTGTCGCCAGCACTTGGGTGCCCGGCTGGGCGCGGCTTGTTCGGTGCCTGCAGAAGAATGATTAAGCTCGGCTTGTTCCGTACCTCCCCCACCCCTGTGCCACGTTTCCTATGCTGCCCTTGTGATATGGACATGCTGCTTTGGTTTCCCGTTACGGCTAACGCAGAAGGGCCCTGTGCTTGGAAAAGGAGAGGGGAGGTTGGGGACGCAACACCAACAGCTCTGATCATGCACCTCTACATATATATATATATATATATATATATAGTATCATAATATATTATGTTATCTGATATTATGTGTATATATTTATATATACTACGAGTACATACATGCAGTTGCATACACGATGCATGCGTACATACATACATACATACATACAGACATACATACATACATGAATGCATATTCGGTGAAAAGGTCATGAGTCTTCAGTCAAACGCCGGACTGCAATCTAAATCAGGCCACTGACAGAGTGTCTTGTCACAAGATCCCAATCCCGTCTTGGAATCACTAGCCGTCACTAGCCCCGAAGCTCCGAACAGCAGAAAGGCACATATTCCAAAATTCCACACTTCGAATCTCCGAGACCTCGCACCCTAAGTACCCTGTCTTGCCACATCCTGCCTGCCCCTTTGCGCAGATCACCCCCAGGCTCGGCTTCTGGTCAAAGACCCAGCCTCCCAGGCGTGAAAACCCGAAGTGCAAAGGTGTTGTGCAGCTATGCTCATGGTGCAGATGCTGACCGACTCTCCAACTGACCAGCCACGCCCAGGCAAGGCTCAAAGTTATGAACAGGCCAGCCTCGGCCATCCGCCAATTTCCTTGATTATTCATGCTTGCCCTCTTGCCGAGTCGAATGCAGAAAATGCAAGGGGAGCTGTGCTGAAACTGCCCGACCCCGACCCAGCTCAGCCAAGCTTCAAGTACAGGATCCCGTCCGGGCCACGCTCCTCGTGCTCGACGGCAAACCTTTGGGCGACGGTACTGAGGCTCCGTCGCAGTCAGCACAGAAGAGAAGAAGCTTGCCTTCTTGCTGGTCAACTGAAGTGACCCACGCACAACCCCACCCCTCTTGAAACGCAGGCAGGGGCCCAGGGGCCCGGACTCTTGCCCTGCCTCGAGGCCATACATGGTCCGGGGCCTGGAAGCCGCAGTCCGTTGCCACTCAGCCAGAGGATGGTACGAGCCGGATCGGATATAACAGGACTCTTTCCTGACAAGCTGTCGTGACCTTTACTCGCCAGCTGAAGCTATTATCAGCAAACCGGGAACTGCAAACATTTTGACAGTGTCTCCAGCATGATGCAGACACGCGACTACTGCTGTCCCAGTATTGTCCCAGTGTCAGTCCTATCCACAAATACTCGAACTGAATCACATGCTTCTCCAAAGGGCAGTTGTTGACATTCGATGCGCTTGGTGTTGCTACGAGTGAGTCAAAGAGCCAATTCCTGAGCATCCCCACGCACATCATCCCCCTGTTAGCCAAGAGACGCCATGACAGAAGCAAACTGCCGGATATCCACACCATTCTCGTACCTGCGGTGTGCTCTGCCTACAAGCAATTCGGGAAGTCCTGGCTTCCAGGACGAACCGAGGATTTGACTCATGCATCAAGCTCTTGTCTTGGGTTTGGGCATCAGGCTTTCAGTTTACAGCATGTCGGGCACACACATCGCCAGATCTGCACCTGGCACATGGCAGGATGCTGCTGTGGTTGGGGCTCTTCGCCTCTATCTCGAGGTTTGCGCTGGTGCCCCGTCCCAGGCGCATTTGCGGCATGGGGGTTGGGGAAATCGGTGTTTAGGCTTCAATGATTAAATTGCCACTAATCCCTGCAGACACGTACTGACGTGGGAAATCCTGCAGAAAGCTTCGATGATCAACCCGGACCAGGGGCAAGAGCTGAGCTGACACATGGAAGAAGGCAACGAAATGGACCTTCGACCCTCGAAGACTCCAAGCGTGCCCTGCCTTGGGCTTCCTCTGACGCTTTCGGTTCTGCGAGCCACACTCCTGTCAAGGGCGCAGGGAGGGGCATCAGCTTCTCGCTTCCCCAAGCCATGAGAACAAAGCAGTCAGTGAATCCTCGTACAAGTACCAGGATTGCAATACTTGTGTCCCACAAGAGCTCTCACATGAAGCTGCTTCAGCCACCGCCTCGACGTGCTGGCCCGAAGGAGCGGGCGTGCCTTGGGGTCTCTTCACTGAACCATTAGATATCGTTAGATAATGCTCGGCGCAGATTCATGTTGCCACGGTTACTGCAGCTACATTTCCTCCCACTCCCAGTCCTCCTACCCCTACCCCGTCTCCGACTCCGAGTCCTAGCCCGATTCCACTAGCAGCAGGAGTAGATACAACAAGCCGGAGCCCAAGGATCCATGATCCCGAAGAACCTTGAAACCAGTTCCACTTTCGGAACCGTGAGGGAACGGCCCAGATTTTGGCCACACGCGCCGCAGTAGTGCGACTCAGACCTGCCATAGGGTCTTGCAGAAGGCGGCCCTTCAAGAGATCGGGTCCAACAGCAACTTGTTCGAGAAAACCTACTTCTGAGCGCATGGTAACGTAGTCACACCTTCCATCCTACTGCAAGGCTCCCCAGCTTAGGACAGGGGCCCCTAGGGCGGCCCCTAGGTCTTTGAGGTAAGCGGTGCCATTCGCAGTTCTAGGCTCGACTTCTACAGCCGACCACTGAACCATTGCCGCGGTGCTGAGACCGTGGCATACAGGCACTGCCACAGTTGTGGCAGAAGTTCCGAGACACCTGGCAAAAATGGCTCACGCCCACAACATGTACCGACAGGCACAGCAGACGCCACACATGCTGCACCATCTTACTTATCGCCTGACGACGCAACAAGCCATTGGAACACATAAAAAGAGTGCATACCAATGCACAGGCATCCACAAAATGCTGCATCACTCAAAAGTTTAAGTTGCCCTGACCACAAAAGCCCCATGAAATCCTGAAAGTCCTTGCCAGTCCCAAACCTATCATAACCCTCGGCAACAATGACAAACAAATCTCTGAGAACAAAAAATGGGAACCGAGGCTGCGGCAGACATGGCCACGGACAGGAGACTCGTGCCCTTTTGTGGGGTTGACACCTGCGGGGACACCAGGGGCAAGAGGGCCAGAGCTTGGCCAATCCAACTGCACCTCACAGCGCACAGAGCCATCGGCCACCCAAAGAAAGCTCCTCGCTCTTTTGAAATCCAGCCACAGCCTCTGCTCTCGAGTCTATGTTGCTCGGGACACTGCTGCTCTAGCATGCCTTGGCCAAGCCAAGCCTCCTAAATCCTCTGGGCAAGGGCCTTTCCGCGGTCACCTGATCAAAGCATCCTAGGCAACCAAAGCACCTCTCCGTCTCACCCACAGATACGCCGGATTGGCACTATGGACACCATTAATATTTGTTACGATTGCCGCGAATATCTTTGTCTTTGATATCATGATTACGATTCGACCTCCGCGTTCTGAATCCTAAAACTCCGATCTTAAGTGCATGTCTGAGGCATAACCTTCCTCCCGGCCAGAGAGCCCACACAAATAAACGCGGAGAACTGGGTCAACCGGCATTGTAACATATCAAACCCAAACTAGACTCGTAGCACCACGGCATCTCCACTTGGACTCGATTTCACGAAGTTTGACATCGGCCCCCAGTCTGCCCCAAGGCCCCGAGGTTCTCTGGCGGTGAAACGGTTCGAAGACATCCGAGGCAGCGCTGAGGCTGACGCTTGCAGGTATGGGCCGTGAAGGGGCTTAGGATTCTCGGCCCTTCACCGAGTGAAGCCACGGCGTGCTCCGGCTGTCATCTATAAGTCTATAAGATACATCCGCTGCCTCCAGGCTCCTGGAGGCAAAGGGGCTGCGAAGGGGTTGGAGTTGGGGCTGGAGTGGCTGGAGTTTCAGAGGTAAGAACCTCACGGTCTGCTCTGCGAGGTATACATGGTACACCATGAACGCGGCATACTAAAAATGCTGTCGGGCTGTGCCGCATGCGCGAGCAAGCGCTGCTTGATCTGAGGAGGCTTGGGTCTAGCCTGGCTGGCTGACTTGCGCTCCCAGTCATGGAGGGGCCCAGAGACCTAAGTCAGCCCGCAGAGGCCGGGCCCATCGGCGCCTGCCAAAGAGAAAGCACAGCGACAGCCAGGTGACTCCAAGTCAAAACCCCACGACACCGCTACGACCACCGTCACCGCCGCCGCCGCCACCGCCACGACACCAACCGGAATGGTAGCAAGATCTTATCGTCGTTTATTGCCCGCAACGCCTGCCCCAGTGATCCACTGAAAAGACGCTTGAGATCCCTGTAGCCCCTTCACTGCGAACTGACGGAAGGGTCGTGCGGGCGCCTCGAGCGGCGCATGGCCGTTCAGGCCTCTGCTGAGCTTCGTGGCAGAGATATTCTCCAGCTCAGGACTTGGGATCGGAGCAATCTGGCAGAGCACCTGTCCGATATGATATGAGATGGGATGCATGCTACTACAGGCATCCTTCCTTGTCTCTCCCAGGTCCAGACTTCTGCCGGAAGTTCAACTCGGGTGATGGGGTTTCGGTCTTCGCATTAGGGTGACTGCATCACCTTGTTGCAGGCGGGCGGTGACCGATGAGGCGAGCAAGGCGAGGCTCTGAAAACCGCGTGAGTGAAAGGCCTGGAAGGTCCGATTGAGGACTTTTCCACAATCAACGGAGCTTGCCAAAGGCTCCCATTTCGTCGATTCGGAGACCCCAACTTCAAAGCTGTTCCTGACTGAAATTAGGTCCCTCGTTTTCACCATACGAAGAAAGCCCGTCAAGTAAAGTGTTGATAGCCCATCTCGCACCAGGGCCGCAGCCTGTGTCGTTGAAGGCGGCCGGTGCGGGCCCATCTGTGCCCAGGCCTCCAGGGAAAGAGCGCGGACGTTCGGTTCGGCATCGCAGGGATTCAGCTTGGCAGAACACTTCCAGTCCGCAAGCGGTCCCTAAAAAGGCTCCGTCGCTACAAAGCATTCGGTGAGAGGGACCAGCCTGGACCGCCGAAGCCACTTGCTGGTGGCGGCGGTGGAACACCGAAGCCTCGAATATTGAGGATGAAATGCAGAAGGAAAGATCAAAGATATCCTTGTGCCACTCCCACCCAAGACATAATCGGATCAGGCGACGGTGTTGTGGGGGCTGTGAGTGTCTACAAAACACATGTATGCCCACAGGTTGACCACCCTATTCATCACACGTCGACGTCACCCTTTATGTTATGTCACCAATGAATTCGCGATGCGCAGAACCCTCAAAACACCCGGTAGGAACTCGGCCTGCATCGAGCCCCAGGCCGGAGGAGGGGTGGGCTTCGGCACCGAAGCCTCCGCCAGATGAAAGGAGCGTCGGAAACTCCGCCGAGGCGTTGGCGTGCACAAACAGGAACGAAGAACCCCCTAGAACCCGCTCGGCCCTAGCCCTGCTCATAAAGTCGTAGAGAGTCGTAGAGCGTGCCTTCTTGCACGAAGCCTCCGGCCATGTGGCTCTGCATACCTCTGGATGCAGGGGAAACTTGGAGCATAGAGAGCCGTGGCCATCCCGAGCCACCGGCCTATGTCACCATTCATCGCAAGCCCGGCCGGTGCAACGCCTGCAATGGCCGGGGCCTCGGATCACTGAAGAGCCCCCACTCTGAAAGCACGTCTGTGGGCACACGTCTCGGGTTGCGTTGCAGACTTGGGATGTTCGCCGCCTTTGGGAATTCTTGTTGGTCAGAAAAGCCTTTACAGACAGTCGCCAACAGGCGCGATCCAGGATCTTCGTGCAGTCGATCATAAGGACACCAAACCCAGCAATGTCAAACTCAGAAAGCTCTGAAGGAGCCCAGTGGGAACTATGCCAAAATTAATCAGCGGGTGGACCTGATGTTCTGCTTCTGGAGCTAGGCTGGGGTCGAAGCCTGTCAAAGGCTGCACAAGACATGACAATGCGGAGGCTTCGTTGCCTGTGAGGCCCTTGTAGCAGCCAGGTCACCCACTTAACTAGATCCATGGCAACACAGTGTCGCAATGCACTACCGCTTGATCTGTTATGTTAGATGCCAACCTGCTTTACACTTACACATGGCCACCGCTACTGACAGTCAGCACTGACACCAATCTAGACACCCACCATACCAAGCCCACCGCCCCCGCTGCCTCCTGCATGCATGCCGTGCATGCTAGCCATGTCCTGACGCACACCAACACGTAAGGAGCTTCGCTCTCAACAGCAGCTTCCTCAACCTGACCTTTTGCATGACCAACAAGGACTCAGCACCCCACATGTACGAAAATGGCACGTGGTGTGTGAAGTTAAGGGGAACACATTCAATTTTGACGAGAAGGACCCGAACGCAGCCGAGCTTTCTACAGATTCTACAGCACATCAGCAGAAGTGTCAACCTCACTGACGTGCACACTGCCGAAAGAAATGCATCATGGGCGACGCTCATGATCCACATGCCGGGGGATTTGCACTTAGCTGCATCGGACGACTTGTTGTTTTGGCGACCATCCCAGCATCCATGTATAGCACGTCAAGCGGAAAAGAAAGGGGGGCAAATTACTCGCAAAGCGAGTACTCTACACAAATGGCTGCAAATCTGCCCCGGATGTGAACTTGTACCGTTGTAACGGAGCCGCTCAAAAAGATGGCACCACAGCTTCAAGACTTTGGAAGAGAAGGCAGCTGCACTACATCCCGGAGCGCAGCAGTGCTTACTCTGACACCGTTGTCCTGCTGGGCCGCGTGGAAATCGACCTGTGGTGGGTGGAGCGTCTTGCCATTCATCTCCTGGGAAAGGGCAGCTGACAGGAGAGTCAGAGTCACAGCTTCCGCCTTCAGTCGAAGAGACCCCAAATTCCATCCTAAACTGCACTCTCTGAAGATCGAACCCACAACCCGAAGGTCCGACTTTAAATCTCTCTTGGCCACCGGACTGCGATAGCAGCCTGCGCGAGGCCGGCATCTGCCATGGTAATGAAGCCCCACCTCACTCTCAGGACGAACTCGGACTGCTTTGACTACTCGGATTCATGCGGGGCAATGCAGTCCGCACTTCTCTGTCTGTGCTGGCTCCCTTCTGAGAAAAAAGTCCTGCCCGTGACACACCCTGAGCCAGCATGGCAGGTGCTGCACTCCTCAACCGTGCACTCTCGCATCCTTTTTGATCTTCGGCCACAGGGGGCAGGTGGAGCTTCTCGCGCACATTGGAGGGTCTCCGAAATGGATGTAAGCATGTGTGGCCCACCTCAACCTTTGCTTGCTGGGACCATGAAAGATAGCAAAGACCTGTCACCGCTCACTGCTAAAGACTGAGAACTAAACACCGCACTCGATGCAAGTTGAAAGACAAGCGTGTTTGCTCCATCTGCTCACACCCAACATCGGGTCATCTCAGCGCAAGAAGCTGGACGTTAACACTTCAGACGGCGACCTGGATCACCGTCTTGGGATGCGCATCCCCTAACGAACCCTGAATCCTCGCACTTCTAAGCCCGCGAGATATGCTGCTTGGTACAGCAAATAAACCTCCAGAACTGCAGCTGTGAACCCCAAATTTGCGTTTTACAGCAACTTCTGCGACCCGACCCCGCAGTATCAGACGGTTCCATTGCCCGCGTCCGCGTCGCACGCGAACGTGATGGGCGAGAGCTCCCCATCAAGACACGTGATTTGATCCACATCCGCCTGGATTTCCGGGCTTTTTGCTTGCGGAGATATCGTGGGAGCAAAGCACATAAAACTGCTGGTGCTCAGGCCTGCCTAACGGTGCTTGGGTGCTCTTGACCAAGGGTCAGGAACTGTTCCGCACACGTAACCCTCTGCCGATCCAGCGAAACACACTCCCGTGCAGCGAGGGTGCCGTGAAGCCCGGCAAGCAAGCAGGAGTGCAGTTGTATCCATGTTGGATGAGGTCCCCCTCCTGGCAGGTGATGTTGGCCTGAAGCTGCTGCGCAGAACCAGCCAGTCGACGTGTTGTCTCGGATCATCTAGGTATCAGTGGATATGGGCTAAATGAGATTGAAGTATTGATGCTCGCGCAGGGCCCTTGCTGAATGACTAGCAACCTCAAGGATTGCGGTGATCAAGCCCACCGTCATGGTCTGAAGCTTGAACGTCAGAGGCAGGGTTTGTCACGTTTACCCTGCTGCAGTCTACATCCCGTCCAGATCGTACAACAAGGGAACAGATGCAAAAAACGAGAGCTAATCAGATCAGTCTGTCTTCGATCTATGTAGCCTGCAGGTGTAAGATTTCAAGAGGTCCCTAAGGCTAAGGAAGCCTTACAGCTGCGAGGCAAGAAAAGAACTCCAAGCACAGCTAGATGGATCCCAGCAGCCGAGTTGTCGATGTAGCTCCCCGTCGGAGAATAGCAGGGCACATCCACTTGGACTTGGCCAGTCGTGGTTTTCCGATCCTCAGATTGGGATGTTGGATGTCTGGAGCGACTTTCTGACAAAAGGACCGGTCCCGGAACAGCCGTACATGATTGCCTCATGCCGATCTTGTTAGCATGGTTGCTGCCATTCTGCAGTGAGGGGACGGTCGCAAAATTTCCAGGGTTGAGCATTGTTGCGGCAATTCACTGAGACCGTGGTCAATACACAACTGACAAGACTTGAAGCTCGATCAAACTCCAGTTCTCATGATAAGCTTTGGTTGAAGATGCTCAACCCAGGACTCTTGGAACAATCGCTTCCGCGAATCCACGGGTACGATGGAAAGTCCAACGTTGCGATCGTTGACCTCGTGGAGAATGACCCAGTCAATGTTATTGGGCGAGCCTTGGCACGACTCACAGGGGATTGTGCCGGAGGAAACCATGCTTGTGCCAATCATATTCTGAAACCCCACCCATGGCGCGCAATTGACATACATGCGGGGAGAGCTTGTTCTCCACTACCGAGAATGCTCTTAGGCACGCAAACGAGAGAGAACAAAAGCCACCAAGGCACCCCAGAGCTGCCAGCGCACCGGATCTCGCTGCGGCTCGTCGTTACCGGTCACGAAGCTGTAACTAAAAGCTGGCTGTGCAACCGGCAGCCTGCAGGAATAGGTCGGTCTGCATTAATCAGGATGGCACAAGCTTCACCAACACCCGGCCGTTTCAGCTGCTGCAACTTCTCAAGGCCCTGCAGAAAACTGCGCTTAACAACTCCGACTGCAACTGGTACAAGTACAGAACTGCGGAGACGTCAGTCAAGGCTTGTGGCGACTGCCCGCCTCACGAAGAAAGCGTTCGACGAGTAGTCTAGCCACTTCGTTTCCGCATTGTCGTCTCCAAGGTTGTAAGGTTCCTACCAAGGCTGCGAGGGACATCGGGCCGTCGGGCACCTCAGCTTTAACCTCTGGCCTTGCAAGCGACCATACTAGTTCAACTCTCGTTGCGCTGAGCACCGTGCTCGAAAACCCTCAATCAGGCCGGGTCTTGACGGAACACTTGCGGGGCCGAAGCTTTCGAAAGGTCAGCGACTGAACAGGCCTTCTGGCTGTTGCTCGGCATTGCAAGACGATGCCCGCTCACTTAACCAAGGTTTCTGCAGATTCAGGTGCAGCTTCTCAATACACATTCCATGTCTCTTCACCACCTCATGTCCTTGCAGCTTCCACGAGGTACAGTATTCGGTCACTTTCTGTAGACATCGAAGATATTCCTGCGAAGGACGAAAAATACGAAAATGCTGTTCCTGCTCCAAGGATGTATCCAGTGGTTGAAGAAGCTCACAATTTTGAGACCTTGACCCACCGTGGATCAGGCACCTGATCAGGAATACATGGCCACTGTCCTCTCGAAGGTTCACCGGCGTGTCGCACGGATCGCAGTAGAAGACCCTGGTCGGAACAGCATTCGAGGTACCATCTCTGACTTATCGGTCAACTCCCCGTGCAGTGCTGAACACACGGCGTAGAGTACAAACTAGGAGCAGCTACCAGACAACAAAAGGACAACCGGTTTCAGAAGCCCACGTGCCAGCAAAACAGACTTCCTCTTGGCCAAGCAGCGCCGAGTCGTAGCCGTCGACCAGCACCTGCCAGTGCGCCCAGCCACCGCTTGAGATCGCAAAAGAGCTTGCTGCTTCTCAGCTAGGGCCCTGCGGCCGGGAGCTAGGGTTGGGAGCGGCTTCGCCTGCATTCCCGAACCTACTGTGGTGGAGCCGTAGAGATCCGCTACTCCCCCTTTGCTTTGCCACAGCACGGACACCCGCTGTGGCCTGTTGGTTGTACAAGAAGAAATCCGACATCTGAACCACCTCGCCATGGCCGTGCGGCAGACCAGGCTTCAGAGTGCAGCAACAGATCCCCTACCCAGCGGAACCCTTGCGAACACGCTGCGCTGAGCGGGGCAGAACTTTGGTTGAGATGTTACAGAGCACAAGGTAGAGAAACCGAAACCGGCAAAGTCATTGAAGACTCAGCCTGCGCACAGCCCGAATGCCGAACTCTCGGCTGCTGAAGGTCGATTCCCTGAGCGAGTGGCGGTGGATCCAATCTGGCGGAGCTCGAGTGGCAGGAACCTGTAGTAGGACAGAGCCTGCGCACGGGGGCTTCGAAGCGGAGGATTGTCGGGCCACGTCTGCAGGACCCAAAAGAGCGCCGTCCAGTTGGGGCAAGAGGCCATACCACGCTCGCAGCACCAGAAAAGGTCCCGTGATTCTATGCAGGTTGTTCCTGGGATGGGCGCGATGGCTTGCAGAGTGCGTAAAGCAAACGAACTCTAAGTCACAGAACCCGACTGCCAGCTGCCAGCTGCCGTCTAACCATCCCTCTGCAACTCACTGCCGGAGGTCCCTGGCAGTAGGTGTCATACCGAAGGACCTCAGGAAGAGGGGCTGACAGACCGAAGTTGCCATCGGCAACTCGCTCGAAGAGCCTGCATGGAAGCCAAGGCAGTCCAAGGCACGTAGTTCAGTGGACACGTGACAGCCTCGGTCCCAAGAACATCGTGGGGCAACCTCCTCTACCCAAATTCCTACATCGTGTGGGTGTCATGTTCCGGACTCGATGCAACTGGGAACCTTCGACCTTCTTCAGGGAGGAGACGCACCGAACCAAGAATACTCGAGAATCACGTGAACAGAAGGCAGGGCCAGGTTCTGATGCCTGATTTCCTGTCATGGGGCCGAGCAGGGCATCGCTGGGCGGCAGCAGAGGTCCCGGTCCTCAGAAGAACTGCTGGGTGACTGGACGTTCCCAAACCCTGCGACATATTTGTTGCTAGTCACGCGATCCACGTCGCAGGTGATGCCGTCGCAGTAGGTGTCCTGGGCAAGCGAATGCGGGCAGAGGACTCCTACGGTCCGACGCTCTCTGAAAGACTGCAGTCGGGCATCTGGCCAGGCAGTGAAGCCATGGGGGCACGCATAGGCAGTAGCGCACCTGACGTGATGCAGAGTCTTGTGCTTGGTCTGATCTTCAGGTCACCGCTGCCCACAGGGTGTGGTGCACAGCTCTATGCTTGAGAACATGTGTGAACGAATAACCAATAACCGTTCGTTCTCTGAGGAAGGATCATCCGTTAGGGTGCTGAAGGTTTCGCTGATGTCAGATGCGGACTTTCGCACAATCCAAAGCCTCTACCCTACGGGCCAACACTCCAGGCATGGATCCCTTTGCGGGCTGCAGTCCGGCCACAAAGGCGCTGGCTCGCAGCAAAGGTCTCGGTCACGGTTGATGTCGCCTGCGGCTTCGGGGGTCTTTCGCTTCTCGGATGTTTCGAACGCCGGACAAGTTCTTGACACATCACTTTGCGAGCAAGGAACATGTGGTTGCAGGGCAGTAGGTGTCAAACGCAGCCGGATCCTGGAGAAACGAAGGGTTTGTGGCAAGCTCCAACAGCTCCAACACTTACGATGTGTTGCGGGAGACGCTTCTCAACGCTTCGCAGATGACTGCAGCATCGCACCCAAGGCTGAGGCTTGAGTGTAGCCGTGGCCACAGCTGAGCGTGTCGCCTAGCGAGGTGGGCTCTGACGAGTAGGCTCGGGCTGGCAGGGGTGGAAATACTTGGCCCGGCAACTAACTACACCTTCCAGGGTCGCCCTCGTCATGTCCACCCGACATCACCCGACCCTGCAAGCACTGCAGATGTGAACCGACAAAAGCCCAGCAGCAGTGAGCCGCGGTATCGCAGCACCGAAACAAGTCGTTGGTGGTGACGTTGCCTTTGAGATTTCAGGGACAGAGCTTGACGGCCGCTCGTGCAGCAGCTACATCAAGAACTCGGGTGAACTACCTCTCTCCATGCTGGGACCTGGCTCCACGCACTCAAAAATCGCCAAAGCGCTTAGCCCTAAACCCTCTCCATCCGATAGGAGCTGCACACCAGAAGCCAAACTGCTGGGGGAGAAACCTGACCAAGAAAACCATACCGCCGGTTCATCCCAGGCACACTCGCCAAACTGGCAGGTGAGAGCACCAATGTTCGACTTGTAGATGTAGCCTCAAAGTCAGCACTGGGGACTCGGGGGCAAAGTCCTTGTCATGGTCATGCCAGCGTTGGGAACTCATCCTCTCGAAGCGCTTCGGTTCCACTTGCTGCGACCGAGCGGCCATTGGGACAGGTGAGGGACGTACATGGATCCGCCTGCTTGCCTGCAGGTCTTCTCATTCTCCGCTGGCTAAAGCTGTGGTGCGCAGGATGACGTGTTTGACGTCTTTTGTTGAGGACTGGCTTTGACTCGTTTGGGCTTCAAGCCGCTCAATGATGTGTCATGCTCCTCTATTCGTTGACGGCAGATCTGTGTCCAGCTCGCTTAGATAGGCAACTGTGCTTTGCTAGCCAAGCGAAGGACTAACATGGTTACACTGCGCCGTCCGGGACTGACGATCATTCATTGAACCGATGCCGCGAACCAACCTTAGGTGTAAAAGTCTGCCTGCTCGCCCTTGCAACTTGGTGCAATTCAAATTCATTTACTGCTAGTTGTTTCGCTCCTGTCCCAAGCATCAAAAACTCGTACCTGGTGGCCTCTGCAACCCTTAATGTGTCGCACTGTGGTTCTCCCCCTTCAAGCTGAGCTGCAGCACACGTGCAATCGGTCAATACCTTCGTTGCTTGGGGCATGTGACGGCGAGAACTGCTTCAAAGAGTCGGGACCACTCGCATCAGGCTCTACCGGATCTGATGCAACATGGGTGGCAACAAAGAAATCCGGCAACTGCATCCGCGAATCCCTGGAAATGCAAACACCGTATCTGGGCCGAGCTGCTGTCGTCGCAGGGATCTCGGATGCAGCGCTCGTCAAAGTCAAACCAGTAACCTGAAAATCGCAGCGGGCGGGAGGAAGTCCGTCGAGGCCCATCTTCCGTACTGCATCCCTCAAACATCTGACGAAGAACGATCAGGGGCACCCCCCGCGTCGATATGAGCTCTACTTTGAGACTACCAAGCGTATGACGAAGCTGCGGCTACAAGTACTGCAGGCGCTTCGCGCAGTTCCCTTCGACTGGACCCGGACCCGAGGCCACTCACAGCCAGGACACCGTAGGGGCAGCTGTTGTCCTTGGTTGGGAGCTCATGTCTCTCATGGGTTCCTCGAACACGCCTAGTGGATTTGGGCCGAGCAGCAGCCAGCGAGGCGCATCCTTCCGACACCAGACAACCTCGTCTGCTCAGCTTGCCGGGCTTCCACACATCCCCACACTCTGGACTCATACGTGCGAGTCGCAAGACAAACTTAGCCAAGAAGCAGTGGTCGAAGTCCAACGTCACATTGCAGGATGTGCCTTGGCTCCGACGGGCCCGGAAGGCGTGAGTCGGAACGACATACTTGCAGAGGATTGGGTCGTGGATTTTCACTATTGTAACTTGCATAAACACCACCAGATCTCCAGACTCAATGAATCAGGAGCCAAGCCACCGCTGCAGTATGTATCACCTGCAGCGTCATTTTGGGCAAGTTGGATTTGCTCAAGAGCAAAAGCCATGAAGTCTGGTCTACGAGGCATGCTTTTGCGCTGAACCGAGAGAGGCTTAACCCGTGGGTTTTGGGGATTTGCCCTTCCAGCCCAACAAGTATTGCAGAGACTTCCTCGCACGTCTCCCCTGTGTGGTTGAGGGTGGCAGATTTTTGGTGCGTGGATTGAGGGGCTCATGGGTTTCGGGGGTGGGGCAGTGAGGTGGGGAGGCGTCCGGAAGTGTCTCCGTTGCAGACGAGCTTCTGAGCTGGTAGTAGCCATGTCCGCCTCGGGTGCGCAGGGCTTCGGCTGCTGGCCTGTCAGCTCTTCTCTGACCGAGCCCGATCGACGGTTCGTTTTGAAAATCTCGGAAGTGAACACACGGCAAAGTCGGAGGGAGCAAACTGAAGCCAAAACTTCGCGAGTTTCGAATATCAGCTCGACCCTCTCCAATTCATCAGGGTCACAAGGCGCCGAACCCATTTGGCACATCTCTTAGCCTCTAATGCAAGGCCCAGTCGCAAGTGATGTCTGAGCAGGGCGCCGCCGCATCACAGCAGACCATGAGGTGCACGTCGATGTCGCACTCCTAAATAAAGCTGCTACCAGTACTGAATGCAACCGCCTCCGAGATGTCAACGGTCATCCCGATCCCTCGCGTTCGCCGGGTGCAGCCAGGAGACTGCCGCCAGGCAGTAAATGTTTTCGCTGTCGGGCTTTGCAAGGTATCCTTGCTTGCAGAGAGACTTCAAGCTTCGCAGAGCTCGCTGTGATTCGCTGCAGTGCCACAACATTCGTCAGGCCGAGCGGCCGTGCGAGCAGTTGAGGCCGATGTCGCAAGGCATGGCCCTCTGGCAGCACTTCCTGCGAGCACTCCAATGCCATCTCTGCACATGTGGTCACCCGAGACGGGGCGGCAGTCTTTGACTTGCATCCTGTCTTGTGGTCACTAGACTTGTGTTGCGGTCTCTCAATGGCAACCAGAACCAAACCAGGCACCACATGCTGGCTTCAAGCGTCCACGACCCGACGAAACCGGAAGACTTTGCAAACTTTCGTTTTGTCGCCCTTCGGTCTCGAGGTCAGTGACGTTGTTGCCTGCGAGGGCAACAGTCGAGCAAGAGTACTCAGCGCTGGGTTCATCAGGACCGGTGGTGTCTGCTGCTGCAACTCAACACTCCACTTCAACTTATCAACTGCTTCAGAGCTGCACACACGCTGGGCGCAAAGATCTGCGCTGTTGAAGTACTCCCCGACATTGCCTTGACACGCACATGAAGGTTGACGAGGGCTTCCGAATATCTGAGAACCATCTCACTTGCGCGATACACAACATTGAGGTTTTCACGTCGTCGGGAAATCCAGGTTTACAGCATGCTCGAAAACGCAAAACGCAGCACAAAGGAGCAAGTTCTGCAGCCTGCTGGAATCGAAAGGATGGAAACATAAATGGCCCAAATGGCCACTGATGCCATCACAAGCAGATTCCAGCCATAAAGGTCTGAAGTTTGCTGCACCGACCCAAGATGCTGTCCACAAAATTGCCATCTGCTCAAACCTGGTCGGGTGACAATCCTCGTGCGTGTAGGGGAGCAAGCTGCACGAGCCCTGCTGCTCGCAGCAAAGGTCGCCTGGGCTGTGAATGTTTGAGAAGTCTGTGCACGCGATTCCCGTCTTTGAGCGGGCTTCGAGACGGCAGGCTACTAAATGGGGCGCTTGCAGTTTACCTGAGGTTCTGAACGCCACTGTGGGAGCCTGTAGCCGGCTTAGCAGGGGACTGTGCAGTGCCGAGTAGCGATCGCCGTCAGGGAAGCAGACGCTGTTGGGGCACTGGATGTCGTAGGCATTCGGTTTCAGAACATAGCCAGGCCTGGATGAGACATCTCCGGGTCGAACGAAGCTCTCCACCCCTGTCTTTCCGGCCAGGCTGCACGCACTGCAGGCCGTCGCAGAAAGCCGCCGGAACGCAGCAAATGTCCTTTCGAGGAAAACAATGATTGATGGCAAGAGTACTTCGGCGCCAAATTCCAAGCTCGCATGCCTGACAGCCATGACTCACGAAACCATCGACGACGAAGGGCGGACAATACATGACAATACCGTTCTGTTCGAATGGAGCAACAACATCCAGCCTGGTCTAGAATCTGATCGCAGTACCGATCCCTGCACCAACCGTTCCTTGGCACAGAGCTGCCGGCTTACAAGGCTTCGGCTGGTCGTGTGAACCCAAAAGACCTGGCACTGACAAAGACTGATTGTCAGCTTTCACTGGAGATTCACCAGAACAAGTGGTTTGTGGCAAGAACTGTCTGGCTTCGCACAACAATCCGAGTAAGGTGCTAACTCGATCCAGCGAATCTGTCTACGTCGATTAGGTCGGTAACGACACGGAGTAATATGAGCACAAGTATACGCAGATCAACGGCAGCCTGTAGAACCTCTATGACGGATCCTCAGCCATTGCCAAAGCACCAGCACCCTGGCCAAACCTGTTGAGGCCTTGTGCGTTTGTGCAAAGGTAGGTCCTACAGCCTACGGTACACGGACCAGCACAACCCGCAGCATCTCGCAGCTTGCTCCCTGGATCTGAGTCCACCTCCGGCCTGAACCACACCCCACGGCAACGGCTATAGTCTGTACCTGGAAATGCAATTGAGGCAAGGCACAGGTCGGGAACGAGGCTTTGCGTTCGATCGCAGGTGGTGATCACGGTGCATGGTTCCACCTGATTAGGGAACGGAGCTCTGGGAAACGGCGGACACCGAACCCTCGATTTCACCCAGAAGGCCCAGACCCGATCGCAGCAAGTATCTCGATCTCCAAGTGGATCACAGACCTCGCTTTCTGATCTGGGTTCGGGGGGGTTTGAGGGTTCTGATTGCCTGTGAAGATCCGAGTGATGCCTGACAGATCGCTGCAAAAGCCTTTGAGGTCGGAAAAGTCCCATTTAGCCAGAATCACTGGAGGAAGGCCCAGGGCCCAGGGACAACGGTTTTGGAACCGAAGCTTCAAAGAACCACCTGTCTGACGAACCTGCGCAACGGGGCCTGGCCCTGCGATGTCAGCCGGGACGCAGCCTTTGTACAGAAGATGTCCTTTGCGTCCAGCTTCAGCACGTAGCTGTACACACAAACCTCAAAAGGAAACTCCACCACGGCTCAGGGCGTTTCTGGTTGGGAGGTCAACCACGAACCGTGGAGCTGCCACTGACATCCTCAACAACACACGGCTAAAACGAAAACCATGAACTATACTATACTGCCCTTACTGCAACGACCATCCGCATGCATAACACCAATCCGCCGTGAGACCCCTAGGGACGCACAGGGCGCCCTCTCGATGTAGAGCGTCCCATCAATATTCTCCTTGGCTTTTTCGGACGGTCTCTGTGCTGCATGCGATTCACCCTGCGCCAGGACTCCAGAGACGACTCAAGGCGGCCGAGTTGCAAGGAAGTGCCAGAACAGCACGCTGGTGACGGTCTGGCCGACGAGAGCACTCAGGAAATCCCAAGCCCAAACTCAAGCCCAACAAGGACAAGGACAAGGACCACCCAAACGAGGCCAAGCCTGGACCCAGGTGCCGTCTTCTTTCCTGTCTTGGCAGGGATGTGACTATGTGACTTCCGAAGGTCTAAGGCCTAAGGTCTGCCACACCTTCGATGCTTGTACCTAGAGCCTGCCTCTCTCTCTCATGCAAAGGGACGGTAGCGCTCTGAGGTCGGGGCTGCAGCTCTGTCTCCAGGACCGAGCCTGCAATCGCCAGGCTGTCCGCTCTGTCTTCCAACGCTCTTGGACTGAAGTTTGCGGTCACGAGGCTGGTGCTTGCTAATGCAAGAGCAATTGCGAGAAGCACCGAGACTGCAAACCACACTGGGCACAATGCTGGGGCCTGACAGGCGCGAGTTTCGTGCCGACTCTGCCCAGGATCCCGGAACACTGTCGGTCGGGTAAGAGATGCGCGTGTACCTGCCGCAATACTTTGCAGACACCAGCTCACTGACGATTGCAATGCATCCTGCTTCCTGCTAGGTGCAACGCGCTTTTGTGCAAGACACACTCTTGTCCGTATGTTGTACGAGGCAGCTCCGCAGCCGAGCGTATGCGTGGTCGCCAGAGGCGGCCGTATCACAGCCTGTATCGGCCTTCCTTCGGAAGGCCTTTCACCCCCGGGAGGGTGGGAGGGAGAGCAGAGGAACTTGAGAGAAAGATGAAGTCAGAATTCGGAAGCTCTCTGCAAAACAGCACAAGTGCACATATGCATCCTGCTTCCTGCTAGGTGCAACGCGCTTTTGTGCAAGACACACTCTTGTCCGTATGTTGTACGAGGCAGCTCCGCAGCCGAGCGTATGCGTGGTCGCCAGAGGCGGCCGTATCACAGCCTGTATCGGCCTTCCTTCGGAAGGCCTTTCACCCCAAACCCATGATCAGAATGGCACGGGCGGGAAAAGGGTGGGTTGCAGGATACAGACAGCTCAGGTTGCGACAGGGCTTCGATGATTGCCTCTGCGAAGTCCCTGCTGTAGACTTGAGTTTGCTGCGTTAGAAATCTGCCTCCTTGCACTCCGGTGAGCTGTATATGGCGCTTTCCTGTCCGAGCACAGAAACCTTTGCGACGGCACAGTGATAATGACACTGGACGACTGTTCCACACTAGTAGGCCGGTTGCTTTTCGCCACTGAGCGCCATACATGCACATGTGCGTCTTGACGAACTGCACTCGAGAGTCCTGCAGTAAGCGCTGGATGCAGGGAGCAGACCAAACTCTGGAGGTCAAAGGATTTTCAAGGTATCCTGAAATCTTGTTTCTCAAGCACTTGCGAATCAACTTGCAGGCTCCGAACAGCATGCAGTTGGCTTGTTGTACCTTTTGTCTGCCAATGAGGGCTAGGCCCGGAAGTCCGTAAAGATGGCCTCCATCGCCTCTTAGAGCACCTGGGAAACGTGAGCCCGGCAGACCTCTCCTGGCTCTTGACCAGGTGTTGCAAGGCAAGTCTATGCCGATCACATCAAAATTAGATGCACTCTTCAAGATGGAGTTCCACTTGCTAGGCTGGGAAAGGTCATTCAGCGGACTGTCGGCTACATCAATGACATAGCTCCATCCTCCGCGTCTGGAAAATGCTTTTGCACACTCCGCTTCGCCCCCGAAGAGACTCAGGAACCTTTTTCCTTGAAGGCCTGCTTGACCTTCTGAGCCAGCGTAGGCGGGAGACGGCACGAGTTCTTTCGGAAGTAGTCCGCGAAGTTCACCCTCACGTTCTCTCCCAGCTGTGCCCATTTGTGACTGTGCTTGTTGATCATCTGCTGCAGCCTGCCCGGCTTGTCGTAGATGCGGGCGCTGGCGTCTGTGGACCACCTCCCCCTGCGTTGGATTGCCAAGACACTGCGAAGGCGAAGAAGATGATCTCTGCTGGCTCCTCCGTGCCGATTCTGGTACGGACTGGTAGCACAGTCTTCCACACCCAGGCAGGACACCGCCAACCTCCAGTGTGTGAGGTACTCCTTCGCGCCAAAAGCCCACATGTCCGCTTCCTCGCCTTTCTCTCGAAGGCGGCTCTGCACATGAATCTGCATCATGTCTGCCAACCAGGGACTGCGGGAATCGTCGAGCACCAGCACCTCGTCGAAGATGCCAGTCTTGCTGCTTTCTCCCCGTTCCACCGGAGCCAGCACAACCACTGCGTGCTTGCTCGAGGTCGCCGCACTTGAGGGAGTGACCAGGTCCACAGCTTTTAGCTTTAAGGTTTCGCCTGGGCGTGCGTAGGTCGAAAAGGTGAGCTCGTTGAACAAAGCAAGGTCCCTCCTGTTCACTGCCAGAAACACCGCGCTGATAGCCCCCTTTAGGAATTCCAGCATGGGAAGTCTGGTCTGGGGCGGCGACATCTTTCGCCATCCCTTGAGCGTCCGCCTGAAACGGGGCAGTCTCAACGACCCTTCCCGCGCCGCCTCTGGTCGCACGAACTCCAAAGCTGCCTGCAGCTTCTGCCCCGCGTTGCAGTCCTCGCCAGACAGGTACAGGAAGTCCGCGTAGTCGCAAAGCGCCTCGTCGAGCTGACTTTCGCGTCCTATCTCCAGCTGGTAGAACTTCACGAAATCGTAAAACCCGTGAAGCCTCCTCAGGTAGTCTTGCCGCGTTGTGCCAGTGACGCTGTGCAACTCGAGCAGTCCTCTTTCTCCCTGAGTGGCCCGCAACTTCTGTGCAAACCTCCTTTGCCTCTTTCGCGCTCTCTCTCGACGCCGAGCGCCCGCCTTCACCATCGCACGGAGCTCGGGGCGCAACTGCATCGCACCACCTCGCTCGCGAATGGGGGTCGGGCTTCTCCTCTTTGCTGTTGTCTCGAACATCTCCGACATGGGCGGGCTTCTGCACCTCTTGTTCGCCCTGTCCACCTCTGCTTGCGTGAAGACTTCTACCCGCCTCTTTCCCGACACTTTTGCTTGTCTGAGCGGGTGTACTCTCGCCGCGCTTGGTTTCGGGTCCATGCTCCCAGCGCCGGCTGGCATGGTCCGCAACGTTCAGCTCAGAGGGGACCCATCGGAGATGCAGGCGAAGACCCGATGCGAGGGTATGTGCAAATATTCTCCGAATGACTCTCAACAGGCCATAATCAGTGCACCTACCTTTTTGAGTTGCAAGCACGGTGCCCAAATTGTCGTTGAATAAGAGTACCCGCTTCCCATGCTGATTTGAGTCGCGACATACATGCTTGATCGCATTGAGGATGCTACGACCTTCCAGCACATGCATCGGGTCCTTGAACTTGTAGGGCGCATTCCAGACGAACTCCCAATCGCCCGGCTCCATGACATGATGAGGCACCTCAGGAAAGTTTTGATCAATTTCCAAATCTCCCATCTGCTCCCCTTCAACTTCCGGGAGCACGGTGCGTACGTCACTGAAGACATCCAAGTGCTTTAGGGCCTCCGCTCGCGGCCCCACGTACTCCGATGGCTTGCGATGGAAGCGCCACCTCTCATCCTCACATCCAAATCCCCGCACCACTTCAACCGGCAAACTCCGACTCATCACTCCATATCCTGAGCGGCATGCATCTGTGCACCAAATCGTCGAACTCCACTCTTGCCTCAGGCTGGAGGTTCCTAATGGCAACAAGCAGCGAAATAACTCGAGCTCCCGTAGTACACTAGGCCACAACCTGCACCGCTTGGTGTAATTCTCCCGGATGAACACGTAGACATGCCTGAGAATGCTTAGGAGTCCCCGGTTTAAGAGTGCTCGCATTGTCATGTGACCCACCAGGATTTGCAACTCCTCTCCCGCCATAGCCGGCCTTGAAGAGCAGGCCAGTAATGCTTGGTCCAGCCGATGTTCCCTGGCCGCGGTAGCTTGCACCAAACCACCCACGCCATCGATGCGCACTCCCAAACTTTCACATAAAGTAGTGCTTTCAACGACGTCGTGAGTATCCAGGCCTTGCCGATGTAGAGCATCTCGCATCGCCGCCTGGTCCTCTGCAACAGCCTGCCGATCAATGCCCAAATGATTATTGTTATCAGCGTAAATCAGCATGCCCTTGTCAATCCCCTCGGCGCAACCCCAACGGCTTGGTAGGCCTTCTGTCCTGGATCACAGTCACCCCCGGTAAGGTTCGCCGCGACAGCTCGACATGAGCCTGGTGCGCCAGGTGGAAGGCCCACGAAAAACCCATCGGGAGCACACTCAAATGAGGGAAGATGTCGGCCTCCCCACGATCGATGATGTCCTGCACCTCTTTCGGCATGTAGCCGAGCTCCTGCTTCAAGAGGACAGGGTCTATCTTTGGGAGGCAGAAGAACTCTCCCAGGTGCTTGTCAATGCCTAAACGGTAGAAGAAGTCCCGGACGTCCTCCTGGGCAACGAACATCTCGGTCCCTTTCTCGAGCTCTAACCTCCCCCAGGAGTCCATGGATCCCAACATCGTGGAAGGTGGAGTGCGAAACAACTTGTTTGAGCGCCGGGCATCGATAATCAACCTCTGTTTCTGCGCTTTCTTCGTGACCATAAAAACTCCGACCTGCACTCTAGGCGTATCGGTAAAACCAACCAGACGACAGCTGACAAGATCGGCCACAAACCCGTGGTAACACTTGCCACCCCCATCCAGCAAAGGGTCGATGTATCGGTCACGCTCCAAACCTTTCTCAAGTACCCCAGCCCTCTCTTCATCACTCAACAGCATGCGCTCCTCAAAATTCTGAAGAAGCTCCCGCTCGTACTCCGGAAGGATGTCCTCCAAACGAACGGGTATCTGCTGCCCTCGTGGAAGTGATAGCCGATCACGCACATATGAAGCCACTTGCCCCGGCAGAACCTCCCCATAGGAGGACCCCGCCTTTCGCAGCAGCTGCCGTAGCGCTGCCTGCGGACTAAGTGTAGTGTAGTGTAGTCGGGGGCGCGGGTTGATCCGCAACCGCCCTCTTGATGCGTCCCAAAGCCGATGCCTGCGCCTGATTCTTGGGCTGCAATGGCCAGAGCCGCTCATCATCAAAACCAGCGAGGTGGTTCACTGCCCAAGCCGCCCCCCTAACCTTGTTCAACAGAGTCCTCCTCCGCTGAACCCGTTGCTTCGAGCGACGGCTCCGCAGCTCGCAAACCGACCCCTCAAAACCACCATCAACCGGCACAGGCAAAGGAAGAAGGTCCCCAAACCGGCTGACGGGTTCATGGAAAACTGTGTTGGTGCCAAAACGGTCCAAGGCCCCAGCGCAGGCACCCTCCACGCTGAAGCCCTCGCCCCGATCAGGGGGCGCCCTGCTCGTTCTTCTTGCCCTTGCCACCGCCTTTGCCCGACTTGTCGGGCTTGTCGTCCTCGTCGTCACGGCCTCGGCGTTGAAGATGACGGCGTTCTTCAGCGGCAAGCCTCGACTGCTTCATCACCTCGGCCTTGGCCGCTTGCCTCTTGGCAGCGTGTTGGGTCAAAGCTGGATCCACGATGCTGCCGTCGGCCATCTCTCGGATGCCCATGATGTCATCCGCCCCCTCGTACGACGGGGCGTCAGGACGTCCTTGATGAGCCATCTCGATTAACGCCCGGCGACGATTCAATGCTTCGGCAGATGCTAAGGCCACAATGTTCAGCTGGTCGTACGATGCCATGAAGTTAAGGACTCTGCAAATCGAAGCATGTTCATGCACTGAGCGATCCGAGGCCCTAACTCCCGACTTCTTCAGCCACGACTCATGGTGCAAGACAAAGTCCAGCCCCATCCGTCGCAGCTGACGTACATCCCTGTACATCGTCCTGGGCCCTTGTAGCGGGAAATCGTCGAAGTCCGCCTCCAAGTACTCCGGCAAAGCCTCAGCGAGGGTTCGCCAACGTTCTTCAGCCGCATCAAAAAGCACCGGCAACACCCTGATGTCACGGTTGGCAAGGGCGTCCTGATCCACCTCACTCGCCAGGATCTGCCTTAGACCTGGCGCTTCCTCGGCAGAAACACCTCTCACCAGCACCACGGAACCTTCACGAGCATAGAGCTTGTAGGATTCACCCCCAACCTTCAGCACCGGAACATCCCCAGGAGGCACCACCTGCTCCCCCAGGTTCTGTCTACCTGAGTTGTAGACCACTACCCAGGCATCGGGCTCCTCCGTGACTTCTACGGGAGATGGTGTCTCCACACCGTGGGCCATAGAACCCACAGGGTGTCTCCTACCGTCTGGGCCCAGCTTGCCCGTAACCCGGCGCCGCGGTCCATCGCGGTGAGACTCAGCATCCCTAACCAACCTGAGCAGTTCCTCCCGGGCAAAGGCTCCTTGTCCGGAATGCTTAGCCAGGTATGTATCACTCTCACTGATCCCCTGAGGCAGGCGGCCATTGTGCATCCGGCGAATCTCATTGTAAACCTCGCCTTCCACGAGCTCCGTCTCAAAGATGTCCCGATCCGGGGTTACCACCACGACCCGGTCGCCCGAGAGGCACCGTAGCACTACTCGATGAAGGTAGAGGGAATCGTCATCCACGTAATTGACGAGCACGTGATCGAGCGGCAGCCAATTTGTCATGATCACTAGACTCGGGCACTGGCAGCTCTAGTTCCAGAGAGGGACTATTGCGAACGGGGACTCTCGAAGCACGACCTGAAGCACCGACTGCCGGCCGCAGCAGAACACAGCCCCAAATGATCAGGCACACCACCACGCCCAAGCAGATCCCGAATGCAAAATCTCGAAGACGAAGCAGATCACACTCGAGAGCGCCCCGCTCCTTGATGGTCTCGATCTGAGTCTCACAAACCACCAGCTTACGCAGCAACAATCGACAACTTTCAGCCTCGGATTTCCAATACTGTCGCTTGTCCTCACAGCTGAAGCTTGAAGGATTCTCCTGCCACGGTTCTTTCAGGCCGGTCCAGCCTGCCAAGACTAGCCTCGCCAACTCCAGCGAAAGACCTTTCACAACCTCTCGCCAGACTCCCATGCGCAGCTAAAGAATCCCTAGAGAGCAGAGGAACTTGAGAGAAAGATGAAGTCAGAATTCGGAAGCTCTCTGCAAAACAGCACAAGTGCACATAACATGATGATCACTGCTGCAAGCCATCATATATGTACCTGCTCCTGAACGGAATGACTACCCGACCCTCCACCACGCCGCCCTGACAGCCCCAGGTCACTCTTGAAACAGAGCCTCTCCGGCTCCGTCCAGCCTCAGCTTCGAGGGAGCTTGCCATCGTTCTGCTTGTCAGAACAGGAATCTTCCCATGGAGCTTCAATGTAAAAGCCAAGCTGCTCGAAGTTGCCGCTCACGACTTTGAGCGTCTGATCTGCGATGACCTGGCCCGCACCACAAGCAACTTACCCGGCCCTCGCCTACGTCGCACTTCCTCCTGGTCCTATCCACTTCAAGGCTTCCCCCGTCAATTACCGGGAAACAGACGGAAACCCGATCCTTCTGCAAAGCCGAGGCGCATGGGTGCACTGCTTCTTCCAGGACGCGTCCGGTTGCCGGAGGCGAGCGCAGAGCCGGGAGCCATCGAAAAAAGCGTCCTCTCAGTGCGAGCGATAGATAGCCGTGAGTGAAGGGGACTGGACTGGACTTTCCTGTTTCCTTGCTTTGAGGAGCAGAGTGCTGGAGCCAGGGCAGTCCCCCCCACTTCTTGACTTTAGCCTGCTGATGCAGATCCTTCTAACAGAACTTCGGTAACTCGAAACGCCCCAGTGTGCATGCCCAGCTCCTGGGCATCTTTCGTCCATGCTCCACCTGATCAAAGATCCAGGTTGTGGGAATGCTGGCAACATTGGCAACCCTCTTCACGTGTCTCTGTTTCCGCAGCTGTTCCAGAACTGCGTCCTGACGGCCTGTCAAAAACTCACACAAACAATCATCACAAAACCCTCAACTCTTCCCCCAAGGGTGTCTTGCCTCCGTCTTTGGACCCGACAACTCAAGAGGAGAAAATAACACCCTGCCTGGGAGGACGACCTCAGCACCAGGTTGGGCAATGCCCGGGACTTCTTTGTACACCTTCTCCCGAGGGACCTGGGATGTCTTCTCATCACCACCGGTTCTCGAGAAAGACCGCGGCTCACGTGAATTACCGGTTCCGGGACATGAGGGCGAAGGCCTGCAAGGGCGACTTGCTTCTGCTGCAGCCGGCTGTTGCAGGTGAATAACACGTGCGACACAGTGAACAATCAGCTACCTTGAAACAATGCAACCTTGCAATCGGAACACAAAACGAAAAGGACATCGTCACCCCCAAACTGCCAGCACACAGCGGGTGCAGCAGCCAGGCTTCCCGCTGACTGCCCTCGAGAGATATCGAAGTACTGCCCCAGCGTCACGCGACACTTCAGCCTCGGCTTCACGCCTACCCCCAGAGTGGACGACACCTTTCTTCTGCCTCCCGCATGGGGACACTTTGGCTTGACCAGGCTCATGTGTTTTCTGAACACGGAGGCACGCGCGGATATCACCCAGCTTCTTGTGACTTCTGGCGCTGGCCGCGCAAAAACAGTCTACAAGAAGAAATCGTAAACGGTCAATCTGTGGTGAGAGCCCCTTTTGTTAATCACTTAATGAACTCTCGGCTCGGGTCTGTGATGTGCAGAGCGTCTAAGGCGAAACCAACTGCCGACCGGGAAACGATGATGTTGATGATGGCCCAGACTAGGATGATGAGCATGATGACGATAACGACGATGACGATGACGATGGTGATGATCATGATAATGACTATGATGATGACGATGACGATGACGATGGTGATGATGGTGATGATGATGACGATGATGACGATGACAATGGTGACGATGACGATGATGATGGTGATGATGACCCTGATGACGAGATGATGATGATTGTGATGATGATGGTGGTGATGATGATGACGATGAAAGCGTGATGACGATGATGACGTTGATGCTGGTGATGGAGGTGTAGATGCTGACGACAGGAGATGGAAGTCTGAAATGAACAAGTGTGACAGTGTGCGAATTGACAAACTTAATGTGGAAAATGCAGAACTGCGTGCAAGTAATGCTCCATCCCACTGAGAACAGGACGCAATGATCGCCTTAGATCATCCAGAAGCCAAGGTCCGAGTCTGCTCGTCACCGTTTGTCTTGGAGCTCTTTGCATCCACGACCCCACTCACACTTCGAAACTGGCTCGGTGAAAAGCTGAATGCAAACCCTGAGCTAGCTTTCCCGAGGCCCATCGTCGAGAAAAGCTTACCGGGTCTAGGTCATGCACACCAAGTTTAGGCTCTATCAAGGCCTCCAAACTGGACTGAGTGCTTACAAGCCTGGGGCACTGGCCAGGACGAGACACCGGCGGAACATTCCAGCAAGGCATCGCATTTGCAGGCCCGAACAGGCTTGGGCAACTTCGAGGGGTGGTTACAGTAAAGTGGTGAATGGGCGTGGGTAGACTGCGCTAGGGCGGCTAAATTTCGTGGGAGGGCTCCTCCCGACTCCGGGGTGTGGTTCGCGGATGCTCGTTGTGCTCCAACTTTGTGTCGGTGGACAAATTCACGCGCAGTCTGGTTGTGGGCTTGAATGTTGTCCAATATGCAGAAATCATGGGTGCTGGCTTTCAATTATATCCGCTTGCTGGGCCAGGCCATGTCATGAGGCCCTCCATCATCTGCATGGTGCAGTTGAGCAGCTTCATGCATCGCACATGTCTTCAGTGTCAAAGCCAGGGCTCTCGGGAGTCTGAGAGCTTTTAGCCGAGGCCTCGTTTGCAGTGGCAGAACCCGAATCGAAAGCCGCCCAGCACTCAAGAAGCTACCTGACAATAAGATCGTCCTGGGCCCTCTTGGGCAGCTGCATCCGACCAGAGCGCTGGCCGTCGTCTTTGAGGAAGACCTCTGTCACCTGCACCCGAACCGGAACGATGAGCTTACAGGAATGTGCCCACGCAAGTGATTGAGATCGCCAACTCAACCGACGTCCGATCGACAGGGGAAGGAACACTGCACAGTACTCGTTCGATCGACGGCTAGGCACAGAAGGTGCAGCAACAGAGCGCTGCTTTACCGACAAGGGAGCACTTCCTGGGTTGGGGGATGAAAATATGAGAAACGCTCCTTGACTCCTTGCAACTACAGCTTCAGTGCTTCACTGTACCAGAGCGCGCAGGATTGCAGAGGCCACGGAGTCCAACGACAAGCACGAAAGGACATGCTCCGTGTAACACGGTCCTGACACGGATGTACTGCTGCTGCATGACTGCATGACTTGACTGCATGCTGCTTGCAGAGAAGGGATCTGAGAGACTGCTTCTGGTGCCATACCACTGCTGCGCATTGCCATTGCTTGCTCAGTAGGAAACCCAGGGACTCCGGCGTCCACTTCCACACTTCAGGATTCCTTCAAAAGTGAGGCTGTGTGCCACAGTGCCGTCAGAGTGCCATGCCACTGCCACGCTGCTGCAATGCAGATAAGGGCGACGCGCTACCCACAGTGCATCCCTGAGAATGGGCCAGACAAGATGTGGGGCAGCTGATCCGTGCGCTCGGAACCTGTGAGGTGGCCACTTGGCCACTCAAGTACTGGAAATCAAGAGGTCTCAGCAAAAGATTTTCGTACGATCCACTCATGCACTCTGCTTGACAAGAGCAGGCAAGAGCTTGAATGCAAAAAGCATTGGTGATTGTGCCATTTGCTGCTTCTGCAGGTTGAACGATAAGGCCGTCACAGGCATGAGGTTTAACCTTGACTGTTCGGATCCGGCGATCCACAGACTGCACTGCATTGGGTTGCATTGCCAATTGCTCAGCTGGAATAAAGGTGGCTTGCGCAGCCGGGTCATGAGGTCGCAACTCCATCGTCGCCCGTCGCTTAGAAGCCCCGGGACAGTTGCTTACCTGCCTTCGTTGCTTAACCGTTTACCTGGCGCTGCAGGGATGCACGATGAGCTTGCGCAATACATGTCAAGCATGCATCAACGAGGCCCCTCGTGAGACTGCAACGGCCCTGTCGCTACTTCTCCTAACTTATTGCGGGCAGTCCACCACTCTGTCCTTTTCGGGACGACCGGGCCTGGCCAACCTTGCCAAACTCTTCCCGCAAGAACATCTCGGTGCTCCCTGCAGGGATGCCGCCGACCCACAACCTCATTGGACATTGCATCATCTGCTTCAACAACGACTCATCAGGTCAAGCCAACCCAAAGAAATCCCACAACCCGCAAGTTGAAGCGTACGTTACATTACTATGACATCTGCAAGTGCTCCAAGCTCGAATAGCGATCTCTCGGAAAAACTCGAAACCCCTCGTTCCCTCCAGCTGTGCCCGTGGCTTGCACGGATTGTCTGCACGAGGCCTAACCGAAAGAGGCCTGAGCATCAATGGCCAGACAGGACTGAATTGGGTTGGGCCTCTGCCTGTCACAGCGTCCTGCAAACCAGCTCCAGCGGTCCTTCCAACACAAAATCGAAGCACCGGGACCCCGGCTGTGGGGGCTCCGGCATCGGCGGCGGAGGCATCTGGAACTGGTCCTCAAATTCTCGGAGAGTTGTGACCGCGTCTTGCTACTGGGGTCGGTCCCTGAAGGTCGAGGTCGTCTTCCTAGAAGCAAATGCCATGACAAGAGGCTGCATAAGATACGTCTCGAACATGAGCAACACAAGCGAGCTCCTTGCTCGGAAAGGCCCGACATAATCCCGACCCCCTTCTCCTGCGCGGCGCCCATTGCCTGTGCCGCGAAAGCTCCCGTCCTCATCCGAGCATCCGAAAGCGACTGTTGGGTTGGGAATCGGCTTTGGCAGAGTAGCTATAGAGTTCAGTGAGTCCAGTGACTAGAAATGAAGTACTGAAGCAGGAAATGATGTAACCTCAAGCAAGACCCGCCAGACGTAGAGGTCGCAAACATGTACCGTGAGGGGATACCTTCACCGTTCTTAACCCTTCTTGCAAAACTTGGGGCACATTTCATTTGTCATTCCTTGCTCGTCTGCAGGTCCGACAGTCGCTCGACTCAAGGTCGCATGGAGAGATCGTGACGGTATACGACGAGATGCTCGTGCGACGGCGTGCCCTACAATCAAACTTCACCTGCAGACAACGCATAGACGGCAATTTGTTGAACCCTGCTTGCCTTCTGTGTCCACCGGAGAACACAGGAGAGAAAGGGGTCCTGACAGAGATCCCGGAGACAGCCGAGGACCGGACGCAAAGGCCGACAGGACTTCCGTGGCTCCAGTCGAGTCCACAAAAGTGACAAAGCCCCACCTCTGCGCTGGACAGGCTACAAGCGACGAAGCGCCTGCCTCCAGTACCCAACAGCAGTGGAGAATCGACCACAAACCAGGATGCCCGGCATGCGGCCCTGGACCTTTCCGTCATCGCGTATGTACACGTCCTGGACCTCACCAGAGCACTTTGCACACGTCATGAAATCAGGAGGAAAGACTAAAATACGAATCATCCCATAATATCTGGGCTCCAAAGCTCCTCCATCATTCCCAGACAAGCTTGCTTGATGCCTCTGCACATGCCGGTCTTCGGGGTGCGGGCAGCTCCGTACTTCGAAAACTCGTGGTACATGAGGTCCTGCAAGCAGATAATGACAAACACCGCCAGACCCAACATAGGACAAGAAGAAGGGACTGAAGTGAATTCTCTCGTCGGGGCTTTTCAGTTGCCCAGGAATGTCGCGCTCCGGCTCTCGATTCGTGTTGAAGGACTTCGGGTTAACGAAATTCAGCTCGAGGTTAGAAGCCGTCCCAGGCACCGCAACCCCAAAACTCGAGATGGTCCCCGTCCTTCGTCGTTCCCAAAGGGATCTGTCCCACCCACCTGCAGCACGGATGCCGACAAGGGCTCCAAGCCCTTCTCTCTGCACCGCCATAATCCAAAAACCCTTCACCATGAAGTAAACATCAAACTCCATGAGGCCCGGCGCTAAACCCGCCCGATCTAGCAGGCAAGCCACAACTTGTTGCCATGGTCGTTGGTGTGCGTCGCAAGCTTGATCTCCAAGCCTCTCGAGTCGGTCTCTTGCAGCTTGGCATGGGCCCAGCTTGGGAAGCCCTTGAAGGCTCGGGCCCTTGGAAAAACCCCTTTGTCAGAAACCCCCAGGCCATCTCTCTAGCGAAGTTCGTCGAGCCAAGCGGGCCTGAGAGGTTGCCAGGCGCAGGCCTGGGGCTGGGGCTGTCGAATTTGGTAGCCGACGTGGGAAGCACCCCTCTTTCTTGGGCCCAGACTGCTCGTAGGGCGATTGCCGGCTTCCCTGTTTCGTGCAAGGGGCAAAATGCAGGAGCCGGCAAACTTGCAGGTTAACCTCCCCGCAACACTATCGGTGTTACTGGGCCAGCGGACATCCTCCCTCTTTGCGTTGAAAGCCGCTGCCTTGCCCTTCGACTGCGAGTACCCGATCTTGATGGGTCCCGCCATGCCAGCCGGCGTGTTCCTGCGCTCGGCTACACTGCACCAAGTCTGTTCCTGGGCCTGGGCTGCCTTGGGGGGCATCCTTCTGCCATTCGAATTGTAACTCGAAAGGGATCCTCCGCTACCGTGAAGAACCGATCCTTCCCCAATAGGTTGTGATGCTGGAAGTTTACAATTACGTAACATGCTGCTCGTCACCTTGCAGTCTACAGGTTCTATGCGACAGTCTCATTTCGCTCCTTTCATCTAGACCCTGGACTCAGATGAGCACTGAATCTCGAACTGCAGACTTCTTTAAGCCGGCTAGGCACAGCCAAATGATCAGGTGCCAAGCTGTGCGCTGAAGCCGTAAACAAGGCGCGCACCCGTTCAAATTGTTCACAATCCACTGGGACTGCGCCTGTCGCAACTTTCAAGTCAAGATCCGGTTGCTCAGGGCACTCGCGCTGCAAGCTCGTTTGCAAGCTGCACTGCCCGGAACATGCTACAGCACCCGCTCAACTGTCAACCCTGCAGAGGCCCAGCTAACTTGGTGGCACAAGCTAGTACCAAGCTCAGGCGAAGACCACATCACCCATTTCCACCAGGGCGGCACGATCCTTCGCTCGCTGGGGATTCTCACAGCGTCGCCTTTAAGGGTTGAGTCTAAGGTTACGAGGCTGGGCTGTGTTTTCGTGGGATGTTGGAACATGTTCATGGCTCTTAGGAAGATACCTCTCCGGTCTTGCTTGCCCTAGTTTTGCAGGTGCGGGCTTTTGCAGACCATTAGAGGTGGAAGAGCAAGGCCTCAGGCAATCGTGCTTGGGAGGATTTCCGATCTGGAGGCCTGTCCTTTGAACTAGAAGAATAAAGTTGCCACATTCACCGAGGGCCGCACGGGCATGCCGTTGTGGGGCAGCACTTTGCACCGCATGACCTTTGCCATCACAAGAATCACAAGAAGGCTCACCCTCGGCACGAAGAGAACAACAGAGAAAAGCATCCATGCCAGGGGCACTCGACAGAAAGTCATGAGAAAGCCAAACAAGAAACACTTTCCGAGGTGGGCCTAAGAGCGAGAGCTGCACACCATGGATCTGCTCACTCGAGGCCCCAGCCATTCCGTAGTTTGCAAAGAGATCACGGAGCCGACCCTCATCGATGTCCATTGGCCTCGGGCCAAGAAGACGAGTGCCATCTTGGAACCCCAAGGAGAAGGAGCGGGAGCGGCACGTGCACCGTGAAGGACGAGCGACCAGGCGACCAGGCGACCATGGAGCTTCAAGGCCACTGAGTTGAGGGCAATCCGGTCACGAAGAGGTTGCACGATGGCTCGTTTCCCCTCAGCAAAATTGTGATTACAAATAATGCGGGTTGCCACCATTCACCAACAGGGGCATGGGCAGTCAACATCAGCCCGAACAGGCAAACCAGGAGATTTCCAAGCTGAACAAACCTGCAGAATACATCTCGGTGCTTTAAACTGCAGTCCAGGCCTTCCACCAGCTTTGCCATAGCCACCCGCACCTCAACGATTTCATGATTTCTGATCGTGTGCTCGGAAGGTCAAGCTGGCAAGAGCCCACATTCGGACATCATGACGCATTCCTGACATTGCACAGCACAAGAGTGCTGTGCAGCGACACGAAACTCACCAAACCGACCAAGCATCCGGCCCATGCCCGCCATGCCCATGTTTGGCATGCCACATCCGCAGCCCATGTTATTCGGGCAGCAGCCTCCGCAGCAGCCACAACCGCATCCACCGCATCCCCCACAACCACAGCCGCCACAGCCGCCACAGCCGCAGCAGCCTCCGCAACAGCCCCCACAGCCACAGCCACCGCAGCAACCGCCGCAGCAGCCGCCACAGCCGCAGCCACCACAACCAGGGCAACCACCACAACCACAACCTCCACAGCATCCTCCGCAGCCGCAGCCCCCGTCACAGCACCCATAACCGCAGCCTCCACAGCCACAGCCTCCACAACCACAGCCTCCACAACCGCAGCCACCACAGCCACCATAGCCACCGCAGCCGCAGCAGCCGCAGCCTCCACAGCCGCAGCCTCCACAGCCGCAGCCACAACCCCCACATCCTGAACAGCCGCCACAGTTGCCACAGCCGCAGTTACCACAGCCACATCCACCACAGGCATCGCAACCCCCACAACCACAGCCACCGCAGCAACCTCCACAGCAGCCTCCACAGCAGCCGCCGCAGCCGCATCCGTCACATCCACCACACCCACCGCATCCACCGCATCCACCGCATCCACCACATCCACCACATCCACATCCTGCGCAAGTGCAGCCTCCTCCACAGCCATTGCAGGCGCAGGCAGCATTCGTTGGCATGCATGCACCCTGTGCAGACTGCACAGTGACATCGCCGGCAGGGCCGTCGGCTGCCATGCCCTCGGCCGCACTGGGCGCTCCTTCGCAGGCTGAAGCCTGTCAGGGTCGTATATAGGAAACCCACCATGTCATCATCTCATGCTGCAACATGCCCGTCACCGCAGCCTGTGGAGAGTTCGGCATGCTGACGACCGTGCACTTGAGCGCTTCGTAGCTCTGCTGGGCCTGACAAGCCGCTGCCCTTTGGCCAACTGGCAGGAGTCATCTGGCTCTCACGAACCTGCGAACAATCACCTCATGTGCACCCGGATAGTCGTCGTCATCACCAGCAGCAGCAGCGGCAGCAACGGCAGCTGCAGCAGCAGAATGTCATCCTACATCGTCATTCTGATCAGAGTATGTCAACACGCGACTGATGCACCATAACAAGACTAGACTGAACAATCATTATCGTTATCATAAACATCATCATCATCACCATCATCATCATCGCCAATCATCAGGTGCATCATCGTCACCGCTGCATTCGTCATTGTCGTCATCGTCGTCAGAGTTGCTTCATCGCCATTGCTGCCATCACCATTGAACTTGCCATCCTCGTCTGGGCCGCGTTCCGCGAGGTTTCACTCCGAGCTTAACCGACTCCAACAGAAAAATCAACAGTACCTAAGCTTGGGCTCCGCTCTCCTCCTGAAACCCAAGTCCTAGTGACCCTTGTGGCCTGCGTCAAGTTGCAATGCAGACCCGGGCCTGGGAGACGTCTGCCTCCACCTGCACGACGGAGCCTGTGGAGATCTGCTGTATGCCAAGGACCTCGTTGCAATTTCGATCATTGAGTCATCAAAGGACGCCAGAAATTCCATAAAGCCTTCCGGTTTCTCCATTGTCAGCTGACCCTGCGGTCGCATTGGCGTCGGTGAGATCCACATGGGGTCAGTTCTAGTCACTGCAAATGTGGTGAGAGTGCCTGTGCTTCTTGACGATCCCCGAGCATGTCAGCACTGAGACCGTCCTATCCAAGAACGCACGTATTCGACGAACTGCAAGTTCGGCTCGCAATTCTGGAGTACGAGTACAAGGTCAAGAACCTTTGAATCGTAGGCCCGGTTGTTGCCGAGGCAAGCACTGATCGCCGCACCACGATGTCCAGGGCACCATCCTGCGCTGTTCGGAACCGGCCCTTCTCGGTGCAACACAGATTTTGTCGCTGGGAGCCAATGCGGAATGGAGTGATATCTCACTCGGAGATTCGTCAGACCCGGTCGGCTGCGTTACACACCCCAATCGCAAACCCTTCAAGAACACTCTTCGGTGCTGCATCTTTCGTCGCGCCTGCACGCCGTCCGGCTTCACTAGACCTCAAGCTTTTCACGATCACAGAACCGCAAACGATCATCCTCAATTCCCGGTTCCTGCAACTTCCTGATCTGCTAGGTCGCCCGAGTGGCATCAAGTTGTACATGTAGCCATGATTCGCGCTTCTCTACCACTTGTAAAACAGTGCGCCTCCAAGTTGGCTCCACTTGGCAGACGCAGAAACGGTACAAGGTTCCCGTTTGGGCCGCAGAGAACAGAGTGGCAGTCATGGCTCGGCCATGCGGCAACTGAGCGCAAGGCCCACTCCTTCGGCCTCATCCCAAGACTTCACCACCCCATTCAGCCTTCAGCGCTGGCATGTCTGCCCTGTGTTTCATGAGGCTGAGTCTTCGCGCAGCCACGGGACTACAGTTCAGCATTAGCCGGACTTCACCCCTCTTGGCTCTCGCTGGGCTCGCGACGTCTGAGCCATGGCCTGGCGCGACGGAGCCTGAGACGCGACGGAGCCGCAAGAAAAAACAACTCCCCGGAAGAATCCCGCACCGAAGACCTTTCAGACCCTGAGAGGCCGACGCGAGCCAAGCACGGCTCAGGAGAAGGGTGCTCGCCACGCTGCGAAGAATCTACTACTCTTGGCTCTTGGCTCATATTGGTGAGGTGTGCTCCTTCTCTAAGGTGCCAAACCCAACACACCTGCTAGGACTGAGCATAGCTAAGGTTTGGGCTTCCAGTCGATGGGTCAAGGCTGCAAGGGAAGTTTCTTCTTGATGTAGGTTCTTTGAATATGGCTGGCATAGGCTTAAACCTACACGTGCAAACGAAGCAATCGTATTGATAGTATCCCAAAAGTAAAGCGCCTGGCTCAGCCGAAAGCTGCAGAGCATCCGTGAGTGAAAGAGCAGACTATCCTGCAGAGCCGTTCCTGGCCGGTCCAGAGCCCAGAGCCCGACAGACTCGGAGATCCATCGACCTACCTGTGCACCCACGTCTGGCAACTCCTATTACTTGGAAGATGTGCCCCAAAGTAGGCCTGGACCGCACCACAACAAGCTCAGTCCCAGCAAAACAGGCATCACAACAAGCATCAAGACAAGAGCTTTGCGGCGGATCCACCGACGGGGTTGTGCAAGGACGTGGGCCTGGACAGAACACACCAAACTTTGGATATGTCCCAGTGTACCGCGTACCGGTTCAGTGCTCCACGGGCCATGTAACCACTCCAGCTTTACTCTTGCTTTGGTAGACCTAGGGCACCGAAGATCTTGACTCGTGTCTAACAGAACCTGCGTCGTCGCGCAAACAGATTCAGCGGAGCGGTGGCACAGGTATGTCTTGTCCCTTTCACCCTTGCTTAAAGCCTCAACCGCCAGCAGCAGTTTCCTAAACCTCACAAACTTGGCATCCCAAAACTTGACAACACCTTATGATGCATATGTAAGCCCTATACAAATGCCACCAATACACAGCCTTCTGCAACCTGATGCTAAAGAAATGACAGGAAAACAAAGCTTAATTGGAAGCTTCAAGAACCCCAAAAGCCTGCTCTAGGCTGGCTGGTGAGCTCTGCCAGGTCCAAACTCAAGCTTGGGTTTAGGGTTTAGGGAGTTTAGGGCTTGTACGATTCTTTGAGGGCTTTACTAGGATTCCTCCTAGGGTCTCAAGACTCAGGAGCCTCGAACTCTCGTCGAAGCAAGCTGCAAGAATCTGTCACCGTCTGCCTACCGCAAAATCTGGGTGGCTGACTGTGTCGGACTTTCACAAGCTCCTGCAAGACAGGCTACGTCTGCAAGATCCCTTCAAGCCTTCCTTCCCGATTCGAGAAGCCACCAGAATACCGTCCATAAGCAAGGCAACCACATCTGTCATCGATTCGAAGGGACACTGTTCAAACATGGAGATCCTGAACTCGCCAAATGAAGCTGCAAGGGCCGGGAATCCAAACAAAAGAGCACAGGCAGAAGCATGACAATCAGACAGGATGCTTGCGAATGTCTTTTGCAAGACAAGATACAACAGGTCATACTCGCGACCTGCTACATTGGCAGAAGAATTGAGCGCAACTGTCAAGCCGCTAAATGTCCAACAACTCCATGATCCTAAACCAGGGGCTCCTCCACAGACTTTTGTGCCGCACGAGCGGCCTGCGAATCGCGGCGGTTCTTTGCCAAACCACCCTCTAACTGTGTTAGTCCGTTGTGGGGTTTCCGCCATGGGCTCTCTTGCACCGTCAAAAAACCCTGGAACGACAGAAGAGACAGCTCGGCAAAGAGACAAGACATGGTAAGAGCATCTTTACCAACCTCCGAGCGACATGCCCCTTATCGAACAAGCACCCGAAACAGCACAACCCTCTTTGGCACGAGATGTCAGCCTGCCGTCCCGTGCAAGCAGTTCTGCAAACGAGGGGCTTTACCCCCTCTCGACTTGAAACTGCCTCCTTGATCATCCAGACGGGCGGTTGGGGCGCCGCCTGATGTAATGGAGTAGCATAAAGTAGGATGGCAACTTCCCACAACCTGATTACGAAGCGAAACATCTTTTCCCGTCGGCTCTTTACCAGAGAAGGATTCGTTTGACGTTGGCGTCAAAAAACCACGTCAAGGCTGTGTCTTGAAGAAGCCCGAAGATAAAGCGGAATGTCTGGCTTTTGCCACATCTATCGCTTGTTCATAGCGCGACAAGTTGAAACTCAATAATAGCCTGCGCCTGAAGCTCAACACTCTCGTCGCCTCAGCAGCGCCTGCTCTGCGCTTCGGAGGCCTTCTTTCACTGAATGCAAGTTATTGAAACTTATCCAAGATTTTGTAGCCTACAGGGCTGCTGGCACTTGCAAATTCGTTGCGACTGACGGACACAAATCTCATCTCCGATGATGCATGGGCCATGTCACTAGAGAATCTGCATCCCATGTCAACAACACCGTGCCGTCAGTGCAAGCCGCGACTCATTAGGGTTTCAATCTTGGGTTCGGAGGCTTGTTGGACACCGCACTAGGTGAAGATGCATGCGAATGATTATGTCAGGCTCTGTCTTCGACAACCTGACCCGCAGACCACACAATCCCGGCTAAAAACACTCCAATCTAAGCGACAAGTGCTGCTGCACATAAGTAGGCCAACAAATCACAGAAATTGAAAGCCGGCAAATTTCCAACCTAAATTGAACATGCAACACCGAATAAACCACGATGCAATGCCTGACTGTGCAACATGACTGTCCAACTCTTGCAAAGAAGGATTGGTTAGCAGTCCACTGGCAAGGAAAGATTCATTAGCAGTCGACTCAGTGGCCGGCATGACGTCCAGGTTGCGACCGGGAATTTCCGGCAGGCCAATTATTCTGCAACTGTGTCGTCAACATTTGCTGCTCGGAGACTTAACTTAAGCGAGACATGATGCTGAAGTGCCTGTCAGACAGACACACATGCCATGCTGATGCTCTGAACCAGAGGCCGAAGAAGCGTGAAGCTGCAGGCCAGCGTTGAGAATCTTTCCCATTAAATGCGAACCCATGTCAATTTTGTCAGTGCACACACAGCCCACGAACATCATCTAAACATGCCTGGAAATGTCCAAGGATGTTCCCGCAAACCATGGAGTTGAATTATGGCCAACGGCTCACACTCACATGTCGGCTTGTACTTTTACCTTTGTCAAAACGTTGCAAAACGCGACCAACACTTGTGCGACGAGCGTTTGCTGCTGCTCAAAGGCTCAAAATGCATGCGAAGAATACGGCAACCAATCACAGTATGCTTCCAACCAAAAAGGTTGATTTGTCGTTGTTGTCATGATTGTCAAGAACGGGATATTACTGCTCGTTATACGGTTATTTGAGACGACAACGATGATGAGGACACTGATGGCAGTGTCATGTTTGGTGAAAACTGTTTCGCATCCAACCTCACGTGGTGCCGAATTGGTTTCTGAAAAGAAACAAGATCGCACAACTTTCATTTCTTGAGCCATGATTTCGTACGAACAGGAATTCACATGATTAGACTGACTAGACAACATAAAATCTTGATGGGCATGCATGGGTGAAAAGTTTCCACACCCCGCCTCGGTGTATGCGCTCAGCAACGCACCGTCTGAAAGTTTGCCACACCACCTCGAAACAAAAGTGCACTTAGTTCATGAACGTTTGCATCGCAGATTAGCGATAGTCACGCTACGTATGTGCGGATTGAGCTCATATGTTCAGAGTTTCAGCTACGACTGTACAGCAGCTCTACGAAGTTTTGTATGTGAAGCTTGACACACAAGTTGTTTGACTCACCCAAGCGGAAGCGTTCCAAGAAAGCAGTGACTTAACTGTGCTGTTTGCGGCCACTTGTGAGCATTCAACGATATTCATGTCGGTGCATGCAGCACACAGCTAATGTTGCTGCCCGATGCAAAGATTAGGATGGCAATGGAGCCATCTTGACCGGCAAATACAAAAGTGAGATTGTGGTTTTCCAGCTTTTCGCATAAGCTGTCTCATCATGAGCATCGCAAGCTACATATAATATCAGCGTTTCGCAGCCTTTGTACAACGCCAGGTGCCAAGTGATAAATCAAGTGCTGTGCAGTCCTGGCTTGTACCGTGGTGGCATCATGGTCACATTGAGCACCATGGTCTCTGGTTGCTCTACGGCTGGACAATCTTGGCGTGGCTTGGCGTGGCCTTATCAAAAGGCTTGGAGCATCAGCCTGTTATGTTTTCTGCCGTGTTCATGCGGGCATTGCATCTTAACCAAAGCACCGCAATCCATTTGGAGCTTGAACGAATTAAAAGAATTGAAGACCTAATTAAACTGCGTTTCTCCAATTCTTTCTTTTTAAACAACGTAACCTTCAACTTCCAATCCAAACCAAGAAAGCGAAAATTGCAAAACAAACGTAAACAGACAAAGGCACCGAATCCGATTTGATTCCAACCCAGAATAAAAGATTTTATGAAATAAGCATGGAGTTACAACCCAGGTTTGAAACCTAGAATTCTAA
Source organism: Symbiodinium sp. CCMP2592 (assembly GCA_905221615.1). Classification (NCBI taxonomy): domain Eukaryota; class Dinophyceae; order Suessiales; family Symbiodiniaceae; genus Symbiodinium; species Symbiodinium sp. CCMP2592. The sequence continues at coordinate 350,716 of CAJNDT010001358.1, read as the reverse complement.
CCTCCAGGTTTGGAACCTGGATTACCCAGGTTTACCCAGGTTAAAGTCCAGGAAACCCAACCCAGGTAAAACCCAGGTTCCAACCAAGATTTGGAACCCGGATTGGGACCCAGGGTTCATCGGCCCGTCCACGCAAAAAAAAAAATCCCTCGTTTGCTCGCATTCAGTGAGTCAGCTTGCTCTCCGTAATGCATGGAAAGCAGGCTTATGCCTCCTGCAGGCCAAACAAGCCTATTCCAGTAGGTGATGCCGCAGAACAAAACATTGCGGCAGTCACCAAGGATCTTTCAGATAAAGCCACTAATCGGCTAGGTGTTGCGAGAACGACTTTGTTTTTGGGAAGCTGCAGCTGCAGCCACCAAGGCCCGCAGACACCCAAAAAAACAATCGATCAGAACGCAAGAGGTTCCTCCATTGTCTTAGTTGAGGCGGCGTTTACAAGCCACAGAGTCGACTTGGACACATTTGCAGAAAGCCCTTCAAGGCTTGAAACGGCGGCAGTGACAATTTTTCTTCACACTCCTTGCAAATACTCTTTCGAGTTTGAAAATATTTTTTGTTTTGCGATTTATGGAAGGTTGGGACAGCAGGTTTTTTGACTGGAATGGATTCATGCTGTGTGCATGCACTCCGCAGCTTTTCGGGTATGTTTGAGCGGCTAGGAGCCTGGCCTTTGCTGCTAGGTTGGTTAGGTTGCTCGAGCCATCCTCGGACTTCTTGCTGGCCTGCTTGCTCTGCTGGATCGGAGGCCTCTTTTGCGGGATCTGCCTGACTGCATTGCTTTGAGCCAATCGGCTCGCAACATTGTCGGTGGGTTCTTGAGCTTTGTGGTTCGTGAGCACCGGCTTGGCTCGCTACCGTCCGGCCGTGCATGACCAAAGCTCTGAACATTCGGCTTCTTGAGAACCAGCTCCACAACCATCAACATTATTGTGAACGAACAACCAAGCAGCAGCCAAGCTCCTGCTGCCAAACCCACAACCTCAGGTTCAGGTTGTTAGCTCCCCCCTCGAGCGCCTTCGATTTTCAACCCCTTCCTCTTCACCACAGGAAACGCTTCAGGGAGGTTAAAAGCAAAGAGATGTAATCGGTTCGACATGAAACGTCTTCTCCAGGCCAACCAGGCGGATATTTTTTGATACCAAGCACAGTGCAGTGCAAGCACCAGAAAGCGCTGTACAAAAGCTAACTGCCGAAGAAAACGCCAACCTCCAGAAGGAGGCCAGGGAGTAGGAGGCGATGTAGACAGTCCGCCACATTCAAACATGTGCTTTGGGATTGCAGCTGGTGGAAAGACAACCAGTCTGAGCCACTGGACTTCAAAAGGCAAAGGAATCAATGCCCTGAGGACAGTCTATGGTTATAAGGCCTCCCATCTGCGTCCAGCAATGTGCCAAAAAGCTGGTGGATGGCAGTCTGCTGCGGGACAGCTCACCTGGATCAATTCTCACCTGGAATGGAAGAAGTTTGAGCCTAAACTTGGCCAGCACAACTGGTGGCGGTGGAAGGCAAACCAGTTGGTGGACCAGCTGGTTAAAATCAACCACCTGCTTGCAAGACGAGCTTCCGCCATATTCCAACGCACGGAAGGGGACCCCTGGTTGCTTCGGGATTGGTAAGAGCAAACCTAAAGCTGAAAAGCCCAGGGGTGAAAAAAAAGGATCCAGGTAGAAAAAAACACGTCATCACTGAACCCAGGAAGCCTGCTGGTGCCCCTAAACCACCCACAAAAGAGCCACACACGAAAACGCTCCCGTGGGTTTAAAGCGAATCTTCCGACTTCAAAGAGCGCGCGAGAGTGTGAAAACCTTTTCACTCCAGGGCAACAACTACTTTGTCTTCTGCCCCGGCAACAGCACAGAGTCGGTCGTGGAGGCCTTCCTCGGCTGCCTGTCCTCCTGAGGTTCTTCGATTGGGTCGGAGGCTTCATTCTCTTAGACTTGGCAGTGGGGAAGAGAGGATTCGCACGGCTTATCAGCTCAGGCGCGAAGCGGCCGCAATTCTTCGGGGCAAGGCTTCGACTTTTGTTTCTACTGGTGCTTCTGGACGTTGCTCTTGCTACGTGGTCTTGTTCGCCACTGGTGTGAGTGAGCCCTTTATCACCTTCGATCGGGCCACCTACTTCCGCTACGTCAAGACCGGTCCGGGTGGCACCTGCAACCCAGAATCAGTTTCTCACGGCTTCGTTTCGCAAGCTGAGGCGGAGACCTTTTGCCGAGGCGCTGGGCTGCTTGGGCTGTCCCGCTTGCTGGAGCAATGAATTCTTCTATCGGATTGGATTTCCTCGGCGAGTTCCGCACCGCCGAGTCGGCCGATGGTGGTTACTCAAAGCTCTGGTTTCGCAGAGGCGCCAAATGCAGTCACGCCTTGATTGTCTTCCTCCGGCTTCATCTTTGCGTGTCACAGGGAACTTTCAGCGAAGAGGAGCTCGAGCAAGCCACCGTGGACGATTGCTCCGGGGATATCAGGCCTTGGGTCAACACCAATGTGCTGGCTGTGAGTGTGACAGGCCGGGAATTGAAGAGGACCTTGCCGTGTTTGCTGGTCGACCTGCATCCCAGGAGATCGGTGCTTTGCCTTTCGAGGCCCCAGCCGACATAGACTTTCTTCCATTTGGCACCGTTCGTCTTCAGTCTGTGTGGCCGTGGCGGCTGAGAGTTCTCGAGGCCCTGGAAAACTTCCTCAATGAGGGAGGAGGTGGACGACCGCTTGGAGCCCTACTTCTCTGCAGCTTCCGATGCCGAACATCTTCGAGGACCGCCGGATGCCGGAGCAATCGCTCCACTGACCCCGGCTTCGCTGGGGAGGTGCTTCAGTCCTTGTTGCAGCAGAGCAGTGCCCAGGCAGACCTGCTTACAGGCATCCCAGCGGCGCTTGGACAGCCTGGATTCTTTCGAAGCTCGCTTGGGGAGCCTGGAGAATCAGCCTCCAGTCTTGCCTCCCCCGGCGACGTCGCACATGACGGGCGAGGCGGTGCCGGCGTGGGCACCGTTGTTCACCGAGGGCCGGGAGGCGAACTTAGCTCCCGGACAGCTTCTCAAGATGGCAGGTCAGGGGCCGAAGACACTGGGGATGTGGCCGGACCATCGGGCGGCGAGGCCTCCGCCTCCTCAGGAGCTGCTCGGCTGGGAGCGGCCCCCAAAGCTCGGCCAGTCTTCGCCTTGGCAGCGGCGGCCGCAGGCGAGGACGACGAGGAGGACAACGGCGGACGCGCGGTTGCCGCGGAGCCCGACGACCTCCTCAGCAAGCTCCTCTTGCAACAGACCAAGATTCTTGGTCAACTGGCGTCGGCGAGCAAGAGGAATGCAGATCCTTTGCAGACTCTCCTCGGCCGTGGCAGCGGCAGCACCGAGGACGAGCCCCGGGTGCCGGGAGTCAGAGGTATGGCAGCGCGGCAACTCCTCATCGAGCAGTTCGAGGCCCACCCGGAGAAAGTGGTGATGCGTGTGCGGGAAAGGCTGGCAGCTGCCCGCCGGAAGAGCTCCCCGAGCGACTTGGAACCCAGGGACATGTACTTGCATTTTCAGGAGACGGTTCCGTTGGGGAGCTTCCGCACTCTGAGCTACTTTTCATTCCTGCTGGCGGAGATGTGGGAAGCCGCCGAAAGGGGCCAAGCAGCTCACATGATGTCCCTAGTGGCTTTGGGCCTCGTGTTCGCCGAACAGGTGGCACACGAACAAGGACATCCTCCGTTTGCTTTGGTGGAGCAGCGCAGAGCTCCACGGCAGGAAGTGGCCCACGGCATGTTATCGGATCCGAGGTGGGTGACAGCTCAGCTGGCTTACTTGAAGGATGCCGACATGATCTCCGAAAGGACAGCAAGAGCTCATGGCGCCCCGAGCGCCCCGAGCGGAGGAACACCGAGCACACCCGAACTACCCCCGAAGGGCCGAGGCCGTGGTCGCAGACGCGGCGGCAAAGAGAGTGCAGAGGAGCAGGCGGCGTGACCTCGTCCCGCTGGTTCCTCCCTCAGCTTTTTCCTTCAGATCTGGCTTCTGCTTTGAGTGCCTCTAAGTTGTGTACAGTGGTTGCGAGGTTTTTGCCCAGATGCAGGTCTTTCCAATTTCATTCACTCTTCTTTGGCACAATTTTCTTCGAACTTGGCCTCGCCCAGTTCCTCCGAGCTTTGGCCTTGCCCGGTACCACCTCCTCTAGAGTGTCCCAGGACGCCTTTGGGTGGTCGGCGCGGGGCGCGGTGGAAGGCAAGAAGCCTCTCACGACTGGTGTGTCGCCACTTTGTTGCAGCATGTAACTGGCTTGTCGTGAACCGTGCTGATGTGCCTCCCGCTGCCCTGCCGCCTCCCTCCAGCCAGCAGAGTCGTATGATTGAGCGGCTGGAGGCGCAAGCCTCTACTTGGATTCGCTTGAGTCACGGACTCAAATGCGAACTTTCCCGAGCTGTGCAGAAGTATGATTCCATCAGCAGTCAATTGGAGCAGCTACATGTGATGAGTCAGCGTTTGCATGCAGATTTGCTTCCCTACAGCAAGCCGTCTCGAGGCCCACCGGTGGAGCCATCGGGCTTTGGCGCGAGTGAGGCTCACGCCGCGGAGCCCCGTAGCACAAGTGGCGCTGGCACTGCCATCGGCAAGACTGCTCCCATTCAGGGCAACATGGCTATCGATCCTACCCGGTTAAAGTTTGAGGTCCCCCCGAAGTTCAAAGCCGAGAAATTCCTCGTGGACCCTCTGCTTAGGGCTGGCCTTCGAGACCCCAGAGCTTTCCGGAAGCCCTCTTCCGAATGGGTGCAGCCACGCCTTGCTAGAGTGCAGGCCAGCCGGGCTGATCAGCTGGAGCTTTATCGGAAGTGGGATAGCGTGCACCAGTTGTTCTTGATTCCAGCTTCGGAAAGGGAGTACAGGTATCGTTGTGGTCTATTCGCGGTGTACAAGAATGAGCAGACCGATAGACACATTTTGAATCCTATCCCGGAGAATTCAAGGTCTTTTTCTGTCTCAGAGAGTACCCGTACATTGGCCCACAGCAGCTTACTTTGTCAGCTATATATTCCTCGGGATCAAGCCCTGGTTATAAATTCTGACGACATCTCAGATTTCCACCACAACTTCCGAGTATCCAGCCAGCATGCAGCCCGCAATCATGTGCACGGCGTTTTCGAAGGCCGAAGTTTTGCTGGATGGAATGCATATCGCCCCGAGCTTCACGATAAGGAGGTCAGCTGGCGGTCAACTTGTTGATAGCGTTTTAAAATTCTTGATTTGAAAAACTCGGGGGAGTTTCGTTTCTGATGAGACTTGGTGCAGCAGAATACATCTCCGTGCAGTGTGAGCCACAGTGGCACCTCCGCCACCAGTGCGGGTTCGTCGGTGGTGCACCCCAGCTCCCTGCGGGCTGTCGAGGATATCCTACAGGATCAGATCTCCTCTTTGCAACTTCGAGTTACGGCTTTAGAGTTCCGCTTGCAGAGGCCGCTTGAGTCCGCCAGCCCCGCCTCGGGCTCCTCTAATGTAGTGCTTGCGTGCTTTGAAGACCTCTTCGACGATTCTGCAGTAACTGCAAGTGTTTGGGCCTTTCTGCCTTGCCAGGAGCGCTTGCTGCTTTTGCAAACATCTTGGTTTGTGAATACCCAAGTCCTACCTCAGCTGCTTTGTGCTGCCGCCACCCAGGGATGGCCGCGCCCGACACCGCCTCCTCAGATGCCGCACCTTCCTCGAACAATGTGGGGTTGGCTTCAGGAGTCGCAGGGGTGTTGTTGGAGAAGGGACCGTTGAGTGTGGGTCCCAGTGCTTTGGAAGATGGAGAGCTGCAGCTTCCGGTCGCTTCCGAAAGCATTCTAGCCTCTTTGGAGGATGCCCAGGGCCCTGGCGAGGAGCTTCCGGGCGATGTACCTTCTCAGCCGGCCGAGCCGGTCCGGGAAGAGCATTTGGCAAGTTATGACTTCGATGAGCAAGAGGAGCTAGAGTACTATCGAGAATATGACAATGGGTTTAGTGAGGCCTTGCGTAACCTTTCCGCTGATGCAGAAGCCGAGGCTGCTCTTGACAGGGCGCTCCACAGTCTTGTAGGCAGTGAGGAGTGCATGGCCGAAGTGACCGAACAGGTGTCGGCATGCAGTCGTGAGGCCGATCCTGTCTTTGTACAAGAGCAGGTCATGAACGAGCTTGTACGCCACCCAGTGCCACCACGAGGATTTCAACTTCCGTGGGAGCGAGGTCCCATGAAGAGCATCTTTGCCGATAACTTGCCGAGCTTGCCAAGCTTGAAAGGGATGCCACGACGTAGCATGCCGGAGCCCCTCCCCGTTGTGGTTGCACCGAGTCTTTCGCCAGCAGCCAAACTGCCCTCGCCGTTCGAGCCAATCTTTAAGCTGGTTGTGAAGGTTGTTAAAGATGTGGGATATCTTGAATGCCGTGAGGAGTTGCTTCAGGTTGGAATCCGCAAGTTAGCCATTAACTTAGAGCTAGTGGGTAACGCCTTTGTTCCCCCGGAGCTTCTGCACCAAGGGCAAGTCGATGCTGAGTCGCTGGAAGCGGCAATCGGAGTGAGGAGCCCTCTCACATTAAACAAGCGTGTAGGCAACCTTGCAAATTACCTAAAGTGGTGTATGGAGTCATGTGTTCAGAGCGGCTGTTACCTACACGAGGCCACCGTGTGGGGGTATCTCAGCCACCTGAGGCATTCAGGCTCGGCCCCCGTCGCGAGGAGCCGACTGTGTATCTATGTTTCGGTTCTTACACCATGTGTTGGGTTTGGACCTTACGCACATCCTCAAAAGTAGACGTGTCAGCGGAATCACTGAACAGATGCGCACCGGCAAGGGTTGGATTAAGCAAGCATTGCCCCTCACGGTGAGTGAGATCCTGTTCCTGCACCGGCTGTTGGAGCAACGCGAGCTGCACACATACGACCTTGCGATGGTGGCATACATACTCTTAGCATTGTACGCAAGAGCCAGGCATTCTGACCTGGCGGATGTGCAGAATGTCACGCATGACCACTCACCGGCGGGAGGCTTTCTCATCATTGAGCTGGGTCAGCACAAGACGCGCCGTGCACAGGCGCGTTGCAGAGAGTTGTTGCCGGTGCTCATACCGGCCATCGGGGTGCACGGACAGACGTGGCTGAATGCAGCTCAGGAGTGTTTGGAAGATGCAGGCTTGAAGCTAGAGGGCGAGTTGAAGGGTCCTATCCTGAGGGCACCCGCCAACTCATATGGCGACACCCTTTGCCTGCGTGAAATCAGGTCACATGAGATCACATCTTTCCTCAGGAAGATTCTTCTGCCAGTGTCAAGCAAAGACAGGTTATCATGTGTGTCATCGCATTCGCTGAAACGAACCCTTCTCTCTTGGGCGGCGAAGTTTGGATTGTGTGACGATGTTTGTGCGGTGTTGGGCCGCCACACTTCAGCGACCGTCAGCTCACGAGCATTGTATGCTATGGATCTTGCCACGGCCCCCGCGCGGGAGCTGCAACGCATGCTATTGGAAGTGGCAGCGAAGCGCTTCGCACCTGATGCTGCCCGATCAGAGTATTTTCCATTGAGGTCGCAAGCTCTCGAGTCGAATGCACCGACGCTGCATGAGCAGGATCAGGCTTTGCGTCACTCAGGCTCAGACGTGAAAACTGAAGTCGCTGCTGTAGCGGGTCCCATTGCCGACCCAGCTGGTCCAGTCTGTGTAGACTCTGACTCTGATTCATCTTCTTCCAGTGAGAGCTCCAGCTCTGCGTCCAGTGATTCGGGAGAAGTCCCCCCCAGAATGCCTACCAAGGTACCGAGGATGGACGTGGAGTGGCCGCGTCACGAAGTTGCTGTGCATGTGAAGTCTCGCATCGCACATAGGATCGTCTTCACCTCGGAGGGAGGAACAATGGTCTTCTCTTGCGGGCGCTCAGGGTCCAAGAATTTCGAGAAGCTCCAGGGCTCACGAGAAGCAATGGCATTTTGCCAGACATGTCGGAAAGCCGACAAGTAGGCTGCGTACTGCGGCACAGGATGTAGCCTCAGGGCTAGCGAGTCCTTCCAAGGGGAAGTGAAAAATATGGTGTCCGTGCGATGCCTGAGGGAAGCGTGTCATCTGCGGAGCTGAACATGTGCAGGTAGAGTGACGTGTATCGTGAACGAGGTTTGAGTTGTGTGTGCATGCGCAAGTTTTGGCATAGATGGTTCAGACATGTCGACTGACACAAATCACAGAAACACCTGAAGCTTCACAGAAACCCTCAACAGCACTACATGTGTTCTTTGATGGATCATGGTTCGTACTTCGTCAAACCTACGTAGCTTTCTTTCTGAACCATGTCCGCTTATCTTGACTCCACTGCCCACTTCGAGCAGCGATGCAAGGCATATGGCATAACCTCCGAGTCCATTACGAAACTGGCAGGCATCGGTGTGAAAACCCTGGGCCAGGTCGCCCACGCAGTCGGAGTGCCAGGGCAGGATATTCAGGACTCCCAAATCAAGGAATGGGTCGACACAAACTTGACTGGCCTGAGTGTTGGTGAAGTTCTGAGTTTCAAACGTCTTCATTTTGAGGCCCAAACAATGCTCATAGCACAGCTGCGGCAAAGCATTGTGGATCCCGATGCCAATAGTCGACAGAAGCTTCCGGAAGCCGAGCGTGATCAGCGAGTAAAGCTTTTTAAAGATGCCAATCCCGGACTTTTTCTTGACCCAACGACGGAGCCAGGCCACAGCCTGTTGGAGCTCACTAGTGCACAGGAACGAGAGAATGTCCTAAGGCATATTCCAGTTGAGAAATGCGTGAGTAGACAGCATGAGGTGCTGAACCACCGGCAGCCGAGTAAAGTGCTTGAGGTGGAATCAGGCAAAATCAATGTCAAGGAAGTGACCGACACTCCTGAGCAGCCCGCCCACGGAGCGTTGGCTTTTCTTGAAGCCCTGAAGAGGCGAGGGTATGCATACAACATGGCCCGTTGCGTATCCCTAAGTGCCTATGAGAAGTATGTTGCCAAATTGCTTATGAACTTCCGGCGACCGGCTCCTCCAAATCACAGTCGAGTCAGCCTCACACAGCTACAGGATGCGGACAAGATGGTGTGGGTGCATATGGTCGAGCGGGGTACTCGACCCCGCCAGCAAACTGATGGGACGCGCGACATGGACACACACTTGCATGATGCATTGGATTCATACCAGGTCTCTGCATTGCTGCTGCCGTTACCGGTCGGTAACAAGCGCAAGCGGGACTACAGCCCGCCGCGAGTCCCGTACACGGGTAAAGGCAAGACATGGAAAGGCAATGGCAAAGGCAAGGGGGGCAAAGGCAAAGGCACGGGCGTCGCGCCGCCTCCCCAGCAGCACAATGTGGCAATTCCCAAGCGAATCAAGGATGCCGGTGGTAAGGCCTATACATCCAAAGGTTTGCAAGTGTGTTATGGTTTTAACTTGGAAGGTTGTAAGCTCGGCAGTGCTTGCACAAGAGAGCATGTATGTGCCAAGTGTGAGGGTGATCACCCGATCACCAAATGCCCACAGTGACAACCTCCAGAGCAAAATCACCCGCCGTCAGCTGTCAATGACTGTGCCAGTACCTGCACAGGAGACGTCGTGCTTAATACTCTTCATCCGGCCAACAACACACATCCGGCAGAAGCATTTGCTGAGGTTTGTTTGGCACAATCTTCAATTACTGCAGACCAAGTGGTGAAGCTCACCACTTTGTTAGATTCTGATCCTCAGAATCGCCCAGGCTATCCCCCGGACGGCTTCGTCTGGGGCACAGGTGCGACTGTGCATGGTGGAGTCCACGCTTTACGCACCAATGGATCTCAGCAGACAAGCCTGCGCCATCTGCGATCCCTTTTTCATAAAAGGACCGCGAGCTTGAAGCGAGCATTTTCAAACTTGGTTTCAAAAACTTGGCATGGCTTGTTTTTGCACGTGACAATTTTTGCATTGACTTCAGCGCATCGCCTCGTTTGGTCTTGATGACACAACCTTGGTATGCAGCAGCTCAGTGCTCGAGCTGAGTTGTGAAAGAATTTTCTGTGAAACTTGGGCGTGAGACCCTAACTGCTCCTGCTTTTAACCGGGCCCCCTTTTCTGACGTTCCCTCTTAGAGGGTGTGCAGGCTGGTCTCGTGTGACCAGCGGATGGACTCGAGCTGCAGAAGGGGGCCTGCTCTGCTGCTTATCACTGCTCAGCCTGAGCTCCGGCAGTGCGTTGCTGGTTTTATGAGGGCTCACCGCTTCCATTGAGGATTAAGCTTTCAGCTTTCATGGCCTCCGGCTCCATGCCCCCTGCATCTTCTGAAGGTGGGGTTTCTGAGGCAGGTGACAGTCGCCGGAGGGATGCCGCCATGGCCTTTGGGTCGTACGAGGCACATTTGGCGTCTTGCATGCGCAAGTTCAATAAGACTGGGTTTGTCCGATCCTGGGATTTTAAACTTAAGCCTTCTGCCAACTTGTTTGCCGGTATGGCACGTGCCAGCGGGCCCATGCCGCCTGTCATGTCTGTGCCAGTGCCCAAGATGGTGTCTTCCCAGGTTACCGTTGCTTCAGTTGTCAAGCTTGCCCTGGGCAGGGTCAGGCTGCAGGATTCTTGGAGTGTGCACCTTGACAAGAAGCTGCGTGCTGCCATTCAGAAGTGGGTGTCTATCGTCCTTGAGGATCCACTCACCTTTGATGTTGGCCGCAGGTGTGCTGCCGCGTCCTGCCAGGATTCCGCAGTCTCGCAAGGTTTGCTGCACACCTTTTCGGGCAAAGCTGCGGGTACACTGCACAATCGTGCGGGACCGTTGCTCCGTTTTGTGGCGTGGGCCAAGAAGCGGCGTCTCCAGCCGCTGCCACTGAGAGAGAAAGATGTGTATGAGTTCCTGCTTGATTTGGAGGATTCCAGCGCGCCGTCTTTCGGCAAGGCACTCATGTCCTCGTTGGCGTTTTGCAAGTTCGTTTTGGGTGCTGAGTCTTTCTCGGACTCCCTTTGCAGTGGCCGCCTTACAGGGCTTGCGCGTGCCTCTTTTCTTAAAAAGAGGAAGAGGCGACAGAAGCCGCCACTCACCGTTGCTATGGTCAAGAGATTGGAGCGCCTTGTTGTGGATGAGTCAGATAATGATGTTGACAGGCTGTGTGCAGGCTTTTTCTTACTCTGCATTTATCTTCGTGCTAGATACAGTGATGGCCAGGCCCTGATGAATCTGGTTTTGGATGAGCCGGACTCTTTCATGGGACCACTTGCAGGGTACTTCCAAGGTGAGACTTCAAGGACGAAGACCAGTTTCTCCTTGGAGAGGAAAACAGCATTGCTTCCTATGGTGGGGCCATTGTGCGGGGTGGCGTCCGTTCCTTGGTTCAGGACGTGGATGAGCCTTCGTGAGGACCTCGCCATTCCCGAGGGAGAAGATTTTCCTCTCCTGCCCAGCCGTGGTCAGGAGGGCGGATGGTCGGGTGTTCCGCCCACGGCCACTGTAGCAGCTGGTTGGTTGCACGGGATTTTGTCTGCCAGAGGTTTCCCTGAAGCCTCAAAGCTTGGTACTCACAGCTGTAAGGCTACGACCTTGTCTTGGATGTCAAAGTACGGTGTTGACGCGCTGCACCGGAGGATTTTGGGATATCACAAGGCTCCGCAGGATGAGATGATGCACATCTATGGGCGTGACAATGTTGCGCCTGCTCTGAGGTCTCTTGAGTACGTGCTCGCCGATATAAGGATCGGCAAGTTCCTCCCGGACACCACACGTTCGGGCTATTTTCCAACTGATCCCGAGCGTGAACCAGGTCCGGAGTTCAATGATGAACCGTCGGCCTCGGAGGCGTCACTGGACGAAGAGGACAACGTTCAGGACCTTCGTGCTGAAGAGGCTGCGGCTGATGAGATCATACCGCCTTGGGCCGAGTTAGCTGTGGGAGACCCTGATGCCCATGTGTACATCAGGCACATCACTTCCCGCAAGCTTCACCGTCTCGCTGATGAGGGCGGGAACCGACTTCGCTGTGGGAAGAGGTGCTCAAAGAAGTTCGAGCGTCTTGCTGAGAGGCCTAGGTTTATGGCAGATATGTGCCAAAACTGTTTCAAGTGATTTGCGCACTTGTGGAAGCCGGTACACGCGGTGCTCGCCGGACTCACTCGGTGATGGTTTGATGTGCTTGCGCACTTGTGGTTTGCCGGACTGCGCGGCTTGGAATTGGATGAGCTGGACCCACTCGGCTCACTTGTCAGACCCTTGCGGGTTTCATGATGTGCGTGAGTGCGTGATGCCACCGGTCCACGCGGTGGCACATGTACGAATTTCGGGCACTGGCCTGGTTTTGATGTGGCACCGACTTACTTGTCTGGTGTCATGCGAGTTTTTAGAACATGCTGAACACGAGTGTCGTGTGAAATACTTGCCGGGCGCCGTCAAGTATGTGTGATCGTGCTGAACTTGTGTCCGACAGTCAGCGGTTTGCAAGTGCATTTGTCGTTTGCGGTGAGTGTGCACTTTGGCTGGAGGCCCCATAGTGCCTTGACAGGTTTTTGTGCCATGGCCGTCACAGAGAGCAAGGCAAACTTCTCTTCGAGGGCGAAGGCTCTTGGATTGGAGGATCCAGTGCTGGTGAAGTTCGTTGACGCTGGCATTGATTGCATGAGCAAGTATGCTTTCCTGAGCTCATACGTGCCCGGGAGCACGGATGAGAGCCCATTCACTGCTGCCATCGTCAAAGTGCTTGGGCGTGACCCTTCGATTGCGGAGCTCAGTGTGCTTCGCCGCTTGCTGCATGAGAGCTACAACCTAACTGTGTCTGAATTACAATCACAGGTTGAAAGGACCGATGACTCTGCTCCGAGAAAGCTCGCAGCGCCCGACCGGGCCGACAGGTTGCAGCGACAGCAGGTTCGGCTGAGTGGTTTGACGATCCACGGCCCGACTCTTCCGGGTCATGCCGTGATCGATAAGTGCGTTCAGATGTATGAGGATAACGTGCTTCATTACTTGCCGCCTCAGTCGTGCCCTTGCCGTGATGATGAGGTCAAGTTCAAGAAGGATCGCGATGATAAGATGTTGTCCGTTGATGGTGCCGGTCATGTGTCTCTACGCACCCAGGTTGCAAAGGTTGATGCTGATGTGTCCTCAGACCTTCTCCTCAAGCTGGCATTGACCCGTCGAGGTTTGGCCCTAGACCAGGCAGGGATAGTCACCTTTTCGGAGCACGAGCGGTGGGTGGAAGCACTTTTTACCGCGCGTTTCAGGGATCCACCTGACAACTATGCACGTGTGACGCTGCAGCAGCTTATGCAGGCTGATCGGCAGCTGTTTGTTGAAGCAGCAGATCGCACTCGGCATGGAATCCAACTTGTTTCTGACGGCAAGCCAGTTGATAAGATTTGGAACGAGGCAATGAATTGCAATAATGTCACACACCTTTTGCAGCCTTTGGTCGCAGCCCCTCCGGCTCCTTTCAGGCCTGGCCCGTACGATGACCGAAGGCCCTGGAAGGGCAAGGGGAAAGGCAAGGGTAAAGGAAAGAGCAAGAACAATGTCCGTATGCCCGCTGAGCTTGCAGACGGAGTTCCATCCACGACTCGCGGATTGCCAATCTGTTTCGACTTTAACTTAGGCCGTTGCCAGAGAGCTGTATCCAATGGGAAGTGCGAGCGAGGACTCCATGTCTGCTGCATCAAAGGATGTTTCAAGAGAGATCATGGATACACGGCGTGTCCCAAACGCAAGAAGGAGTGACTAGGTGTGCAATCCATGGACCAAACGACTGACGAGAAAGATGCTGCGCCGAGCGGTGAGCCTCTCGTGCGCTCTTCTTCTGAATGCAGTGTCCCTGAAGGGGAAGTTTTGCATGCAGGTCCAAATGGGTTGCCTTCCGCTGAAGAATTCGCTTCAAGTCTGATTGGGAAGTGGATTGAACAGGCTGATGTTTTGAAGCTTTTCGATTGCCTCCCGAAAGCTGCGCCGCAACGCGGCTCCGGTGGCGGCATTTCATTTACCACTGGGGCCTTTGCCAAGGTCAAGGTGGGACTCCGGAGCAATGTCGCTGTTTTTCCAAAGTCCACGCAGGTGCTGGCTGCTTTTGTAAGGCAGTCTGCTCCTGCCCACAAGTTCACAACCGTCGTGCTTTTTGATGGTGTTCGCACGGCCCCGCATCGTGATCAGCAGAATTCCTTCTTGCCTAATTTGGCCATTCCCTTGTCCCGTTTTACTAAAGGTTCAATTTGGGTGCAATCCAGCAAGGGTCACCACACTCGGACTGTTGATGGTGCAACCCTTCAAGGGGTGGCATTGCCTGTGTCGGATGGCCCTGTCCTGTTTGATGCACGCAGGCAGATGCACCTCACTGATTCGTGGCAGGGCAGGAGGGTCATTTTGGTTGCTTTCTCTATTTCGGCCTTTGATAAGCTGTCTCTCGAGGCCTCGCAACGCTTGATTTCACTTGATTTTGCCTTGCCAACCGAGCCAGAGGTCGAGCACTTCCGTGAGCACCCACAGCTGCCTGCTCGCCTGCCGTGGCCGCCGCGCTTCCCTCTGCTGTCGAGTGCTTCAGCAACCAAGGCTTTTACCGAGGCGTTGGTTCCCAAAGAACCACTTTTTCTTGAGCTATGTGCCGGCACCGCCATGCTTTCTCGCTGCTTTCGTGAAGCGGGTGTGCCTGTCATGCCCATTGATCACCAGCACAACCGCCATCGTCCGTTGGCGCAGGTCTGCAATCTCAGCTTGACCGAGGAGTCCACTTGGGTCTTCTTGCGCAATTTGGTGCGTGATCATCCTATACTCTTCGTGCACGCTGCCCCGCCTTGTGGCACGTGCTCCGCAGCGCGCAACATAAAGCGAAAAGGGGTGTCCGTGGCCCCGCTTCGCTCTCCTGAGCATCCCATGGGTTTGCCTTCGCTGACTGGTGTCAACCTTGACAAGGTCAAGGCTGCAAACAAAATTTACGTTGGCCTAGCCCAGTTTCTTGATTTGCTTTGCAGGTCCAACATCCCATGGACAGTTGAAAATCCTGAGTCAAGCATGCTTTGGGCAGCTGCCCTGTTTTGCTCATTTGGTAAAGAATTTTCCGAGGGTCAATTTCGACATGTGTTGCTATGGTGGTGCACGATTGACCCACCGTACGCTGCTTACTTCTTGTGATGCCATCGAACATTTTCGCCAGCGCTGTCCGGGTGGGCACGACCACCTTCCGTGGAAGCCACAGCGCCGCGCTGATGGCACGATGGTTTTTCCTACTGCGCAGGAGGCAGCCTACCCCAGGCCCTTTTGCCAACAGTTCGTGGCGCTGGTCTTTAGGCACTTGGGTCGTCCCTTGCCTGTGCATCCTACTGCGGCCACGTCTGCCGCTGCTGCCACTTCTTCTGCTCGGCAACCTCGCGGGCGTAAACTGCCTCCTGTTATGCCTGAGTTCAAGCGTGTGCTTGTCTACCAAGTTCATGCTCTGCCGCCTGTTGATTCCAAGCGGTGCATTTTGCAACCCCTCCGCGATGCTCCTTCTGGGTCCAAACTTCTATCTTCGACCTCTTTACTGCTAAGCGGGGGTGGTTCTGGGTCTTCGTTGAAGTTTTCCCGGGATGAGGTTGTGCACTCGGATAGTTCTGGCAGTGATGCCAGCAGTTGCGAATCCGTGCACGGTTCCGACAGTGATGCCTCCTGTGCGCGGACCTTGGAGCCTACTAGCGATGCGAGAGCTTTTGAGGTTCGCCTTGGTGTGTACGCCTCTCCCGATGAATTTCTTGATGGGTGCAGAAGGGTTACTCATCCTTTCGATCACCTGCATGCCGCTCCTGATCGTCTCAAACAATGCATTTTTGACATGTTGGTCAATGGGCCGACCTGGGTTGTGCAACGGAGGGCGGCCCTACTCAGGAAGTGGACGTCCTGGGCCTCCGACCTCGAAGGCGAGGAACGTGCTTTGAAGGAGGCGCTTGATCCTCAGGTCGCCAAGGTTTTGCAAGGAAAAAGGCTAAAGCTTCTGGAGCGTATTGCCGGCTCCCTTGGTTGGGTTGACATGAAGGTTTTCGATGAACTGCGCAATGGTTTTGACTTGGTGGGCCATCATGAACACACTGGAGTTTTCGCTCACGAGCCCAGGCCACCTAAGTTGGCCGAAAGTGATTTCACTAGTGCCGCACAGTTTCTGCAGCCCGCTTTACTTGGAAAGATTCGTGCTTCTGCATCCGATGCGAATGCTCCCGAGCTGTGGGACAAGACTCTTGATGAGGTGGCTGATGGCATTCTTGAGGGACCGCTTTCTGCTGAGGAGTTGTTGTCTCGACACGGGCCGTGCTGGCTCCCTACTCGCCGGTTCGGCGTTGAACAGACTTCCTCCGCCGGCCGTAAACTTAGACCTGTTGATGATTTCACTGAGAACAAGGTCAATTTGGCTTTCGGCTCGATGGATAAGCTTGATCTTAACGCGCTTGACGAGTTGATTGGGATCAGTAGGTTGTGGATTCGGGTTCTGAACGGGCCGCCCGATTTCACAATCCCTCTTTCAACTGGTGAATCCTTGAGTGGTCGTCTGCATGACGGCTGGAAGAAGGTGGGGTGCGAGCCTCTCCTCACTACCTTGGACCTCCGAGCGGCTTATAAGCAATTTGCGGTTTCTGCGAAGTCGCGGGCCCTGGCAATAATCGCATTGCTTGACCCTTCTACTGCTGAGCCTGGACTCTTTGAGTCGAAGGCCCTACCTTTCGGGAGTTCCGCTTCGGTGCTTCACTTCAATCGCCTTGCGCGCCTATTCTGGCGCATCGGCGTGGAGCTGTGCGTGCCTTGGTGCAACTTTTACGATGACTTCCCTGTCATGTCTCCGAGTGGCATTG
The DNA here is from genome assembly GCA_905221615.1 of Symbiodinium sp. CCMP2592. Taxonomy (NCBI): domain Eukaryota; class Dinophyceae; order Suessiales; family Symbiodiniaceae; genus Symbiodinium; species Symbiodinium sp. CCMP2592. The sequence goes on along the minus strand of CAJNDT010001358.1, from coordinate 333,984 downwards.
CTGACAACACCATGGAGACCATGATTGCCCTGTGTAACCTGTTGGGGTTTAGGTTCGCCTCTGATAAGCTGTCACCCTTTAAGGCCCAAGCCACGATGCTTGGAGTGGAGGTTGATTGCTCTCGCTTTTCTGAAGGCCTGGTCCTAGTCAGGAACAAGCCTGGCCGGGCCGAAGAGCTCATTGCCTCTCTTGACGAAGTCCTTGAGGAAGGTTTGATTTCTCGGAAGCGGTATCTAAGCTTAATGGGTCGCCTGCATTACACCGACTCGTACATCCTTGGCAAGGCTGGACGGCTCTTCATGGCCGAGGTCAGGTCGTGGGCAAAGTCGCATTCTGGACCTGAGTTGAAGCTTGATGAGTGTGTTCGGAGCTCTCTTGAGCGGTTGCTGAAACGACTTCGTTGTGGCACTCCTCGCCATGTCCCTTGCTCTGTCGCCGATCACGTTGTGCACATTTACACCGATGGAGCGAGCGAAGGTAGCTCTCACACCGTGGGCGGGGTGTTGATGATTCAGAATCAGGTTCACGCTTACTTTGGTTGCTCTGTCCCTGATGTCCTAGTCTCGTGTTGGGCTGACTCCATGAGTCACTTCATTGGACCCATTGAGGCCTATGCCGTTGCCGTCGCGAGGAAGGCTTGGCACCAATTCATCGCGGGACACAGATGTATTTTCTACATAGACAATGTGCCAGCGCAAGACGCCTTTATCAAAGGCACCTCTGTAAATCATCATGTCAGGGACATCTTGTTGTCTTTCGAGGCGGCCGAAGAGCTCAGTGCTTCTTGGTCTTGGTTCGCCCGTGTAGCCAGCCAGAGCAATGTGGCGGATGCTCCGTCGCGTGGCGACTTCGCCGATCTGCTTAATTCTGGGTGTCGTAGGGTTAGTCCCTCGTGCCCCTTGTCGGGTTGTGACCTTAAGGCCCTCCTGGCTCCCGCAAGGATTACTAAGAAAGGGGGCGGTCGCCAGACCGTGTTTCGCCCCGTGCAAAATGAAGGACAGTGCGATGCATCTTATGCCGGATTACTTGGAATCTTATGTTGCTTGTGTTTGGATTCATTTGCAAATAGACTTTGAGTCCTTTTTCCCTTTGCATATGTTTGAAAATCCGATTATGAAAAGGATCTCAGCAGACAAGCCTGCGCCATCTGCGATCCCTTTTTCATAAAAGTTAAAAGGACCGCGAGCTTGAAGCGAGCATTTTCAAACTTGGTTTCAACAACTTGGCATGGCTTGTTTTTGCACGTGACAATTTTTGCATTGACTTCAGCGCATCGCCTCGTTTGGTCTTGATGACACAACCTTGGTATGCAGCAGCTCAGTGCTCGAGCTGAGTTGTGAAAGAATTTTCTGCCCGCCCTCCACTCCCTGTGTGCTGCTCTGGCTCTCCGTGCCATTGAGCTTGCGAATTCTCATGTTGCCTACTTGGAGCGTTGAGCTCTCCTTTGAGCTCCACTTCAATTGCATTGCGCCGCACTTGCTTTGCGTGCTGCCGGTGTTGAGCTCTCCTGTGAGTTCCACCTGTGCCTGCCGTAGGTGTTGCTGCGTAGTGTAGGTGTAGGCTGTGCCAAGTTAGCTGTGCTCAGCTGCTTGTGCTCTGCTGGTAGCCCGGCTTTTTCACCTGCATTCTGTTTCACTTGTGGTAGTCCGTAGCTGGCGTGCGTGCTACTGCACTGTTCCCACCCTCCTCACCCACGCCCCCGAAGGGGGCGGTCGCCAGACCGTGTTTCGCCCCGTGCAAAATGAAGGACAGTGCGATGCATCTTATGCCGGATTACTTGGAATCTTATGTTGCTTGTGTTTGGATTCATTTGCAAATAGACTTTGAGTCCTTTTTCCCTTTGCATATGTTTGAAAATCCGATTATGAAAAATGCGGTCTTTTCCCCTTGTGACTCAGATGCTGGCTGCATATGCCAAGCAGTGGGTGCAGGATCACCCTTTTACTAGTCTCATGCTCTTCGCAGATGTGCAAGCGCCCCTGCATGCCGATCGGAACAATGCAGCGGGTGTAGACAATTTTCTAATCGGTTTGACTGGCTTTGATCATGGAGAGCTCTGGGTCGAATCGTCCTCAGGTTCTCAGGTCTGCCCTGATCCAGCCTATCCCGGCTGCGGTGAGCTGCTTCCAGTCTCACGCACTTGTGCGTTTTTCGACGCTCATGCAAAACATGCTACCTGCCCATGGACGGGTCACCGAGTTGTTCTTGCAGGCTTCACTGTCAAAGGATACGATGCTTTCGGTCAGGCCTTGCGTGCTGAGCTGACAAGTCTCGGCTTCCAGATACCGCAGTTAGCCACGGGGGATTTTATTTGTCATACCCTAAAACCTCCCCCTCAGCCTAGCCTCGAATCTGGTTTAATCCCCACATGCCCCGTAATCTTCGAGCTGTTCTCAGGCACGGGGCGTGTCACGGCCTGCCTTAGGAAGCTTGGCGTAACCGCTGCGCATGCAGTGGACCACTGTGTGCACTCTCAGGCTGCCGCCTTGCCACTTCTAGCCGACCTCTTGACACCCGAAGGTCGTGAGCTCTGTCGCTTCTGGCTGCAGAGCCCTCTGCTGGTGGCCGTTTTCGCTTCACCACCCTGCGATGCATCCTCGCATGACGCCTTGTACCAATTCCTGAGTGATGTTGTTGAGGAGTGTCAGCGCCGACGTGTGCTCTGCGCCATTGAAAACCCTCAGCGCAGTTCCTACTGGGACACATCTGCCTTCCGTCGCATTCAGCATCTTTGTGCACACTCTGTCAGCTTTGACCAATGTGCTTTCGGTGGCTCCCAGCCAAAGCGAACTACCATTGTCAGCACGTCACCGTGCTTTGCATCCTTGGCAAAAGACTGCCCAGGTAAAGCCTGTGCGGCGCAACATGCAGCTGATCAGGAGACCGCCTACCCGCCCAAGCTGGCTGCTTCCATTGCCCACGCACTCGCACGCCATGCTTGCAGTCTTGGTTGGAACCCGGAAACCCGCTTGCAACAACCCCACTCCTTGCAAACAGCATGCCAGGCTGTGATCGGGAACCAGCCCAAAGCCTCACGATTCCCTCCTTTAGTCCCCGAACATGCGCAGGTTGTCGTCATGACCGGACCGTCGTCAGTCTCCCTGCCCTGTGAGGCCATGCAACGCATCAAAACGCCATGGACTGTTCCCTTGGAATGTTCCTGCACTTTGCGTGTTATCCCTGCCGAGGCTCAGCTTCTGCGGGTCTCCCCCCTCACGGCCAATAAGGGGAAAGAGCAGGCTGATGATTTGCGGAACCGTTGTGAAATAGCCTGGGGCATTCCCTTCAAGCCCGAAGCATTCGTGCGTGAGGCCGTCAAGTCAGGGCATCCAAAACTGGTGCCCGTCAATCTCCCGCAACCCCTTGAAAAAGCTGTGGAGTTGAACAAGTCGCACAGCAAAGAGGAACTGAAGGCTTTCCGGGAAGATGGTTCAGGAAGTGGGAGCGCAGGGCGGAAGAGTTACGCCCCCAAGAGGAAGAGTTGAAAAGTCATTTGCCGGAGCACTTGAAAAATATCTTAGGCGGTAAAGGTCTACTGGTGTGGCGGGAAGTGCTTGAATCCCTTGGGTATGAGGACTTAGGTGTAGTGGAGGAAGTAGCGCGTGGCACTGAACTTCTGGGTCAGGTGCCGCTGACAGGAGTGTTTGATCAGTCGTTCAAGCCCGCAGTCGCTACTCCTGAGCAGGTCAAGGCGAGGGCTGTGGCGAGCCGCGAGAAGGTGCTCGGCAACCTGAAATCGCAGGGCCACCTAGATAAGGAGGTCCAGGACAAATCGATGAAGGAAGTCGCAGAGGGTTGGCTTAGGGGTCCCGTTGGGAAAGATCAACTTAAGCATAGTTCTTTGGTCAGTAAAAGGTTTGGCCTTGAGCAGGGTGTAGGAGACAGCAGAAAGGTCAGGTTGGTGGACGATCTTAGTGCTAGCACCGTGAACGATGCAGTGCAGACGTCCGAGTCGCCGAAGCCACATGGAGTAGAGGTCGTATCAGCGTTGTGCATGAAGTGCCAAGAGTGCATGCCCCGGAGACCCATGAGCGGCAGATGCTATGACTTGAAGGCGGCATACAGGCAGCTTGGATTGAGTGAGGGCGCCCTTGATGCCTCGTTCGTTACCTTCCCCGACCCCGAGTCGGGTGACCCGGTGATATATCAGACGCTGGCATTGCCCTTCGGGGCCGCGCGCTCCGTCTACTCTTTCTTAAGAGTATCTCATAGCATCTGGTATGTAGGCTGTGCACTTGGCTTCTTATGGGCAAATTATTACGATGACTTTCCGATCATCTGTCCCGATGACGACGTCCAAGCCCTGGAAGAGTTTGTGCCGCGACTTTTTAGGTTGTTAGGCTGGCGATTCGCAGAGGATGGTAGCAAAGCGGAAAAGTTTGGAAAAACGTTTTCTTGCCTAGGGGTTGTCTTCGACTTGCGACCTTACTGCAGCGGAAGAGTCGAGGTGGACAACACATCGACCCGGAAAAGTGAGTTGCAGGAAATCTTGAGAAAAACAGCAGGCCAGGGAGTTATGTCAATCAGTGCGGCACAGAAGCTCAGGGGTCGCATGCAGTTCGCGGACAACCAGATTTTCGGTCGGGCGAGTCGCTTATGCTTACAGGCTGTCACCGAACATATCGTTACTGGCCGAGATGAAATCGGCCCGGCCTGCAAAGATGCCATGCTGATGTATGCCAACATTCTTGAAGTGTGCAAGCCACGAATCCTGGCAAGGCCTTGCCAGAAACCAGTGTATCTCTTCACCGATGCGGCATTCGGCAGGACAGAGAACAAACCGTGTTGCGGCATAGGAGGAATCCTGTATGACTGCGAAGGTAAGGCATTGCGATTCTTTTCATGTTTCTTGAGTGTTACACATATGCAGAAACTAGGACTTGATGACAAGAAGACCATCATTTTCGAAGCAGAACTTTTGGCATATGTAGTCGCACTGGTAGCTTGGAGAGATGCAATGACGGGAAGACCCCTTGTCGCTTACGTTGATAACAATAGTGTGAGAGACCTGTGCATTTCGGGTCGGGGGCGGAACTTATTCGCAAAAACTCAAGCCGCACTATTCCTTACAATTGAAGACATGATCAGTGCTAACGTGGGTGGCGAGGGTACCAAGCCCATCGAACCCTGCTGACCTCCTTTCTCGCGAAAAGGTGGACACACTTCGTGTTGGCAGCAGGAAGATTAGGTCTTCGGATGTGGAGAGTGCCCTTAGTGAAATCCTCGCTTAGCGGTTAAGTTGGGGTTAGCCTGTCCTGCCATCCCTAGTGCACTAGGTTAGTCACTGCCGTATGGTGGTGTTCGACCGACGAGGATCGTGGATTCCCAAAGTCACCAGAGAAAAAGAGTGTCGCGCCAGCATGTGCAGTGTGTTTACAGTTGCTGTGTACTTGTGTCTTCGCCTGTGAGTGCTAGAACTGCGCAGAAACAACAATGAAATAATTTTAAGCTGGCGGTCAACTTGTTGATAGCGTTTTAAAATTCTTGATTTGAAAAACTCGGGGGAGTTTCGTTTCTGATGAGACTTGGTGCAGCAGAATACATCTCCGTGCAGTGTGAGCCACAGTGGCTCAGAAGAAAAATTTTCCCGCCCGCCCACCCAACTTGGGCACATTCGCAAACAGATTTCGGCTCTCGTGCCGCTCTTCAGCTCAGCTTCCTGCTGGGGCCCTGGGCTTTGCAGCTTGCACGTTGCCAGCCTTGTTAATGACACAAACTCTTGAAGCCACTCTTCTTGAGATCAGCCGCTGTGCTGATGCACCGTAGGCCGTTGCGGATGGGGTTAGCCTGTCCTGCCATCCCTAGTGCACTAGGTTAGTCACTGCCGTATGGTGGTGTTCGACCGACGAGGATCGTGGATTCCCAAAGTCACCAGAGAAAAAGAGTGTCGCGCCAGCATGTGCAGTGTGTTTACAGTTGCTGTGTACTTGTGTCTTCGCCTGTGAGTGCTAGAACTGCGCAGAAACAACAATGAAAGAATTTTAATTGGTTGTTTTCGCACATTGGCTATGGGTACCAACTTCGCGGTAGAATTAGCGCAGCACTCTCATGCAGTATTGCTTTACAGAGCAGGTTGTCTCCGTGAACATGAAACCGTCCGGTATCGGCACGCTTTGCCGGCTGGACCAGGGTTTGACTTATTGTGCATAGATGACCACATTTACCTTCTGCTCATTCCTTTGAGTTCGGTGGCTTTGCCTCCTCAGCCTGACAGACGTGATGCTCGGCTTTTGCGTCAAGCTGCGGATGCCTATGCCCGAGAGGGGCTGCGGGTATCTGCCAACAAAGCTGTGCGGAATGTGTTCAGGAGTGTGGTGTTAGGAGGTGAGTTGGACGGCATCCGCGGTGATTTGACGGCGCCACGATTGCGCATCGTAGCTCTTGGAGCGCTGACCTTTCAGACTGTGGTGTTAGGATGTTGCACTAAGGAGCTGCTGCAGTGCCTACTCGGGTGTTGGATTTTCGTTTGTATGTTTCGACGTCCATTCATGTGCATCATGAACCAAGTGTTCCATGAGCTGCGCGACAAGTCTGAACGTACGATTTTCAGATTGTCCCACGGGGCTAGGCAGGAGCTGCTGTTCATGGTGTTGGCAGGGCCATTCATTGTTACTGACCTCCGAGCGGAGCCGCTTGAACGCATTTTTGCCACAGACGCCTCAGGGTTTGCAGCCGGAGCCTGCCAAAGCCCGATCTCGAAAGCAACCTGTTTGGAACTGATTCGTCATGCCGATCACCGGGGGTTTCACACGTCACTTTTGCCGAAAGCTGACGAACTTGTAACCCGGCTGGGGGCCCTGGGTGACCTAGACTCAGGGTTTGGCGGTGACGTTATTCCTTCTTCCTTATCCGAAGGGATCCTCTTTGACTTTCTCGAGGTGTTTCGAGGAGAAGGCACATTGCCGGCTACGGCATTGCAGATGGGCTTCAGGGTTCACCCCGGGTTCAACATTGAGCATGGCCCCAGCGGAGATGCCAGCTTCTTCGATTGTGTGGAGCAGGTGATCGGCTTGATTTGCAGGCGAGTGGTCGCTTACGTCCATGTCGGACCCCCGTGCCGGACCTTCGGAACTATGTGCACTCCTAAGTTGTGTAGCAAACGTGAGCCTTGGGGTTTCAACTTTGAGGACCCGGACACTGCTTTGGGGAACAAGCTGGCCATTCGCTCCGCTTTCCTGTTACACCTATGCGCTGCTTATGGTTTGCTGGGTTCTGGGGAGCAACCTTCAGGTTCTGTTATGTTCCGGCTTGGTATCTTCCAGAGGCTACTGAACAAGGGATACCACCGAGTGTCTTTCCCTTATTGTTCCTATGGCACTCCTATTTTGAAGCGCTCCACTTGGATTTGTAACAACCCAGTCTTGCTGCAGCTGCGTGGAGAGTGTACCTGCCCTTTGGAAGGCAAGCACTTGCGCCTTGGGAGCACTTTTACGCGAGAAGGTGTGAAACAGTTTGCGTCTTCTTGCAGACCCGATTGCTGCAGCGTGTATGGGCGAGTTCCTGCTATCGGTGAGCGCTTGAGCCGAGTATCAGGCACACATCCTTTGCCTTTCTGCCGCAAGCTCCTTGAGTTGCAACAGCCTGCGATACAACAGTTACAGCATTCGGTTGGTAGTCATTCGAGGCCTGCACACGAGCCCCCGCGCTGGATAGCAGACTTGGGACACTCTCTCCGCTGGAGGAAGTTATTCCAATATAGGTTTAGCCGGGTGAACCACATCAACATCAACGAGGAGCTCAGCTATCGAACTCTCATTAGGCACGCTGCTAAAACCTGTCCCAGCCACCGGTTCCCAGTGTTGCTCGACAGCCGCGTCGTAGTGATTGGTTGCAATTCCAAGGGTCGGTCTAGCAGCGCCAAACTCAATTACTATTTGAGCACTTGCTTGCCGTACGTCGTCGGTGGCAATCTTTACCCCGCTTTGCTGCATGTTGGGACCCATGACAATTGCGCTGATGATCCTTCGAGGCTGGTTGAACTGAGGTCTTCCTCCGCTGAGGCTCCGCTGTGGCTTCGCCGTTTCTCTGCTGGCGACAAGACCTACTTCAAGGCTGTCAGACTGGCAGATGATATCGCAGGGCCGTTAGGTCGTTGGGCTAGGTTGTCCTTGGTCCTTTGCGCTCTGCTTTACGATGCCTCGCCCCCGCCGGGTCTCAGCGGGTGCTAGAGCAGGCGTCAATCTGGACGCTACAGGAGGGCTAACTGCCGTGGTGGCCAGGCGCCGGGAGCAGCTTTACCACGACTTTTGCAGCTGGGCTGAGAGAGAGCTGGGATGCCATTTCAGTCAGCTCTGTTGTACTGGACTGCTGCTGGGCACCACTCTGGTCGCTTTTGGCAAGTTTCTCTTTTATCAGGGTTCTCCTAAGTATGTGTTTTCGGAAACCATTAATGCTTGTGCCGATCGCTTTAAGCACTACCGTGCTTTCTTCGCCAGCGCGTGGAGTGTACTCACGCGGTGGGAAGAGGAGGAGCCTGCAGAGCGATCCATGATCATACCTGTCAGTGTTTTCAAGGCAGCCTTAGCAGTTTCGCTGCTCTGGGGATGGCCATACTTCGCTGCTGCTTTGATGGTCGCGTTCAACGGCCTTCTCAGACCTGGTGAGTTCCTCACCTTGAAGCGACGCAACCTGCTGCTGCCTCGCGACCTTCTGTCTGATTTACCGGTGGCGTATGTTCGCCTCTTGAATACTAAAACCAAGCGCTTCATGCTGCGGCAGCACGCCAAAATTTCAGATGCGCTCACTGTCAAGTTTCTGGATGCAATCTTTGGTTCCTGCGCGTACGCCGAGCCTCTTTTCAACTGCTCGCCGTACGTGTTTCGGCGCCGCTGGGACGCTGTGTTTCAAACTTTGGGGGTTCGCACTGACGAAAGTTCTGATGGCGTCACTCCCAAATGTCTCCGAGGCTCCGGAGCGACATGGCTGTACCAAGTTACCGAGAACATTAGCAGCATACAATGGAGAGGGCGTTGGCAACAGCGCCGCACCCTGGAATATTACTTACAAGATGTGACTGGCCAGCTCTTGCTTGCCGACTTGGCAGAGAGCCATAGGCAACAAATCCGCGCGCTGGCTGCGTCGTCCGGCGCACTGATGGCCCACTTCGTACATAGCTCTGGCTTTCAGCCGTAAGCACATGACGGAGACGGAAGGACTCTCACTTTTCGAGTCGTACAGGATCATGAGCTGAAACCAGCTGTCTGATCTTCTTTAATCGCTGGCCAGTGAAGCAGTTTCCCTTCGTTTGCTTGCAGCTCACTTGGGACACTTCACGTTGAGTGCAAAAGGAGGCTTGCATCCATGACTCGCATGGATTCATGCTGTATGCATGCACTCCGCAGCTTTTCGGGCCCTCCCACTCCGCCCGGAAGGACTCTCACTTTTCGAGTCGTACAGGATCATGAGCTGAAACCAGCTGTCTGATCTTCTTTAATCACTGGCCAGTGAAGCAGTTTCCCTTCGTTTGCTTGCAGCTCACTTGGGACACTTCACGTTGAGTGCAAAAGGAGGCTTGCATCCATGTTTTTGTTCTGTCACTCGTCATTTTTCAATTGGCAGCTTCGAGCCATTCCGAGCAGTTGTTGACTGTTGTTGATAAAATGCGGGTCTGATTTGGCGGGTGATTCCAGTCGGGTCCCCATGACTTTGTTGAATCGGCACTTCTGTGTGATGTGGCATGGAAGGCTTTGATGAATGAGACGGACGATAGTATGAGGATGATGACGTGCTTTTGGGATCAGCTAGCTGCTAGCTCGTTTGAGGTCCCTTCCACATTTTCAATGAGCTCGTTGGTCCACTAGTCTAATTAGTTTAATTGCTAATGGATTTCCGAATAGAACAGAAAAGTGCCAAACAGTCCATCTCGGAGGTCCTTTGCGCAAATCTAAAGATTGCACAAATGCAGAAGTGGTGCAAACTTGTTGCCAAAGCTTCGCCAATAATGAATCGGAAATAGGACTCCGGTTGATCATTTCGCAAATCGCACATGCCGCATCTTGCACGCTTTTAGCTAGATCTGTGGATGCAGTTAGATCAGAGTCCAGCGCATTGTTTTTGTTTCGGGCAATGCGGCGATGCAACGTTTCGCTGAAGGACGCCCCTTGCATTCACAGCCGTGCCAACAGTTTTTCTCTGGACTTTGAAGAGTGTTTGCATCCTGATACATGCAAGTGAAACGTTCAGTGTATCAAGCTGCTGAGAAATTTGGATACGAACCACAACAGCATGCCTTGATGTGCATGAGTTTGTGGTTGGTCATGACACTATAGCAACTGCGCGTGCAGTGCACTTACATGCCCTGCCAGCAGCTGGTCAATCGAGCAATTGTCAGCTGTCACGTGAAGTGATAATGACGGAACCTTCAAAATCTGATCTGGAGGCAGTTCCTGTCGCATCAAGTTGTCACCGTTGGGGGGGCAGACTGCATTTTGTGTTACAGTTGTAGGACTTTGCATGTGAGACAGGTTCTTGGATTTTACGGACATGGACCCTCTTCCTCGAGAGGGCCTCGAGTTGGCATGTTGTCTGCGTTGTTTTACTTCCGTCGGCTTAGGTACAGGGAGTTCAGCAATTTCTTCGAGTCCCCTCCGTTCCGTGATTGCCTCACCAATGCCGACAGTGAGTGTCACTATTGCACAACATTGATGCTAGGTTTTCGTTTGCCCGAGTTTGCGCGAATTGATGGCTGGGACGAAGTTGTCTGAAGCTTGGCATTCATTCACACACGTTGCACAGCTCGGGGAATTGCATGCACAGTCTGAGCGAGGTTTCCTGCTGTTTTTCGGAGAAAGCCATCATGCTGATGAAGGTGCCGATGTAGTTTCGAGAATATCGGGATCCGCAATCTTGTGACATGGGTCTGACATGTTGAAGGTCAACGAAGCCGTCTGTTCAACCGTTTGTCATCCTGCTGACATCCGATAGGCTGCTCTGATGAACGACAAGGCAAGCTTTGACAAGATAAAGTGCTTGGGCGATACTTGGCAATTTTTCTGAGAGTGTTTCTTGGAGTCCTGGACATGGAACCTGGGAACTCTCTGTTTTTGACTCTTGTTGACACTTTGCCAGGGCTTGCAACAAGCCTGCAGAAGCCAAGGCCATCCGTAAGCTGATAGACTGGGTCAGAGGGAACTGGGTGCTGTACAATGTGACGGAGATGCTTTCAAGGGGGGACAGACGATCTGCTAGTTCAACGTGACGAACATGTGTTTTTGGAGGCACTTGGACGCAAAGTTGCGCCTTTCGACGCTGCCAAGTGGAATGAACACGTCCACGAGGCGGGAGCCTGGAGCTTTCAGATAATGTGCGAGATCAAAGAACTGTACATGTTCGCTTTCACCGAATCGAAGTGATATTCTAGCACTCCCCGATGCCCGAGACGGTGAGGTGGCTTTCGAGGCATGCTTGCAAAAGTTTGCTTCCAGTGAGGAGCTCAAGAAGGACTACTGGGAGTACGCGGTCTCCATTTCTATGCTTGCATCTTCAACAATGCGTGATTCGAGCACTGCCGCGATTCGAGAACCGCACGGACCTACTATTCGCCCGCCTCGTCAGGTTGGCCTTTGCTGGGGTAGGTGTGCGCGTTGTTCGTTCGCTCGTGTCCAAACCTTTTGTGGCTTGAATCCTTGAGTCCCAGACGCCCTGTGCGAATCCACCGCGTGTTCTGCAGCGTTTGCGGACGCGCGCATCACCTCGGCAAAAGAATCGGCACCCGAAGCTGCTGCGTTTCCCAGCATGAAACCCTCGCTGCTCTAGATGTCAGTGCCAGGGTGAATCGTCGCTGCGCGAAGCCGCCGCTGCAGTGTGCGTATTCGAAAAGACGCTCTTGCTAATCTCCGATGCAGGAATCCAGTTGTGCCACTGTGAAATTCAGTTTTAGCTTTCGCTCATGTCAATGTGGCGACTTCATATTCTGAGATATCTAGCCATGCAGTTTGCTTCGACAGCACTTGTCGCCAGAAGCTCCTGGACACGGGCGACATGGTGATCGCAGAAGCTACGACGAAAGATAAGATTTGGGGCATCGGTCTCAATGTTGGGGTCGTATCCTGAGCATTTCGTGCTATCGTTCACTCACACGGTTTCCTAGAAAAGCTTGTCCTCTGTTGTCTTTCCCCGCAGGACCCCAGGGTGCAAGACCCAGCTCGCTGGCAGGGGAAGAACATCCTAGGCAGGGTCCCCTATATGCCGCAGAGCGAGCGGTCAACTCAGCGGCGTGCTGCTCCGAGGTCAGGCCCTGATGAGGACGCAATGGGAGGCAACTTGTGAGAGAGGCAGCTGGCCTGTCATGCGTCTGAGGACCCGCGAGCACTTGCGCAGCAAGGCGGAGGCATCAGGAGCCTTTGCACATGACGGAGACGGAAGGACCTCCCAAGGTGTAGAGGAGCCGCCGCAGAAGCGTGCCAAAGGCCCTCAGCCTCAGCCACCGACTGCGGAGTAGCGGAGCGAAAAGCGTCCAGCCTGCCAGACGACATTCTGCCGAGGCTAGTTGCATCATGTGCGCACACTCACTCCATGTAATCATGCTTTGAGGGTTTCGTCTTCGAGACCAAGGACATGGCTGGCAGAGCTATCTTCCATGTTGTCACCACACTCACGAGACATGAGCAAAACTTGTGCAGCCTGCGGCTCCTCGAGTCGCCTCGCTTCGAATGCAGCCGTTCGACTGCAGTGTTGATGCTTCACACAAGTCGGATCCACGTAAAAAACACGGGTCCATATGTAAGTGTACCACCAAAGAGATGTTCATCTCAGCTGATCGTAAATTGAGGATTTCAGGAACAGGAAGCCGTCTGGGTACTTCGTGAGTAGTGGCATGGTTTGTTTCAGTTTGGCCGTGCTGACGTAGCCGCCGCAACTCATCATGTTGCTTTCTCCGAGCCCTGGTGCTCACTGGCCGCCGGACGGGGCCGGGGTGCCTCGAGCAGTCGGCCGGGTGGTGGCGGTCTCAACCGCGTTCGTAGGCCGGCGGGAGCTCGGGGGAAGTTGTGATGCCCAAGGCCCAGGCGGCTGACGCTGCCGCTTCCGCTAGGACCAGCGACTTCCAGCACGCAGGCCAACTTGCACTCTTATGTTGGCTTCGCGATCTTGGCAGACCATTTCTTGGCTTTCCAGGTGCTCTGGGCTTGAGCGTTGGCATCGCGGCATGCCACACTGCAAGACGCTGCCGCAACAAGTCCCTGAGATTCCGACGTGCCTTTCGACTGCAGCGTTGTTGCAATGCCGGTCAGTGACAGACGAGCTGTAACACAGCTCGTGCATCAATTCGCCCAGTGTTGGAAGGTTTGGACCGCAGCCACAGCCGTCGAGACAGTGGTGAAGAGTCCAGCCATCGAAGACGTGTCGAAGGAGCCTCCAGATGAACCAAACGAGCGCAACTTAATTGTCTGCTGTCCGCAAGATTCCGCAAGCAGCAAAACTCCGTAGAGTTGCTCTTGTTCTTGTCTAAGCAACTTTTTCAGCCCTGGTCTTTCTGAGCTGGTTGATTTCAGGGCCTAGGCTCCATAGAAGTGCTCCTCCCATTCCACAAATTGAGAAGCAGCTTCTCAGAACAGGGATCTCCTGTGACGCTTGCAGCTCCATCGTGAGTTGAAGTTGTTTTGCTGAAACATCGCCATATCCTCCGGCTTGCGAAACGGTAATGTCATCTATCACCACCTTCAAAACCCTTCAAACCGCAGACCACTGCATGTTTTTGAGGTTCGCTGCAATGCAATTCGTAGCAAATCCAAGGTCCTGCTCGTGGCCGCAGCGCATCCTGGCAGACAAGTTGTAGCCGAACTAACTGATGCGCATGCAGCCGATGCAGCCTGTATCGAGGTATGTGATTTGGCAGATGGACAAGGTAAACATGTCCGTGGCCATCTTGCCCATGGCAGAGCAGATGGGCTGGGATTCCGCTGATGAAGGCCGCCTTTAGAGCTCTGGCAGTTATTGTGAGCCTGTCTGAATCTGTCCGAGGTGTGATACAGAGTTCCATCTTTTGGGGCTATGCCGCGACACAGATCATTGGTGGCTTCCTCGCAACGCGCTTTGGTCTGAGCCCTAGTGGTAGTTGCCATGGATACTGGCCATTTCGCACATTCCACTGATGAATCGCTTTCAGGTGGGAAGCGTGTCCTTCTGTTTGCAGTGACCCTCTGGTCCTGTGCAACGATGCTGGCACCTTTAGCTGCCAACGTCTCCACACAGGTGCACAGTTTGCCTAATCTGGTAAGTTGTAAACGTTGGAGCATATAAGATGCTGGCAGGTGTTCATCGCGAGTCGCGTCCTTGTCGGGATCGGCGAAGGCCTTGCCCCTGCTGCTGGGCTGCGGATGGTCGCCACCTGGGTTCCCGAATCCGAGCGCAGCCGGGCGATTTCGACTTTGGGCGGCGGAAAGACCAGCGGGTCGATTGCTGGCTTGTTGCTGGCCCCTGTCGTCATCAACAGCTTAGGCTGGCAGGCCATGTTTTATTCCTTTGGATTTCTTGGCCTACTTTGGGCAGGTATTTGGCTGATCAAGGGCAAGGACCGCGATGGAAGTGCGACTGTTGACGGCGACGAGCCCATCCCCTGGTTGTCCATTTTAAGCACGCCACAGCTGTGGGGGGTAGTCGTGGCACATTTCTGCCACGACTGGGGTGGCTATGCTTTGCTGACATGGACCCCGACCTACTTGAACCAAGCTCTGGGATACAACTTGGAAGGCAGCAGCGAGCTCACTGTCATCCCCAGTGTTTGTGCTGTTGCAGTGGCAGCAGGTAGTGGGATTCTGGCTGACAATCTCCATGGCAATGGCATGGACCTCACATCTGTGCGGAAGCTCTTCCAAAGTGTTGGCTTTTTTATTCCTAGCCTTATGTTGGGACTGCTCGCCACCACTGCGACAGCGGGAAATGTGGAGCCCGGGTCGCTGATGCCCATCGTGCTGCTTACCTTCGGCATCGCTTCTGGCGCCTGCTCGTACGCTGGGCTCTACTCCAGCCATGCTGACTTGAGTGCCAAGTACAGCGCTCTCGTAAATGCCATTTCAACCACTTTCGGCGCACTTGCAGGTGTGTGCTCAAATGCTTATGCTGGCTACATGCTGAAAGCCACAGGATCCTGGTCACAAGCCATTTTCTTGCCGTCAATTGCCCTGTACGTGGTGGGATGGGCTGTTTACACCTCGTTTTACGATGCAACACCTGTTGATTGGGATACCAAGGCTAAAAAGTAGTCGTTTCTGGTGTTCCATTGCCAGGAGTTGTCAGACCAGACGCACGCGAAAAAGCTCTGCGGACCAAGACAAGGACCAGCTGCACGAAATCAACTGTTGGAGCAGGATCTGCAGGTTGTCAGTTTTCGGTTGGGGCGCAAGTCTGAAGTCAGATGTCGGGGCCGTTAGAACCGTAGGATTGTGGATGATCTTACAAGACTCGAAGGTCTAAGAACGGAGTCTGCCAATTCTCTTATACAAGGGCCGCCAAAGCAAGGAAACTAGCCTTTCTAATGGTTCCGGTAAACAGGAAACTGAGAGAGGTCCCTCTATCGCATTGTGCCTGACAGATTCTGGATTTTCGTTACTGTTACGACTGGTCAGACAGCATGGTTCCACTGGTGCAGTGCCAAGCCCTGGTTCGAAGATGATGTTCAAGAGCTACCTTAAGCTGCCGTGAGCTCCATGAAATCTATCTTCGCAGCTTGCTCTTGGCTCACTTGAGCTGCCGGCGGTCGCTGCCTGCGGTCGTGGCCGCCATGTGGCGGCTGGTGGCTGCCTGAACTTTGCGCCTTCCGCATAGTCGCAAGCTTTTCCCAAGCTTGTCCCATCCGAGGCGGGCCAGAGAAGGCTTGGGCTTGGACCCATGGCAAGGACTGCGGCGTTGTTGGATTCTCTGCAACTTCCAGTTTCTGATGCAGTCTGTCAGGACCCTGCCCGTCCTCGATCGAGCTTGTGTTCCGGGTGGACCCTGTGCAGTACCGTTTGTGGCGAGCTTGCCCAGCCAAGCTCGATTCGCGTCCGGGCACAGAGATGCTTGGCTCGAGTCAGAAGGAGTGTGGCCTTAACACCTGCGCAGTGGCATCGCGCGATCCGAGCTTGAGGAAAAATCTGAACCATCGCGGCTGCCTTGCACACCCAGCGAGGGGCAAGATCAAGGCCAGTCAATCCTTAGCATCCGCTTGAAGTGGAAGAAGCAAAGATCGCTATCCTTCAGGCAAGCGCCAAGTTCCTAAAAGGGAGGCTGGGAAGCAAACAGGGGACAAGGATTCCTGCTGCCGCCGTCAAAGCAGGATTGGGAGATGGAGCCCCTGATGGCAGACGTGCATTGCTTAGAATGGGCTAAAACTGGAGTCCGTGCAGCGCATTAACTCCCAAAGCGGTGCCGCGAACGAGGCCAGGGTGTTCTTGGTGGCCGGGGCTCTCCTGTGCTTTGGTGGAAGTCTCGTCTCTGTTTATGCCCGGGCCCCAGTCTCGCAGCAGTCGCAGCAACTTTCGTTTGGTCTGCACGGCTCTGCGGCAGGTAGCTGTGACACATGATCCGAACCGGAAAGAGGATCGGACTGTGCTGAAGCGAGGGGAATACATCGCTGGTGGTAGTGTTGTCCGCACCTTGGCAACTGCAGCTCCGTCGAAGCAGTTCGAGAGACTGGCTCATGCACAGGTCGGCGCCCTGGTCATGATGGTCCTCATATTGCGTCGATGAGACGACGTATCTAGCATCTGAGCGAAGAGCCTCAGCACGATGCGAGCTGAGGCTGAGTGTAGCCTGCCGCGAGACGCAGTTCGTGCGCGGAAGTGCCAATCCGTGTGCCGTTTCACTTCGCGAGACCATTGTTTCACGTGCGCAGTGTGTGCCAGACATGACAGACTCGATTAGCAGGTTTGGTGCCTTGCTGCCTCCATCGTAGGTCGTTATTGGTTCACTCCAGCTCCGCTGCAGCTAGAGTTGTTGCTCACTGCTGTGACAGCTCAAGATTGCAGCCGAGTACATCTGTCGGGCCACGGCAGCCAAAGCTCAGGTAGGTCGATAACAATAGAAACTGAGTCGGTGAGTCCTTTGCTTAGGCCTAGGCCAAACAAAGCAAGCCAGGGTCAGGGTGGTGTCGCCCTCTTTCATCACGATGGCGAAGGCAACTTGTTCATGTGATGCCTGCACTGAACTTGCTTGGAGTGTTGCGCTGCGAGGCTTCTCAGCTGCTGATCTCCTTCCTCTCTGATCCTCACGGCAGCCAAAGGGGTTCTACTCGTGGGGCAGCCTTCCGCAACTGGAGCCCGTGAGCTCGTGAGCCCGTGCCCGTCGTCGGCAGTCTACTGACAGTCTACTTTTACTCTCGCATGGCTTCCAGGAGCAGCTTCAGTGCCGCCGGCCCACCACCTCCAGGAGGCTACGGTGGGCATGGTGCGGGCGGGGGTGCATCCAGTGGGTACGCCAGCAGCAGCGGGTACCATGGCGGATATGGTGGGGGTGGCTATGGAAGTGGGTATGGTGGGGGTGGACATGGAGGAGGATATGGCGGGGGTGGCTATGGAAGCGGGTACGGTGGCGGGGGTGGCTATGGAGGTGGAGGGTATGCGGGAGGGTATGGTGGCAATGGTGGGTATGGGGGAGCTCCTGGTGGCTATGGCGGCAGCCCGCAAAGTGGAGGTCCACCCGGCCCGAATCCCTATGGCGACTCCTACCGGGATCCCTATAGGGATCCGTACGGAGATCCTTATGGTGGTCCCAATGGCATGCCTCCACCGAAGGGCCAACCCATGCCCGACGATTTCGACGAAGGCCCGATCGCTGAATGCTTGACACCTTCAGCGCAAGTGACTGCACAGGTGCAGGGGAAGGGCTGAATATGGTGGAGGCCGGGGCTGGCTTGCCTCCACCGGAAGAGCCTGTTGACGAGGCCCTTATCCGTGAGAGGTGTGCTTTTGCGTTTCGAAAGCATGAGTGTCTATTGCCTCCCCCAGAGGTGGACATGGATCCGGATGCCATGTACGAAGAAGAGGCTGCTCCGGAAGAGCCGATCTCCGAAGAACCGGAGGCCGGCTATGGAGAAGGCCCACCTCTGCTACTCGTCGCGGCCTCATCGAGCTCAGGCTCAGGCGAGCTCAGGAGTGATGCAAGGTTTCACGGAGGCAGTGTCTCCAGGCGACATGTTTCTTCCCATTCGTGATCTTGCAAGTGCAAGCCTACTATCCCTGTCACGGAATGCGGAGTTCAAGCTGTACAACTTGCGTTGTTAACTGCGCATCTGTGAATTGCGGAGTGGTTGCGGCTGAGGTCAACAACGAAGGCCAAAATATTTTGGCGAAGGAAAAGACCAGGCACAGCATGCTCGCATTACGACTTTCTCTGCAAGGAAATGCGACACAATAAATGGAATAGGTGTTACCGTTACCTGTTCTACCCTGTGTATGGAGACTTGATGTGCTAAGCACATGTCAGCATGTGTGACACTGTCACTGGTGTCGACACTTGAGGCAGCTGATCAACAAAGTCAACATCTTGTCAAAAACCCTTCAGGCTGGAGAGTTGCAACGTCGGGCAGTCGCGTTCAAGATTCTTTCACAAGTTGATTCGGGATTTTCCGGCCTGCTGCACTTCCCGGCTTTCTTTCGCCTTTGGAGCATTCTCAGGGGGTCCTCTGTACCTCCCTCTACGATCTGTGGGGCCTTGAACATCTCGGACTGCGGGGCATGTCTGCTATACTGACTGGGAAATATTCCGTGAGGCCAAGCTGCCGCTTTACGACGAGGGAACGCCTTGACCCTGGTACAGTCGCCGACAGATTGCGTGTTTGCAGTCACATCGGCTGTTTCGACGGGCCTCGATCCTCCAACAAATGTCCAGAGCAGAGAGCTTGGCGTCACCTCCGGAACCGGCAAGCCCTTCGAAGTTCACGTTCGTAGTTTGCGGAGAGAGCCTGCTTCGCGATTGGCAACTTTTGCCGCCCAGGGACCTCCCGGAGCCCGAGGATGAGATGAGGGAGATCTGCAGGGCCAGGGAGGCGCCCCCTGAAAAAGGGTGCAGTCGAAGCGACCGAGCTGGATTTTCTGTGCACCGGTAGGTGGAGATCAACAAGCTGGAGCAGGCGCATCCTCAACTGTTAAGGCTGTTGCGATGGCGGTGAGCAAAGGTAAGTGAATCTGGAGATGTGAGGTCGGGAATTTTTATGGATTCGGGCTTTCCTTGGGGTCCTGGATTTTCAAACCATCCTCGTAGTCCACGTCATGGGCTCTAATGACACGGGCTTTGGTCGGTGATGTAGAAGGCGAAGACGGCTGCCGAGATAGCCCGCCTGGAGAACGAGGCGACTCTGGAGGGCATGGCCTCCACGCCAGCTTAAGCGCGTTTAGGTGCTTTGTGAATGGTCGTGCAGACAGCTTCCTAGTCTGTTTTGGCTTTGGGGTGCCGCTCCAAAGGATGTGGGTATTCTGGGTATTTGCAAGCGGTTGGTCTTTGCAAATGAACAGGATGCAGAAGGTGGTGCCGACATAAACATCGAGGAGGAGGCAGGCATCACGACTTGAAGGTAGTTGGTGCTGCGGCGATCTGTTGCAGGCGAAGAAGATAAGATCCGAGTGGCCGGCTTGACCCTCAAGAGGAAGTCAACAGCACCAGGGCACTACTAAGTGTTTTCAAACCAAGGGCGACGAGTACGACGACCATGGAGGATATCCCGGCCCTGTGCTTCGCTGCAAGCAGTCGCTTAATCGAGTTTGATTAGTGATCATTGGTTAGATCTGAGGATGCCCACTACTACCAGGGTTATGACTACGGTGGTTACGACTACGGTCACGGCGGTCACGGCCACGGCCACGCTGCGGCGCCTGGTGCTCCGGGGCCGCCTGCGGCTGCCGTCTGCCCGCCTTCCCTGGCTAGGGGCTTATGTCACTACATATTGCGCTGGCGATGCAGGCGTTGGTATATGTTGTGGTGATCACTCATCCGTGTGAAGGTTGTTCGTCTCCGATTCCGCACTCGCACAAAGTCGCGCCTCCTTCCGCTCGTCTTTTTTTTGTGTTGCCTCGTTGACCTCTTCTTATCCTGTCGTCATGGCTCGACCCAACGGCACTCATTACAGTGATGAAATGCATATACAGTTCTTGCAAGTGAGCATGGCAATAGACATCGTGGACGACATGGAAGTTTCTGCAATGATGCAGCAAGACCCCGCAACCGAGGTGGCGCTTGCAATGCTGCTGCCGCACGTGAGGGAGCGGCGAAAGCTTCAGCGTGAAGCAGGCTTCCTTAGCCAGGCCGTCTTCTAGGGGATCGTGTTCGATCTGGTCTCAGGTTCGTCTCACCAATTCTCAGGGTTTGGGAGCCAAAGCCGCTCGCCGGACTCGCCCGGACGCGTGAGCAATGTGCCAGGCGCGAGAGTAATTCTAATGCTACGCAGCCCGCCTCGGCCGCCGGCTGCAGTAGGGCCAGCAGGGGCGCAGAGCAGGGGCCAAACTGCGAAGGGCCTCTTAAAGCAGGCGTAATTTAGTTGCAGGGTCAGGGCTACTTGGAGAAGTGTGGCAAGTGTAGAGCAAACACATGCAGCAAAACCCACAGTGGAGCCGGGGGCAGGCCGAAAGAGAAGAAAAGGTGAAAGAAAACGAGCAGGCAGAAGACAAAAAACAAGGGGAAGCCGGAGGAGGAAGGGGGGGCCGGAGGAGGAAGGGTGGGGGGGAGGGGGGGGGGAAGAAAACAAGCCAAAAAGAAGTGCACGAAAAAGTCGCAATGGAAAAAACACGCGAGGGCAGGACAAGACGGAAGGGTGGGAAAAGGGGCCGGGAGAAGGCCCGGGGGGAGGGAGGCCGGGGAAGGGAGGGAGGGTCGGGGGGGGGGAAGTTTCAACGAGGAAGCAGGAGAGCCAAAGCACGCGAACGAACCATGAGAAGAAAAGACAGTGGAGCCGGCCCGGGGGGGGCAGGCCGAAAAAGCCAAAGCACGCGAGCGAAACATAAGAAGAAAAGGCAGTGGAGCCGGCACAGTGGGGGGCAGGCCGAAAGAGGAGAAAAGGTCGAAAAAACACGCGAGGGCAGGAGAACACGGAAGGGCGGACTGACCAGCCGGAGGAGGAAGGGGGGGCCAGCAAGAGGGGGAGGGGGGGAAGGAAGGAAAACAAGCCAAAAGAAGTGCAGACAAGACGGAAGGGTGGGAAAAGGGGCCGGAACAAAACAGCAAAACGAGAGCTTCAACGAGGAAGCAGGAAAGAACAGTGGAGCCGGGGGCAGGCCGAAAGAGAAGAAAAGGTGAAAGAAAACGAGCAGGAAATCGAAAAAACACGCGAGGCAGGACAAGACGGAAGGGTGGGGAACCAAAAAAGGAAAACGAGCGAGGAGGGCAGAGGGGAGGACGGGCCGGAGGGGGGGGGCAGGGGAGGGGGCGGCAGGGCAGGGGGGGGGCAGGGCGGGGGCAGAGGGCGGAGAGTGGGAGGGTGGTAGGAGGGGGGAAGGGGGGGGGGTAGGGAGGGCCCCGGGAGGGGGGGAGGAGGGGGGAGGCAAATTCGGCAGCAAAAAAGGACGGAAGCCGGGCAAGGGGGTCGAAAACAGTCGCTAAAAACGGGTGGAAGTTTGCGTTTGGGCTGCAGGGAGAAGGATTAGGTAGAGGGTTGGTTAGTATTAACCATCAAGACGCCAGAGGCCTTTGGCCTCGGCGGATTTTAGGCATTCCAACTCGTGCGGAATGGATCTGCCCGCTTTCTCGATCAGTACAGCGGTTTAGATTTGGGAAGTTTGGGTGGGAACCCCCCCCCACCCTGAACAGACACAGCAACACCGCCCTTACTCTTCCCACATGGATTCCGCTTGAGGCAACGGAACCCAAGTCACTGCAACCCCCAGGTCCTAAGAAGCGGAAAGCTGACCCCCGACGGCTGACGGCCGACGGCCGGCCCATGCAATGCCTGTGCGTCTTTTGCTCTTCGCGCTCACGCTCGGAGCAACCGAGGCTCGGGGGACCTGGGAGGAATTTTCAAATCGACATCAGAGAGTCTCAGACCATGCTTCTCAAGCTTGCGACGGTGCCGTGCTGTCGAGGTGTCAGGTGAAGAGAGGCTGGACTTTGCAGGCCTGTGGTTTTTGTTTTTTGAAGTCAATGAAGTGTGGCATCCAAAGCACTTGACCTTGTCGCAGGTTCAGTGAGCAACAGAGTCGCCTCGGATGAACAGGCATGGAGTGGGGGACTGCAGCATGAGCTATGAATGGGTCGAACGTGCGAAGCAGCATGGTCATCGCTGATGGACTTCAGTTGATTTGAAAGGGTCAACCTCTGTGTATTCTCTACTGACAGCCCCTAGTCATCCGAGAGGTCGTGGAGGGAACCATCAGCCTGAATGGCACCATCACGCCAGAGATCGTAAGCCGCTGGCCGTGAATACAGCTGGGAAGATGCACGCATCACTCTCTTCTTTTGCAGCTCCTTGCATGCCCACATGTACAGAGCTGAGGCAAACTGAATTGGGCAGCGCAAAACGCGCTTGTAGAGGCATGTGGCCACGGTAGCAAGGTGCGCCATCGTCTCTTGCCTGCGTGGGGTTGTTGATCCGGTTCCCTCCGAAGCCCGCCTGCTGCATGTTGTGACAACGGACTACTCCGTCTCACGATGACCCTGTGTGAACGCAGGTGGACGCCAGCACCAAGCTGGAGCTGTCGCCACGGACTCATCGCATCTCGGAGTGCAGCGGAAGGGGGAATGAGTGAAACTTCAAGAGGCCTCGTCTGGGAGTGGACTCTACCAAGGCGCTGTTGACGTCAAGTTCTGGGTTCTGCCTCGCATGGGGGGAGGCCTGGGTGTTATTGTCCTGCAGGCATCCGAAGGTATCAGTTTGCAACATTCCAAGTGCACATTAGAAGCCATTGACTGAGCCCTCAGCAGAGGAAGCACCATGACACGTCCAGTATCCTGCACGGCCCCAGTCCCAGTGACGCAAAGCCGACGTCGGCTCAGGAGTCAGGACCCCAAGATCGCACGATGCAATTACTAATACTCACATGCACAGTGCGGGGGGGCTGTGGGCGGGAGGCAGGGTCCTTCATGATCAAGTCGTCTGCGTGGACCACAAGTATGAAGGTCTGAAATACATGTTGAGGCACAGTGGAAGCCGCATCAAAATCGGCAAGCGCCAACTGGAGAGACACAAGCACTAGGGTCACTAGGGCAGGACAGATGTCAAGAAGAGGATGCCACACATGCGTGTGCTTGTTGCTCCATAGCAGGGGATGTTTTGCACAAGTTTCCGGCATCTAGACCTTGCAGACACTTGACCACTGCAAGTCAGTCCTTATGAAACCAGTCGGACATCATGAAGGCCCTGTGCACACATGCAAGTGCTATCCAAAGCGTGAAACTGCAACGCCACGGCGGGTTTGCACGCAGATTAGCAAGGGCAGACGGTCTGTCCTAATGGAGAGAGAAAAGGAATCTGGAGCTTTGAAGCTAGCTACTTCGCGAGGTGGCGACTGTGCGATGACGCTCGTGGAGGCGGCAGCGGGCGGCTTTATCCCTCCTTTCCCCTTGTCCGGCCCAGACAGGACCCTTGGACGGTCTACGATGCAGAGTGGGTCATTAGTTGCAAGCACATCAAGCGATCATCTTTGCGAACGTGCCATCCAAGGAAGCCGACGTTTCGGAACATGATGCAGAACCAATTGCACCCTGGCATCTTCCGTTCAGTTGCAGATGCCAGGGTGGCCCTGGGGGCCCTGCATGTCAGCCCAGGGCCTTGATCATGGACTCCGGAATCATGTCAGACATGTATCTGCGGCTGTGGCGCGTCACCTGCGCGGTGAAGCCCGTTTGGAGGAGACCGGGCTGGGAAGTTATCAAAGGATTCCTTTCAGTACACCTGACCTGCACTCTTCCCCTGACCCCACCAGGTCATGACACCTCGGCCAGTGGTGTTTGTCTGTCTCACGAGACATCTTACATCTTACGCTGTGTTGTTGTAGGGTTAGGGTGTTTGGGCTGCAGCGTACTGCAACCATCGTGTGGATGTTCTTCACGAATGGGAGGCTGGGCAACCAGTTGAGCGAGCGGAATTCTAACATGGCCTTGGGCTGAGACGGCGAAGTGAGAAGTGAGACTGAGATGCCACATCACGAGCATCGCTTTTCTTGCATGGCATGTTGGCATGTATTTTGGCTTCAAGGCCTGCTCGACCTACGCCTCGGGATGGGAGGTCATGGCCTCAAGTGCGATTTTCTGAATCGGCTGCAGTTTACTATGCGCTATTTCTTGCATGCCAAGCAGCAGGTGTACTACGCACCGAGCCTGACCGAGCCGGCAACTGCAGAGGGCGGATCCTGGGTTCCCCAGTATTCCACCGGCAACTCCAACAATGTGGTGTCCCTCGGACCGAGAGATTACATGTTGACGACAACAGATGCTCCTGAATCTTTAGTTGTTAGCTGTAAGCACTGCTATTCTCCTAAGTGGAACCCTGTGTCTGCCAATTAGGGACCAGCTTCAAGATCGCTGCCAAATTGCCAATTCTCCGCGCGACACCGAGCTTTTTGGATGACGGCGTCCGATGTTTGCTTCGTTTTGCCTGGAGCTTGCGGTTCAGGGAGGCTACCGGCACGGGCCTCCTTTTCTGCGGCAGAAGTCCTCTTTCCCGCTTTTGTGCGAAGAACTGCTTGCAGCCACACTAACGAGGCTCGGGAACTCGCAAATGCGGACGACCGGAGCAAGGAAACTGCAAGCCGACGAAAAAGGACAGAACCCTGAAGCTTCAAAGGCTACCACAGCAAGCCTCAGAAACACCAAGATAGAACCCTACTGGTAGAGCTTCGAGCCCTTTGATCCTCTACAGCCGATAGAGTTCGAGCAGACTCTAGCATTGTTGATTGATGGGAGGTGCTTCTGCGCGTCGCTGCAGGGATGCGGCTGGCGCCAGCAAGAAGCGTCCCGACAGCTACATGTACGGTGTACTGTGGATTGGCCGAGCCGTCTTTGATGTGTTGATTTCAGCAATCAGCTACAAACCAGTGCGCTGTGCTGGTATGGATTGACATCCAAGGATGGTTCCGCAGCTTGCCAAACGATGGCCGATGGTCTCTTGACCCGAACTCGTGCCAACTGAGGATGTAGAGCGGTGAGTTTGTTGGCAGATCACTGGTGCCGCCCAGACACTGGGGAGTTGGCCCGTCTGTCACACTATGGCACACTTCGTGTAGAGAATTTATCAAGTTCTGTGGCTTGTGGCCAATCCGAGGAGACTCAGCCACGCCTGTCAGCTGCGCGGCGTGCTCGGCCCAAGCCGAATGCCCACCTCAATGCAGTTCCGCCACCTTCGCCTGCACCTGCGCTGCCTTGCCGGTCAATTGCATGTGGGAGACACCCAGACAGATTCTATATCAGCTTTGAAGGAGGCCTAGCCTGGTTGTCGAACCGCGGTCGGTATGATCGGTCAAGTCAGCCCGATCTGAGGAATGGAGAGTGTAAGCCCAGTGGTGGCGGCTCCAGCAATATTCCCTGCAGCGCTTGCGTTTTGCAGGACACGAGTGTTTCGTGGCTCGATGCAGCTACTGGCTGTGAAACAGAGGAGCATGCTCTGTTTGAAGCTTGCAGCAGGACGCTTGCCAAGCCTCCCGGCCACGCGCTGTCGATTTCAATCCGAAGACTCTCGGAGCAAGCACGGTCAGGGGTCAGGGCTCAGAGCGTCCCTTCGAGCTATGCCCAGGAGCATCTTCGCCTTGCCACGACAGGGTGACTTGTCGATCATCGACGCTCGGCTCAGATCCATTCAGGTCCCCAGAGTCCGCAGGAAAGGGCCGCTTCCCTGCAACTTACCACTTTCCTTCTTCCAGAGAGTAACCCCGTGGGACATTCTCTTTTGACGCCCGAGGAGATCACATTCAACACAGCTCTGGGGCCGCTGCGCGCGGCGCGGGGCTCCATGCGCTTCGTCTGTGGCACGGAGGGCCGTGAGCCGACCCGGACCACCGCCGCTGCCTCCGTTTTGTTTTGTTTTTTAATGGGTAACTGGGGATGCGGCTTGCTCTTCAGTCTTCAGGCCATTCAGCACGGGCCCTGCCAAAGCGTGGAGACTCTTGAAGCTTTGCCAGGACTGGTGTCACTCTATTGGAGTACACAGTCCCTGCCTTGGCTTTTCTGTGATGAAATTTGCTTCCAACGCTGCACTCGCGCTCTCCCAGGTCCCTCCGGAAGGCCTCGCGGTGGAAGGAGACGTTCTCAAGGTGGCATCTGGGACGGTCTTCGTGGCAGAGGCTACAACCTGCACTCTAATGGCCGAAGATGGTGTCGTGACCAATCTGGAGGGGTTGCCTTCGAAGCCTGTCGAGTTTGGCTCCTACATCTTTCAAATGAAAGACTCGGTGCCTCCCGCGATCATTTCCTTCCTGCCTTCTGCGGGCGCTGGATCTGTGCATCTTGCCTCCTCAGATACTCAGTTGGTTTCCTTTTTTGGAAGATGTGGTTGTCTCTGGCAGGCACTAAAGAAGTCACGTCGTTCCCAGAACTGTAGAAGATAGTTTCACGGAGGTCGATTGCATCAAAGCACCTGGGCTGCAAGAAGAGTGCGCAGTACTACTGCTTTGCAGTGTCCCGTTTTCCGTGGCTGAAGCTTGAGGAATGCACCTTCACGTTTGCTGTTAAGGACTGTCAGCATAACCTTCAGTGAGAGGCCGTCTTTTTGCACCTCTCAACGTAGCCTGTACTCTGAAGACAGCTAATGTTATGTCGTTCAGGCTTTACAGCCTTTGCAATCTAGACTCTAGATGAGGGGCTGCGCCCCTGCAAGGGTCCGGAAGACCGACAGCTTCGGTGCCGAGCTTACCATGGTGGACGTCCTTGGAGAGCCTCTGGGTACACCAACGCCCCTCGCCCTGGACAGTGTCAACGAGCGGTTGATCAGACTGGACGTGGAAGGCCGGCCGTTTCCCTTTCCAACACCCCTGCAGTGCGAGAGCCTTTCAAGAGAACGGTGCAGGCAAGTTCGAGCCTGGGAGATCCTATCAGCAGCTCGGCCAAGCGGAGTTGGAGCTTACAAAAGAATGAGCGTGAAGAGAGCGGAGACTCCGACTCCCGCGGCTCAGGATCACCATCGCTGCAGGGTCCTTCGTCGACTGGGGGAACCAGCTCTTCCAAGGCCTCCAACCGGGAGTCTATCGCTTCAAGGCGGAAGGCCCGCCGCGGCCGTGTAGGGCATTCCGCTGCCTGCTCTTTTCGGGCTCTGCTTGCATGTTTTTGCGCACAGGCCAGCATGACAACGTCGTGGACATCGATATCGGGGAGTCTGGGCCGTCGATCGTCGTCTTGGTGCCTCGGCATGCCGTATCCGTCGGTGAGCCTGATGAGCACATGCTGTGCGCTACGCATCGCTACGCCAGGCCGGGGCGGCCGGCGGGAGTGCTGTGGTCATCCTTGCATTGGCCTGTCTGGCCTACCGGATGTACGTGGTCTCGCGCGAGCCTTCGGATCTCCCACCCTCGCCGGCCGCCGAAAAGGCATGGACAGAAGAGAGCTCCAGGCTAGGTCCTCTAGGCCAAGGCAGAAGCTGTCGTCTTTGTCGCAGGCTGCGCCGGGCAGGTCTCCCCCTAAGCTCCGGTTTGATGAAGAGGCGCGTCTTGTGACTTCCCCAGCTTCTCTGATCTCCGGAAGCTTCTCGAAGGCTCTGCGAGTCCAGCAGATAGATGACCTCCCGGATTCTCCAGACAACAGGACCGGGCCCACATCCGTCAACTTGTGCAAACCCTCAGTATGAACTGGCTCAGCGGCAGGAAATCTTACAGGTTCGATGACGAGGAAACGAACGAGCCGAGCAACCAAGTCACCAACGAGCTGCGAAAATCTGCCCAGCACCAGGAGTCTGTTGTTTGTTTTTCGCTTAATCTGCCATCGGGCTCCATATGTCCTGCAGCAAGGAGGCAGCGACGGTTCGTCGCAACTCCATTGCCGCTCAGATGGATCTGCCGCGGATTCCGACGGGTCCTACAAATGCCACAAACCAACGTCGCTCATCTCATCACGGGAGCACGGCGAAGGAAGATGCGAAGCATCACAAGTCGAGCCGTGTACATCCGCCGACAGAGCATCGGGAGCCAAGCAACAGACCGAAGAAGGCCTGGTATTTCCACAACCTTCTGCTTAGGGCTTAGGGGAGCATATGTGCACAGTCCTTCGTGCATCTCTGCAAGGAGCCTCCGAAACTCAAGACGGGCCACTTTCTGAGTTCTGCGTGGAAAGAATGATCCGTTGGTGATACGAGGCTTTGCGAATCATCGAGGTACGGCGGTACCGAGCCTCCACTACAACATTGAAGCTCGAAGTACAACGAAACAGAAGGATGTGCAGCGTAAGCGTTCCACGCGATGACATCGTTCCTGGAGTCCTAGGTGAAAGTAGTGCTGGTCATCGAGAGTGTAGCCAGGCATGAATGGCATGAAGATGCATGAAGCCTCAACGCTCAGTTTTTCCTCGCGGCCTTGTCACAAAGACATGCAGTGGAAGAGGTGCTGTGTCACATATTTGCAATGTTGCGCTGCTCGAATCTACCAGCAGGTGTCCTAAGGAGGGCCCCTGTGAGTGTGTGCGCTGCCTCCCCCCATGAGATGAGGGCCAGGGATGCACCAGCCGCAGTGACCGTGCAAACCCACGTCCAAGGACGTTGTTGCGCAGTGTCATTTTCCACCGGCTCGCGTGCACCATGCAGAAGAGGAAGTCTTGCAATCATCCGCCGTTGATGTAAACATGACGTTCCAAGGCAGAAGCATCTTGATTTCTCTAGACGCGCATGAAAGAACGGTAGCTCTGCACTCCTGTGCACAGCCTCTTCGCATGATTCGGCCACTCCAAGCGCTCGTACGCCTTGCACCTTCAGCACGGCATTTCTGTAGCAAGACTTGATCTTGTTCATTTAGTGGTGACCTTGGGCAGATCACCCATTGAAACGCTTGAAGCGCTGCTCGTGTCGAAGACACTTTTGTAGCATGTCCACATCAGTCGGGCCAACCGGCCTTTGATGTTTGCCACTCGGGCCAGAGCTTGCAGCCTGCCTCCATCTAAACGGAGCTAGGGCCTTGGCCAGAAAGTTTAAGTAT
This sequence comes from Symbiodinium sp. CCMP2592, assembly GCA_905221615.1. Taxonomy (NCBI): domain Eukaryota; class Dinophyceae; order Suessiales; family Symbiodiniaceae; genus Symbiodinium; species Symbiodinium sp. CCMP2592. The sequence goes on along the minus strand of CAJNDT010001358.1, from coordinate 304,978 downwards.
ACTCTTTTCAAGGTTTCTGTTCTGATTTCGCCCTGCATTCGATTCGAGGAGAGAAACATAGATCCAGAATAGAAGATGCTGAAGGACCGAGGTGAAGTCAGAAGGAACAATGCAGCACTTCGACACTGCTCGTTCTCTCTTGGGGCATCGCATGCCTCGGATCGCCAGGCAAACTTTCACGAAGCTGTGCTCATGTGCACCCAGTGGTGAATTTGCAGAGGCGCTTTCAACCACTTAGGACATAGAACCTGCAGGGAATCGACGCTGAAGAATGGTGTTGCTCCAGCACTTGCTTCTCCAAGGTCCTCTGTAAACCGTAATATCTCGAGCCTCGGAATTTAGCTGGTCAGGCATGTAGGCTCGCGCTGTTTATGTTGACATGCCCAGAGAGATTTAGGGACGGTAGATAAACTGCATGATTCTTATCGCGTTTGAGTGTATGTATGTATGCATGTATCCTTGTATCAAGATTTCCGCCTGTCCAAAAAAATTACCTACCTATCTACCTGTCCACCTTGCTACCCAGGTACTCGTGGCTAGCTAGGTGGGAGCTATCCATCCATGTATCTATCTACCTGCAGATATTGACTACCTTCGGCATGGTCGGCGATGTGCCGCTCGTCCGCTGGCTGCAAGGCGTGCCTCTGCATTCTTCGGGTTCATCGGTTTCCAGCACCTGCGCTCGGCTTCAGAACTCGAGAGTGCCAGAAGTTTTCGAGGACGGAACTCGAGCGTGTGTAGCCCGAAGTCCAGCTGTCGGGGAACGAACGCCTTCCGCCAGGTGTGAGCCCAGGGCTTCTGCGTCTTCTCCATGTGTTCAGGAGATCCCATAGGAAGTTTGCACCCCTGGCAGTGGAGAGTGCAAGACTAGTTACTGTTGCTATTGGTTGAAGAAGGCACGCTCACGTACTCACCAATGCATTTATGTGTTCAGCATTGAGGCCTCTTGATTTCGATGTTCATGTTTAATAACTGCATCGGCATGCCACAGACTTCTTCGATCCGCTCCCGGCACGACAGGAGCAGAAACTTGCTCGATGTGCGCAGTCTCCAGCAGGGAACTCGGGTGTTCACAAGTTCCTGGATGAAGCGAAACCCTTCTCCTCCTTATAGGCAGATGGACGCTGGAAGTGTAAAGCGGCTGCTGGCCGCCGGGCTCCCGGATTCTTCCCAAGAATGTCAACGCCCGGTATGAGTGGGTGAGATCTTCTGGAGGAGCTGCAGCAAGCCGGAGCAGACCACAAGGACATAAGGCCTGACGAGTACTTCTGCTATCTTCTGCTCACTGCTCTAGCGAGATTTTCTTGTAACAGAACTGCTTGATGTCCATGCAGGGCGCTGCAGGAAGCATTCCATCCAGGTCGTTCAGGCTGGACGCTGTTCATATCGGGGCTATCTGAGAGAACCGATCAGTCTGGAGTAAGTTGGTAGGTTGCAACGTTCGAGAAACTCCTCAAAGTCTCCTCTTTCCTTGCCTACTCACAGTCAGAGTGTGTAGGGATGCGAGCGATCTCTGCATCGGGCCGCCGGAGAAAAGCTGCTGCTCATTCTGTAATGGGCTGTCGAGGCCTCCAGAAGGAGTGCAGGAAACACGTAGAGCACAGAACTTTATCGCCACATGCAGGCCGACGAGTCATTGTGTGGTCGGACGCGCATGACGAGCCGGAGGAGGCAAGCAGCTGTCGAAAGCATCCGCAATCTCGTGTTGAAGCAGCCATCACAGCCGTTGCGCTTCTGCACTTCCCATGTTTGTTGCTGGGACTACAGCAGTCTCTGCGATTCAAGCACCACCCAGATTCACGCACTGCGATTAAAGCGCGGAACTCAATTCCACCACACGCAATACCGGAGGGCTTAGGGTAATGATATAGGACTGTGTGTGTTCAATGTGTGGGTACGACATTTAGGGTCTGTGGACTGCAGCTTGAGAGATTCAGTGATCTTACTTTTTCCTCGCTACGGGTTGGGGTTTGGCTGGGGTTTTGGGGTTTAGGTTTCAAAGGTTTATGGGTTTCGGAGTTAAGGGTGTTCGGGCTTAGTGTGGTTGGTTTAGGCGTTGCTTTTTCGGAAAGGGGGTAGTGTTTCAAAGTGCACGGCGTCTACGTTCAGGGTGTCGGGCTTAAATTTGTGGTTCCGAGTATGCAGGTTTTGAGGTCTTTTGTGCGATTCAGGGCATGTAGGGTTTATGGCTTAGCTTGTACGGTAGATCTTTAGCGGTTAGGGTTCGGGAGTTTTAAGGTTTAGGGTTTACGGTCCGGCAAGATTCAGGGCTTCATAGTAGTAGTAGTAGTAGTAGTAGTAGCAGTAGTAGCAGTAGTAGCAGTAGTAGTAGTAGCAGTAGCAGTAGCAGTAGCAGTAGCAGTAGCAGTAGCAGTAGCATTATCATCATTATGATTAGTAGTAGTAGCAGCAGTAGTGGTGGTAGCAGTAGCAGTAGTAGTAGTAGTAGTAGTAGTAGTAGTAGTAGTAGTAGTAGTAGTAATAGTAGTAGTAGTAGTAGTAGTAGTAGCAGTAGCAGTAGTGGTAGTAGTAGTAGTAGTGGTAGTGGTAGTGGTAGCAGCTAACGGATCGTTAACTGTCGTGCGTTTTCGTGCATTTCTGAGGATTCGGACTTGTCTTGGGGAGGGGGGGGTGGGGTGGGAGGGGGAGGGGTCAATAACGTCCGTGCTGCCTGAGCGTGGGCCAAAGCCTCCTGTGCGCAGTTGTGCAGCCGCCTCTCCGCAGTTGTGCTGGCTCCATATGGGAGTGAGTCAGTCTTCGCGACAGATTCCAATCTATCCTATCTTCTGCTCAACTCCGATGAATTAAATCTGACGAAGTTGATCCGATGCAGTTCCCTGCGATGGGCACATCTCACGAAGATGATCCGATGCAGCTTTCGCGCCAAAAAATCGCCAATCCTCCTCAATCAATACGAATTCCCAATGTTTTCATCCTGATTCCAATCTATCCTATCTTCCACTCAACCCAGATGAATCTCTCAAATCTGACGAAGTTCATGCGATGCGTTTTCCTGCGATAGGCACATCTCACGAAGATGATCCGATGCAGCTTTCGCGAAGATATTCACAAATCCGCGGCAATTCCCAATGTTTTGATAATGCGACGAATATGTCTTTTTCATTGATCTCTCTTTGCTGCCACATCCGCGGTTGAAAAAAATCATTGCTTACTCATCTTCGAAACCACGTACAAGAAACAACACAAACTTTGGGGTAAACGGCAGAATCGCATCTTTGAGTGTTGACATCATGAAAACCTCGTTGTGCGCGGTGTTTTCGGCCTTTCAACTACGCGAAAAAGAAGACCCAAAACAGTAAGACGCCGAATCTCGCAAAGTGCTACGCCTGCCAAGGTTTCCACAAAACTAGCTCTGAAAACAGCATTTGTTTTAAGACCTCGTTCTCAGTCTTAAAATGCGCTCCCGATGTGGCGAAACGCTCATTTGCACAAAAAACGCGCGACGGATTCCGACACGTGCGGAGTAGTCGTTCCCCACCTTCGAACTGACATTGTGACATACCTGCGAGCTGGCTTTGCCTGCGTCCCCCGAGTTGCCGGGTAGTACCACCTCTTTTGACTCCCCTGGTTCCATGTTGAGAGCATCACGGGTGAGTATTTCAGATGCTCCGTCGTCATTGTAGATCAGTTCTGGCTCACCTAGCCCGCTCTCCGCCGTCGTCAAACTGTCCCTTCCCCGTTCTCGAGCCCTCCGTGAAGAGCCGCATGTGTGGCCGCGCATGCTTCTCACCCACCACCACTGTCAGCAATGGACAAGTTCTGATTGCTGTCGTGCACTTGTGGGTCTTTGGGACTTGCATCAGTGCAATTCCTCAAAAATGCCGAGCAGGATCAGCAAGTGTTGAGGTATGGTGAGGACTTTCCCATGCGTGTCGACAGCTGTGGCCTGCATACGAAGTGACCATCACTGTGTCAAAGTGCTCCAAATTTTGGTCTTCAGCCGACGCCGAATCAACCTGGGCTGTCAACCGAAAGCGGCTAGGCAGACGGCGATGAACAGCTGCGGCCAAAGAGTCCGGTCATCGTGTCGGGAAGAACCTGGCAGGCTTGGTCACTCAGAGTACAACTCCAAAGTTTTCAAGAAACACCATCCGCAGCGCAACTGGCTGGCAGGCGCCTGCTTCAAACACTTCGCTCTGGGATGAGGCGGACGACATCGCACGACCGCCCCGGTACACTGCTGCGCGCCACAGGGCCCTGGACTTCCAGGCAGGAAGTGGATGGGGAGACCACGAGAGGGAATATGTATGTCTCGTGGACCAGCCTCATATGTGTCAGGCTGGAAGGGGCGTTGCCCATGCACTGCGCCACGATGTTCCGCTGCCTCAGTCGGGGGTCAGGTGGGCGGGCGGTGTGCCCAGGGTCTGCGACAGGATTCGGTCTGTGTGTGCCCACGCTTGAGCCTTCTGCATATCTGCCTGAACCCTCAAACCTAAACCTCAAACCCGAAGCCCGAAAACGGACCTTGAGCCTTGTCTCCTAAACCTTAAATCTTAGACCCGAAGCGCGAAAAGCCCTAAACCTCAAACTGGCGGAGGCGGCAGAAGAGGCCGGTCTCTGCTCCTACAGGATCTCGGGGAGCCCAGGCGAAAGGGTCCGCGTTAGACTTTAAAAAATTGGCTTCTGTTTGCCAGGGTTTAGAATTCAGAGATTTGGAGATTTTAGAGTCTGGGTTTTAGGGTTTAGGGTTTTAGACGTTTTAGAGTTTGGATCGAGAAACACCTTCGGATGATGGTGTTGATGAAAACCGTGGGTTGGTACGAGTACCATTGACAACATCAGTAGTAGCTGTTGGAAAGACGATGACAATCATGTCAACATTGAGAACAGGAGTGTGATGGTAGTAAGAGTCAAGGGTCACCTAATGACAATGAGAATAATAAGAAGGAGACTCACACCATGACAGTATCATCAAGCATGATGCTAATCATCACAACGGTGACATGATATTGGTTTTCATCAATGCAAATAGTGAGCATCGTGACACTTGCGACAATGGTGGCGCTGGTAGCAGATGGTAAGACGAGAAATAACATCGGCCAGACGGCTATTCAGCCCTCGGCAACTTTAAGTTTAGGAAACAACACCGTCCAGCCTGTGCGAAGCAGCACACGCGGACGCAGACCATGTAGGAACGGACCGGCATGTAAAGACCAGGTCGCATTCGATGCTGCGGTTGTCTTCCGGTGAATGCCTTGATCGCGGTGCTCGTTGCTGTTTCAACATCTGCACGCCGCATTGTTAATGGCTCCTGTCTGGAATGTAAGCGGTGTCTGCTGCGATTGCTAGTCTCGTCGGGGTTTCGATGGGCATCGGCCTGCTGCAGTTCTGCTCGATTTGTTGGCACTCCGACGAGAGTGGGTCGGTCAGTGTTGAGTTCTCAGCGTCTGCCGCTGCGTGGAGCAAGGGTAAGGATGGTGTGGATGCCGACCGGGATGCTGAGCCGAGCACAGGTTGACATGTTTTGACAAAAGATGACAAAAGTGCCGACAGAAACCCGGTGCAGAAGTGGGGTTTAAACCAAGACTTCGAACGAGCCGTGACGCAGGCACGGTCCCTCGAATACAGCTTTGAAAGAATACCATGACGCCTTGTGGACTTTCCCCGGCCGAGTGTGCGATCGACGCAGCACTATCACTATCATCATCGGAGCAGTCCTCAGAACACAGCATGAATCAATGAAGAGCTCATAGCAGTCATTCAACGACATCGATATCTAAGCCTTATCTATGCAGAGCCCCAAGCAACCCTCTTTGGCACAAGTGCAGCGAGCTGAGAGCCTTCATTGAGGCCGCAGGCGCATCAAGCATGCGGAGCCGGGTGACGAACGAGGCCACGCCGGCTGATCTTCACTCAGATACTAGTGGTGAGTGACCCCAGGCCAAGAGCATCAATCGATCCGTCGCTTACATCAAGTTGGGTTGCATGATCATGTTGCCCTGCAGGGCGTCGGAAGCAGCACCTCTGTTCGTCCAGGTCCTCTAGATACAGAACTACTTTTAGGGTTTGCCTCGTTTTGCCCCACCGTGCATGGACTGGGGCCAGGACTTCTATGGCTTTACAATCTGTCTAGACTCGGAACTACGTGTTTTTTCCGACACCAGCATGGATCAAACATGAACAGACTGTGCCTTGGAATGCATAACGAACTTCATTATGGCTTGGGCATGGGCGGCATGGATGCTCCGGCAAACAAATGCAGTAAATTGACTTTATCATGATGTTGGCATCTTACTTTTAATGTGGGATGTGCCTGTCGCTTGTAGAAACGGCCGCGGCAGAGCTGACTGCTTGGTCTCCAAATCTTTGTGGGCGCTTGTGCATTTCAGACCCTGCCACCGGAACGTAGGGCCCACATCAAGGCTCTGTGCTTGGATTTTAGTGGGACACAGCCAGCCGAGGGCTTCGAAAGCCACCATGTGGTACATAGATGTCGGGTGGTTTCGGCCAGCCGGTATCCAGCAAAGCAGCCACAAAGCAATGGATCCCCTTGCCGCGATGCTAATCTCTTGCACAAAGACGGACCTACACACTGCCCAAACCATCCCAAACCGTCAGTGCACGCAGTCGAGGTTGATGAGTTTTGAAGGTTGCTGCTCGTGTAGTGTAGTTCCCTGAACCAGTGTCTACACTGGGGTTAGCACATTTCCTGTTGTGCCTGGGGCGAGTGAATCCGATAGCAAAGCCGGAAAGGCCATCGAAAACTTGCATGAGTAGCTTGAGACTGCTGCCCGTGGTGAGCAAGCAGTTGAAGCCATCAGTCGTTGCTCGGGCATAGCAGTGTTGTGGGGCGAAGCAACCCTCTTCGCTGAATCCGCATCCACCGAAAACGCATAATGTTGGTTTCAAGATGCTGTTGCGGTGTACGTAATGGCACCAGATTCCCAGCACGCAGCGCTTTGAACAAGTTCATTCCGCACTTCTCGGTAGGAGTGGAGGGACCTGGTACCGCGACCTGCGTGGCAGGGATATGATGCCCGGCTGACATAGTTTCGTCAAGATGCGGAATTCCCTCGAGATGCAGGGTGCGCAGGGCTAGCTGACAATTTGACAAGATGTGACTGGACTTGACTGCACGGCATCGCCTGGGTTTGTGGAGTCCATTTGTGTGTTATTCATTGCCAACTTCCTCTTGTTCGTCAACCTTGCCCCGAAGCCTTGCCCCGAAGTGCCGGTGTTGCAGAGTGTAGTGCAGTGTTGGCTTAAGGGGCGGATTCTCCAAGTTGGTGGTGGGCAATGCCGGCATGCTTCTGCAAGGGACTATAGTGTTCTGTGGAGCGTTTTCCCTGATTCGGCCAGGTTGCGGCGCACCTGCTACTGTGGCTTCCACTGCTGAGCAGCAAAGCTCTGTGTTGCAGTAGGTGTTTGAAGCCGCGAGAAAAGCCTGCACCTCGCGATCTGCAGAAAGATTTCGAGTGTAAGGAGGCCTGCGGGGGTCATGTTGCCTCTGTGAGCTCTCAGTCTGCAGATGTTCTGATCTGTGTGGCTTACCGAGGCTTCGCGGGAGCACCCTTAGTCATGACAATTCTGTTCCATCACATCCCTCGACAAGTTCGTTTAGCACCACAGGCCGCAACACACGCATCCCAGCCTCTGAACAAAGTGTTCCATGAAAGGGTAGCACCGAAGAACAGTCTTTTACACTTCCTCGGCTTTGGCTGCTGCCTTCAGGGCCGGAAACTCTGAAGCCTTTTTGAGAGGCCTTGCAGAAACCTCCTTGTTACCGGATCCGAGGAAAGGCATGTCCTATTCTAACAAGATTTCTGCTGCAGCGCAGTTGGTGCCGCTCCCGGGGGATTTGAAGGCCCTCAGTTTCGACGCTCACCTCCGCGAGGTTCACGAGGATGAGTTTCGACGGATGCTGGAGCCTGGACGAAAGAAGCACGACAAGCTGATCGGCAGGTGCAAGCACCACGGTCCATCTTCTGAGAAGGAGCTTCTCTTCGCAAGGTTGCCAAAAGGACAAGAATCGCCTTTTGGCGACTTTCCACCAGACTATACGCGACCTGGAGATGACACAAAGAGGCGCCCACTCGGAGTGAAAGGCCACTGGTGCTGTCTTGCAAAGCCCTGTCAGGTCCCTGAACCTCCAACTCTCGGGCACAGCAACTCTGACGCCGCGGAGATCAGCGGATCAGGCAAAGAAATTCTGCATCGGGCAGCGGGAAACTGACAGCAATTTGATATGTAAGAGTAAGAGCTCTGCAGGCACTGCCCTCAGCTCGCAGTTCGCTCCCGTCGGCGCGCAGTACTGACGGCAAGACGCCGCGTACGGCTCGCGAGATAGAGAGGCCCAGAGCCAGTCAACCACAGTCGCTCCAAAGATTTGGTCCTGCCTTGGGGAAGTGTCAGGATGACGCCCAGGATGACGCCCCGCGACGGTGCCTTCTCCAACACAGCGCCAAAGACCTTGCGAAGGCGACGTGCCCGAGTGCCCGAGTCCAGCAACTGCATCGCTTCGCGCGTGCAGTTTGGGCCCTCCGGCGGCGGGAGCTTTTCAGAAGTGCGCCACCGAGCGTAGCGCTCCAGACTGGGACGGGGGGCTGTTCGCCTGTTCGCGCATTGTGCGGCGAGCCCAAGGCGACCCATCGAGGCCTCAGAGTTCCGGAGATTCTACGACAGGAACGACTTGCCTATTCAGGCCTGTGGCCTGGTGCCGGGATTTTAGGATTTTTTAGGCCTCCCGGAGCCCATTCTGCTGTTGTTGACCAGATCATGCACACGGGCACCCAGAACAGGATTGCGTGGAAGGCAGGACGTACAGGCATGTCCTTGTTTTCCAGGACTGTTTTCGGCGTGTGTTAGGTTGATGTGGAAAAGCTAGACTACCACCACTACCTTCCCATTTTCTTCGACGGGTTCGGAGCCCAAGAAATCCCTTGGCAGCACTGTGCGGGCATTCAATGGCGGATCGAGAAGAGGTTGCGCGAAAGGGAGGAGCCGTACCGCTTCTTCGCAGTCGAGGGTGTCTACAATCTACTGGAAAAGGCCGGATGGCACGGCTGCGGCCGCAGCACAAGATGGTACTCACATTGCTGTATCGGCATCACTGGAAGGGCGGTTCCAAGATCCTTCCGGTCGTGCCGCAGCTCATCATTCCCATCAAGAAGGCGCAGCTCCCGGGGGCTGGGTCTGCTTCTGCTGTCAATTGCTTCAGAGCCCTCGCAGGCACTGAACACGCGGGGCTGGCAGACTTCTCTTTGCTCGCTGTACTTTTCTGGTACCTCTGATGATTTGCATTTTGCCAGGCGGGACACGGAGGTGATGGTGACGACCATGAAAGCGGGACCCACCATCTGTGCGATGTTGATTTGATTTCAGGATGCTGAAACCATGGTTGCTGGATCAGGTGCTGCAGACATTGGTCCTCTCCGGAGAGATGGTGGGAGAGGCTTGCATGTGGCGAAAGCTGGCCGCACCAGGGTTGCTAGGCCTCAGCGCCTGAAAATGCCGGTGCGATCCAAAATGCTGAGTAGTGCAAGCTGGCAGAAGTGCTCCTTCGGAACAGTACCGAAGCCAAAGAAGCAGGCGCTGGTCCCCTACTATCGCCAGATCTTGCCGGCCAGCAGCTTACGAAGAGGGTCTCAGTATTGAAACAAGCAGCTCTTCTCGGTGTAAGCAGTGTAAGCCAGCAAGATGTCCCTGGTCCTCTGGTCCTGACGCTGGGTCAAACCTCAACCTCAACACCAGTCTAGCATGGATGTGCATGGCCAGGAACCTCGATGTTTCTGTTGTAGCCTTGGTTGTTTTTGCGGAAGGAGTTGGGAACCCTGCTGTGATTTTGAATGTCTTGCTCATGATTTTTGTTCTTTGACGTGATCCTTGGTACCAATGTGGAGTTTGGAGTAGCTGGCGATTTTGCTGCCTGGACAGCTCGAATTGCAGCTTGCATGAGCAGCACTGGGCCGTCCAGAGGTGCTCAATATCTTTAAGTCAGCCACGAAGAGCACCTTCGACCAGATGGTGGGGCCCTTCCGTTGCTCGTTGCTCGTTCTCCGTTGGATCGGAGAGTGGCGTTACCTGACTCCTATCACGGGCCCCTTTCAGGATTATGCCCAGCGCAAGCGCATGGACATTGGGGCCCTCATCGACGAGACCCTGGAGAGCTGTCTTTGCGTGTCTTTGTGCACGAAAAATTCAAGTTGCCTTCCATTGTCCTCTTGCCTTTCAGGAGATCTTGGAAACTCACGGGGGCGAAGATGCCTTCATCAACATCAAGTGTCCCAAAGGGTCGAAACAGGTTGCGGCCTTGCCACCTTCTGCAGCCTTCAGGTACATGATACCGACCTATGAGTCGTGTGTATCTGTTTGAGAGCAGCGGAATCGAACTGGCTTCGAATTGGGCAGTACGTGCCAGACTCTTTCCGCGCGAAACCAGTTGGATCCTGCAAGGCGGTGTCCCTGCGGTTTTGCGGAATCAGGGGCACGTAGTTCGACAGATGTCACCAAAAGGTGGACTCTTTCCAGTCGCCGCTTTGCCAAGTCTCAACAGCGCTGCCAGTCACAATCTTTGCCGGCTTGGGGTCATGTCATGCAGTGCTGTTTGATTCTCTGGGCTGTGAATACCGCAGAGCCAGTGAGTGCTTTTACAGACACCGCAATGGCATTCTCTAGCAGCGAAATCACATCTCAACCCACATCACTGATGTGTAGGTTGCTCTCGTCAAGATTCGGTGTCTCTCAGGTGTGGATCTTTTACTTTCACCCTGATGCTCCCAGCTAGCTGTGTTGCTGAGAGCCGGTTTACGCCCTCGAATTGGCTCTACCGGAGCAAAACTTGAGCCGCCATGTGTATTGTCATTCAAAGGGTCGGTTGCACCAGCCTGTTCGTGGCAATCGATTCTCTTCTGCATGGTGACGTCTGGCTCGGAAGCGCCACCATGCCTGAACTGAACAGCCCACAATTAGCAGTCATCAAATCTCAAAGTCTTGTCACTGCTTCAACGTGGATGTGGGCCTCCGCACGTGGCGACGATGGCCGCTCGGCTCTTGACGAAGTTTCTCTCCCTGTGACTGGGTATGCGTTTTGTTCTAGGAGGCTGTGATGTGACAGTTGCGTTTGCACACAAAGCCAGGGCCTGGGTCTCCATGACCATCTCCGGTCTCTCCAGTCTGTGTCTGGACCCCGGGGCGCCTCAGAGGCCTCGTGAGCAAATGTGACCCAATGTGTCCTTGAGGCATCTTGCACCTGCCGCACCCGCCTCCACACGGACATCCTTCTTCATCGACTGCCGCCTCTACCGGCCGACCCAGGAGGAGGTGTGTTGTTGGCGCGCGGCCTTACCTTCCGCCCTTCCGATGAGATGCTCTTAGACTTGCAGGCCGAATATGCGCGCCGGTCGCTCGGCAGGGGGCCCCAAGTGTTGGATTTGGATTTGGGGGAGCATGAGACGAGAAGTTAGAGGAAGGGAAGGGCTGTCTGACAAAATGCCAGTCAATAAGGCGAAGGATTGTGCCTCTCTGCGCACTGCGAGGCGAGAACGACGTCGAGGAAGTGCCATCCGACCCGCCGCCGGAGCCGAAGGTGAGGGCCGAGGGCCCTTAAAGGGCCTGGGGGGCCTGGCAGATAAACACACATTGCGCCCCGCAGGCGATAAAGCCCAAGCCCAAGGGTCTGCTGCAAAAGGGGCTTGCCAGCGCCTCGGCCCTCGGCTGCGGAGCCGGTGGCCACTCGTATCCTGGCGATTCCGAGGCGATGGCCAAAGACTATGCCCTGCAGGCCTGCAGGCTTCTCGCTTCTTTTCTTGGCTCAGGGACATGCTCATGCATCGTGCTAGGCCGCTGGCGAATATTTCAGCCGGCACCCCACTGCGTGAACGGAAGCGCATCGAGGGGACCAGCGCCGTCTCTCGAGGCAGTGCTGGTGGCAAAGGAGACCCTGAAGTCGAAAGGCGAGAGCGGCGAGAGAGCGCCAGCGGCCCACGGGCTATGCATCCTTCGCCTCCTTGGGCTCTCGAGGCAGTGCCACGAACTCTACGGCCTCTTCCAGAGGAAGAACGTCATGGCCGATTCCTCGAAAATCCCATTCGAATCGAGTGTGCCGAAGATTCTGCACCCAGGAAGCGCACACAGACCGACCGCTCAAAAGGAGCAGAGGAGGCCTCTGCAGATACACGCAGAGCCTCCCACATCCATGTCTTTCTTGCGCAGGGAAGCACAAGCCGCTCGCCAATCTCGAGGGTGACAAGGCCAGCTCGGGGCTCAGGGCTCAGGGTGTCCGCTGTTGGAAGTGCTTCTACTTTGAAGGCTCCAGGTGGCCTCTTCATCCAGCACACGGCCTCCCACCAGTGGCCCCTTTCCCAGACAGACAGCGGCGCCACGCCTTTGGCCTTCTCCTCCCCGCCCTTAGAGCCCGAAAGGTACCACTGCTTCATCTTGGGGAAAAAGGAGGACGCGCAGCTACAGCCGTGGCCCCGGTTCCTGCCTCCAACCGACCCGTGCTGGGCTTTTTGAGCCGAGCTCCTTGCACAGGTGTGTAGCGATGGAGCCCGACTGGATCTTCCAGAAAACTAACCGCAAGCTTTGCGGCTTGCAATCGTAGTTCCCTCGGAGTCTCAAAAGCTGGGCCCTCATGTCACAGAGGCAGTAGCGGCCCCAGTGGTCAAGGTGCGACTACGATCGGCTCACCTTCAAGACCGAGTGCCTCGACAGGCCCTCGAAATAGAATGCCTTGCCTGTGTTGTCTGTGGCGTGGCGCAGTTGTCGGGCAGACATCACAGGGTAGGGGCTGCGGCGGCTACGGGAGTGTCTTCGAAACTATCTTGCGTGAGTAGGATGCTTCTGGCTACGAGGTCTAGTTGTTACGGGTTTTGCATGTAATCCAGGAATCCACGTCGGCATTTGCCATAAGGATTAGCCAGCCCAGCAGTGTGCAGAAAAGGCAACGGTCACGTGTTGAAGGGGTTTGCGAGCCCTGGGATTCAGAGAATGATTGATGCGTTGAAGCTTCGGTGGTGACGCACTTTGCAGTGCCTGCGATCGCATCGTTGGCAGGGTGGTCGGTTGGATCCCGCGGTCACAATGTGTTTACGTTGGCCACCATGGACAGGTGCATCCCAAGGCCTGACTGTCGTTTCACGGCAGGAGACTCGATTGAAAGACACCTGCATTTGTTCAGGACATGATGGGAACCCCTGTCCCATATTCGGCCGGAAGCCCAGATACGAAGACATACAACGCAATCATTTGCTGAGGTGGAACTTGTTCCCGACACGCACACGTCCCCCTGACTCCCCTTCATTCCATGTCAATCTTCACGTTGCAAAGGTGAATCGGCAAAGCAGGTGAGTTGCTTGCTGCAGCCTCTCAGTGCAGGTCTACATCATGGGATGTCCGCCAATACCTTCGGCCCCCACCCTGCAGAGATTGCGAACAAGTCAGCAACTGAGAGAGGGTATGCAGTCACAAGCTTGTCCAAGGAAAGCTTTATCAAAGCAACTTTCGTAAGTCTCTCCATGGTCTATCATGGTCCCGGCGCCAAAGCAGATTCGCGGTTCCATGCTCCTGAGGCCAGAAGTGGAGAGACTTCCTGCTACTTGCAGGGCCTACAACTCAGCTTGCGAGGCAGTGCTCGTCGGACTCGTCGACTCGTGGAGCTCCGAGGTAAGGCATCATCTTTCCGTGCCATAGCATCACGTACTTCGCGACGAAGCCTCGCTGAGCTGCCGGCTACAGAGACTCCGCCGAAGTGCTTCCCGATTCTGCCAGCTGCCGAAGCACGCCGATTCAAGAGCCAGCCAATCCTCGCGAATGTGGTTCTTGTTGGGGCCAGCAATGTGCAGTCCGCGAGGAGCGTGAAGATATCGGGAAACGACGATCCGAGCGAAGAGACTCCCGAAAAAAGCTTTGCACCTCAGATTTGTCCATGTAGACGTAGTCCCTGATGGAGCAAAAGAGATTGGGGAACATGGCTTGCGCCATCTTGCCCCTCGGCTCTAGTGGGGAAGGCTCGTGTCCCGACACGTCCATCTCCATAACTTCCACTTGAGCTCGACTCTACTCTACAAGTCCCTTTTCCGCAGCTCAGACAGTGCCACGCAGTGTAGCTGTCTAGCTTTTGCCTCGGCCTCATCGGCCCCAGCAGAGCTCCATGGCGCTCACTGGGGCCACAGCGGTCTGCCGCGATGACGCAGCGGATCCCCGGCTTCTGGGCCGGCGCAGTGTCAGCGGCAAAAAACAATTCGAGCAGAAGTTCCGCCTCGAGGCATCGTTTTCTGCAGCTTCCGTGCCCCTTCAGACATGATCATGATACTAGTAGATAGTAGCTGGTTCGTAGCTGGTCGGTTCAGAGGAGCTGGCGCAAGAAGGGCGGAAGGCTGCCGGGAGCGGGAAGGCGGGCAAGCAGTCGCGGACTTCCCACCTAATCGGATGCAGTATCCGTCTGTCGCACGGGACGATGCCTTGGGGAGGGGGCAGGGGTTGATCATGTCATCTCTGTCTTGGCGCAAGGTGGAGGAAGCGGTGCAGGCCGGCTGGGCCACCTTGGTTCAGACGGTGAAAGTCCGGGAGACCAAAAGCAGGGACTCGAAGGTGGTCGGTCTCTTGCCCGAGGGTCGTCTCGTCAAAATCTCGAAGCTTTGTTCCAAGTCCGCCCTTCTGGAAGAGCCAGTGGTGGGCTGGATAACACTGTGCAAGGGGGGTGCCGTACTTCGGCAAGACCCAGCACAAAAGCAGCCGGAGAGCTCGGCGACCATGTGGGCCGTTGCCAACGTGATGGCCCGGTATGGGGCCACGCCAACGCTGGCGAGTGCCACGCCGGGTAGCAGCACAGACGTGCAGGAATTGGAGTTGGAGACAGATGCCGCGGTTGCCGTGACGGTCCAGGCAGTCGAGACGCCAGCTTCTGAGAAGAAGCCTTTCCATTTCTTGCCGTCGGTGGGGACCTGGCTCTCCGCCGCTGTCGCACCGCAAACAGGACTGCTGCCATCTACACGGAGGGCGACCTCCAACACAGACATGGCTCCTGCATCGTTTGCCCTGGATTTTTTGGTAGACTCTACCAAAAAATCCACGGCAAACGATGCAGGGTAGACCAAGCGGTCGTGGAACCCAAAGCAGAGGCGCAAGAAATCATCGACCAGGTTGCCGTGACGCCATTCCGGCAGTTGCCATCCGTTGGCACCTGGCTCTCTGCGTTCACCCCGCGGAACATCAGCGAAGAGCAACTTGGACGGCAGGGCGACCAGATTGTTTCGCTGCTTCGCCCCGTGGTGCAGCGGAGGCCACTATCTTCTTCACGGAGGGCAGCCTCGAGGACAGATGCGATTCAGGAGAGTTCTGAGTGTGGGAGCTTCTGGGTGACGCTGCAGCGGGCGCTCCGTGAGATGTGCTGTGTCGGTCGCTGAGGCTTTGTGGTGCCACTTGTCTCATCTTGTCTCACCTCGGAGGTCCTGTAATCGTGCGAGGATGCCTAAACGAGTGCCACTTTTCACTGCAGCTCGCAGCAAGCCGCCATGTTCAAACCCTCGTCCGGAATGTCGTGAAGATCCCCTGTTCCTTTTCCGCAGCTCAGACAGTGCCACGCAGTGTAGCTGTCTAGCTTTTGCCTCGGCCTCATCGGCCCCAGCAGAGCTCCATGGCGCTCACTGGGGCCACAGCGGTCTGCCGCGATGACGCAGCGGATCCCCGGCTTCTGGGCCGGCGCAGCGTCAGCGGCAAAAAACAATTCGAGCAGAAGTTCCGCCTCGAGGCATCGTTTTCTGCAGCTTCCGTGCCCCTTCAGACATGATCATGATACTAGTAGATAGTAGCTGGTTCGTAGCTGGTCGGTTCAGAGGAGCTGGCGCAAGAAGGGCGGAAGGCTGCCGGGAGCGGGAAGGCGGGCAAGCAGTCGCGGACTTCCCACCTAATCGGATGCAGCAGTATCCGTCTGTCGCACGGGACGATGCCTTGGGGAGGGGGCAGGGGTTGATCATGTCATCTCTGTCTTGGCGCAAGGTGGAGGAAGCGGTGCAGGCCGGCTGGGCCACCTTGGTTCAGACGGTGAAAGTCCGGGAGACCAAAAGCAGGGACTCGAAGGTGGTCGGTCTCTTGCCCGAGGGTCGTCTCGTCAAAATCTCGAAGCTTTGTTCCAAGTCCGCCCTTCTGGAAGAGCCAGTGGTGGGCTGGATAACACTGTGCAAGGGGGGTGCCGTACTTCGGCAAGACCCAGCCCAGAAGCAGCCGGAGAGCTCGGCGACCATGTGGGCCGTTGCCAACGTGATGGCCCGGTATGGGGCCACGCCAACGCTGGCGAGTGCCACGCCGGGTAGCAGCACAGACGTGCAGGAATTGGAGTTGGAGACAGATGCCGCGGTTGCCGTGACGGTCCAGGCAGTCGAGACGCCAGCTTCTGAGAAGCCTTTCCATTTCTTGCCGTCGGTGGGGACCTGGCTCTCCGCCGCTGTCGCACCGCAAACAGGACTGCTGCCATCTACACGGAGGGCGACCTCCAACACAGACATGGCTCCTGCATCGTTTGCCGTGGATTTTTTCGTAGACCACGCGGTCGTGGAACCCAAAGCAGAGGCGCAAGAAATCATCGACCAGGTTGCCGTGACGCCATTCCGGCAGTTGCCATCCGTTGGCACCTGGCTCTCTGCGTTCACCCCGCGGAACATCAGCGAAGAGCAACTTGGACGGCAGGGCGACCAGATTGTTTCGCTGCTTCGCCCCGTGGTGCAGCGGAGGCCACTATCTTCTTCACGGAGGGCAGCCTCGAGGACAGATGCGATTCAGGAGAGTTCTGAGTGTGGGAGCTTCTGGGTGACGCTGCAGCGGGCGCTCCGTGAGATGTGCTGTGTCGGTCGCTGAGGCTTTGTGGTGCCACTTGTCTCATCTTGTCTTACCTCGGAGGTCCTGTAATCGTGCGAGGATGCCTAAACGAGTGCCACTTTTCACTGCAGCTCGCAGCAAGCCGCCATGTTCAAACCCTCGTCCGGAATGTCGTGAAGATCCCCTGTTCCTTTTCCGCAGCTCAGACAGTGCCACGCAGTGTAGCTGTCTAGCTTTTTGCACTGGGGCCACAGCGGTCTGCCGCGATGACGCAGCGGATCCCCGGCTTCTGGGCCGGCGCAGCGTCAGCGGCAAAAAACAATTCGAGCAGAAGTTCCGCCTCGAGGCATCGTTTTCTGCAGCTTCCGTGCCCCTTCAGACATGATCATGATACTAGTAGATAGTAGCTGGTTCGTAGCTGGTCGGTTCAGAGGAGCTGGCGCAAGAAGGGCGGAAGGCTGCCGGGAGCGGGAAGGCGGGCAAGCAGTCGCGGACTTCCCACCTAATCGGATGCAGCAGTATCCGTGACGATGCCTTCGGGAGGGGGCAGGGGTTGATCATGTCATCTCTGTCTTGGCGCAAGGTGGAGGAAGCGGTGCAGGCCGGCTGGGCCACCTTGGTTCAGACGGTGAAAGTCCGGGAGACCAAAAGCAGGGACTCGAAGGTGGTCGGTCTCTTGCCCGAGGGTCGTCTCGTCAAAATCTCGAAGCTTTGTTCCAAGTCCGCCCTTCTGGAAGAGCCAGTGGTGGGCTGGATAACACTGTGCCGTACTTCGGCAAGACCCAGCCCAGAAGCAGCATGAGAGCTCGGCTACCATGTGGGCCGTTGCCAACGTGATGGCCCGGTATGGGGCCACGCCAACGCTGGCGAGTGCCACGCCGGGTAGCAGCACAGACGTGCAGGAATTGGAGTTGGAGACAGATGCCGTGGTTGCCGTGACGGTCCAGGCAGTCGAGACGCCAGGTTCTGAGAAGCCTTTCCATTTCTTGCCGTCGGTAGCGACCTGGCTCTCCGCGGCTGGTGCACCCCAAACAGGACTGCTGCCATCTACACGGAGGGCGACCTCCAACACAGACATGGCTCCTGCATCGTTTGCCGTGGATTTTTTCGTAGACCACGCGGTCGTGGAACCCAAAGCAGAGGCGCAAGAAATCATCGACCAGGTTGCCGTGACGCCATTCCGGCAGTTGCCATCCGTTGGCACCTGGCTCTCTGCGTTCACCCCGCGGAACATCAGCGAAGAGCAACTTGGACGGCAGGGCGACCAGATTGTTTCGCTGCTTCGCCCCGTGGTGCAGCGGAGGCCACTATCTTCTTCACGGAGGGCAGCCTCGAGGACAGATGCGATTCAGGAGAGTTCTGAGTGTGGGAGCTTCTGGGTGACGCTGCAGCGGGCGCTCCGTGAGATGTGCTGTGTCGGTCGCTGAGGCTTTGTGGTGCCACTTGTCTCATCTTGTCTCACCTCGGAGGTCCTGTAATCGTGCGAGGATGCCTAAACGAGTGCCACTTTTCACTGCAGCTCGCAGCAAGCCGCCATGTTCAAACCCTCGTCCGGAATGTCGTGAAGATCCCCTGTTCCTTTTCCGCAGCTCAGACAGTGCCACGCAGTGTAGCTGTCTAGCTTTTGCCTCGGCCTCATCGGCCCCAGCAGAGCTCCATGGCGCTCACTGGGGCCACAGCGGTCTGCCGCGATGACGCAGCGGATCCCCGGCTTCTGGGCCGGCGCAGCGTCAGCGGCAAAAAACAATTCGAGCAGAAGTTCCGCCTCGAGGCATCGTTTTCTGCAGCTTCCGTGCCCCTTCAGACATGATCATGATACTAGTAGATAGTAGCTGGTTCGTAGCTGGTCGGTTCAGAGGAGCTGGCGCAAGAAGGGCGGAAGGCTGCCGGGAGCGGGAAGGCGGGCAAGCAGTCGCGGACTTCCCACCTAATCGGATGCAGCAGTATCCGTCTGTCGCACGGGACGATGCCTTGGGGAGGGGGCAGGGGTTGATCATGTCATCTCTGTCTTGGCGCAAGGTGGAGGAAGCGGTGCAGGCCGGCTGGGCCACCTTGGTTCAGACGGTGAAAGTCCGGGAGACCAAAAGCAGGGACTCGAAGGTGGTCGGTCTCTTGCAGCGGCGACCATGTGGGCCGTTGCCAACGTGATGGCCCGGTATGGGGCCACGCCAACGCTGGCGAGTGCCACGCCGGGTAGCAGCACAGACGTGGAGGAATTGGAGTTGGAGACAGATGCCGCGGTTGCCGTGACGGTCCAGGCAGTCGAGACGCCAGGTTCTGAGAAGCCTTTCCATTTCTTGCCGTCGGTAGCGACCTGGCTCTCCGCGGCTGGTGCACCCCAAACAGGACTGCTGCCATCTACACGGAGGGCGACCTCCAACACAGACATGGCTCCTGCATCGTTTGCCGTGGATTTTTTCGTAGACCACGCGGTCGTGGAACCCAAAGCAGAGGCGCAAGAAATCATCGACCAGGTTGCCGTGACGCCATTCCGGCAGTTGCCATCCGTTGGCACCTGGCTCTCTGCGTTCACCCCACTGCACATCAGCGAAGATCGACTTGGACGGCAGGGCGACCAGATTGTTTCGCAGCCTGAGAACGAGATGCTTCGCCCCGTGGTGCAGCGGAGGCCACTATCTTCTTCACGGAGGGCAGCCTCTAGGACAGATGCGATTCACGAGAGTTCTGAGTGTGGGAGCTTCTGGGTGACGCTGCAGCGGGCGCTCCGTGAGATGTGCTGTGTCGGTCGCTGAGGCTTTGTGGTGCCACTTGTCTCATGTTGTTTCACCTCGGACGTCCTGTAATCGTGCGAGGATGCCTAAACGAGTGCCACTTTTCACTGCAGCTCGCAGCAAGCCGCCATGTTCAAACCCTCGTCCGGATTGTCGTGAAGCCTGCCTGTTTCTTTCCGCAGCAATTTTTCTGCTTGTTCAAGGCCTCGCCGAAAGGCGGCCTGATTATTTAATTGCCGTGTCGGAAGGCTGCTTTCTGAATTTGCAATCATGATGGTACTCCATAGTTACTTGCTGGTCACAGCTACCAGTCCTTTCAGGCAAAGAAGGCGAGGGTTCTCGGCCCCTAGACTCCTAAGTCCTAGACTGAGACTCGACAGGGAGGCATCCGCCATTTAGGCCTCTGGCCGGCTTCTCGGCTGAAGTTCGCAGTGGTCGAAGAGATGCTGTCATCTCATCAGCTGGCATCACGGCAGCCTGAGGCTTCAAAATCGGCAATGAGCACCCTCTTGCCGGCTACACGCCCAGAGCTTTCGCTAATCCGGGCCGCTTGCAGCGTTGCTTGCACGAAGGATTCTTTTCATGTGGGATCTGTCGGCCCGGTGCCCAGGGCTTTGCTGGAGAAGTTTGTATGCGCCTTTGCATTGGTCTTCTTGCTAGGTGCGCAGGCAGATTCAACGAGGCCCACACTACCAGCTCATTCCTTTGGTGCGGGGCTCCGACGGCTGGGACTCCGGGACTTGTCTCTCCCGAGAACTGCGTGGCTAAGGAACTTGCGATCGTGAAAGCGCTCGAATGAAAGTCTTCATGTCTAGAAAACTGGAGAAGTCCAAGGTTCGGCGCTCTTGCTCAGAGCCCAGAAGCCGTCTATGTCTGAGCAATGTCTCGCAGAGGCCAAGCTCAATTCCCCGGGTCCAGTCTACGACATCCCCTCGGCAGTGTCGGACTTGGCCCGTCTTGTAGAGACCAAAGCCCGCTCTGAGCCACGAAGGTGGGAGCAGCCCCGAGCTTCTCCTTCGGAACCGACGTGCAGCGGTGCGCTCTAAAACAGCTCGCGCCTCTGCTTCGAGCCTTCAAAGCGCGGCCCCTGCCGACAGGAAGCACGATCCCAAGAAGTATCCAGACTCGACCGTGGACCTGACATGCGGGGGCCTCCACCTCCGCCGTGGGGTTCCGCTGCATTCATGGCGTTGCATTGCGTTTTCACCTCAGGTGCCACGGTCGACACGCAGAAAGTGAAGTACGCGAAGACTCCGGGCTGCCACTTCGGCACTGAGCCAGGGCCTCGAGTCTCGAGCTCACGATTCAAGTCCGGGCCCCCGCTGTCCTGTGGGAGGGAACCCTACTACACAGCAGGCTTTCTCCGTGCGGATATTATCAGAGACCTGAGTGCTCTTGCTGAGTGGGTTGCTTCTAGGCAGAAGCTCAGCCTCAAGAATGCGGAGATCATCCGCACTCATGCAGGGTTGGCTCTGGGAGCCGTCCTCAGCACGTGTTGGGGGTTAATGGGCTAAGGGCCTGAGGGGCTTTGTGGTTTAGGGTGTGCTGTGCCGTGGCTTGTCTCGTTCCCAAGACTGTCTCACTATGTCTTCCGATTCCATACATTGGTCATGTGACGGAGCAGACAGAGACAGAGTTTCGACTGCCAGAGCCGGGAGTTGAGTTGGCGGCTCCTTACTCTCGAGACGTAGCGTCGAGTTGAGGTCTTTTTCATTCAGTGTTTGGCGTCTGCATCGCAGCTTCCCTCGAAGGGCTGCTGCATTCCTCACTCGCTGCAGTTCGGGCAATTCACAGCTGCAAGTACTGTAGCCGTAGACTCACATATCCATGCCAAAAACCGAGGTCGGAAAGACGGCAAGGGTCCTCTCACCGATGTCCCCGAAGCACCAAGATCTGAGATTCGACCCGAAGCATCCCGAAGCCGACAGCATCCGGCAGCTGCGCTGTAGCCTCTTCAGCACCCAGGCGCAGAGTCCCCAAGTGCCCTGGAGTATCACGTCAAGGAGGTGGCAAAGCGCGTGCCCGCACCCTGGTGCGGTTGGGACACGGTGGGAATTGGCGTGACTGTGAAGGGTCTCGGAAGGATCAGAGACTGTACCTACCAGGCCTGCCTACTCCTTTGGGCCCACAGAGTCCATGACGCCACGGAAGCCGGAACCCAGGCACGGCGAACTTTAACATGGGATGTTGAGAAAGTTACAAGCTGGGGCCTGAATTCAGCGTTTCGGAAGCTGTCCGCAATGTAAAGAGCTGCTGTGTATTTCTTTCGGCAATCGTGAGGGCACCGCGATGTAAAGGTGGTGGCTTTCCATGAGAAGGTCAAAGTACCGAAGCCACTACCACAACTGGGTACCGTATCATCTCTGACGAGACCCGGTTCCCTCGCAAATGCGACTTCACGCGCAGTACGAGAAGGCTGAAGGGTCTACGCTTGCGGGGAGGACTCTGGAAGGTAGAAGTGCCCGCGTCAAAGGCTTGGAGGTTTAATTTCTGACTTGTGCTCTGGATCCGAAAGCCCTGCAGCTGCCTGCAGGGTGCAGCTCTTGCAGTCGAGCACACCGGCGCGGGTTGGCCCCGGCAGCGAGCCTAGAGAAGCGTGATCACAGGGCCAGAGCTTCAGACAAGACTCTTGCGTCACGGGAGGGCAAGCCCCAAGAGCATGTTCATCTCCAAGGCTCCCACCCAAAGCCGTCCAGCCTTGGCCAGCAGCCGATGTCTCCGCGCCCCACCGCGCCGGCGCGGATGGAGGGGGAATGGGTGCTCGAGGGGTTTTCGGGAACGATGGTTGAGGGAAGCAAGGGTATGTATTGTGTTATTGTGCAGAGGCAGAGGTCCCGGTGTGATTCGCAGGCCTGGACGATGCCCGGCCGCAGTCCCCGGGAGAAGACGCAGGGATCCCAAGAAGTTTCCGTAAAGTCGTAGTCGTAGAGCACGTCAGGGTTGGTTCGCGGTGCCTCCAGGCAGACGGAGGCTCTTGCGATCGAGGACAAAGTCTTCAGCTCCATCGGCAAGCAGGCGACCTGTCTTGGAGCCCGGATTGCAACATGTCAGTGGGGAAAAGTTCTCACGTAAGGTGCTGTCCACAATCCGATCTCCCCGCTCCGTGGCCACGACGAAGTCCACCCGCGACCAAGTCAACAGGAGCTGCACACTAGCAGAACATAACTTGCTATGGTCCGCGAGACAAAGTCTCGCGACTCCAAGGTGCTATACGTTTCTTGGAGGAGGGTCGTCTGGTCCGCATCTCCAAGGTTTGTTCGAAGTCCGCCCAGCGAAGAGCCACTTGTGGGCTGGGTACACTCTCCAGAGGCGGTGCCGTACCTCGGCAAGAGCCATCACAGAAGCAGCAGGAGAGCTCTCCTGCTGTTTCTGTGCTGGGTCTTGCCGAAGTACGGCACCGCCTTTGCATAGTGTGACGCAGCCCACAAGACAGCTGGGCGGACTTCGAACACACCTTGGAGACTTTGACGAGGCACCTGGCTCTTTGCCTTCACCCCGCTGCACATCAACGAAGATCGACTTGGACGGCAGGGCGACCAGATTGTTTCGCTGCTTCGCCCCGTGGTGCAGCGGAGGCCACTATCTTCTTCACTGAAGAAGATAGTGGCCTCCGCGTCACGGAGGGCAGCCTCGAGGACAGATGCGATTCAGGAGAGTTCTGAGTGTGGGAGCTTCTGGGTGACGCTGCAGCGGGCGCTCCGTGAGATGTGCTGTGTCGGTCGCTGAGGCTTTGTGGTGCCACTTGTGTCATCTTGTCTCACCTCGGAGGTCCTGTAATCGTGCGAGGATGCCTAAACGAGTGCCACTTTTCACTGCAGCTCGCAGCAAGCCGCCATGTTCAAACCCTCGTCCGGAATGTCGTGAAGATCCCCTGTTCCTTTTCCGCAGCTCAGACAGTGCCACGCAGTGTAGCTGTCTAGCTTTTGCCTCGGCCTCATCGGCCCCAGCAGAGCTCCATGGCGCTCACTGGGGCCACAGCGGTCTGCCGCGATGACGCAGCGGATCCCCGGCTTCTGGGCCGGCGCAGCGTCAGCGGCAAAAAACAATTCGAGCAGAAGTTCCGCCTCGAGGCATCGTTTTCTGCAGCTTCCGTGCCCCTTCAGACATGATCATGATACTAGTAGATAGTAGCTGGTTCGTAGCTGGTCGGTTCAGAGGAGCTGGCGCAAGAAGGGCGGAAGGCTGCCGGGAGCGGGAAGGCGGGCAAGCAGTCGCGGACTTCCCACCTAATCGGATGCAGTATCCGTCTGTCGCACGGGACGATGCCTTGGGGAGGGGGCAGGGGTTGATCATGTCATCTCTGTCTTGGCGCAAGGTGGAGGAAGCGGTGCAGGCCGGCTGGGCCACCTTGGTTCAGACGGTGAAAGTCCGGGAGACCAAAAGCAGGGACTCGAAGGTGGTCGGTCTCTTGCCCGAGGGTCGTCTCGTCAAAATCTCGAAGCTTTGTTCCAAGTCCGCCCTTCTGGAAGAGCCAGTGGTGGGCTGGATAACACTGTGCAAGGGGGGTGCCGTACTTCGGCAAGACCCAGCCCAGAAGCAGCCGGAGAGCTCGGCGACCATGTGGGCCGTTGCCAACGTGATGGCCCGGTATGGGGCCACGCCAACGCTGGCGAGTGCCACGCCGGGTAGCAGCACAGACGTGCAGGAATTGGAGTTGGAGACAGATGCCGCGGTTGCCGTGACGGTCCAGGCAGTCGAGACGCCAGCTTCTGAGAAGCCTTTCCATTTCTTGCCGTCGGTAGCGACCTGGCTCTCCGCGGCTGGTGCACCCCAAACAGGACTGCTGCCATCTACACGGAGGGCGACCTCCAACACAGACATGGCTCCTGCATCGTTTGCCGTGGATTTTTTCGTAGACCACGCGGTCGTGGAACCCAAAGCAGAGGCGCAAGAAATCATCGACCAGGTTGCCGTGACGCCATTCCGGCAGTTGCCATCCGTTGGCACCTGGCTCTCTGCGTTCACCCCGCGGAACATCAGCGAAGAGCAACTTGGACGGCAGGGCGACCAGATTGTTTCGCTGCTTCGCCCCGTGGTGCAGCGGAGGCCACTATCTTCTTCACGGAGGGCAGCCTCGAGGACAGATGCGATTCAGGAGAGTTCTGAGTGTGGGAGCTTCTGGGTGACGCTGCAGCGGGCGCTCCGTGAGATGTGCTGTGTCGGTCGCTGAGGCTTTGTGGTGCCACTTGTCTCATCTTGTCTCACCTCGGAGGTCCTGTAATCGTGCGAGGATGCCTAAACGAGTGCCACTTTTCACTGCAGCTCGCAGCAAGCCGCCATGTTCAAACCCTCGTCCGGAATGTCGTGAAGATCCCCTGTTCCTTTTCCGCAGCTCAGACAGTGCCACGCAGTGTAGCTGTCTAGCTTTTGCCTCGGCCTCATCGGCCCCAGCAGAGCTCCATGGCGCTCACTGGGGCCACAGCGGTCTGCCGCGATGACGCAGCGGATCCCCGGCTTCTGGGCCGGCGCAGCGTCAGCGGCAAAAAACAATTCGAGCAGAAGTTCCGCCTCGAGGCATCGTTTTCTGCAGCTTCCGTGCCCCTTCAGACATGATCATGATACTAGTAGATAGTAGCTGGTTCGTAGCTGGTCGGTTCAGAGGAGCTGGCGCAAGAAGGGCGGAAGGCTGCCGGGAGCGGGAAGGCGGGCAAGCAGTCGCGGACTTCCCACCTAATCGGATGCAGCAGTATCCGTCTGTCGCACGGGACGATGCCTTGGGGAGGGGGCAGGGGTTGATCATGTCATCTCTGTCTTGGCGCAAGGTGGAGGAAGCGGTGCAGGCCGGCTGGGCCACCTTGGTTCAGACGGTGAAAGTCCGGGAGACCAAAAGCAGGGACTCGAAGGTGGTCGGTCTCTTGCCCGAGGGTCGTCGCGTCAAGGTCTCCAAGGTTTGTTCCAAGTCCGCCCTTCTGGAAGAGCCAGTGGTGGGCTGGATAACACTGTGCAAGGGGGGTGCCGTACTTCGGCAAGACCCAGCACAAAAGCAGCCGGAGAGCTCGGCGACCATGTGGGCCGTTGCCAACGTGATGGCCCGGTATGGGGCCACGCCAACGCTGGCGAGTGCCACGCCGGGTAGCAGCACAGACGTGCAGGAATTGGAGTTGGAGACAGATGCCGTGGTTGCCGTGACGGTCCAGGCAGTCGAGACGCCAGCTTCTGAGAAGCCTTTCCATTTCTTGCCGTCGGTAGCGACCTGGCTCTCCGCGGCTGGTGCACCCCAAACAGGACTGCTGCCATCTACACGGAGGGCGACCTCCAACACAGACATGGCTCCTGCATCGTTTGCCGTGGATTTTTTCGTAGACCACGCGGTCGTGGAACCCAAAGCAGAGGCGCAAGAAATCATCGACCAGGTTGCCGTGACGCCATTCCGGCAGTTGCCATCCGTTGGCACCTGGCTCTCTGCGTTCACCCCGCGGAACATCAGCGAAGAGCAACTTGGACGGCAGGGCGACCAGATTGTTTCGCTGCTTCGCCCCGTGGTGCAGCGGAGGCCACTATCTTCTTCACGGAGGGCAGCCTCGAGGACAGATGCGATTCAGGAGAGTTCTGAGTGTGGGAGCTTCTGGGTGACGCTGCAGCGGGCGCTCCGTGAGATGTGCTGTGTCGGTCGCTGAGGCTTTGTGGTGCCACTTGTCTCATCTTGTCTCACCTCGGAGGTCCTGTAATCGTGCGAGGATGCCTAAACGAGTGCCACTTTTCACTGCAGCTCGCAGCAAGCCGCCATGTTCAAACCCTCGTCCGGAATGTCGTGAAGATCCCCTGTTCCTTTTCCGCAGCTCAGACAGTGCCACGCAGTGTAGCTGTCTAGCTTTTGCCTCGGCCTCATCGGCCCCAGCAGAGCTCCATGGCGCTCACTGGGGCCACAGCGGTCTGCCGCGATGACGCAGCGGATCCCCGGCTTCTGGGCCGGCGCAGCGTCAGCGGCAAAAAACAATTCGAGCAGAAGTTCCGCCTCGAGGCATCGTTTTCTGCAGCTTCCGTGCCCCTTCAGACATGATCATGATACTAGTAGATAGTAGCTGGTTCGTAGCTGGTCGGTTCAGAGGAGCTGGCGCAAGAAGGGCGGAAGGCTGCCGGGAGCGGGAAGGCGGGCAAGCAGTCGCGGACTTCCCACCTAATCGGATGCAGTATCCGTCTGTCGCACGGGACGATGCCTTGGGGAGGGGGCAGGGGTTGATCATGTCATCTCTGTCTTGGCGCAAGGTGGAGGAAGCGGTGCAGGCCGGCTGGGCCACCTTGGTTCAGACGGTGAAAGTCCGGGAGACCAAAAGCAGGGACTCGAAGGTGGTCGGTCTCTTGCCCGAGGGTCGTCTCGTCAAAATCTCGAAGCTTTGTTCCAAGTCCGCCCTTCTGGAAGAGCCAGTGGTGGGCTGGATAACACTGTGCAAGGGGGGTGCCGTACTTCGGCAAGACCCAGCCCAGAAGCAGCCGGAGAGCTCGTCGACCATGTGGGCCGTTGCCAACGTGATGGCCCGGTATGGGGCCACGCCAACGCTGGCGAGTGCCACGCCGGGTAGCAGCACAGACGTGCAGGAATTGGAGTTGGAGACAGATGCCGCGGTTGCCGTGACGGTCCAGGCAGTCGAGACGCCAGCTTCTGAGAAGCCTTTCCATTTCTTGCCGTCGGTAGCGACCTGGCTCTCCGCGGCTGGTGCACCCCAAACAGGACTGCTGCCATCTACACGGAGGGCGACCTCCAACACAGACATGGCTCCTGCATCGTTTGCCGTGGATTTTTTCGTAGACCACGCGGTCGTGGAACCCAAAGCAGAGGCGCAAGAAATCATCGACCAGGTTGCCGTGACGCCATTCCGGCAGTTGCCATCCGTTGGCACCTGGCTCTCTGCGTTCACCCCGCGGAACATCAGCGAAGAGCAACTTGGACGGCAGGGCGACCAGATTGTTTCGCTGCTTCGCCCCGTGGTGCAGCGGAGGCCACTATCTTCTTCACGGAGGGCAGCCTCGAGGACAGATGCGATTCAGGAGAGTTCTGAGTGTGGGAGCTTCTGGGTGACGCTGCAGCGGGCGCTCCGTGAGATGTGCTGTGTCGGTCGCTGAGGCTTTGTGGTGCCACTTGTCTCATCTTGTCTCACCTCGGAGGTCCTGAATCGTGCGAGGATGGCCTAAACGAGTGCCCTTTTCACTGCAGCTCGCAGCAAGCCGCCATGTTTTCAAACCTAGTGGCATGTCGTGAAGATCACCTGTTCCCTTTTCGCAGCTCAGACAGTGCAACGCAGTTGGTTAGCGGTCTAGCTTTTGCTCGGCCTCATCGGCACCCCGCAGGAGTCCCGCTGGCGCTCACTGGGGCCACAAGCGGTCTGGCGCAGATGACGCAAGACGGATCCCGGGCTTCTGGGCGGGCGCAGCGTCCGCGGCAACAACAAAACAATCGAGGCAGAAGTTCCCGATCGAGGCATCGTTTCTGCAGCTTCCGTGCCCCTTCAGACATTTGATCATGATACTAGTAGATAGTAGCTGGTCGTTAGATGGTCGGTTCAGAGGAGTGGCGCTAAGCAGGGCGTCCCTACTCGAGGGGAAAGCTGCCGGGAGCGGGAAGGCGGGGCAAGCAGTCGCGGAATTCCACTAATCGGATGCAGAAGTATCAAGGTCTGTCGCACGGGACCGATGCCTTGGGGAGTGGGCAGGGGGTTCGGGAATCATGTATTCTCTGTCTTGCGCAAGGTGGAGAAGCACGGTGCAGGCCGCTGGGCCACCTTGGTTCAGACGGTGAAAGTCCGGGAGACCAAAAGCAGGGGCTCGAAGGTGGTCGGTCTCTTGCCCGAGGGTCGTCTCGTCAAAATCTCGAAGCTTTGTTCCAAGTCCGCCCTTCTGGAAGAGCCAGTGGTGGGCTGGATAACACTGTGCAAGGGGGGTGCCGTACTTCGGCAAGACCCAGCACAAAAGCAGCCGGAGAGCTCGGCGACCATGTGGGCCGTTGCCAACGTGATGGCCCGGTATGGGGCCACGCCAACGCTGGCGAGTGCCACGCCGGGTAGCAGCACAGACGTGCAGGAATTGGAGTTGGAGACAGATGCCGTGGTTGCCGTGACGGTCCAGGCAGTCGAGACGCCAGGTTCTGAGAAGCCTTTCCATTTCTTGCCGTCGGTGGGGACCTGGCTCTCCGCCGCTGTCGCACCGCAAACAGGACTGCTGCCATCTACACGGAGGGCGACCTCCAACACAGACATGGCTCCTGCATCGTTTGCCGTGGATTTTTTCGTAGACCACGCGGTCGTGGAACCCAAAGCAGAGGCGCAAGAAATCATCGACCAGGTTGCCGTGACGCCATTCCGGCAGTTGCCATCCGTTGGCACCTGGCTCTCTGCGTTCACCCCGCGGAACATCAGCGAAGAGCAACTTGGACGGCAGGGCGACCAGATTGTTTCGCTGCTTCGCCCCGTGGTGCAGCGGAGGCCACTATCTTCTTCACGGAGGGCAGCCTCGAGGACAGATGCGATTCAGGAGAGTTCTGAGTGTGGGAGCTTCTGGGTGACGCTGCAGCGGGCGCTCCGTGAGATGTGCTGTGTCGGTCGCTGAGGCTTTGTGGTGCCACTTGTCTCATCTTGTCTTACCTCGGAGGTCCTGTAATCGTGCGAGGATGCCTAAACGAGTGCCACTTTTCACTGCAGCTCGCAGCAAGCCGCCATGTTCAAACCCTCGTCCGGAATGTCGTGAAGATCCCCTGTTCCTTTTCCGCAGCTCAGACAGTGCCACGCAGTGTAGCTGTCTAGCTTTTTGCACTGGGGCCACAGCGGTCTGCCGCGATGACGCAGCGGATCCCCGGCTTCTGGGCCGGCGCAGCGTCAGCGGCAAAAAACAATTCGAGCAGAAGTTCCGCCTCGAGGCATCGTTTTCTGCAGCTTCCGTGCCCCTTCAGACATGATCATGATACTAGTAGATAGTAGCTGGTTCGTAGCTGGTCGGTTCAGAGGAGCTGGCGCAAGAAGGGCGGAAGGCTGCCGGGAGCGGGAAGGCGGGCAAGCAGTCGCGGACTTCCCACCTAATCGGATGCAGCAGTATCCGTGACGATGCCTTCGGGAGGGGGCAGGGGTTGATCATGTCATCTCTGTCTTGGCGCAAGGTGGAGGAAGCGGTGCAGGCCGGCTGGGCCACCTTGGTTCAGACGGTGAAAGTCCGGGAGACCAAAAGCAGGGACTCGAAGGTGGTCGGTCTCTTGCCCGAGGGTCGTCTCGTCAAAATCTCGAAGCTTTGTTCCAAGTCCGCCCTTCTGGAAGAGCCAGTGGTGGGCTGGATAACACTGTGCCGTACTTCGGCAAGACCCAGCCCAGAAGCAGCATGAGAGCTCGGCTACCATGTGGGCCGTTGCCAACGTGATGGCCCGGTATGGGGCCACGCCAACGCTGGCGAGTGCCACGCCGGGTAGCAGCACAGACGTGCAGGAATTGGAGTTGGAGACAGATGCCGCGGTTGCCGTGACGGTCCAGGCAGTCGAGACGCCAGCTTCTGAGAAGCCTTTCCATTTGTTGCCGTCGGTAGGGACCTGGCTCTCCGCCGCTGTCGCACCCCGAACAGGACTGCTGCCATCTACACGGAGGGCGACCTCCAACACAGACATGGCTCCTGCATCGTTTGCCGTGGATTTTTTCGTAGACCACGCGGTCGTGGAACCCAAAGCAGAAGCGCAAGAAATCATCGACCAGGTTGCCGTGACGCCATTCCGGCAGTTGCCATCCGTTGGCACCTGGCTCTCTGCGTTCACACCGCGGAACATAAACGGCAGGGCGACCAGATTGTTTTGCAGCCTGAGAACGAGATGCTTCGCCCCGTGGTGCAGCGGAGGCCACTATCTTCTTCACTGAAGAAGATAGTGGCCTCCGCGTCACGGAGGGCAGCCTCGAGGACAGATGCGATTCAGGAGAGTTCTGAGTGTGGGAGCTTCTGGGTGACGCTGCAGCGGGCGCTCCGTGAGATGTGCTGTGTCGGTCGCTGAGGCTTTGTGGTGCCACTTGTCTCATCTTGTCTCACCTCGGAGGTCCTGTAATCGTGCGAGGATGCCTAAACGAGTGCCACTTTTCACTGCAGCTCGCAGCAAGCCGCCATGTTCAAACCCTCGTCCGGATTGTCGTAAAGCCTGCGTGTTTCTTTCCGCAGCAATTTTTCTGCTTGTTCAAGGCCTCGCCGAAAGGCGGCCTGATTATTTAATTGCCGTGTCGGAGGGCTGCTTTCTGAATTTGCAATCATGATGGTACTCCATAGTTACTTGCTGGTCACAGCTACCAGTCCTTTCAGGCAAAGAAGGCGAGGGTTCTCGGCCCCTAGACTCCTAAGTCCTAGACTGAGACTCGACAGGGAGGCATCCGCCATTTAGGCCTCTGGCCGGCTTCTCGGCTGAAGTTCACAGTGGTCGAAGAGAAGCTGTCATCTCATCAGCTGGCATCACGGCAGCCTGAGGCTTCAAATTCGGCAATGAGCACCCTCTTGCCGGCTGCGCGCCCAGAGCTTTCGCTAATCCGGGCCTCTTGCAGCGTTGCTTGCACGAAGGATTCTTTTCATGTGGGATCTGTCGGCCCGGTGCCCAGGACTTTGCTGGAGAAGTTTGTATGCGCCTTTACATTGGTCTTCTTGCTAGGTGCGCAGGCAGATTCAACGAGGCCCACACTACCAGCTCATTCCTTTGGTGCGGGGCTCCGACGGCTGGGACTCCGGGACTTGTCTCTCCCGAGAACTGCGTGGCTAAGGAACTTGCGATCGTGAAAGCGCTCGAATGAAAGTCTTCATGTCCAGAAAACTGGAGAAGTCCAAGGTTCGGCGCTCTTGCTCAGAGCCCAGAAGCCGCCTATGTCTGAGCAATGCCTCGCAGAGGCCAAGCTCAATTCCCCGGGTCCAGTCTACGACATCCCCTCGGCAGTGTCGGACTTGGCCCGTCTTGTAGAGACCAAAGCCCGCTCTGAGCCACGAAGGTGGGAGCAGCCCCGAGCTTCTCCTTCGGAACCGACGTGCAGCGGTGCGCTCTAAAACAGCTCGCGCCTCTGCTTCGAGCCTTCAAAGCGCGGCCCCTGCCGACAGGAAGCACGATCCCAAGAAGTATCCAGACTCGACCGTGGACCTGACATGCGGGGGCCTCCACCTCCGCCGTGGGGTTCCGCTGCATTCATGGCGTTGCATTGCGTTTTCACCTCAGGTGCCACGGTCGACACGCAGAAAGTGAAGTACGCGAAGACTCCGGGCTGCCACTTCGGCACTGAGCCAGGGCCTCGAGTCTCGAGCTCACGATTCAAGTCCGGGCCCCCGCTGTCCTGTGGGAGGGAACCCTACTACACAGCAGGCTTTCTCCGTGCGGATATTATCAGAGACCTGAGTGCTCTTGCTGAGTGGGTTGCTTCTAGGCAGAAGCTCAGCCTCAAGAATGCGGAGATCATCCGCACTCATGCAGGGTTGGCTCTGGGAGCCGTCCTCAGCACGTGTTGGGGGTTAATGGGCTAAGGGCCTGAGGGGCTTTGTGGTTTAGGGTGTGCTGTGCCGTGGCTTGTCTCGTTCCCAAGACTGTCTCACTATGTCTTCCGATTCCATACATTGGTCATGTGACGGAGCAGACAGAGACAGAGTTTCGACTGCCAGAGCCGGGAGTTGAGTTGGCGGCTCCTTACTCTCGAGACGTAGCGTCGAGTTGAGGTCTTTTTCATTCAGTGTTTGGCGTCTGCATCGCAGCTTCCCTCGAAGGGCTGCTGCATTCCTCACTCGCTGCAGTTCGGGCAATTCACAGCTGCAAGTACTGTAGCCGTAGACTCACATATCCATGCCAAAAACCGAGGTCGGAAAGACGGCAAGGGTCCTCTCACCGATGTCCCCGAAGCACCAAGATCTGAGATTCGACCCGAAGCATCCCGAAGCCGACAGCATCCGGCAGCTGCGCTGTAGCCTCTTCAGCACCCAGGCGCAGAGTCCCCAAGTGCCCTGGAGTATCACGTCAAGGAGGTGGCAAAGCGCGTGCCCGCACCCTGGTGCGGTTGGGACACGGTGGGAATTGGCGTGACTGTGAAGGGTCTCGGAAGGATCAGAGACTGTACCTACCAGGCCTGCCTACTCCTTTGGGCCCACAGAGTCCATGACGCCACGGAAGCCGGAACCCAGGCACGGCGAACTTTAACATGGGATGTTGAGAAAGTTACAAGCTGGGGCCTGAATTCAGCGTTTCGGAAGCTGTCCGCAATGTAAAGAGCTGCTGTGTATTTCTTTCGGCAATCGTCAGGGCACCGCGATGTAAAGGTGGTGGCTTTCCATGAGAAGGTCAAAGTACCGAAGCCACTACCACAACTGGGTACCGTATCATCTCTGACGAGCCCCGGTTCCCTCGCAAATGCGACTTCACGCGCAGTACGAGAAGGCTGAAGGGTCTACGCTTGCGGGGAGGACTCTGGAAGGTAGAAGTGCCCGCGTCAAAGGCTTGGAGGTTTAATTTCTGACTTGTGCTCTGGATCCGAAAGCCCTGCAGCTGCCTGCAGGGTGCAGCTCTTGCAGTCGAGCACACCGGCGCGGGTTGGCCCCGGCAGCGAGCCTAGAGAAGCGTGATCACAGGGCCAGAGCTTCAGACAAGACTCTTGCGTCACGGGAGGGCAAGCCCCAAGAGCATGTTCATCTCCAAGGCTCCCACCCAAAGCCGTCCAGCCTTGGCCAGCAGCCGATGTCTCCGCGCCCCACCGCGCCGGCGCGGATGGAGGGGGAATGGGTGCTCGAGGGGTTTTCGGGAACGATGGTTGAGGGAAGCAAGGGTATGTATTGTGTTATTGTGCAGAGGCAGAGGTCCCGGTGTGATTCGCAGGCCTGGACGATGCCCGGCCGCAGTCCCCGGGAGAAGCCGCAGGGATCCCAAGAAGTTTCCGTAAAGTCGTAGTCGTAGAGCACGTCAGGGTTGGTTCGCGGTGCCTCCAGGCAGACGGAGGCTCTTGCGATCGAGGACAAAGTCTTCAGCTCCATCGGCAAGCAGGCGACCTCTCTTGGAGCCTGGATTGCAACATGTCAGTGGGGAAAAGTTCTCACGTAAGGTGCTGTCCACAATCCGATCTCCCCGCTCCGTGGCCACGACGAAGTCCACCCGCGACCAAGTCAACAGGAGCTGCACACTAGCAGAACATAACTTGCTATGGTCCGCGAGACAAAGTCTCGCGACTCCAAGGTGCTATACGTTTCTTGGAGGAGGGTCGTCTGGTCCGCATCTCCAAGGTTTGTTCGAAGTCCGCCCAGCGAAGAGCCACTTGTGGGCTGGGTACACTCTCCAGAGGCGGTGCCGTACCTCGGCAAGAGCCATCACAGAAGCAGCAGGAGAGCTCTCCTGCTGTTTCTGTGCTGGGTCTTGCCGAAGTACGGCACCGCCTTTGCATAGTGTGACGCAGCCCACAAGACAGCTGGGCGGACTTCGAACACACCTTGGAGACTTTGACGAGGCACCTGGCTCTCTGCCTTCACCCCGCTGCACATCAACGAAGATCGACTTGGACGGCACGGCGACCAGATTGTTTCGCTGCTTCGCCCCGTGGTGCAGCGGAGGCCACTATCTTCTTCACTGAAGAAGATAGTGGCCTCCGCGTCACGGAGGGCAGCCTCGAGGACAGATGCGATTCAGGAGAGTTCTGAGTGTGGGAGCTTCTGGGTGACGCTGCAGCGGGCGCTCCGTGAGATGTGCTGTGTCGGTCGCTGAGGCTTTGTGGTGCCACTTGTGTCATCTTGTCTCACCTCGGAGGTCCTGTAATCGTGCGAGGATGCCTAAACGAGTGCCACTTTTCACTGCAGCTCGCAGCAAGCCGCCATGTTCAAACCCTCGTCCGGAATGTCGTGAAGATCCCCTGTTCCTTTTCCGCAGCTCAGACAGTGCCACGCAGTGTAGCTGTCTAGCTTTTGCCTCGGCCTCATCGGCCCCAGCAGAGCTCCATGGCGCTCACTGGGGCCACAGCGGTCTGCCGCGATGACGCAGCGGATCCCCGGCTTCTGGGCCGGCGCAGCGTCAGCGGCAAAAAACAATTCGAGCAGAAGTTCCGCCTCGAGGCATCGTTTTCTGCAGCTTCCGTGCCCCTTCAGACATGATCATGATACTAGTAGATAGTAGCTGGTTCGTAGCTGGTCGGTTCAGAGGAGCTGGCGCAAGAAGGGCGGAAGGCTGCCGGGAGCGGGAAGGCGGGCAAGCAGTCGCGGACTTCCCACCTAATCGGATGCAGCAGTATCCGTCTGTCGCACGGGACGATGCCTTGGGGAGGGGGCAGGGGTTGATCATGTCATCTCTGTCTTGGCGCAAGGTGGAGGAAGCGGTGCAGGCCGGCTGGGCCACCTTGGTTCAGACGGTGAAAGTCCGGGAGACCAAAAGCAGGGACTCGAAGGTGGTCGGTCTCTTGCCCGAGGGTCGTCTCGTCAAAATCTCGAAGCTTTGTTCCAAGTCCGCCCAGCTCGAAGAGCCAGTGGTGGGCTGGATAACACTGTGCAAGGGGGGTGCCGTACTTCGGCAAGACCCAGCCCAGAAGCAGCATGAGAGCTCGGCTACCATGTGGGCCGTTGCCAACGTGATGGCCCGGTATGGGGCCACGCCAACGCTGGCGAGTGCCACGCCGGGTAGCAGCACAGACGTGCAGGAATTGGAGTTGGAGACAGATGCCGTGGTTGCCGTGACGGTCCAGGCAGTCGAGACGCCAGCTTCTGAGAAGCCTTTCCATTTCTTGCCGTCGGTGGGGACCTGGCTCTCCGCCGCTGTCGCACCGCAAACAGGACTGCTGCCATCTACACGGAGGGCGACCTCCAACACAGACATGGCTCCTGCATCGTTTGCCGTGGATTTTTTCGTAGACCACGCGGTCGTGGAACCCAAAGCAGAGGCGCAAGAAATCATCGACCAGGTTGCCGTGACGCCATTCCGGCAGTTGCCATCCGTTGGCACCTGGCTCTCTGCGTTCACCCCGCGGAACATCAGCGAAGAGCAACTTGGACGGCAGGGCGACCAGATTGTTTCGCTGCTTCGCCCCGTGGTGCAGCGGAGGCCACTATCTTCTTCACGGAGGGCAGCCTCGAGGACAGATGCGATTCAGGAGAGTTCTGAGTGTGGGAGCTTCTGGGTGACGCTGCAGCGGGCGCTCCGTGAGATGTGCTGTGTCGGTCGCTGAGGCTTTGTGGTGCCACTTGTCTCATCTTGTCTCACCTCGGAGGTCCTGTAATCGTGCGAGGATGCCTAAACGAGTGCCACTTTTCACTGCAGCTCGCAGCAAGCCGCCATGTTCAAACCCTCGTCCGGAATGTCGTGAAGATCCCCTGTTCCTTTTCCGCAGCTCAGACAGTGCCACGCAGTGTAGCTGTCTAGCTTTTGCCTCGGCCTCATCGGCCCCAGCAGAGCTCCATGGCGCTCACTGGGGCCACAGCGGTCTGCCGCGATGACGCAGCGGATCCCCGGCTTCTGGGCCGGCGCAGCGTCAGCGGCAAAAAACAATTCGAGCAGAAGTTCCGCCTCGAGGCATCGTTTTCTGCAGCTTCCGTGCCCCTTCAGACATGATCATGATACTAGTAGATAGTAGCTGGTTCGTAGCTGGTCGGTTCAGAGGAGCTGGCGCAAGAAGGGCGGAAGGCTGCCGGGAGCGGGAAGGCGGGCAAGCAGTCGCGGACTTCCCACCTAATCGGATGCAGCAGTATCCGTCTGTCGCACGGGACGATGCCTTGGGGAGGGGGCAGGGGTTGATCATGTCATCTCTGTCTTGGCGCAAGGTGGAGGAAGCGGTGCAGGCCGGCTGGGCCACCTTGGTTCAGACGGTGAAAGTCCGGGAGACCAAAAGCAGGGACTCGAAGGTGGTCGGTCTCTTGCCCGAGGGTCGTCTCGTCAAAATCTCGAAGCTTTGTTCCAAGTCCGCCCAGCTCGAAGAGCCAGTGGTGGGCTGGATAACACTGTGCAAGGGGGGTGCCGTACTTCGGCAAGACCCAGCCCAGAAGCAGCATGAGAGCTCGGCTACCATGTGGGCCGTTGCCAACGTGATGGCCCGGTATGGGGCCACGCCAACGCTGGCGAGTGCCACGCCGGGTAGCAGCACAGACGTGCAGGAATTGGAGTTGGAGACAGATGCCGCGGTTGCCGTGACGGTCCAGGCAGTCGAGACGCCAGCTTCTGAGAAGCCTTTCCATTTGTTGCCGTCGGTAGCGACCTGGCTCTCCGCCGCTGTCGCACCCCGAACAGGACTGCTGCCATCTACACGGAGGGCGACCTCCAACACAGACATGGCTCCTGCATCGTTTGCCGTGGATTTTTTCGTAGACCACGCGGTCGTGGAACCCAAAGCAGAAGCGCAAGAAATCATCGACCAGGTTGCCGTGACGCCATTCCGGCAGTTGCCATCCGTTGGCACCTGGCTCTCTGCGTTCACACCGCGGAACATAAACGAAGATCGACTTGGACGGCAGGGCGACCAGATTGTTTTGCAGCCTGAGAACGAGATGCTTCGCCCCGTGGTGCAGCGGAGGCCACTATCTTCTTCACTGAAGAAGATAGTGGCCTCCGCGTCACGGAGGGCAGCCTCGAGGACAGATGCGATTCAGGAGAGTTCTGAGTGTGGGAGCTTCTGGGTGACGCTGCAGCGGGCGCTCCGTGAGATGTGCTGTGTCGGTCGCTGAGGCTTTGTGGTGCCACTTGTCTCATCTTGTCTCACCTCGGAGGTCCTGTAATCGTGCGAGGATGCCTAAACGAGTGCCACTTTTCACTGCAGCTCGCAGCAAGCCGCCATGTTCAAACCCTCGTCCGGATTGTCGTAAAGCCTGCGTGTTTCTTTCCGCAGCAATTTTTCTGCTTGTTCAAGGCCTCGCCGAAAGGCGGCCTGATTATTTAATTGCCGTGTCGGAGGGCTGCTTTCTGAATTTGCAATCATGATGGTACTCCATAGTTACTTGCTGGTCACAGCTACCAGTCCTTTCAGGCAAGGGTTCTCGGCCCCTAGACTCCTAAGTCCTAGACTGAGACTCGACAGGGAGGCATCCGCCATTTAGGCCTCTGGCCGGCTTCTCGGCTGAAGTTCACAGTGGTCGAAGAGATGCTGTCATCTCATCAGCTGGCATCACGGCAGCCTGAGGCTGCAAATTCGGCAATGAGCACCCTCTTGCCGGCTGCGCGCCCAGAGCTTTCGCTAATCCGGGCCTCTTGCAGCGTTGCTTGCACGAAGGATTCTTTTCATGTGGGATCTGTCGGCCCGGTGCCCAGGACTTTGCTGGAGAAGTTTGTATGCGCCTTTGCATTGGTCTTCTTGCTAGGTGCGCAGGCAGATTCAACGAGGCCCACACTACCAGCTCATTCCTTTGGTGCGGGGCTGGGACGGCTGGGACGGCTGGGACTCCGGGACTTGTCTCTGCCGAGAACTGCGTGGCTAAGGAACTTGCGATCGTGAAAGCGCTCGAATGAAAGTCTTCATGTCCAGAAAACTGGAGAAGTCCAAGGTTCGGCGCTCTTGCTCAGAGCCCAGAAGCCGTCTATGTCTGAGCAATGTCTCGCAGAGGCCAAGCTCAATTCCCCGGGTCCAGTCTACGACATCCCCTCGGCAGTGTCGGACTTGGCCCGTCTTGTAGAGACCAAAGCCCGCTCTGAGCCACGAAGGTGGGAGCAGCCCCGAGCTTCTCCTTCGGAACCGACGTGCAGCGGTGCGCTCTAAAACAGCTCGCGCCTCTGCTTCGAGCCTTCAAAGCGCGGCCCCTGCCGACAGGAAGCACGATCCCAAGAAGTATCCAGACTCGACCGTGGACCTGACATGCGGGGGCCTCCACCTCCGCCGTGGGGTTCCGCTGCATTCATGGCGTTGCATTGCGTTTTCACCTCAGGTGCCACGGTCGACACGCAGAAAGTGAAGTACGCGAAGACTCCGGGCTGCCACTTCGGCACTGAGCCAGGGCCTCGAGTCTCGAGCTCACGATTCAAGTCCGGGCCCCCGCTGTCCTGTGGGAGGGAACCCTACTACACAGCAGGCTTTCTCCGTGCGGATATTATCAGAGACCTGAGTGCTCTTGCTGAGTGGGTTGCTTCTAGGCAGAAGCTCAGCCTCAAGAATGCGGAGATCATCCGCACTCATGCAGGGTTGGCTCTGGGAGCCGTCCTCAGCACGTGTTGGGGGTTAATGGGCTAAGGGCCTGAGGGGCTTCGTGGTTTAGGGTGTGCTGTGCCGTGGCTTGTCTCGTTCCCAAGACTGTCTCACTATGTCTTCCGATTCCATACATTGGTCATGTGACGGAGCAGACAGAGACAGAGTTTCGACTGCCAGAGCCGGGAGTTGAGTTGGCGGCTCCTTACTCTCGAGACGTAGCGTCGAGTTGAGGTCTTTTTCATTCAGTGTTTGGCGTCTGCATCGCAGCTTCCCTCCTCGAAGGGCTGCTGCATTCCTCACTCGCTGCAGTTCGGGCAATTCACAGCTGCAAGTACTGTAGCCGTAGACTCACATATCCATGCCAAAAACCGAGGTCGGAAAGACGGCAAGGGTCCTCTCACCGATGTCCCCGAAGCACCAAGATCTGAGATTCGACCCGAAGCATCCCGAAGCCGACAGCATCCGGCAGCTGCGCTGTAGCCTCTTCAGCACCCAGGCGCAGAGTCCCCAAGTGCCCTGGAGTATCACGTCAAGGAGGTGGCAAAGCGCGTGCCCGCACCCTGGTGCGGTTGGGACACGGTGGGAATTGGCGTGACTGTGAAGGGTCTCGGAAGGATCAGAGACTGTACCTACCAGGCCTGCCTACTCCTTTGGGCCCACAGAGTCCATGACGCCACGGAAGCCGGAACCCAGGCACGGCGAACTTTAACATGGGATGTTGAGAAAGTTACAAGCTGGGGCCTGAATTCAGCGTTTCGGAAGCTGTCCGCAATGTAAAGAGCTGCTGTGTATTTCGGCAATCGTCAGGGCACCGCGATGTAAAGGTGGTGGCTTTCCATGAGAAGGTCAAAGTACCGAAGCCACTACCACAACTGGGTACCGTATCATCTCTGACGAGCCCCGGTTCCCTCGCAAATGCGACTTCACGCGCAGTACGAGAAGGCTGAAGGGTCTACGCTTGCGGGGAGGACTCTGGAAGGTAGAAGTGCCCGCGTCAAAGGCTTGGAGGTTTAATTTCTGACTTGTGCTCTGGATCCGAAAGCCCTGCAGCTGCCTGCAGGGTGCAGCTCTTGCAGTCGAGCACACCGGCGCGGGTTGGCCCCGGCAGCGAGCCTAGAGAAGCGTGATCACAGGGCCAGAGCTTCAGACAAGACTCTTGCGTCACGGGAGGGCAAGCCCCAAGAGCATGTTCATCTCCAAGGCTCCCACCCAAAGCCGTCCAGCCTTGGCCAGCAGCCGATGTCTCCGCGCCCCACCGCGCCGGCGCGGATGGAGGGGGAATGGGTGCTCGAGGGGTTTTCGGGAACGATGGTTGAGGGAAGCAAGGGTATGTATTGTGTTATTGTGCAGAGGCAGAGGTCCCGGTGTGATTCGCAGGCCTGGACGATGCCCGGCCGCAGTCCCCGGGAGAAGACGCAGGGATCCCAAGAAGTTTCCGTAAAGTCGTAGTCGTAGAGCACGTCAGGGTTGCTTCGCGGTGCCTCCAGGCAGACGGAGGCTCTTGCGATCGAGGACAAAGTCTTCAGCTCCATCGGCAAGCAGGCGACCTCTCTTGGAGCCTGGATTGCAACATGTCAGTGGGGAAAAGTTCTCACGTAAGGTGCTGTCCACAATCCGATCTCCCCCCTCCGTGGCCACGACGAAGTCCACCCGCGACCAAGTCAACAGGAGCTGCACACTAGCAGAACATGGCAGGACGGCATGACAGTGGTGTTGCCCCCTTAGGACTGCGCTGTTCGTCTCCGAGAAGGACAAGACAGACACTGCACGTGGACCGAAGCCCCATTTCAATCTGGAGCTGCCGGTCGTTGGCTTACAACCTGACCCAGTGGGACAAGTGTCCAATGTCGCGTTTACTCACTAGAATCACTAGAACATAGATGCTGCCATCTCAAGCTATGTTGGTCCAGACGCAGTGGCTGCCCATCGCCAGCAGTCAGATGGAAGTGATTCCTCTCATGCTGAGGCCATCAAACGGGTCGGCGGGATTGGCATATAGACGATCCACCCATGTTCTGAGCGCTATTCGCAACAATCAACCTACTTACTTAACTCTCGGGTGTGCATGTATGTATGTATGTAGGTAGGTAGGCATGTATGAACGCGCATAAACACTGTGTTTGTTCTGTATGTGGCTTCGTGATCTGTCGCACAACACGTGCACAAATCCCAAGCGTTTCACCTGATAGCGGCAGGGGAGTCATGAATGACCCTCACCCTGCTCGATAGGACCAGTTAAGGGGCAGCACGCCAGCAGCATCCCAGTCCAAAAGGTGTTACCAGTCTGCATGCAGCTGGTTGCCCCAGATCTCTAGCAGTTCCCGTCGGAAGTGGCTCGCATGCATAGCATGGGAGACACCAAGCGATCTTAACGCACGGGCTGCGCTCTCAGAAGTTTGGGAGACGAAACTGGCCCTGGCGAAAAAGGGTGCAGATGCAGATCTCCGAGCGTCGGTGGTGCTGGCATTGCTGCATCTGTCCACGTTTAGGCCCGGCCCTTAGCGTGAGCCGGCTTTGAGGCTTGTGCGGCGCATGCTACTGGTAACGAGTTTCAGGTGTTGCACGCAGCGTCCGTCTTGCAGTACTTCAACCTGTATCCCTACTCAACGAGACGTCCGAAACATGCTTCTGATCTTTGATCTTTGAGCCATGGGACCCACGGCGGGAGAGTTTCTTATGTGCCACGCCGAAGCACCTGGCAGCTCATGGGCTCTGCAGCCAGCGTTGAGGGTGCTGAAAGCAGCGGGGACGAGGTGACGGTGGACAGTGCGGGACTGGTTCCCCAAGTGGTGCTTCTTGGCGTGCAGGCCCGGAGACTGGCAGATCGGAACAAAGCTGCTGATAATGTTCGGGTTGCTGTTTCGGGTGAGTGAGTCTAATCTTGGCTGACCACAAAGCTCTTTTTCAGCTTTTGGAGCTGTTTTACATTGCGACATAATGGTGAGGCCCGGATCAACGCCTTGGAACTGGAATGCATCGTCCCGGCCGCTTGGCCTTGACGTGTCGCGCGCGGCAATCCTGGCATATGCGTGTGTGACGTCTTGGATCGTCTTGGGATCGGGTCCGAGAAGCTGAAGCTAGTAGGCATGAAGGATATCGAAGGATACTCGCCGTCGTTGGCAATGCACTTTCCCCAAGGTGGAAGCCCTCGCCCCTTTGAAGTCGCAGCTGTCGGATGCCTTGTGCCCCGGTCTGTTTGGAAAGCTTCTAGCTTCCGTCTCACTGGGAACCCCCGCGAAAATTGGATGCAAGGGCCGCATGCCCAGCTGGCTGCGAGATCTGCGCGGAGGCTGGTGAGGACAGGACCTCCAGCAGATGGTAAGGGTGTTCTTGGACAGCTCTCAAAGTCAGGATCCCTTCACTATATGATCGAAAGTCCAGCATGCGACTTGACCTTTTTGCATGTGTGCGCACTTTGAGCGGAGGCTGTGCGGCGCGTGGCGGAGCTTTGCATCGCGCTGGCTGCCGAGGAGCGGGTGGCTGTGGCCAGGGCTTTCTTGCACGTCTGGGGCCTCATGGTGAGGTCTATGTATTCGATTCTACTTCCCTCACCTTCTGTTCCCGAAAAAAGCCTTTCGCACAGGCAGGGCTCACCTCCGCCGCTCGCTTGACATCGCCTGAGGAGATTCGTGGTGGTAGGTTGCGTACTGACATCAATTGATCTGCGTTCGTGCGGCCTTGTCTTTACACGTCGACTAGCCCAAAATGAGGCTGTAATCATCAGACGACCGTACTCTAAGTGGTGCGTCGGTATGAGGCGAATCTGAAACAACATGGTGGTCACGGAGCACATGAAGCCTGCGATCTTGTCACCAAACCCGGTCTTGAACTGTTCCAGGAAGAAGCTGTGTATTAGGCAAGCTGTATATGCCCTGTTGCGGAAGTTCCCGAAAGCGGAGGCAAGCTGAAACTCGTGAAGAAAGCCCCTCCTCAATGATGCGCTTCGTTACTTCGGTTCACTCCGAGGTCGGGGTGGCCGAGCTGCTCGCCGAGGTCTCTTGGCCTTGAAAGCTGTTTTGTAGCACCTGACCATGTCTGTGAGCTGTGCAGGTTGTCATGCAAAAAAATCCCTATCCTAAGACAGATTCATGGCAGGATCTGCAGCCGTGTAGCGCGGAGCCTCACTAGTCACCAGAGGAGGAGAGCAGAGGCATCCTAAATCTCCAGCCTCCTGCCTCCAGCCTGCAGCCTGCAGCCTGCAGTACAGAATCGCATGATGCGAGCGAAAGTCTGTTCCATGCTCTGCT
Source organism: Symbiodinium sp. CCMP2592 (assembly GCA_905221615.1). Lineage (NCBI taxonomy): Eukaryota > Dinophyceae > Suessiales > Symbiodiniaceae > Symbiodinium > Symbiodinium sp. CCMP2592. Next base: position 262,180 of record CAJNDT010001358.1, on the reverse strand, counting down.
CAGGGCCTTAGCGCCGCTGCGAGCCTTCTGTCCGGGTCTGGCTTTGGAGCCGAGGCCGGGACCGAGGCCTCGTAGAGTCTTCTTCGTGAGACTTCGAAGTCAGGTGATGGCTGTTCTCGAGCCGTTGGGGGCGGCACTGGTGGCTGGGACGCAAAAGGAACCGGCGGGACATCCGCACCCTTCAGGGTGTGGGGGCTTTTACTGTTCTTTGGAGGTTCGTCGCCCCTGTCTCTTGGAGCACTTCTGGAAAAGATCCAGCGAGGAGAGGTGAGGGAATCCTCCGCAACGTGTTAACATGTCTTTTCTCAGGCATTTCACAGTGGACCCATCCTTCATCCATGATCTTCGCACGGCAGCATGATATAAGGACGGCTTCGTGGTGCAGATCCTGGCATCTTGGCAAGGAGAGGAGTTCAAAGTCGCGGTGAAATTTGGATGGCCGAGGCCAACCTGTGGCGTGTCTGCCTCAGCTTGTATAGCGCCGCGGATGCGGTGCAGAGCAGCGCAAGCAGCGCAGTCAAGCCAGGCCTGGAGGGGCCTGTGCAGCCAGAGTGGAGCATGGAGCGCTTCGCAAAGCCGGGCATCCTCTGCTTCGCCGACACCACGCAGCCCTTCTGCAAGCACGCCCTGGATCTGAGGCTCTACCAGGCCCTCCAGGCGAGGAGGCAAACGTGTCTGTTAGCGATTACTGTAGCTATCCGTCGACGTTTGTTTGGGACTCTCCTGTGGCAGACAGACTTCCAAACACCTCTCCCCCTCGCGACAGGCGGTGTGCATCTGGATTTTGGCCCTCTTGCTCCGTGCAATCGGGCACAGCCCTGGGGCCTCGAATCTCTGGGAGTCCTCTGGCACCGCGGCGGTCGCGGTTTCGTTTTGTTTGTTCCCACTAGAAGAAACAGCTTGCGCGAAGCTTGGGTTGGGGAGCTGGGAGCAGGTTCTGCAATGCAGACGCCCTGTGTGCCACCATCCTCGTGAAGGGGGCCTTGAGCTTCCAGCGTGGCCGACGCGAGACCTCCTGCGTGAGGGTGCCGCATGACTTGGCGCAGCTGCAGAAGGCGATCCTCTCCAGCGCTCTGGGCCTCAGCCACCCGAGCCTCGTCTTTGACGGCGATTCCTGCGACCGGGGCGACGTTGGCATCGAAGAACGCCAGGAGCAGCTGCTCAGCCATTGCGCTCTGCTGGCAGCCGCCCGTCTCAAAAAAGGTGCTCCTTTCAACAAGGAAGGCGCTTTCTTGGCTTGGCTGAGGCCGTGGCCTCTGAGAATGAGCTCCTGGATTCTTTGCTATCTTATGCCTGGGCAGAGGCAGCGGACCTGGTGCCTGTGCTGGCTGCACATCTGGCAGTAATGGCGAGCTCGACACAGCTCCCGCTTCCCCATCTTGAAGATGCTGCCACCAACTACATGCGGCACCTGAAGCTCCGGTCCCGTGGCTTCAGAGCATCTGTGGAAGTATTGGTAGCCGATGTGTTTTTGCAAGGTCCCTGATTATTTGGGACATACTTCTCCTCGAGACCTTGCCCGGACGCGGCTTCCTCCGTGACTGCGCGCAGCTCGCCTTCCACGTGGCTCCCAGTCCTGAAGCGGCCAGGTCTTTGGTCTCTCGAAGTAAAGGCGAAGACGCCCTGGCCGTGGCCTTCTCCTGCGCCCTGCTGGCAAACGCAGGCCTCGCGCCGAACGAGACGGCCGAGACGGCCGAGCTCCTCAGCAAACTCTCCGCGGCGATGCGGGGACAGGCGAAGGCTCAGCTGGAGGTCACCAGTTTCTGGAGAAAGGAGAAGGCCAGGCGGGCACTGCTACCATCCACCATCTGATCTGCAGGTGCAGCAAGTTGGCTTGCCGATGCTGCGACTCTGCCATGACTGGTTGTCACTGGGGCTCAAGTCAACATCGCAGGGACGAGTGCAGTATCATGCAGCTGCTCGCAGTGGTTGTAGTTTCAGATGCCAAGAGTGTATGCAGTGGCACGCCGCAAACATGGTTTCACATCAAGCATCTTGAGACACCATTTAAACACCTTGCTGCCGCCATGTGGACTTCTCCAGTCTCGAAGCGGGAGGCTATGGATAAGAATGCCAGGGATTGGCAGATGGGCACGGACCTGGCGAACGAAGGGAGCCGGTTGTGGGGGAAGATGCAAGGCTACATCCAAGGACATACACCCTTGGACACGGAGAGGCATTGCACGGATTGTCTTTTCATTCCCTTGTTCTTGGCTGCAATCGTTGGGCTTTGCCTTTGCATCAACCATGCCATGGAGAAGGGAAGCTTTGAGAGGCTGACGTCGCTGCCGGATTTCGAAGGCCACCTTTGTGGAACGGGTGGGCAGGGGCAGTATGTGTACTTCTGCCAGCAGGGCGGGACCTTGGATTTGCAGCACCAGATCTGCGTTCCCAGCTGTCCCGTTGACAGCAGCACCCAAATCTTCTGTCGAGGGACCGGCACGAACCAGCCCAGCTATGCAACGCACCCCGTGGCTGGCATGCTCTGCATGCCAGCAGCTGCCGAGGTCGCTTCACAGGCGCGAACCAAAACGGGTATTTCTTTCAGTATGCATCCTGCTTCTTCCCGGCGGGCATGTTTGAGCAAGGTATAGAGAAGGGCAGAGAGAACGCGGCTTGGTAGGAGAGCCGAAATCAGAAGGAAGGCAGGCAGGCAGGGAGAAGAGAAGAACTGTGGCAGGTCAAGCATCTCTTTGACAGCAATCCCTACCTGAAGACACTCTTCGAGCTCGTGGAGGTGACTTTCGACTGGGAGCAGCTCATTGTGGCAGCGGTGGTAGCCTCCGTCGTCTCCTACCTCTACCTCTTTTGCATCTCCCTTTGCGCCTCCTTCTTGGTGTGGCTTTGTTTGATTGCTTTGGTGGTGCTCCCGACGTGTTTGGGTTTGGTCTATGTGTACATGTCTGCCAGCCCGGAGATCATTGTGCCCAACTCCTTCCCTGCAATGATCACATCGGGTGACACCCGGAACGACTTGACTGTGGGCCTCTCCCTCTGTGGGGTGGGTGGCCTCTTGGCCTGCGTGGCGATGGTGAAGGCGAAGACCATACAGGCGGCGGTGGTCAGCATCGAGGAGGCGGCCGACTGCATCCGTCAGATGCCCGTCCTGGCGGTGGAGCCATGGATTTCCGTCGTCATCAAGCTGCTCTTCTTCGTGCCGGGCATGCTGGGCCTCCTGGCAAGCAAGCAAGCAAGCAAGAGCAGCAGAGAGATGCAGAGAGATAGAGAGCAGCAGAGCAGAATCTCTTGAAGAGATTGACGTAACCTAGGTCTCCTGATGCTGAATGTTTCCGGCGACCTTCCGAGTCAAGTGGATTTCAGCCAGGGTCAGCCTGTCTACTCCGGGGATCCCATGGTGGCTATCTCCCTGGTCTACTACTTCGTGGTCTTCGTCTGGATCATGGAGCTTCTCCACTCCGTCTCACAGTTTGTCGTCATGTTTACCGCTCAGGTCTGGTTCTTCAGAATGAAAGGCTACGAGACAAGCTTCTGGGCCCATTTCACAGCCTACGACATGCTTTGGGGTTTCGTCTATGGGCTTGGCTACCATCTCGGCTCGCTCCTTTACGGATCCTTCCTATGCACACTCTTCCGGGTGGCCCGAATCTTCGCTTCCTTGCTGATGCATGCCTCCCAAAATTCTGGCAACCCCGTTGCAGAATGTGTGGCCAAATGCTTTGTTTGTTGTCTTTCCTGTGCAGAGAAGCTCATGCAGTATGTCACCAGCATGGCATATTGCGACATTGTGATGAACTCCACCACCTACTGCGAAGGTGCAGAGCATGCAGTGCAGATCGTAAGCGGGAATGCGAGCCAGTTGGTGGCAGTTGAGGGCTTGGCTACCATGTTTTCCTTCGTCGGTGTTGGCGTATCCTCTGCTGCGACTGCCGGAATCTGCTGGTTTCTCAGCACAACCTTCAGCCGCTACAGCAGTCCTGTCAGTGATCACTATGTCCCAGACAAACAAACGATGGTCATTTGTGCAGCAGTCATTGGCGCAGTCATGGCGGTTCCCTTCATGCATCTCTTCGACACGATTTGTGACACCGTGGTCTACTGCAATGCGACCAGCAGCTTTCGCCTGCCTACATGGCAAAGCTCCAGCGGAAACGGCGGATTCTGGGGATGGTTCACTGGCCACTAAGCGGGATCCCATGCCATCTTTGAAGGAAGTCCCTGAGACAAAGGCTGAGCCTTGTGAGATTTGAGCAAATAGCAGCAATAGCAGCAAGAGCATCTAGTTAAACTACAGTGCCATAGCTTCGACGACCGTCGCATTGAATTCATCTGCCGGAAAGCCGGCATGCCTGCCGCCGCAAAGCACGCACAGGGTGAGCCCAGCTGACGGAGTGTTCGCTCCAGACTCGCCTTTCTGTGCAATCATGATTTGTGCAGCATCGCAGCTGACTTCATCCTGTGCACGGAGGGCAGGATCTGCACGGATCTTGCACTGACTCCGCGCTGCCCAAAGCTAGTGAGCTAGTGCGATGTTTTGCGAGACTTCCTGCCGCGAAATGCTCTGAGCTGTCTGAGCTGTCTGAGCTGTCCTTGATCTGCAGGCAGATGACTGGCTGTCGCTTTTCGGCCTGGAGCCCAAAGAGGCCGGAAGCGGGAGCTCGAAGTTATCTGCGAGTTCTCCTGGGATTTTCGAGGTACCTGGCCTGGCCTGATAAGGTAGCGATTCCAGAAGCAGTCTCACACTGCGCACAACAAACTCGGGGGGGTTGGGAGGTGCTCGGCGAAGATGCGTCGGGCGCCACAAAGTAACAGTACACGGCAGGATCTCTGCAGATCCCATGCTCGGGCCTCACGGAGACTTCGTGCCGCCCTGACTAGGCGGAACCGAAAAAGCCGGAGCCGGAGCGCTGCACGGCCGGTGGCAGGACAGGGCTTCCCCGCCTCGGACCTGACCTAACCGTAACCGGCCCTGTGTGCAGGATGAGAGCTCCTGGACTTCGAGATCTGATGTCAGACGTCCCCAAGGAGTTTTGCTGCGCACTGGACGGCAGGCCCGCGCGAGCAAAGTGGGAGTTTCAAGCATCCTCCCTCCCTCCCTCCCTCCCTACCTCCCTCCCTCCCTCTCTCTCTCTCTCTCTCTCTCTCCCTCCCTCCCTCCCTCCCTCCCTCCCTCTCTCTCTCTCTCTCTCTCTCTCTCTCTCTCTCTCTGACACCCGCAGAAATTGGTCTCTTCTTGGTTGTGTTTGACGGTGCTGCATGTGTTCAGGCTGCTTGTGGATCCAGTCCGCGCGCCGGGCGGCCACGTCTACGAGCGCTCGGTGCTGGCCAAGGCCCTGGCGGAAGGACGCCGGACTCGTGGCGAGGCGTTTGCGTTCGGTTCTGCCACGGAGCATGGTGAGTCTCCGGATGTCTTTGGTCGACTTCCATGTCAAGCTGTGTCGAAAGTTTGTTGTAGAGCGAGAATCTGGGGTGTCAAAAAACGGCATGCAGCCGTTCGCTGATTTCGGAGCTCACGAAGTGCTAGAGCTGCCGTCTTCGTAGATAGCTCCAATAACCAAGAATAGCTCTTCAGAGCTCTGCGGAGGTGAGAGCTGCTCGGCTGTGTGAGATTCACGTCAGGAGATCCTCGTGTGCTTTCTGACAGCCCGTACACCCTGCAAGACTGCCAGCGAGACACAGGCCGGGAAATGGCATCCGAATCTCGCATACGCCGTCTCTTCCCGTCTTGTTCCGTCTCCAACTTGGCATTGTTGGCATGTCTGCTGTTTCTGGAATTTTCCAGGCTTGCGAGCAAGGATCGTCGATTGGGTCCGAAGCACCCACTCCCAAAGCAAGGAGAAAAGGATCAGCGGATCCCTTGTCCTCATGCATCGTGGGTCGTCGTGTGCCTTGTAGGATTTCTCATCAGCCGCCGGACTACCGATTTGTCAGCTGGTCCTTTCATCCTGGCAGTGCAAAATCCACAAGGCAATCTCTGCTTCTTCACCAGGAGGCACAGATGCGGGCTGAGCATGGAGCACCAATAAGGTCGTAGCAGTAACAGTTGTAAGAGCAGGTACAGAAGCAGTAGCAGCAGTACAAGCATCACCAAGCTGTGTTGGTTTTGCAGCTGCGCAGCCCATGGCGTGCCAGCCAGAGGCCACTTAGAGTCATGATGAAGATAGCCTTGGCGTAGAATCTGCGTAAAATTCCTTGCAGGCTCGGAACTGAAGGCGGTTCGTTTGCTGCTGTAAACCGAACCCTGAGCCCAAGTTTTGGACATTAGGCCTAGGGAAACCAACATGAAAAGCAGCCAGGATCTTGCATCTTCGAGACATCGTTTTCTGCAGCTTCTGTGCCCCTTCAGACCTGATCATGATACTAGCAGCTGGTTCGTAGCTGGTCGGTTCAGAGGAGCTGGCGCAAGAAGGGCGGAAGGCTGCCGGGAGCGGGAAGGCGGGCAAGCAGTCGCGGACTTCGCACCTAATCGGATGTATCCGTCTGTCGCACGGGACGATGCCTTGGGGAGGGGGAGGGGTTGATCATGTCATTTCTGTCTTGGCGCAAGGTGGAGGAAGCCTTGCAGGCCGGCTGGGCCACCTTGGTTCAGACGGTGAAAGTCCGGGAGACCAAAAGCAGGGACTCGAAGGTGGTCGGTCTCTTGCAGGAGGGTCGTGTCGTCAAGGTCTCCAAGGTGACACCTTGGAGACCTTGACCACCCGACCCAAGAGACCGACCACCTTCGAGTCCCTGCTTTTGGTCTCCCGGACTTTCCCGGTCTGAACTTCAGAATGCGAAAGTCAGTGAGGGCAAGTCCCGCGACTCCAAGGTGGTAGGTTTCTTGGAGGAGGGTCGCCTCTTCAAAATGTCCAAGGTTTGTTCGAAGTCCGCCCAGCTGGAAGAGCCACTTGTGGGCCGGGTAACACTCTCCAAAGGCGGTGCCGTACCTCGGCAAGAGCCATCACAGAAGCAGCAGGAGAGCTCGACTACCATGTGGGCCGTTGCCAACGTGATGGCCCGCATGTATGGGGCCAAGACAGAGCCAAGACAGGAGCTGGTGAGTGCCACCTTGCTTCCGAGGCACCGGACAAAAGAACAGAATTGAAGACGACGGCTTTTCATCTTGCCAACGCTCCTGCATCGTTCGCCGTGGATCCCATGGAAGACGAAGCGACGGGGGTGCCAGCCGGCGAGGAACCCAAAGCAGAGGTGCAGGAATCCATCCACCAAGTGCGCGACACCATTCCGGCAGTTGCCGTCCGTCGGCACCTGGCTCTCTGCTGATCAACTTGGACGGCAGGGCGACCAGATCGTTTCGCAGGCAGAGAACGAGATGCTTCGCCCCTTGGCGCAGCGGAGGGCGCTATCTTCTTCACGGAGGGCAGCCTCGAGTCTGGGGCGATGCCCATCACAGAAGTTTCCAGCTCAAGCCCAAGACGCTCAGCCGCGAGGCACGGCAAAATCTGCCGAAGGACGGCTTCCTAGTTCAAGCACAAATCCCACTGCATGTGCCATGCTCTCCGGCGAGCTTGCGTTGAAATGCTGCGCCTGTCAGCACGGGTGGGCTGGATGTGGATGAAACTCACTAGCACAAATGTATGGTTGTTGGCCAAGGGCACTCTTTTCCACGGCTCAAGGTGGCAGCTAGATGGAAGCAATTGCATCTTCTTTTTTGAGTTGGATTGTGCAGCACGACGGGTATAAAGAATCTGTTTACGCGCAAGGACTGCCAAGACACTACAATGGGCAGTTCGTGTCGCGTACATCAGAAAGCGTTGAACACGGACGAAGTACCTTCGGCCCCTCTTGCCGCCAGCGACACGCTTCGCAGCATGTCATGCTCCTTGCGCGGCTGGTCAAGGACTGCTCGTGATGCTCGTATGGTTTTGTGAAAACCAGCTTGGGATCATCGTCTTTACTCGTTGCATCTCTCCACCACTGGCGTGCATGGTGCATATGTGGCCTGCTCTGCCCGTGATCTTGTGGTCGTGCAACTAAGTAATTATGTTGATGGCGGCCGTGCTCGCAAGGTCGCGCCTCGCTTCCCGGGGGCACTTAGAGGCAGCAGCGCACCACTGCTGGCTTCTGTGGTTCTTGTGCACGAGTAGGTTGAAGTCAAGGAATTTCTGCGACAGCAGTTTGTGTAGAGAGCCATGGAAAGCCCTTCTGGTTCAAGCCTCCCAGTCTACCTCCCTCTGGCCTTCTCCAGCCATGCGTCCTTGCTGCACGGAGGGGATGGGATGTCAGGTAAGCGCTTGGGGACCTCATGTAAGGTCCTCGCTCGCCCCCACGCTTTGCCGCGGATTCCGCAAGGGCATGGTGCCCCCGGCGGTTACCGCTGTGCAGAGGAGGCTCGCCTTTCTCACAGATTTGCAGATCATCGATGCGTGAAGTCTCGCAGCTTATCGCCCTTGTCGTGCAGGTTCTTGAACCTGCACGAGTACCAGGTCAGCTTGGCAGAATGCACCCCCTTCCTCCTGTGTTGAACTCTTGTAAAGGGAATGCTGTGAGTTAGGAATCAGGCAGCGGGCCTTGCAGTAAGCTTTGCAGGCACAGATCATCTTCCAGAAGCCGCTTGGGTGCAAGCTTCTGTGATCGTTTCTTGTATGTCCCATGAGTGTGCGATGGCCCCTTCCCCGGGCTCCGGGCCCTTGCAGGTTTGGAGTCGGAGTGCCGAAGAACCTGCCAGCTTTCTCTGTCACAGAAGCAGTGGAGAAGGCCAAGGAGATCCCTGGTGACGAGGTGGTGGCATTGGCCTCAGCAAGGTAAAAGTTGCTGCGGTCCCAGTGTAAGTTGTGAAAGCATGGATGCAGGGCACGAAGCGTCGTGAAAAGTTGTTGGGCTCGTCATAGACGAATGCTGCACCAGATTCCCAGCTCAGAGCCCTCCGGGAAGCCCCTGAGGTGAAGGCCCAGGTTCTCGCTGGCGGCCGAGGCCTGGGCCACTTCAAGGCCGGGTTGCGCTTCTTGTCCTGTTGTTGCAAGTCCACAACGTCCATTTCATCTTCATTCTCCGACGCGTATGGCTGTTGTTGTTGATGATCTTGATGTTCGGATGAGGATTTGTGGGTGCTAATGATGACGACGTGTACGTTACCGGCGCACGTACTGTGGAACAGCTTCGGTGGTCGAATTCTCCTGTGGGGCCTTGATAAGAACAGGTGCTCAGACCGAAGATACTGTTCAGCTGGGCCCGGGGCTGCCAGGGATCCCATAGCCAAGAGGCATCCAGGATCTAACGCCTCAGCTTGCGCTCGCTGGAGCAATACCCAGCTGACAACGCCATAAAATGTTGCCAGGGTATGCCTTGGGAAAACATTTTCGCGGGACAAAACATGTCGTGACGAGGAGGGTCGTGATGATAATAGTAACGGGGTTGACGTGATGTCGGTGATGGTGATTGGCGTGCCTGCTGTTGGTGTCTGTCCTTCGTCTCGGCCTTGTCGTCGTCGTTGTCTTCGTCGTAGTTGTGATGGTCTCGTGTTCGTGCTACTCGGAGGATTGGGAGGCACAGGTCATGGGTGCTGTTGGAATGCATGCAAGTCTCCAATGGCCGTCAGAGGCGGTCGCACACAGCATACTTGTGTCGGTCCTGACAGGAGAACAGCTTCCAGGGCGGCGTGCACATCGTGCCCAAGACCAAGGTCGCCGAGATTGCCGAGAAAATGCTCGGAAAGACGCTGCTCGGTTGGCGGCCGTGAGTCTTATGAAAGGTGGCTGTCCCATCCACATCACGATGAACGAACCCGACCCTGAATGGAGAGCGCCCTCTCCCAAGCATTCCCGAGCTCAATTTCACCATGTTCGATTCCCAGGCCTCCTAATTCCGAAACGGAGAATGTCCTTGAGGACTACTCGTAGCTAGCCCTCGATTCGACGGTCTTCGTGCAAAGGAGGGCTGAACCCTTCGCTTGCCTTGAACGCAGGATGCAATAGAATTCTTTGCGCAGAAATCCTGAACGCCCTTCGACATCTACCCTTTTCACCTTTCTGAATGTCCTCCCAAAAATGTGGATGCAACGAGGCTCATCACCAAGCAGACTGGGGAGGAGGGCAAGCCCAACAACACGTAGCTTGGATGCGCAAACTCAAACTTCGGGATGTTGCCTCTCACCACACACCTTGCTCCCGGTGACAAGGGTGCTCCTGGCCGAGAAGGTCTCAATCAAAGATGTGTCTCGTCCTGCATTCGGGCAAGGATTGCCGGTTGATCCGCAAGCGTGCATCCCGAAGAGTTCTTGGCATTGCAGGGATCCTCCCGGCTGAGGAGAAATATTTCGCCATCCTCATGGACCGGGCAAGCGGCGGCCCGCTCATGATCGGCAGCAAGACAGGAGGAACCTCCATCGAGGATGGGTCGTGCCTGTGCACTCAAAGGTTTCACAGTACATCACTGAGTGCTGTCATGTGCCCTTCCAATGGTGCAGGACATCGCAGCAGCGGACCCCACGGCCATCATCAGAACGCCGGTGGACATCATCGAAGGCCTCCGTGCGCATCGCCGGCTTCGGCTGTTTCGCGGGAAGTTTGAGTTTCAGGAAATGATTTCCAATCCTTCAAGGTACATCCCGCTAAGCCCTCAAAGCAAAAGCCCATGCTCGCACGCCTTGTGACGGTGTCATGTTCGGGGGCCAGCGGCGCACAGTGAGGCACGAGACGTTATTTCCTTCCTTTCCAGCGTATCTTTCAGCGAGTCGTAAACCATGCCCTTGGGCCTTGGGGCAGGGATGAATGTCGAACCTCGCAGGCTGCAGTCCGCATCTTGTGACCCTTGCTCCTGCGTCAATTTGATCGCTTCGCCTGGTAGCCCGACCTTCGTTACTGTTTAGGCCAATCCGTGTGGATCAAAGACAGCTCGCCGAGTTGTGAAAATTGGTGCGCGTTGATCCTGCGCAGCTCTGCCAGTTCTTGCCGAGCAGCCAGTCTTACGCTCGCGCACCTTCGAATTGCGGTGGGTGTCACGTTTCGCAACACGGAGCATGAACAGCAGGATCCCAGAACATCAGCTCGTCGTCTTGAACCTGTGTCATCGTGTCAAGCATGGCTTGGCATCCCGTGTGCAACAGGAGTAGCTGGGTTACAGCTCCAACCGCAGACGTGTTGCAAAACTCAGCGTCGAGTGAAAATGCTGTTCTCATGCGCAATGTGATCGCCGACCACGATTCAAGCAATACGCGATACAAGCACACGTGACTGAAGGAAGAGGGTTTGGAATTTTCGCATTCTACAGGTTTGTAGGGTGCGGGTTTTGGGGCTTTTGTTCTTCAGTGAGCTTTCCCAGGTTCTTTTGTGTTCTTTTAGGATTTAGACTGCGGTTTCAGAGGTTCGGGTTTAAGGTTTCAGTTTTAAGGGTGTGGAGATTTAGGGGTTGAGGGAAGGGGTTGGTTCAGGCTTTGAGGGCTTGTCAGTTCTTCCGGCTGTTGCCATTCAGGGTTGAGGCCACATTTTTTCTTTACAAATGCTTTTTGCGGGGGTGTGAACAGTCTAGCGGGAGAGTCAATCCCTGCGCATCCGCAGTGCCCGAATCCGCGGTGGGAGACTTCACCGCTCGGTGCGTGAATCCTCTGGTGCACCAATGGGCCTCGCTTTCGCCCACGCCGGTCCGGGCCGGCCAGAGCTCTCGCCCCATTGTCCCAGAGTCCAGTCCACTGTGGCTCGAAGGCATCAAGATGCCGGCTGCCGAGAAGATGGCCACCGAGATGGGCTTCAGCGGGGCCCAGGCAAAGGAAGCGGCTGCTTGGAACAGAACAGTCGGACATCTTGACCTGCAGTGTAAAGTCAGGAAAAGCAGAGGCACTGCAATGCAGTCGCACATCTCAGTGTCGTTTTGGGAGATGGTGCTTGTCCGAGGCAACCCTGATGGCCAATCTCTACAAGGACGGGATTTGATGTCGCACCGGCACGAAGCAGCGTGCAGCTGCACCACACAATGATTTGCCTACAAGTGATGCAATGGGAAATCCTAAGTTTCTGAGCCTCGCGGCTCTCACAGTAGATTGACACATGCTTTGCCTTTGGTCCCGGAGCTCGGAGCTATGTAAGAGTAAGAGATCGTTCATGGTCGTGCGGCAATCTGCGCTGACGCATACTTGTTGCCACGCGCAAGCCCTGCTTGCGCCGCGAAGTCTAACAGCGGCCGGGATGTTTTGCAGAAGACTCGGCACCTCGAAGTATAGCACCAAGGGACATGGAAGAGATGTATCACTGCAGCTCGGATAGGTCTTCATCGAGTGCGACTGCACCATGCTGGAGATCAACCCACTGGCCTCGTTGACGGACGGTCGTGTGCTGGTCTGCGACTCCAAGGCCTCCAGTACGGTTTAAGACGGTTTGTAAGTTCCTCTTCTCCGGCTTGAGGCTTCTGTATGCCGGAACCCGTAGACAATTCGAGTTGCACTGCGAGCGGAGCATGATGAGCCATAGCTGTATAGGTATAGCCGCATGGCTGTAAGTATCTGTGAGTCACTTGGCGAAAATGCAGATGTTGCGTCCCTGTCCCACACGCAGCACTGAGAAAGCCTCGTTGTGAACCGGAGACGGAGGTCAACTTTGATGACAATGCCTCCTACCGCCAGAAGGAGATTCACGAGCAGCGGGACACCTCCCAGGAGAACCCCATCGAGGCAACAGCACAATATAGTCGGGACGTGATGAGAGCTGCCCAAAGCCGAAGCATTGGCAAGATCTTGCCGTGATTGGGCAAGGTGGAGGCCAAGAAGTATGACTTGAACTACATCAAGCTGGTTTTGCAGCCGCATTAGAGTCTATCAGAGACTTACTGGGTTCGATCCAATGTGCTAAGGACGGCAATGTGGCATGCATGGTGAATGGAGCCGGCCTGGCAATGTCCACCATGGAACCTCGTCACGGCATATGAGCCATGCACAATACACAGTTGAATCTGTACGAGCTCTGTGTATCAACATGCATCGTTTGTAAAGACGGGACAGAATCAGATGTAGCGGCCTTGGTTGCAGTGTTTTCAGTTTTGTCGAACTTACCAAGGAAGCCCGCAGTGACCTAACATTGGGGGTCTCTTTCTCATCTCTTGTTAATCAGCTTATCCAATCACCGATCACTGAGAAGATTCTTTGTGGGCTGCTCTGTCTCCCTGGCTCGGCCTTGAGCCCAACATTTCTCAACCCTGTAGCAATGTAAAGTGGAGCACACGAATATCCGGATCCTCTTAATTACATGTCTCAGTAGGATGGTTGCCCTTCCCGATGGTGCTTCATACTGAAGCATGAGCCTGCTAGGACCTTCTCAGCATCCTCGGCGGAAGCCCTGCCAACTTCCTGGACGTGGGTGCGCGGCATGCACTGCTTGGGTGGCTTTCGGGTGAGCTTCGAGTAGAGTAGAACTCGGTAGAACCAACATCTCCCGGAATTCCCTTCTCGGTGGGGACTCATGTGTCCTAGACCCGTTTTCCGCAATCCGGTCGGAGCTGCGGTCCTGCAAAAGGTCCGTATGACTAATACATCTGGGACTCCAGAGTTTGACGCGATGCGACTGACTTGATGGGCAGAATTGTTGCCGGAGCAACCCATTCCGTAAGCATAAGGCCCACGCTTGACAACAGACCGCCTATAGGAATGGCTGACAGGCTGTGGTCGCAGGACTTTGTTCCACGGGCTGTAGCTGTATGGGTCAGGGGTCGTTTTGCAGAAGCTCCTTTTGCTTGCGTGTCGTGTGAGGCGGCGCATCCACCGTGGAGACCATGACCATGGCGTTCAAGACGCTTGAATTAAACAGTAAACATTACTGGTTAGATTCATGTCACAAGTGTTTGTGGCGCAGTTCGGAAAAGCGAGAATCGGGCCTTGATCTCCCGATGATCACTCAAAGCTTTGTCACGCAATCCCGTTGCGAGCAAGGATCATCATGGGCGACCCCAACGTCGCGGCCTCAAATACCTAGCATTGGATGTACTGCGGGGGCGTTGGTTGGAAAGAGGTGGATCATGGCAGGGCTCCGGGAGGCGGGTAGGTGCTTCTGAAAGGTGAAGTCCATCTTCGTCAACATCTTCGGCGGCATCGCGCGCTGCGATCACATCGCAGAGGCCGTGGTGGCGGGGGTGAAGGCTGTCGGCGGAAATGCGGCCATCAAGCCGCTGGTCATCCGCCTGGAAGGCCTGTGGAAAACTGCCGGGCTGAAGAGTGGGTGCACCGCCTGTAGCCGGGAAGACGAGGTAGCAAGTCATCTCGAAGGAAAGTCGACTAGAAAGGATCGTGCGTATCAATAAAAGAGCGAACAGTTCAGCATTTAGCTGCAATGACAGCAGTGATATGCATCATGCCAGTTGTCGCAAGTTGGGCTTAATCTAGTTGCGAAAGTGGAGTCCCTTTCGCAATATTGCAGATAGCTCTGCGCAGGTACGAACGTCGAGGCTGGCATGAAGATCATCAAAGAGAGCGGAGTGGAGGCTTTCCTCACTAACGACTTCACCACTGGCGCCAAGAAAGCCGTCGAGCTTGCGAGCAAGTGATGCCGGACCTGAAGAAACGTTCGTGTAAGTGTTGAAAACACTACTTTGCCTCTCCACGCTCTCCGGTGCCTTTGAACGTGTGGGCGACCCTGCCTACCCTGTCCGATACAGATGATTTTTTTCGTATTGACTCGGGAGTTACCCAAGCATCAGAAACCCACGTAACCACTCTGGAGAGACGGAGTGGAGTCCTGATGTTTTGAGAGATGCAGCATTGATTTAACGTTGCTGCCTTCCTGAATCAAGAGATTCAGCTGTTTCAGCTTGCCAGGTTCGTGTAGCCTGTGTTCGCAGTTAGTCGATAAAACCAAGTTACTCCAGGTACAAGTCGACCTAACCGACAGGATTACTAATTTGCACAAGCCGGGGTGCAGACAAGTATGTTCACAACTTTGCCTCGGCATTCTAGTCTAGGACCTAGACCTTTTTTACAGCAGAGAAGCGCCTAGCAAGCAAGATGCTGCTGGAGCCACCTTGGCCGTGCTGACGCAATCGATTGGACTTCTCCATTTTGGCACGTCTCTGAGAGAGGCTGCAGCCCGTCGTGAAAACGTGCATAAGCTGCAGGCTGACTGTGTGACACCATGTCAGGGCTCCGGGTATGGAGGGTGTTTCCCTGTGGCATCATTTTGGGATAATTACAAGCCACTTTTTCCTCGGTTTCGAAGCACCGCGCATCCGGAACCTTCTTCCCGCAGGCACCACTGCGGCCTTCGCCAGCGCGGCGAAGGCGGCACCTGCCTACAGATGGCCATGGCAGCAATCTTGGACAAGTCATGGGAAGATGTTTGTTCTGAACGCAGGTTGCCAGATTCAAGAACCAGAAGCTTCAACTTCGGCCCTGATCCCAGAAGCTTTTGAGGGTCCAGATCAACTGGACTCCTCAAGACATAGAGGGTGATGTCTGCTGCTAGGTACGCCAAAGTGCGTCAATTCCGAGATCGACAGAAGGACGGCCTCTGCTGCATGGTTGACAGACGTTTTAACACAGAAGTTCGAAAGGATTCTGAGACAGGAGCAAAGATGACCAGGGTCTCATGCTTGCGTATGCTTGTGTCTTGCGTCAGCGAGAAGGAGGGTGACTTCCCTGTCCTGCTCAGACCGCACGCGATACCGGAGGCACGCGAATCGGCTTCAGCCCAGTTTGCCCCTTCCTAGCCGTTTGAGGTCGTGGGCGGGAGCTTCGGGGTTCAGACTCCGAATAAAGCAATCATGGTCCCACCTACGTCGTGTCCGCTGTGGTCAGGTCCGCGATCTCCAGGACCAATCCTTGGACGCCGAGGCCGGGCTTGGCAGCCTTTGCAACGGAGCAGTACTTGTAGACTCGTAGTCTGGGTGTGAGCTTGTTGTCGTCATCTCAGAGCCCTTGTCACCTAGGTCGTTTGACTGTGCACGTCAGGGCTTTGCGGGCGGGGGTTGGGTGTGTCACGGTGTGTCGATGTAAAGAGAGACGAGAGCCGCTGACCTTTCTCACAGGCTGAGGCGGAGGAAGCTCCCGCTCGACGTCCGGCTCAGGCCGCCAGGTGTTGGAGTTTGAGAATAACTGCTTCGATTCCTTGCCCACGCCCCAGGGAATCTCCAGACCATCGAAGTTTGTTGGGCCGAAAGGCGACACGGCGAAGGCAAGGGCCAGGGTAGTGGGGGTGTTGCTTGCGTACCGTCATCGTCAGCTTCAGCTCGCTGGCCACGCGGTTTCTGCAGGTAGCTTCTCTTAAGCAGACGAAGGCTATGAAGCCTCCGGAGGCCTCTTTCAGACTCATGATGCTGTGTGGGTTGTTTCGAAGGTTGCCTTTGCAAAATATGGGATATAGGCATGTTGCCCTGTACAGTAGCAGGGCCGTCACGGAGGACTCCTGGAATCCGATTTCGCTGGATGTGCCAATGATTGGGCTTGAGGCACCTCTGACAACAGGGCCTTCACAAGGGCTTGAGGCAACACAGCTGGTCCGCCGGAGCAGAAAAAACCCTCAACCGTTCCGGAGGAGTCGCAATTGTCGACTCCGGCGAAGAACAGCCAGAAGTCCTCCTTGGCTTTCTCGCCAGCGAAGACGGATCCTTACCAAGTCTTTCTTAGCCCGGCGACAAGCGAGATGGCGGACGGAGCTCTAGAAGCTGCTCTGAAAGAGCAGTTTGGCCAGAAGGATCCGCTGTCACCGACGCTTCGACGTGTCAGCGATTCGGATAGAGCATCTGCAGGTGGGCCACAAGCTCACAAGCATGTCGGTGGACGTGCAGACTCGAGTCCTTTCCCTCTACTCGGTCTTCCTTCAACCGGCGCCCTGTGGTGAGCCGGAGGAGCGGCAGACAATAGATACTACATGCTTTCATCTTATGAATTAGGGTCAGGGCTTGGGGGTCCAAAGGGCTTCTGCAATGTGCAGTGCCCATCGTCGCCGCTGCAAATTCATCTTCAACGTCCCTCGCATGTGGTATGATGCTGTGCAGTGTCGACGACGTTTGTAGCTTCTGCAAGAGGGCTGTGCCGGCATACAGTATTTTGTACTTTACATGCTTTGGCTATGCAGGTGCCCCGCTTCAATCCGGACCGGGACATGAGCGAGCAGGAGATGCTCAAGAGTCACATCATGGTAAAATACCAGATTCAAGCTTCTGCTCAAGAATTCGGGGCAGGGTCTTGGCCGCGGCTGTTTTGTCAAATCAGTGAAACCGTTCCTCGGCCCTGATGCACGCAGGAAGCTGCCGAGCTGAGGGCGTCCAAAGCGCCAGCAGCCCAGTTGCCGTCTGCAGCTTTGGCCGTCACAGCCTGTCGGGTACAGAGGCGCCTTTTGGCAAAGCAGCTCGCCGAGCGCAACTACAGGCTCACGTCTCTCATTCCCTGCGAGCTTGGTGAGTAAAGCCTCTCGTGACGTTTTTCGGAACTTCCATCAGGTACATCCCCAACCCATACAGCGAAAAACCCGGCCCACTCGGGACGGTTGGGAGCCAAGTTCCTCGATCCGAGACGTCGAGAGTCGAGACGGGAGTGAGCACTTGAGGATGCCCAGGCGGAGGCCGACTACTTCGACAGGTCTGAGCCTTGGCTCTTGCGCCGGCCCGCCACACGTGGAAACATCTCGCAAGTCCAGCCGCAGCATTGCTGGACCTATTCATGAAGTCGGTGCCGTTGAGGTATTTCAACGGCCGGCCTCCAACACGAGATCGCCCACCCCCGACGTTGTCCACCACGGACGGTGCTCCGGAGGCCAGGCGGGAATGGAACGAGAGGTCGCTGCTTCCTTTTTGGAGCTAACCTTCATTGCTTTATCCATGCCGCCACAGCCCTTCCCATACGCCAACGCGACCTGGAGGACCTCGTGGACCCGCGCCGCGCGAAGCCAAAGCCGATTCCCCGGATCAGCCTGCAGGGTTCGAGCACAGCTGGCAACACGGGCCCTGCATTTACAAAAGTATGTAAGATGTGTCCGAAGGTGTCCAATGCTGCTACCTTTTAGGGGTCAGCAGCTTGCTTGGTACATGGATGGCCCGCATGATAGTGAGGCGAGAGCGAATCTCGCCAAAACGGTTTTGGATACAGCCAGATCATGTTACGTGCCAGCCTCGGATGCACATGGAGGCGAAATGCTCGTCGCATTCCGTGCGTCTCGGTACCGACAGCGCTTAGGCCGGATGCACCTACCGTGGCCTTCATGAATTCACGCGAGCTGAAGTATGCCATGGTTAACGAGGCAAGCCCTGAGAAAACCGTGAAGTTTCGGGACTCCTCTGTGGATGTTGATGTCCCATCTCTGCACACGGGCTGTAGCATCACGAGATGGACATTTTCTGGCCAGGCCTACTTGGTGCGGAAGTGGCGCAACGACCAGCCTGAGGCTGGGTGAAGCCTTGCAAATTCTGGGAACAGGTGGTCCGTCTTGCCCATCGATGCAATGCAGTACAAGTAGCATCTCCAGCTTCTGATTCTTGGGCAGGGACGAAAGGCGGGGCTTCCGGCTTCGTGGCTGCACATATAAGACTTGCAAGTTGTGGTTCGGAGACGGCCGTTTTCCTGAGCAAGGGAGGTTCAGTGGAAGTGCAGCTCTTCGTGTCCAGTACTAGGCAAATTCGGATGTGATCGAGATGTGTCAGGGACGACACTTGTAGCAAAGGGGGCTTTGTGCCAGAAGTGAGCGGTTGTGGGGTGACAGCCGGCAAGACCACACAGATGCAATGTCCACAGCGAAACGAAACCTCTTCCCTCGGCCGAAAAAATCCCGTATCCCATGGCCCGTGACCGCGTCGAGCCCCGTCTAGCTGCAGACCATAGTCCGCGGGGATCCGCGAGGTCGTGGGTCTCAGAGTCCGAATCGAGGGTGCCGTTGCGCTACAAGGCTGGTGCTGCCGAGCTTTGGATGGCCTTTGGCTATCGCGCAGACCTGGCCCCAGCTTTCGGTTTTTAGGAGTTTAAAGTCTAGGATTGGGCTGCGGGGAGAAGCATGCAATATTCTGCACTGGCGCGGCGTGTGCCGTGATGGTGCGGTTGAGTTCCTGCAATTTTCACAAACTTCCTTGACAATTGCCTCATGGATCGTGCGCTCGCTCGAGACCTCAGCTAGCATCCATCCATTCCAGGCCGAGCTCTCATGTGGTCGCACCGTGCGACCTTTGCCGGGAGAGGATGCGGAGGGTGCGCTGGCCCCGATTAGCTGGTGTAAGGCGTAAGGGGTCACCTTTTTTGGACCGGTTCATCCTCGATCCTGCAGGTACTGGCACAGGCAGAGTGCCCCGGAACCGGTGTAGCCTGTCGACTACCCTGCGCTTCCTCCAGGCGGGTGATGCTACGGTTTTCTGACCCTGAAACCCATGAACTCCATCACCTGTCCGCACCTGCTTTCGTTTCGGTGACGGGGCAAACACAACCCTGAACTCTCCAACGCAGGCGATGGCTTCCGTGCAGGCGGGGCCCTTCAGTGCCCTGCATCACCTTCTGCACCGAGTGTGCCTTGGCGGGCACTGGGGTCACCACATCCTCGACTTCGGGTGTGTTTGGTCGAGATTCCTTGGCTTGCTGCTTCCGATCACGCGCGTTCTGCTTCGGGGTTGGTTGCCCATTGCCCATGGCTCTTTGCAGAGCTCGTTGCTGTCAAGCTTAAGGGTTTCGCGTCCATCGCTGCATTCACGACTTATTCATATCCTCCAGCCGCCCTCCGGTGCCGCCAGCAGCTCCGACACCGTCGCCGACCAAGGCATGTAGCCAGCAAATACCAGCAGCATCACAATCGTAGCCACGACATGGCCATTAAGTCCACTTCATGTTCATCTTCAACCCGTCCCTGGAGGCGACTTGCAGTTTTGCAGAAGGGTTGCGCGAAAGGTGGCAGACGCCGTAGTTGATTTCAGGATTGCGGGGTTGTTGCAGTTTGCCTTTGACAAAAAACCCTCACGAACGGCATCGCCCGTGGCATTGTCCTCAGCTTCAGTCTTCTCCCCAGCATCATTAAAATGCTTAACCTCTCAATCATCGTCTCCGTCATCCTCATTGTCGTCTTGACTTTCGTCATCATGGTGTTCATCATATCTATACTATTTAGGGTCGCTTCGAACCGTACAGCGGCGACGGCCACCGCGAACACAAGTATCGCCGCGACCCCGCGACCACTACCAGCGCCAAGAAGGAAGCTTGCCGAGAGATTCAGTGCACAGATCAGGCGCACGAAGCCCGAACGTCGTAGCTCGACTTTGTCTGTGGCAGCCAAGAAGAGGTAGCTCGTTTACGGAGCATAGCACCACAAGCTGGCCCCATTGCCCATGAGCTCCAAAGAAAACACCACCAAAGTTCAACTTCGATCCAAGGCTGGAACATTTGAAAGACCTGCGCCCGCCTTGCCCTCAGTTGCCGCCTTTTTGCTACCTTGTGGATGGGCCAGAGCATGAAGTTTCAGGCACCAGTGCTTTTTCATCCTGCAGGCTTGAGGGGAGAATTTTTTGATAGGATGCAGATATGCACGTGAGTTGAGAGTCCAATCCGTTGTCAGAGTGGGCGTAGCAGCGACATTGAACTGCCGCAGTTTTGCAGTGTTTTTGCAGACGTTGCAGGCCATGAGTCGCTTGCGGCTGCGACACCCCAAGGCTCTTTGATTCGTTATTTGCTTGACTCTGGGGTGTGTGACAGCCTTCTTCGGGGCAAACTGGTTGCGCGCATGGGTTCAAAGCTCAAGCTTGGCACCATGAGCCATTCGGAAGAATCATGTGACGAGCAACACACCACACAGCGCAAAGAAGCCGACGGCATCCAAACTTTCAGAAGACTGAAGATCCACACGATGCCGCGAGCTCGCCCTCGGTGATGGCGCACGCAGCCGAGAAACTCAAACCTCCTGGGCCTTGTCCCCAGATTCGGGGGGTTTTCAGAAACCGGCAAAACTGATCAACTGACGCTTGTTGCGTGTCCCACGGAGGCCCGAGGATGCTGACCCGGGCAGCAAGGTGCTCCGCTTGTCAAGGAAGACTTGAGCCTTTCAAGTTGGCATGGAGTCGAGCCAATTCCATCGCTGCAGATAACAGGTGTCTGCGGCAGCGCCCTCGGTAGTCAGTGCACTGAGCCTGGTGTGGGGCCCCAGCCGATGCCTGTGCAGTCAGTCAGGCTTAGCTTTGCAGGGTGATTTCTTCTGAAGCATGTCGTGGCCCACATTGCTGGCCGGACATTTCGCAGGGCGGTGGCAGCAAGGCTGTGTCGGCACTGCGGCTCTCTCAGCCTTCCTCAGATGCTTCTGAGCTGCTGTTGGGATCCACCTCAACGACGAGCCCAGGCTGTCCAAGGCCCCGTCTTTGCCAGTCCTCTCCGCTCCTTCGCTGATCGAGGTGTCACGACCTAGTTTCAGCTCATGGGCTGACGAAGGGAGCTTTGCTTTGTTCCCGCCTTGACTTCAAGCTCCATGCCTGCGCTCCCCAGTTGTATACTATGCTGAATTTACATTCTGGCTGTGTAGACTGCCAGCCTGTCTGTCTGTCTGCCTGCGCACCTCTCTGTCTCCTTCTTTCTTTCCTCTCTCTCTCCCTCCCTCCCTCCCTCCCCCTCTCTCTCTCTCTCTCTCTCTCTCTCTCTCTCTCTCTCTCTCTCTTCTGCATGCTGCAGTGTGCACCATGACTCTGATTCCTAGCATCCCGTGGCAGGAGGAGGCGCTGAAAGCACGGACGCAAGCGGCCCTTCTCCGGCTCAACTGTGGTTGGAGATCCACCTACGGCTCGATGTGTCGAAGTCTCGGCTTGCGCCTTGCTGTGGTGTCTGTGTGTCTGTATGTGTGTAGTTAGTGATGAGTTTAATGCCATGGGCGTGCTTGGTGCGGTGCTTGCGATGCTGCCAGGCGATGACATCCCGAAGCTGGCAGAGGACCCTGGGCCAAGTCGTTCTTCTCTCGGCGCTGGAAACGGAAAGCGACTAGCTGGCCAAACTCTTTTCTGTGCTCTGCCGTACTTCGCGTACTTTACATCACTTCAAGAGCTCTGCAGGAGCCCATCGCGGCGCGCCCCAAGGAGAGCGGGGAGCGGCAGTCGCCGGGCAGCCTCAAAGTGGGTCCAATTGGGGGATGTAAGGCAAATGTGACCCACAGCCAATTTGCGGACTTCATGCTTTGCTCATTTGAGTCAGGAGGAGTATGTAGTGATGTAGTATCCAATTAGGAGTTAGGGGTGCATCTGAGTTGGTGCAAACGAGAACTTCCTATTTTTCATCGAGTTTGCACAAGATCCTGTGTTCTTCCGCATCACACCGAGGCTGCCGTGGACAAAGATGGATTCTGAGTACAGGCAGCTTTACCTGCCTGTTGCCGTTGGTTGTGAGCACGGGCAAGGCCTGTCCGCGCACTGCAATTTTCAACAATGCAGGACAAAGTTCGTGGACCACAACTCACCTCCGCCTGCCCGACCAGTGCCCAAAAAGTTGCAGCTTGGTGGAATGGTGCAGGCTCAACATGTTGCTGACTTTGTGCCGTGCAAGTTCAGTTCTCATGCTAAGGTATGTTCCGACACCGGCCGAGCTTCAACGGGACAGCCGCACCAGTTGACAGCAAGTCTTTTGTGGTGGCAACGCAGCCCAGTCGTCTTACTCAAAGGTGCTGCAGAGCATCACTGGCTGCCTCGGCAGGAGCATGCGGCCAAGGAGAAGCATTTGAAGCTTATCGAGGAGGTTGGGTGGAAAGGGACACCAAAAGTCCCAGACGAGCGACACGAGCTCGTTTAGTAACCTGCCAGGCACGCGCCAAGGAACGCCGCCGCTTGGAGCCTTCGCTCAAATTACTGAGTGGTCATTGCATTGCTGTGTGCGCCGCGCTGTGATTCCTTAAAGGAACATGAATGACTCAAGCCGGTATGTTACACAAGTGCGAATGTCAGAAGGATGGGCAGCGGTCCGAGCTGAACACCGGCCCGCTCACTGCTCCCTTGAAGTGCAGTCCTCAGGCTACAAGGGCCCTGCTGCCTTGCGTCCTTGCGGCACTACGTAGAAGTAGCAGAAGACTCAAGTCTGCGATGAGGCCGCCTGGATCGGAGGCCAATCGGCGAAGGGATGACGGCTCTGCTTCAGCTCGCTTGGTGGTCAGAGTCAGGTCCACTACAACTACGTCGGTGGGCCGCCGCCCTCGCTTTGGAGGCTCATGATTGGTCGGTGGGTGGTTTTGATTTGGGCATGCAGCCTGCTGTCAAAGTCTGTCAAGTCCGTACACGCTCCTTGGCCCCACCGTGGCGGATTTCTTCCAACTGAGGAGCGATTACCGAGGCAACCTCCAAGCATATGCCGGGCTCCTAGACGGCCTCTGCACCTTGTCTCGTAGTCCCGCGGTCACTTTGCAGTAGATTTCAGGTACATACTGCCACGGCGAACGCCCGGATGGCTCAGCCCACGCCGCTGGCAGCCGGGCCATGTTTCGGAGGGGGCCGCAACCAAGCACATAAGCATGAGACGAGGCAGAAGCAAACTCCGCAGCCAGGCCGTGGTTTCTTCACCCATCTCGTTGTTTCCTGGCGTGATCGGCCATCCAGATGCTTGGTTGCAAATACAAATCGGAGACTAGACTCCGTTCGGATGGGCTCGAATTGCTCACGGCTCCACGTCCTACGTGCTTCAGAGTCTGCCAGGACATGTGATCGTGATTGATGCCGTGTCGTTTGCACGGAGCTGCACGTCATTGCACGTCGTAAAGGACAGGGCCGAGATACTTCGATGATTGCCAAGCAAACGTCGGCCCTGATCTGGGCAGCTGCATGCACGCCAGGGGCAGACAACTTGTCAGCATCGGGTCCCGGAAGTGGCAATGCTGTTTCGTAGATGGTTCAATGGATCGCCACCTAGCTTGAGTTCGTGCATACCTGTCCAGCATGGGGCCTGTGGCTTCGTGTCACCTTCACGGCTGAACGAAGAGCAAAGAGTGTTCGGTCCCAGAAAAGACGCATCTCGTCCCTCCCACGTCTTCCGTGCAGCGATCTTCATGGTGTAAATCAACGGGTCTGCTGCTGCTTCCAGATGCACCATACGGAAGTTTGCAACTTGATCAGAGATTCCAGCGCATTTCTGCTGAGGTTGGTAGGCACCTAGATAAATAAGCCCGACGTCGCAAGAAAGCGCATGAAACAGGCCGGCCGGATCCTCCAGCAGCTGAGCCTGGCCTGGCGTTCGCTGCCCGAGAAAAAGTTCCTTGGCGCCGGGTCGTGTCTGAGGCAGCCAGAACTCCGGGAGGGCAGGCAGAAGATCCGAGGTTCGTGAAGGCAGCGAATGCCGTGGCCAAGCTGGACCTGGGAAAGGAGCGCCTGGGCCCGGAGACAGCACTCTGTGAGCTGCAGGGTGGAAATGCTATCAGCTGTGTCAAGTTCTCGACAGCCGTGCCAAGGCTTTGGGCAAAGCCGCTGAAGGTGGCTTTGGAAGCGTGGCTGCCACGAATGGACGGCCGACATCTGGCCAACCTCAAAGCGATTGCTGTCATGGAGCTTTTGGATGAGCCGCAGGCGATGCACGCATACCTGGAGCAGTGCGAGAGCCTTCGCAACGACATCTGGTACTCCCGACACCTACAAGTCATTGAGGCCCACGTCCACCTGCTGTACCCTGAGTTGTGGAACTCCCTGGACGAGCGAATTCGCCTCTTTCTGCAGGATGTCCGGACTGCCGCAGAGGAGAGCCGTCAGATGCAGGCCCAAGTCGTCCAGGAAAGCTCGGCCTCAGAGAACTCAGAGGACGAGTCAGACGAAGAGGAGGTCCAGGCGGTGCTAGCTCCGACCTTCGACAAGCAGTGCTTCAGTTCCCCCTTGCACGCGGATATCAGCCGCATGCTTTCGGAGCTGGGCTTGGAGCACAGCAACAAGATCTCCGCGGGGCCGGTGCTGTTGGACATCGTGCACCTCGTCGGTAAGTCAGAAACACTTGAAAGTGTGCCTTCAGGTGTGTGCTGCTCTTGATGCGCTCCTTATACACCTTAGGCTCTCGACCGTCCCTGCCTTTCAACTTGCAGTTCCCAGTCGAAGAAAAGGTTTCCTCTCTGTCCATCCCTCCCTCGCTCCCTCCCTCGCTCTCTCTCTCTCCCTGGCTCTCTTTCTTTCTCTCTCTCTCTCTCTCTCTCTCTGTCTCTCTGTGCCAGTTCGCCAACAAGGCACCTGCCCAGCATGGTGGTCGTAGAGGCAGCGGCACCCTGGCAGTACTACCTGCGCTCCCCACAGATCACCGCACTCGCGCGTCGTCGTCAGGAGGGGTCTGGGCCGGGCCAGTGCTCAGGCTTCACCCAAACGGGTCGTAGCTTGTGTATTGAGACCGTGGCTCCACTTGAAGCCGCGCAGCTTCTCAGGAGATGATCTCAGCAATGGGGTTCAACCTGCATGTCATCCCGCGGCTTGACCGATCTGGACCCTTGTGCATCACACTAGGCATTTTTTGGCACACCTCACGCGTGGCCAGTTGAAAGCATGCTCCTGAAGCATCTTCTACCATCTTGAAGCCCGTCGTATCTAAAGACTGAATCCTGAAGCCCATGCTTGACCAGCGAAGTCCTTTGCATCCCAACAGATGCGCCTTCTTTATTTGCATAGAGTTGGGTGTGACAGCCCAGGTACTTTCGCTGGGACACCCTCAAGGACGATGCTGCAAAAGCGGAACTTCTGAAGAAGCAGCTGCCCAAGGAGGCTCAAGCTGGAGATCGTGTGCCATTTCATGGCTTTCAGAGCTGCCATTACATGCCTGGCCTCACCATCATGTGGATGCAGGTCACCAGCTGCATGGCCTCGCATGAAGGTGCTGAAGGCACGAATACGAAGAGAGCTTGCTCTTGCCATCCATGTAGCAGTCTTTGGCGTGATGGCCACCCGGAGGCGCCCAGGCGGATCAGGGACAAAGCTCGCACTCCCGCCCCTCGATTTGAGCTGAAGAGCGCAAAAAAAAGCAACAGAGAAGTGCCTTGCACCTGCAACCTGCGGAGGGAGTACCGTAGCCAGCGCTGCTCCCCTTAATCCAGTGTTTCTCTGCTTGGCATGCACATTGTCCCGCCTTCATCGATGATTAACATGCCCGAACTCTTTCAGCTGAGCTGGCATGTCCCCGGTCCCAGTTGCGACCACACCCCAAACCCTAACCAGACCTTCACGAAAGGAAGCACTGCAAGGTGCTGTGCCAAGCAACTTACACAGAGGCCAGCCGAAGTCCGTAGGAGGAATCCTTCACCCGCAAGCCATCGCGACTTCTGGCCTCAATGTCCGTTCCGTCGAGGATGCATCGCTTCAAGGCGCCAGGGTGTTCCTTCCGAGTGCTGCGAGCAGACTCAGAGCCGCCCGCTTGGAGGCCCTCCAAGACATCTTATCGGCATTGGCGCGCATCCCAGCCGCCTCACACTTCCGTCTTGACACAAGCCGACGAACTCTACTGTCAAAGAAGCCGAGCAAGCCTCGAGTGATACTGTGAGAGTAAACGGGCTTGGTGCACAAAGCTTCATGCAGACCTCAAGTTGTGCGTGTCCTAATCAGGCTTTCATGTTTGGTCCAGGAGTTGCCGCACTCTGGAGCGCAGCCTCGTACTTGTCTCCTGTGTAGCTTAGCCGGCGTGCGGACCGTAGCTGCGTTTCCTAGCTGTTAAGCCGCTAAGCAACTCAGTGTTGCCAGTGTTGGAAAATTGCAGATTTTTTCTGACCTGCTGTGGAAAGATACAGCCCGCACTGCATGGAAGCACCATCACCGAGGATTCATGGTCTGCCCGCAGATCCCACGTTAACAGCAAAGACTTGAGGGCATATGTTAAATGTTTCCCAAACCGTCTTAATTCTTCGCGCAGCCGAGAAAGCCACTAGTGCAGCCAGTTGTTGGAGCGTATGCTCCTCGAGACCCTGCCATGAGCAACGCAACTTGCACCGACGACCGTCTCTGCATACGCTACTCCTGGGGGGCTTGCTGTCAAAAGGTCGTGGATGAAGAAGATGTTGCGGGTGCCGTCCAGGTAGGGTGGGGCTTCCGCATCAGTTGCAGGGCTTGTGATTGCCACCGTCATCCCCCAGGATATGCCGAGCGAATTGCCACGGGAAGCTATGGAGCCACAGGCGTGGCTCCGTGGTTCACGAGCTTTACGTGCAAAGCCTTGGCATACTTTGGCAAGAGGCTGTCTCTCCTTCTGCCGTCTTAGTCAGGTTCCCCGTCCGGTCGGCGCTCGGCAAGTGATGGCTTCTGAGGCAGTCGCGCTTTCAGTTGACGAGTGGGATAAGCCGTGCTTGTAGAATGTTCTTCCGACTGCAGCCAGCAGTAGTTAGTTCAGTCGCGCTCCACAACCGCCTACAATATCCATGATCTAAGCAGGATTCCAAGCGTGGAGCTCCCGATTGAGTAAGAGCGCAGTGCTGCCAGGTCGCACTTGCGAGTCTGCTCGCCCGTCGCGCTTGGGAGGGGCTCTGCCTTCCTTTCATTTACAGGGTATGGGCGTTGCCGATTTACAGGGATGGGCGTTGCCGAGGGCTGTGTCGTGGCCTTGAAGAGAGTGTAGGAGGTCCTTCAGTGCTATATGGAAAGCTTACGAAGAAAGGTCGTTAGACAGCGATTCAACACGAGTAGTGAGGGCACGCCCTCGCACAGGTCCACGCTGCTTCCCGACTCCGTCATCCAGCAGGCTGCTGAATTTGACTACAGGTCTTCCGTCCCTTCTCACCGCTATCAGAGCAGGTGTACCTGCATGCGCTGCCTACCACTCATGGCGATATCATGAACTCCCTGCACTTACGGGTCTTGCAGCTACTGTAGCATGGTCACCTTTCTGGATTAAACGGGAAGCTTCAACTTGAGAAATCTACCGTGCGATGAGAGGCGTTGGCCCTCGTGGACTCCAAGAGCTGCTTTGCCTGCATCTAGTGTCACCATTGCGTAGTGAATCGAGGGTGGTCCGCGCTCCTTCTGCGAGGCCTCCACGTGGTGACCAGCCAGATGGGTCGGAAGGCCTATGAGGCGGAAGCGGGAGGATGTGGGAGGGCCGGAGGATGCCGGAGGCTCCGAGGGCCAAAGCCTTGAGCTTCAGGTACGTGGCCAGAAGGCCTCGCACTTCGTCCTTGCACGGGGTCTCTACTGCTCTTGCGCGGTGCTCAGGCTGGTTTGGGGTGAAGTGGGGGTCAGAAATCAGAAACACAACATGCACCACAGAATCGCAGAGGGTTCGTTTGTTCATGACATTTCTGGCGATTGATGAATTCATGCAATGTGTGCAAATCCATCCGCGCAGCCAGCCCCTGTTGCTCAAAGCCAGCCACTGCTGCCCTTGGCCATCGAGTACGGCTGGCTCACCGCATGAACTGAAACAACATGACTCCAATCCTGGCACAATGCCGTACAGCGCCTTAGGGCATCTGCAAGATGATTGCAGACGTGTGATGTCGAGACTCGAGACATACGTGGCAGTCATACGCCTTAACACAGCTCATGCTGTCCGGTCCCTCGCATGCTTGTGCTACGGCATTTGCTACGCACGAGTGGCCCAAGCCGCCCTGCATGACGTGGGGAAATGTTGTTGCTTCGCAACAGGCTTGGGGAAGCGCTGTGAGCAGTAATCCTTTTCTAGACTTGCTCGACGCTCCACGATGGCTTTGTGTGAGGTGTTTGGTCCAGAGCCGCGGGCCGTTGCTGTTCTTCCCAGGTGGGTCTTGAAATCCATGCCTGATCAGATTGGAGATTCGACTGGGGCACCATCAGCTCTTCTTCTCAAGCCTTGCAGGATCTTCCGCTTCACCATCGACACCACCAAGAGTGCAAGAGAGTCGCATGGTTGCTGCTGCATGGTCTCAGCAGCATGCGTCTGGGCTGCAGGGCATCCCAGGCGGTTGAGGTGAATTCGCCAGACGCATTCCTGTCACCATAGACAACGAAGCAGTCTTGTGGATACTCTCAAAGGATAGGACGCAGACGTGAAGGGCATTTTTTTTTGTTCACCCCTCTTTGAAAAGGCTTGGTGCTATTCTCCAAGTCCAAGCTGCCCTTCGTCAGTCACCGAGCGCAGTTATGTGCGCTCCCTCAGAGCAGATCCCGAGCTGGCTTCAGATCTCAGAAAGCTCCGAAGGCACAGGCCAAGAAGAGAGCGGCCCCCAAAGTGGCAGCCGCCAGACGGGCGCAGCAAGGTGCAAAGACGCCTCCATTCCTGCCGCCCGTAGCTTCGACGATTTGGAAGCCAGTGCCCGTTACAGAGGAGGAAGCCGACCAAGCGCTTTTGGTCGGCAGCGGCGGGCCCACAGATTTCTCAAAACTTGCAGAGCAAGTGTGGGAGGGCCAGAGCGTGCTCTTCACTCGCCGCTGGACCGATGTTTTGAATGTGAAGAAGGCACTCAACGCCCTTGCAACGGAGCGGCTTCGCCATCTAGATGCCACGGCCGAAGCCAACCGTGAGCGGAGGCGACTTCTTCGCAACTGTGCTCGGCGGCTCTTTGCCGAGGTTGCCGTGTCTACTGGCGAATTGAAGCCCAAGGGAGGCCCACCACTGGGCTATGTGCCCTTACTCTACGACGGGTCCTCCCGACTCTATTTTCGTGCCAACGACATCACCGCGCTGAATGTGGCCTGGCAGTTTTTCGTAAACGGCTTGGACTACAGCTTCCTGCAGAACAAGCTGCATCCGTTCTTCGGCGTCTACTTCACTCCCTCTCCCACAGAGACTTTGCTTCTCAAATCACCCGGAAGAGTTACTTCGAGTCCCGAAAGAGTCGTAGATCGCAACACCATCGATGCATCAAAGCTGAGGAGCACTTCCAGCTGCTACGCGACTGGCTGGGACAGCTGAAGCCCAGCAATTCCTGGCGTGTCCTGGACCTTGGCACAGGGTGTGGCGTCCGGAGCTCAGTACCCTATGCATTGGTGGGGCTTGACACTGCTGCGAGCTTCGAAGTTCCAGGTGATCACCTTCATACTGCGCAGTATGTTCCCAGACATAGAGATTATCGCCTCGGACCTTTGTCCGAATGCCGTCTTCTCCGTGAAGGCAGAGTTGCAGCGATGGGGCGTGCAGCGAGTCCGGGTGGTACAGAGTGACCTCTTCACGAGGCTGAAAGAGGAGGGCCCCTTTGACTTGGTTGTCTTCAACCCTCCCTGGGTGCCAAGACCACCAGAGATTCGGCCCGACGGAGCAGGGGACGTGATCTTTGGCAATGACTACCCCGCGGACCTCTTCGACCGCCTCTTCACCGAAGTGCCTGCGGCACTGCAGCCGGGCGGCCATCTCGCCACTGGACTGCAACGGATAAACTTCCGTAGTGATGGCATGAGGGGTCGAAGATCCTGCGTCCTGCTAAAGAGGCCATCCTCTTCTCGAACTACGCGCTCTCTCGCGGCCTCGTGGAGGAGAGCCCCCTGAAGGTCTGGGAGCGAACCGCGCCACTTCTGGAGCTCCGGGAGCTCCGGCGGCGGCGTGTCGAAGCCAAGGACCGGAGCCGCTTCCGCCAGACGCGCCGAGACAAGGCCTGGGCCCTCCTCGAGGAGGACGAGCACCGCGTGGAGCTCTGGCACTTCGTGAAAAAAAGGACGAAGGCTCCGCTTTTTGAAGCTCTGCTTCATTCTGCTGTCAGCGTCTGACACTCCGACCGCTCAGGTCCCTACTTCGGGCGACGAGTGATCGAGGTCCTCCGAGTTTGGAGTCTGCTGTCCATGTCTCTCTCTCTCTCTCTCCATTGGTGTGTTAGGCAACTCTCGCAAGGAGGGCTCAAGCGGAGCTGAGTATCGAACACAGATCGAGCAGCATGTTCGGCCATGCCGCTCCGCGTAAGTTCGCAACCGAAAAGGTCTTTCCGTCGCATCGCGTGAAGAATCCTTTCTTCACTGACGGGAAGCCGCTGGAAGAGACGGTGAAAGACTTGAAGAACAACCCTCAGAAGGTTCTCCCAAAGATGAAGTTTGTGGAGTTTGATGGCAAAACTTGGTCAAGGAGCAACCGAAGGTTGGCCTGCTACAAGAGAGCAGGAATTAGCGAGCTCCAGGAAGGTGTGCACTTCGAAATGTACCCGCCAGACGACCACTTCTTCGAAGGGCTCGACAACAGGATCTTCTTTGCGAGTCAAGAAGACTGTGACACAAGGACATACTGCGGTCTTTGTGCCGTACCATTCAGAAACCGCGACATGTATGTACAGCATTGCTCGGATCAGCATGGTGTAGATTTCAAGTCGACTTGCATGTACTGCAAAACCGAGTTCAGAACCCGTTCCGCGCGCCTGGAACATGAATGCAAAGTGGTGGCAGAGATGCTGAGTGAACACAGCATGCTTTGCATCTTGTGCAAGACGGATTACCCAAGTAATTTTGCATATCTTCAGCACTGCCGAAAAGTTCACGGTGTCGCTGTCGGCTCCCGTCACTGCGACTTTTGTGGACAAGATTTTGGGACCGCGATCGGCCAGGCGCAGCATTCCGAGCAATGTGCAGAGCGTCTGCGCTTGCTGGACATGCAAAGCAAAATTGAGGCCAATCGTTCTCGCATGACTGGGAACGAAGTGAGTTTCCACATGCGAATTCCAATGACATCGGCTGCGAAGCTGATCAACATGAAGCAGTACAAAAAAGATGCCACCGAGCTTAAGTATCGGTTCGGCATCACCGACGTCAGCATCACACCTGATGTTGGAGCAGATTCAGAAGCTTTGCTACAGGTCAGAGGTGTGAAGGATGCAGTCACTCAGTGCAAACAATGGGTTCAGAATGATATTCTCTCTCGGGTGCCCTACAGACCCTTTCACGCTGTCCACTTGACCGTCCAGAAACTGCAAGCAGGGCGCCGCTTGGGAAAGTGCGCGCTGACGTTGGACAGTGAAGAAATCAAGCTGATGACCGAAGAATCTTTCACGAACCACATCCGGCAAAAAATCGGCATGAAGAAGATCAAAGCAATGAAGGTCCAGTTTGACGGCGAGGAAACTCCTCCGGAGGAGTTTGTGTTCTTGAAGCTGGCGGATCGAAGTGGTCGCTCTTCAAGGATCGCGCTCCTGGCATGGTAATCTTGGCGAAGCAGTGCACAAGCAAACTGTAAGCCAAGCCCTTCGAGGAACTGAGCAGACGAAGCCGTCTTCAGAAACATCAACCTGCAGCAATCCATTGCCGGCTTTGGGTTCTGCTGGCAGTTGCACTATTCTTTTTTTTGTGCCCCGTGCAAGTGCTCTGTCATTACGTATGCCCCACTTCGAACCACTGAACGAGGCCGGGGAGCTTTGCTGCAAGCATTGGCTGGCAGTCCAAGTGGCACAGTCGCGTTCTCGGCAACACTCCGAAGAATCAGGATGTTCAGGCAGAAGCCCCAAAGAACATCGCTGTGGCAATGTCGTGAATTTGGTATCTGATGTCCGGGTGCAATTCGAATTCGGAATCTGAGCAGCGTATGAGATCAGACACTCTCCTCTCAGCCTCTGAGGCGCTGCGGCACCGGGATCGGCTCCTCCGAATGCCTGCAGGAAGATGAGCAGGAAGCCAAGTTCCAAGCTGGAATGTATCTCGAGTGTTTCAATCCACACTTAAGGTCAGAAGCATTGCCTCGGATGCAACCATGTTTTTGTTTGTGCGGGATGTTGGAGGTTTTGCATGGTTTTGCTGTTTGGTGGCGACCTGTTGAGGTTCTTGGACTGGTCTCGGCAGCGCATGCTGGGATGCCAGCCTGCATGAGTGCAGGCATTTCTCTAGACTCTCTCACGTATAGTCACACTATCCATGTTACAAGTTTGTTAGGCTGTGTTCCTGCTTCCACCGGCCTCTTGTACCCTCAACGATGACTTAGGATGGAATTGCTGTCACAGGCGCTTAGAGACCACGGCAGCGGATGATATGCGGCCGACAAAAACAGCCCGGTCGACAGACGATGGGGACACAGACCCAGTCAGTAATGCTTTTTTGTGTGTAATGCTCGTGAGAAGCAACCCCACCAGGGTACGTATTGATTCTGCCTTCTGAAATCTACCGGCATCTTAGTTACAAGAGAGAGAGAGAGGTTGCGCACGGGTCCCACAGACTTACGCATGATTGGCTGTCCTTAATCACTTCAGAAAATCAGGCTTTTTGCAGTTTCCTCTGGCACATCTGAAATACTGGGGCTTTAAACAGCCTAAGCCCACTGCAGGGATCGGCGATTGCATTGATGCGACCTGCTTGATAGCCATGGCTCTGGCTCGCAGCAGACGATAACTTCGGCCCGAGAGGAGCCCGGCTACGGGCAGGCGGGACCTGTTGCAAAGTCTGAGTGTAAGTCTCCGGCCTACGGCCCACGGTCGTAATCCACTGTCCATCTGGCAGGAGGAGCCATGGACCAACAGCCAGAAACTGAGCTGACAAAGATGTTACGCAGCACCTGATCATCGGGAGTCGCCGCCATGGGCTTGAGCTGAACTCGTGAAATTCGTAGGTCCATGCTCCGGGCCCTCGCAGCTCTTGATGACACGTCGCTCATCACGGCTTCTCGGCAAAATGGCATGAAAGTTTCACAAGCGGAACATCCCAATTACCTCCTCTGTCGCCTCGCCGTGTCCCCACTTCCTTGAGAAGTTAGACCGTCGCCCCAGCTGCCCCTGAGGTCATCACCGAGACGCTGCAACGGAGACCGGAGCTTGCTCCTGGGGTGGTGAACGGTGCTGTGCCAGCAAACCCCTCGGAGCGGAGCAGTCGCGTCGCAGGTCTGGAGTGTTGAGGGGCGGAGGGTGACATGCCAAGGACTTGACATATGCTCCTGCTGATGCATTGTCAAAGAGACGGGCGCCCGCTGCTCAGAACAGGCTTTCAGTAGGCGGAGTAGGTCTCTGCATGTCGCCATCGTGCATTGAAGAGCGAACGCCGAAAGTCATATTGTCTGAAGCTCAGACAAGGACCGGCCGAATCAAGCCGATGATGGGCACGGGGTTTGGCTTCATTGACTGCCCAGACTTAAAGGCTGCGCCCTTTGCTTCTACTTTGGAGATGTCTCTGCGGTTTCGCCAAGCGCCTCCAGGCGGTCTTTGGGCATGACGTCTATGTGCACAAAAACCAGGCTCGCTGCTGAATGCTGTTTACAGGTTTGCAGGAGCACCCCAAAACCTTGTAGAGGGAGCCGGAGCCAAAGTACAGAAGCTCCCAGTACAAAAGCCCCAAAGGCGAAGTTCAGGGATCTGCATGGCAGGTGGGTACGCTTCCGCCGGGCACAGAGGTGAACTTCGCTATCCTGCTGAGCAAGGCAGACTCTTAAGTCTTAGGGTTTAGAGTTGATTGAGCCTCACAGCATAATTCCGAATTCCTGCAGGACATGAAGCCGCAGGCCTTCGATCTGCAACCCACAGGCCTGCGCGAAATGTCGCGGCAAGTGGCATTTGCAGTCACCATTGCATGACTTTACATGGGTTCTGTCTTTGTGCAACATATGTGTTGCCTTCGTGGCATTCTGCGGCATGTATCTAGAAGCTCAAAAGCTCTGCTGTTGGCAAAGTCCCTAAAACTTGCAGAAAGACATTGTAGAGCATCTCAGGCTTAGCGCCGGGCTATGTGCAACGTGGAGAAAGAACGCAGTCTCTCCCTAGGAACTTTTAGCATCCACAGCCTGCGGGCAATGGCGGGGCCTGGTGAGTTCGCTGTGGTTGCAGATGGCTACTGGTGTGCCACTTTAGGCCTGAATCGTTGTTTCAAGAACCTGTACAAGCCTCGCTGAGTTTCGCCGATGACATGTTGTGAAGCAGTGCTCGTTTCACAGGACCACTCTTGCTGCTGAAGCCTCCGCAGCTGACTCCATTGCTGCGCCCGATCCCGCCGGTAGCAGTGCGGCCTTTAGGCCGTTGCTGTCAGCTTCCTGCCGCAGAGCTTCCCACGGGACTGTGCAGTCTTAGCATCATGCTGTCAGCAGGCTTCGCGACAACACTGTGGGGCACGCTGCTTCTGAACGAGCGCGTGAAGGCGATTTCAGACTTGCACATTGTACAGCAAATCACGACTTCGCCTGCGGCCGGGAGCTGGCAGGATCAAGTGGGCCATCGCAGAGCAGTGGAGTTGGTGTGCGGGGCGAACACGCTGGCTTCAGCCGCGCTGGCGGTGCCTTGAACTGCAACAGCCCTGACGGGTATGGAGACCAGCTCCAGCGTGAGGACTCCTGAGCCGAATCCCAGGCGTTGACATTCCGCGCGCCCGCAAGATCGTTCCTGGGCGCCATAACGCTGCAAGTAGTGCCTTGCCAAGTTGATTGATTCTGATGGTAATCTTCGATCTGGGATTCGACGTGACCGGGGGGCCAGAAGGAGGAGTTCTGCCCAAACGAGCAAACTTATTGGGGCGTGGTGTTCTGGGATTGAAGCTGAGGGTGCAGGCTCTGAATTGCCCGATCGTATCCAGAAGCGCAAAACCGCCTCTTCCCGAGGCCGGCTTTGCGGCATGGCAAGGCTGTAGCTTGTGGGCGAGCAGATGATACGCAGCTGCCCAAGGAATTCAGTGAACGTCGAGAGACCTCAGCAGATAAGCAAACTGTCAGGCCGGAGCAAGCGGTTGTGCCTCTTTGTCGCGGGGACGTCCGCGGCAGTGCGCCTGCGAGCAGCGCCCCGGCCTGAGAGCCTGCAACCTGCGAAAGCACCCGATGCGCGCGAACTTGGCGGCCAGGCTTTTGCCCTCTTTGGCTTCGTTTCGGCACGGCGGTCCGTTGCCTGGGCCGCCCGGGCCTGCTCGCCCCGGAGGCGTCTCGTACCAAGTGGCCGGCAGTTGGCTGAACTGGGAGCTGACAGAGATGCTTCAGGATCCCATTCTGCCAGCTCTCTACTACTTTGATGTGGAGCCGCAGCATGCGCAGCATGGAGCGGACTGCTACCGCTACGCTGACGGCGATCTGGAGTACGGCTATGAGTTCCAGATCGTTCAAGATGCCGATTGGAAGCAAGTCATTCATCCCCAAAACGAACAGTCAGACGTCTCCTACGAGGCAGTCGGCCCCGATTCCGAAGGCCATGGGCTGAACTGGTTCGTGAGCGGCGAAGGCTTCTCTGGCTTTCGCATAGAGGTCCTCGCGAACGCGAACGGCAGCCTTGGGATCCAGGTGGCTGTGAGGTTTGACTCCGACGAGTTCTCCGAAGCTTCCGATGGAATTCTTCAGGCCAGGACCGAAGCCCTCGAAGAGGCCGCGTGCCGAGGAAGCTGGCAGGCCGTGCTGTGCAGCCTGGCTGCGCTGCGACAATGGGGGCCTCGGCCCAGTGCGGAAGTGCTGGGCTTGGGTGTTGCGGCATGTGCCGCCTATGCCAACCACCAACACGGCCGGGACGTGTGGCAGCAGGCCGTGCTGCAAGTGTGGGTAGTCTGAGTATCCGAATGACGTGGATGATCTGCGGCGTGCAGGCCATGCTTCTGCTGGACCAGATGTGGGCCGCAGAGTGTCCTGGCGTGAGCCCCTCGCAGCAGGACCCTGCAACCCATCAATGCGCAGGTGTTGAGTTTGACCTGGGTGCACAAACAAACAACGCCTTGCAGCTCTGCCTCCTGGACCGGGCCCGGCACTTGAGCCAAACAAGCAAGCATTTCTTGCCCACCCCGCCCGGAGGGCTGAAAAGCTTCTTCCTGGTCCTGCCTTTCCACCCTTTGCCTTCGTCACCGGGTGACTCTGTTGTCTTCATTGTCCGAACTCGGAGCACCGAGAACCGATCAGAAAGGGGGGTCTCTGTGATGGTGCGCGGAAGGGTATCAGGCGCACCAAGCCGGATCGGTAACATACCTCAGGCTCGTCGCATGAGGTGCCAAGTGTGTTGGCCGGAGAAGGCCGCAGGTTGCGGTCCTAACTTACAGCGTACAGAAGAATGATCATTGCTCAGCAGAGTCTCAACATGTCTCAACAACACCCCGACTGTACAGCAAAGGCCAAGGGGAGTCCAACGGCAACAAGCCCCGCTGGATCCGGAAGCCCTGCAGGACTACGCGCGCCTTGCGCAGCTGTGCCGCGACGCGGGACAGGAGCAAGCTGCTAAGCAGCTGGAGTCGGAGGCAGGGCGTAAGAAGTTGTGAAAAGGTCCAGTGGATGCAGTTTGGGCCTACTTGGCGTCAACGGTTTGACTCACGCAGGTGGCCTACTGGGGCTGCGAGGACGTGAACTTCCAGATTGTCCCAGGCTTCATCTGGAACCGCCAGGCCTAAAGCTTGAGTTGCTTTGCGCTTCTCATCGGGGTGGTGCTCGTGCGGCATCAAACTGAATGCACAGATTTGAGTCAGAGTGTGCGGCAAGGGGGCCTGGTTGCTAGGGCCTAAGAGCCTCGCGAGAGGTGCGCATGCTGGGGGGCATGATGCAGAATTGCTTGTCCTGGACTGAATCTGGGATCTGGGTTTCGCGGAACCTTGAGAATGCAAGCATTGTTGACCGACAACCGGGAGGACGTTGGGTGCTGCGATCCCCACCGCGCAGCACTCTGCTTGGCTCCTGTCCGGGACCTGGTATTCTCCCGAGAGCTTCATGCCCGGCATGCCCACACACAGAGAAGATCAGAGAAGGGTTCGGGAAGTTTGCTGAGTTGCGAAGCACAGAAGCTTCACACTAAGCCAGCAGAGCTGTGTATCGGGTTGGGAGTAGCCGGCTAAGCATGGTGATTGCCCCAATGAACGACAAGAGAGCTGGTGTAATTTTCGCGATATTCTGTCTGGAGACCAAGCAGTCTGTGTGCCAACAGCGCACAATGACGGTCCGGCTTTACTGCTGCAGGCCCTGCACGGACCGTGCAGCGCGTGAGATTGCTGAGCGAAAGCATGCATGGGAGGAGGCCTGCAGCCGAATCGAGATGCCCAGGTATCTCAATTTCGTGTCATGGGATAGCTCTTGACTTTCATGACATGGCCCACTTCACCCTTCGTAGTTATGAGAATGAAGCAAGAGGTGTAGAGGCCAGGCACTAGCTCCGTGAGTTGAGTGTAAGATGTTGCAGACGTGTGGCGTTAATCGCTTTGTCGTGCTTTGTTCCTCTGGTCTCCTCCAATCTGGGCAGGCTGGCTGGCGCACCCTCACCTGTGACCCAGACCTCGTGGAAGCATTGGATGACAAGGCCACAGACCCAAGAGTAAAGGGGCAGGTCGAGCTGAGACAAACTGAGACATGCTGGCAGAATCTGTGAGAGTCGAGCGGCGTAGCTTGCAGAATCAATGAGGAGCATGGGGTTTGCGCTGGTCAGAAAAGGGCATGGGCAGGTCAAGCTCTTTGAGCATGCGCAAGGGCTTGGGCTCGGCGGCTTCTTGCCGCAGCGGTACACCACAGCCGAAGCGGCTACTTATCCGTGCGGCTTGACCAAGACAGCTGACTGTACTGTAGGAGCTCTTGACTGCCTTGGTATGACTCTTCGAAGTCGCAGTCTTTTGTGGAGAGTCTGGCGAGTCTTGAGAGCAAAAGGCATGCTGAAGCCTGCATCTGGACAGTACGGAGAAGGCAGGCATCATCTTCATGGCAGACCATGGCTGCAGCCCTCTTCTTGCTCATGCACGTTCATGCCCGCCGGAGCAGGTGCCCGGATTGTAAACAACTCCGCAGACGTTGAGTGTGTTGTCGGCTTGGATGTTGGCACCGACTGGGCCAGGCACTCAGGTTAGAGCTGTTTGTTTTTCTGAGCGAAAGGGTCACCCTCGGGACCAGAGGTGCTGCAAGAGATGATTCCGGGGCCGTACGAGTACTCCACGTCCTTGTTGGTCTGGCAGACGCCTGAGTCGGTCTCGAGTCGGGGCCCCGGCGGTATGTTGTGGTGTGAGGCATGGGGATGTTCTAGATGCGATCACGATGAAGTACCACTATGACGGCACGCTCTATGTGTGGCCGCATGTGCGAGAGATTTCCAAAGAGATGCTTCTCGGCTGGGTTTTTGGACGGGTCGTCTCTGCTGCCTTTGTCTAGACACATCCCTAGTGTGGAGTGAGACGTCGGAGCAGATGCAAGCGAAGGTGTGACACTCCTGCTGAGCACCTGGCCATCATGACCAAGTTTCTGACTGGCTACAGACGTTTGGCGGCAGAGTCGCTTGTTCCTTCCATGAGATCATCCAGTCGCGCTGCTGTCTTGAAGGCGGCATCTGCAATTTCAACTACAAGCGCCGGCCGGACGGAAGGCGTGGGGCCGGGGAGCCCTCTTCCCGTGTCCAAGTAACTTATCATCCTGCCTTCTGTGAGGCCCTGCATCTTCGAGGTCAATCCCCGAATTGGGGCTGACCTAGCTGGTGACGCGCCCAAGCCGCGAGCACGTGCCTTCTTTGATAGATTCGCGGAGATTGGGGGAAAATGCGCCTGCACGCAGTCAGCCCTAGACGCTAGACATCTCCTGACTGCAATCCTACACTAGTGGGAACGACTCCTGCCGAATCAGTTTTCAACAGTGCTTGATGCAACACCTCAAGTGCTTTTTTTTGGGAGGCCCTCCGCAGCCTCCGAAGGGTGCAGGAAAGGCACAGGACTTAGGCCTCATTGTTAATGACGTGTTAAAGGCTTCTGAGTTTCTTCATGGAGCTAAGGCGTACATGGGCGGTCCCGGGCCAAGAGTGAGCCACAAGTACAGTACCAGTAGGTCTCCTGTTTGGCAAAGCTGTCGAGCTGAGGCCCCATGTCACCCGGCATGCAAGTGCCTGGCGTGGGACCGCCCGTGGACATGGCCATGGCAATGGGCATTCCTGGCGCAATTCGATACCCTGGCAGTCTTGTTGTCTAGATGTCGGGGGTTGGGGCACCGGTGCCCGTTCCGTTTCTCATTCAACGGCCGTGAACTGCCACGCCCCTCGAGTCGCTTTCGCAATGCAGTTTGTCCCGGACACGCAGATGGCACCTCTATTTCTGTGCATCTGACGACGAGCCAGACCGACTTTTAGAAGACATGCTGCCAGAGTCAGCTTCACTGAAGCGTCCTGCAAAGGGCATCGCTGCTTAATCCGGAGCTTTTGAAGACTCCATCGGGATCTTGAGGTGCTGGCACGTGCTGGTCCAGCTTCCCAAAGGCTCCGCTTCTTCTTCAAACCGTCTCTTGTCATCTCCCAATTTGCCAATCGGATGTCCAGCTTCGTCAAAGAGGCCAAGATCCGTACATGCTTGTGGCGCCCGTTGGTTGCAGCTGGGCGATCGTGCAGGAAACTGCTTGAAGACGCGTTGGGAGCAAGGAGCAGTGGAGTCAGGAATGGTGCTGGAGGTGGCGCTCGCCCCATGGTTGTTCTCTCGAACTGTCAGCATGCTCGTGCATTGATTGATGTAGCCAGCCACCACAAGTTCAGACACGATTCAAGATGGTGGAGGAGCAACAGTTCAATGGTTTGCAGTCATGGGTGGTTCTTGGGTACGCAACATGCCTGTGTAGCTGCGTGCCTCACTTAAACAGGTCAGGGATTCATCATTGTCCACAGAGGCTCTGACACGGCCAGTTCGGACTCGCCCGCCAACCGTTTTCAGCAGATATGCCCAACTCGACGGTCGTCCTGATGTGAAGAGTTGGCCCTCTCCGCCAAGACCACTTTCTTCAAATTAAATGAAAGTCCGCCGGTTTTGAGGCATCTGAATAAGACCATATCTCGCAGCAGGAACCAGGTCCTCCAACCCGGAACAAGACACGTGCACAGAGTTAGACATGTTAGCTTCAATTCTGCGAGTCCATGCTCAGCATATCACAGTCGAGTAAGCTCTCTGGAAGACTTGTCGCATGACGCCCTCCGCGTCCTCCCCAAGATTTGACATGCCAGGCCTGCCTGCCATGGGCCCCATGGGCCTGGGAGCTGACATGGGCAGCTTGGCTCTGACTTGAACCTGGTGAACATGGTAATGTCATGTTCTCACATGTTCAGGAATGGGCATAGCGGCCCCTGGAATGCCCATGGGCAAGGCGGTATTTGGTTTCGGGTTGCGGTTGCCGGCTGGAAGGCGCACATTCGGGCGTTCAAGGTTGTGTGCCATCTGTCAGGGAGACCCCATGATCATGGCCAAGGGTGACATGGGGAAGTTTGGAAAGGCCGCTTGCAGGAGTAGAGCAGTTGGTTTCCGGCACTTTCCAGCCTTCTAGATACAATTTTCCCAAGAGACGGCAGGGTGCAAAAGGTTTCTCGGCGAACGCGCAGCCGGATGTGACGCACCCAGATGTCTCTGCCAGTGTGGATCGAATCGCCTCGAATGCTGGCCACAGTCCAAGGTGCAGCAAGTTCTCGGAGCGTATATTGGCCAAATCAAGAGCTTCAATGCCCTTTGGATGCCAGCTGAGGGTTGCGAGTTGCCATGGCTTTCCGGCCAATACGAGTTGCTTTGCGTGGACTGCATGCGTGTAAGGCAACGCATGGATTTGGCTTTATCGTCTGCGAGGGCTTGCAGCAGCAAGGCTTCATGCAGGATGCCGGCATGCTCAGTGTTTTCCCAGCGCACCCAACAAGCTCGACGTGGGACGCGATCGGGCTTTTGTGTTTTGCAGCTGCTTTACGCAAAGAGAGAGCTGTTCATCTGCTGGCGGCCACGTTGATGTGCCGCCTCACCGCTTGCTAGCTTCCATGGCTTGCTACGCAGTGTTCTTGTTTGCCGGTATTCCGTCGTGATTAACTCCCACATGCTAATCACGAACAAATCTCCGAACTGTTGCTGTTAGCCATGGCGGTGCAGCTGTCCTCGCCCCTTTTCCAAGCGCGTCTGCTGGAGCTTTCCCAGCCGAGAGTGAGAGCCGCACCCCAACGACAAGCCATTGCAGACGCTTTCCCCCAAGCTTCTGCCGTTCCGATGCCCGTAATCGCTGGCGCCGTGGCCGGGGCTGCCTTCTCTCGGTTCAGCGAAGGGAGGCATGCGCGGTGTGGGCATCGTGCGCATCGCGGAGTAGCTGCCCGTGCAGCCTCGGCGAAGTCTGAGCTACTGGAGCTCCTCTCAGGCGAGAACTGGGATGCGAGCCGAGTGAACGCGGCACAGAGAGTGGAAGACCTTGTGGCAGAGCTGGTCGAGTCTTTTGACAAGACCAAGCTCGCAAGTGAGGAGGCCCAAAAGCTCCTGGCAGGAAGGTGGAAACTACTCAACACCTTCACCCCGGGCCAAGCAGCGGCGAATCTTTTCAGCCTCAAGAGCTGGCAGGAATATGTCTTTGGGAAGGGACCATCTCCAGTTCAGGCTGCCGCCTTCACCAACAGCGCTGTCCAGAAGGCCGCCTAGAGGGGCATAACTGCATAGTGCAAAAGCAAGAGCATCTTGTCGTGTGGCGAGAAGGAAACTAACGCTTACACTGCGCCGGCAAAACCGACCTCATGAGGCTTCGACACAGGTCTCGCAGCGCCCTTCGCGAGCATTTCTTACATGTTACGTTGACATTTCGAGTTCATTCCCGGCCTGTCGTGTGGCCAGGCCATTGGGCCTCCGAGACGATTACTTGAAACTAGTGACTAATGATTATAGATAGCTTTTGATGGGTTGTATCAAATGCCACTACCAATCTGTGCTGCTCTGTTTCTGCATGTTGCTGCAAGCGGACAGGTCTACCAAGCCCTGGACCTCACTGCCACGCCGGGTCGATGGTACAACGTCATCGACGCCTCTCCGCTTGGCATTATTTGCCTCGAGGCTGACCTCAGCACGGAGGAGCCCCGAGCTGCACTTGCACATGATAGACCGAGGGAGCTGTTGTTAAAAGCTTGTGAAACCCGATTCGATGGGATTAGGGTAGGGCCCGCATTGCCTCCCTGGCAGTTCTCCTTTGTGCCGGACAGGAGTCCGACTTGCGCTTCCAGTGGACAGGAGGCCGGATCGTGATCCGAAGGCCGCCCTGGACAGACCGCGATCTCGATGAGCCCATCCGTTTGCCGTACCCGGCTGCTTGGATACAAAAGCGCTCAGGCATGTGGGGGGCGCGGGGTCCCGGGGTCGGTTGCAGCCTTCTTCAACGGTTTCTGTTTTCATGAAAGGTTCCTTTCAAGCTGCTGGGTGATCGGGCACGTGGCATTTTTGAG
Organism: Symbiodinium sp. CCMP2592; assembly: GCA_905221615.1. Taxonomy (NCBI): domain Eukaryota; class Dinophyceae; order Suessiales; family Symbiodiniaceae; genus Symbiodinium; species Symbiodinium sp. CCMP2592. The sequence continues at coordinate 219,461 of CAJNDT010001358.1, read as the reverse complement.
ACGGACTACCTCGACGACGACTTGCGTGGTCCGTCTGCACATGATCATGAGGCTCATGCACGTCAGAGCACGTCGAAGTGTGCCAAGGAATCTCGAGAGGCTCCAAGAGTGGGAGCGTCTTCGTCCTGACTAGGGTTCGACTCTCGACTGCAGCTTTGCTCGACCGAAGCATCCGCCTGCTTGCAATGCCCATCCTCATGGTGCCTCCTTACTGATCAGGCGATCCGCTGCCGATGGAAGACGAACTCGGCAAGATTGTCTGAAATTTTCCATCGAAAAATCGATTCAATGCGGCGGCAAAATGTAAGGAATGAGGCATGTCCATATTCGGCTTTTCTAGAGATTAGCACCGGTTTTGTGGCTTTATTGTTGGAGTGACGCATGACGCATTAGTTAGTTTGCGGATTCCAAAAAGGACCCTAATTTAGGCCGCTGCCCACTTGCATCCTTGCAGTTGAGCACTTGCATTCCATGATGCTTCCGATGCCGGTATGGGGAGTAGCGAGAGCAAGGTCTACTTGCATCACAACCAGATCGGCGAGTGCCAGCCCGGTCAGATGGCCAACCTGGCCTGTTGCCGTGTGGCTTTCGTTGTCGTGTGGATTGTGCCAAGCCACGACACACCTTGGCTTCGTGCCCTTTGTGGCAGGTCTCCTTCACGGCGTACCTGAACAAGAAGGGTCAGCCTCAAGCCATGGATCTGAAGGCTGGGCCGCTGGGCCTCCTGGGCCTGGGCATCTGCACCTCAGATCCGCTCGTGCATTCTCGTGGCGTAGGCATGCTGATTCGACCTGCTGCCACTCCGTCGGTCCTGCATTGGAGTCCCAGACTCAGCCCCGCAACTCGCAGCTGAAGCCTGTGTAGAAAGCACAGCGTTTCACAGCATCTCAAAGACTGAGAAAGCGCTGCAATTTGCAAAGCGCGCGAAGTGCCCCTTCCCATTATGTGGGGAGTTGAGTCACGCGGCAAGTCCTGAGACCATGGAGTTGGCAGAGTGCTGCGAGAGCAGCCGTGACCAATCGCGATCTCGACTTGAGGGAGGGTGGAGGAGCGGATCCCGGTTGGCCCTCCCGTCTGTCAGTGCGGGTGCGGGGCTTCCGATCCTCAGCGAGGATGAGTCGGCAAGGTCCGACAGGTGGTCTGACAAGACAGCGGAGATCTGGCAAAGCGACCCGCCCTCGCGCTGCCCCGAAATCCAGCTGGGAGCGCGAAGTGGAACAAGACATCACAGTCGCATAGTGCAGCCATGTGCGGGTCGGGCTGGGGCCACATTATGCCAAAGCCCAGTGCGGCTCTTCAGCCGCGGTGTGTGCATTCCACCTCGTTCCTTGCTGTTTCGGCTCCAGACACGGAGCGCTTCCCAGTTTGTGCGACCGGGCTTTGAGGTGCGACGATCTTTGCCCAAACAAGCATGTTGGCTACAGAGATCTACAGAGCCTGTTGCAGGGGGATCCTGCCGAAGTTGTTGAAGCTTGAAACCATGGACGCGCCGCCAGGATCCCAGGGAAGTCTTTCTCTGGCGCCTCCGTTTCCCCCTGCAGCGCCGTTTCTTTGATTCTAAGGTCTGTGCTGAAAGGCCTTAGCGGCCTCGATGATGCATCGCTGACCACAGCTCGAAGCCAAGTGGGCCGAGTGAACATCGTGTCATTAGGTGCCGTTCGGGCTGAGGTCATTACTGGAGTGCTTCAAAAAAGGCCGGAGCTCGCACCGGGCATTGTCAACCTTGCAGTGCCGGATCTGGCCTTGGATTGCACTTCTGCCTTTGTGCAAACGACGGTGCGAAGAAGAAGGATGAACGCATTTGGCATGCAGTGAGGGGCTCTGGCCTTCCCGTCGTAAGGAGCTGACGTACGTCCCAGCAGATGCCCTCACCAAGCGGCGTGCGAGCCAACCTGAGCTTTTGAACGGTTGGAGGCCGTGCTCTTTGCAAACTTGACAGTCAGGATTGGCAAAATCGGGGCACCTGCGGCTACCGGCTTTTGCATCGTCGACTGTCCAGAGTTGAAGGTCGGGTCAAAAAGTGCCTCGCGCTGCGGAGATCTCTATCGCTCAGCACAGGCAGTCTTTGGGGAAGATGTCCTTGTGCACATGAACCAGGCGACGTTGCATCTCATCTTGATGATTATAAGGGGCTCGCTGCATTCGTGACCCTCGTAAGCCTGGGCTTTGTACGTCCTTGTCCTAGACCTGTGAAGCTCTGACATTCGGAGCTCGCCAGAGACGAGAGGTGGGCACCATCCCGCCGGGGACAGACGTGCACTTCGCCATTTTGCTGAACGAGGACGTTGCACATCTGCATGGCTGACACGACGAAAAGACATCCAGAAACGCCACAAAAACCTGTGGGGTTCTTCTGAGGAGCTCCGGCCCCAAGCCTTCGATTTGCACCCTACAAGCTCGAGGCTGAGAAATCAGAAACTGCGGATGAACATCTGTACAGCAGCAACACCTGGCTCTCACATAGACACCAGACCTGACAAGGTTCGATGGTTCGTGGGAAGGGCATGGGCAAGGCCGGCAAGGAACGGAGCTCAGACAGAGCTTGGGCGCTGAGTTCCTCTGCCCTCTAGCCTAGCAGCTACTCTTGCACCTAGGCTCGTGGCTTTCGCAAGGGTGGAGTCCCCAATGCCATCGGCTCAGAACGCTCAGAACATGCACATCGGAAAGCACAGGGCTGTGATGCCTGGGGCGAAGAAGTCTAGCCAGACCTTCCGACTTCCCTGCGACCAAATAATGGCCGACCGATTTACCAGAAGACTGGTAAATAGGTGTTTGCCCTGCTCAGGCAGCTGGCTACTTGGGCCCCAGTGAAGACAAGCTTTTGCCGACAACTCAGTCATTGCCACTGACAGTACATCGCTGATGCAGCGATTAGGACAGGCATAGATTTCCCGATGATTTCAGTTCCTCCTTGTCTGTCTGGCCTTTTGCAAACTGGCATCTAGGTGTCGGGTGCCTGTAACTCATACAACATGTCAACATCCACCCTTGATGAAGTTGCGAAAGTGTTGCAGTCGGTTATCGTCTTTGGAAACTGTCCATCAGGCAGGGCTGAAGCCCATCGAGCAAGCGATGCTCGAAGGGGCGAACAGCTCTCTCTGTCTAAAAGGCAAGAGGCAGCAGCCCGTTCTGTTTTGGAGCTGGACCGCCCTGTGCTGAATGAATGCATTGGGACTCGAAGTACAGTCAACCTAATTCAGTGACTGTACAGGACCCACAAGCATCTGAGCCAGAACTGCTCGAGTGCTCTTCACAGCGCTACTGCAGTTCTCGCGTGGGGGTGATGTGCATCGCTGTAAGGATGCGAGAAGCAGGGGTTGAAAAGCTGTGTCCGGAAAGACGAGTCTGAACATTGTGCGACTTGTCCTGCAAGTCCTCGTGCCTCCAATCTGCAACACTTTCCTGTGAGCATGCTGCATACCAATGTCAAGGCAGTGCCCATGAACTCGCTAGAGACTGCGAAAGATTGGGAGGGACTCAGACATGCCCTCGGGCCTCGAGAACTGAGTTCTGGGACTTCTCAGATGCAGGGATCTACCAGCAGTAGCCACTCTATCTGGATATCCTGGGGTAGAGCTACACAGCTCACAGCACCGAGCAATGTCCGAGCTCGCACTGTTCCGCCGGGGCAGGCAGCTTGTCTGCAGCAAAGCCAGGCATGCTGTCCTCTTGATGATTCACACATGGTCCAGCGACTCTAATGCGTGATGATGCAGTATGCGCTTCAGGAGACAACTGCTGCTTGCGCGGGGTGGGCCGAGGCAGAAGTGCATGAAGCGGGATGAAGCGGGTCAGCTTCATGAGACCACCCACATGTACTTCCCGCAGTGTAAATGTACATGGCCTTGAGGACCTTCATTTGCTTGGATTGGATCTTGTTCATGCGTTGCTGTGCTGACTCAACGTCTTGTCTTGGCCCATGCAATCCTGCAGGCTGGGTTCAACAGGGATTTGCAGCGGGAAGTGGCCGAAGTGGAGCCCGTAAATCTGAGCTATCGCACCTGGTGGTTGGCTTGAAGCTGAATCCACGCCACCAGCAGGCTCCTTCTTGTGTTGGCGCTGGTATCAGTCGCCGGCAGCAGGCCGTAAGTGGGATGAGATCACTGCTCCCATTGTGTTACGACAGTCGTATGAAGAAATTTAGAAGAAGCTTTGGCCACCGACCCCGAAATCCAACCATGCACAAGACGTATAAGATATGACATGATGAGATGATGGGTTTGGAACACTGACACTAGTCACTACAGTAGATAGACAATGCCAGCAGTTCTTGATACCCACGAAGATCACGGCTCTGACAGCCAGGTGCTGGCTCTCAGGAGGCGCGCTGCGGCGAGCAGCGCTGCTGTCGGTGGCCCAACTGGGCCTGCTGCCAGCAGAGGCACGCGGCTTCGGGCTTTGAGAGTTGTGGGCTGCAGGCCCGACTGCACAGATGTCTCAGGGCAGACGTTTCAAGATCTTAGGGCCTATGGCGTCAATTGTGTGGCTGGGGGCTGTCTCAGCAGAGCCGGCAGTGGCTTCGTGGTTTCGACTTTCGGACTGAAGCTCAGAGGCCTTCGAGAACCGAGTGGCCGAGTACAAGGGCCCGAAGACCCCAGGCAGCCAACCCTCGGGAGTTGGAACCGGGACGCTCAGCGGCTGCGGAGGCGCCGCGCTTTGCTGCTTCTCTGCTTTCTGAGGGTTTTCGCCCTGCTGTCGCAGGGGCTCCGAACTGCTTTTCCTCTGCACCGGGCACGGACGAGGATCACTTCCTCAAGCCCTGGCTCTATGCCTCCGGTGGCGTGGCAGGCGCCGTGTCGGACCTGCAGAAGGTGCCTTCCACCTTTCTGAAACAGAGAGCTTTCAGCCCTTGCTTGGGTTAGAGTTAGAGTCCAAAGCCGGTTCCACCTCGCTGATTCCTGCTGAGGCCTTGAAGGATTACCCTCCGGGGCAGCAAGAAATCGATGGAGGGGGCTTTGAGATCAAGAAGATGGACCTGGAGAAGGGTTACATCTACGTGCAGTTCGAATCCTTGAAGAGGGGCTACATTGACGATGTAGAGTTCCTTGTGAAACCCACAGACAAAGAGTCGGGAGAGGTTCTGGTCAGATCTGCCAGCAGGCTGGGCTACCTGGACCTGGGGGTGAATGCCAAGCGACTGAACCGACTCTCGCAAGCTCTGCGAGATGTTCCCGACGGCCGCTGGACAGCTCCAAAGATTTCCCAAGCACTCTTCCCAAGGCCTGCTCTGCCAAGCTTGATGGAGGTTTGACCAGTCTTGCCAGTCCAACGTGACAACTCATGCCCACCTGCTAATCTGCCAATCTTCGATTGCAGGTATGTGAATGAGAATCGCTGAGACGTCCCACGCGCTCCGCTCCAGGCCAAAAGTCTGGCCCAGCAATCCAGTGGAAGGTTGCGTGTCAAGACCACTTCGTTTGAGTCCTTTGATTCCATTCGTCCAACGTTCTTCACATCATTGTTGGGATGTTCCCTGTTGGTAGCTCGCCACCCTATGCGGCCAACATAGGACACGAGTGGATTCTAGATTCTTGATCAGATGGCATACAATGCCCAATGCCAATCCATTGGTCACACCTGCAACACTCCTGCACCACTCCTGCACCACTGACATTATCCTTCTGCTTGTTCATGAAGGGCAATCGTGGTGTGTCATCTAACCTTATTTGCGCTAGCATGCCTGGCACCATGCCTGGACCTGCCATCTGCATCTGACATGATGCGAGCAGCCGCGACTTCAGATCAAGACTCAAGACGTCATAATCACAGCATGAGCTCACAGTAGACTGCTCCGGTGTTGGATAAAGCTCCCGTGATTTTTCTTGAAAGCTAAGCTCAACGTAAAACATACAGGTCAGGACCGTAACCACCTGCCGTGCGCCAGCCATGGATGGCAACAAAAATGTCGGCAGTGGTGTTCCCAGTTCAGTGACAAGATGTACAGTTCATGAAACGACGACTGACCAGCAAATCTTGAGGCGATGCCAAGACTGTCGAGCCTGTGGAGTACAACGTGCGTGAAACCTGCTCAAAGTTTTAAACTCAAGCTCCGATGTCTGCTGAAAACGAATTACCTACTGTTGCTGGGAAGCTTCGTAGAGAATCGGCTGAGGACTTGATTTTGTACGCCCTTGGTATCGGCAGTGAGGATCTTCGTTATATTTACGACGCTTGATGGCAAGGTGCTGTGATGCCTTCGCCTGGGAGCTTTCCGGTCCGTTGACTCGAGGAGAAGCACGAAGACTTCGCTGCATTTCCAACCTACCCCGTAGCTCTTCGGCCGCAGACGAAACCTCCAAACACTCCCAGAAAAAGCCAAACTTCCACGCTGTCTAAGCTTCTCGACCTCAACTTCAGGTTCTGTGCTACAAGGGCGTCTCGTACGATGCGCTGCCGTTTCCTTCGCCGATTTTGGTGCCCAGCCGCACAAATCTCGGAGGTTGCATACAGCTGTGTCGCAAGTCAAATCTATACGGTCTTGCAGTAGCTTGCAAACATCTCAACAGCGCGGCTGTTCCCAGGCGGCCTTCCCCAACCCTCCAATGCGGAATGCTCGTGGACCCTTGGACGCGGGCATCAGCCTGGAGCGTCTCGCGGAGCTCCCGAAGGGAGGAGGCCGCCTAAAGCTCGCCGGAGGCGGGGCAGGGGAAGAGGCGAGGTGATGAGGTGAGAGCAACAGGTTGAAAAAGGGTTCGGACTCAGGTGTTGCAAGCGCCCACAAGAAGGGCAAGGGCGCCTTGGTCGAGCGAGCCTTCGATCTGATGGACGACGCAGGCCGGCTGCATGTACCTGCAAGTGTCTGCAAGTGTCGACATGCGGCAAGGCAAGGTCTACTACAAGTTTGTGGATGCCAGCTTCGTGGTCGGTGCAGACGGCTTCGAGGACTTTGGTCCTGTTCTGACAAAGCCAGTGACCGTGCCGTCCACTCCGCCAAAGCATCGAGTTGAGAGCAAGATCGATCCTCGGGCCGCAAGCCTCTACCGCCTGTCCGGGGACTACAACCCTTTGCACGTGGACCCCGAGTTTGCAAAGATGTCCGGCTTTGACGCGCCGATCCTTCACGGCAAGTGTACATTTGGCCACGCCACACGTGCACTTCTGGACACGCTGGCAGCTGGCGATCACCGCAGGTTCCGCAGCTTGCAGCTCCGGCTGGTGTCGCCGGTGATTCCGGGTCAAACGCTGGTGACGGAAATCTGGCAGGTTTCCGCGGAGGACTTCCTTTTCCAAGTTTTGATCAAAGAGACGGGCAAGATATGCATCGGCAACGGACGTTTCCAGCTCACTCCAGCCAGCAAGATGTAGAAAGACACTGCTCAAATCTGCTCAATGCATTCGCGACACGTTGCTGTTTTTACACCTTGTATGTCTGCTGATTCTGAGCAGCTTCCTGGACGAAACATGCGGCAGCTTCTCTCGCCAGCTTGCTGCGTGTGCAGCCTCAAGCTTATGCTTACCTCGTATGCGTAGACATGAGCTGGAGCGTCTAGAATCTAGAGATCGGATAGATCGGCCACTGGACACAATCTTTTCAGTTAGTCGCCACTGCCACCAAGCTGTGAGACGGATTTCTTGGAACACGAGACCCGCTGCAGTCATGGCACTTGCCCTTCCTCGAGCTCCAATGCCGACGCCGCCGACGCCCGCTCGTGGCGGAGTCCGGGTTGAAGCCTCGTGGGGCACAAGGCTTCAACCCATGACGTTCCTGGCTGTGTTAGCGCCCAGGGCGGTTGGAGCCGTGAACGCGGCCGGGAACTCAGCCCAACCGAGAGAACCATGAACCATCCATCCTAGTCCTATTCTCACTGTGGCCGCTGGGCCGAGGATGTGTTGCCAGACTCGCGGTCGGAGTCGTTGCATTTGCCGTGCTCGGAGCTCAGACTCCTTGCAGTCCTTGCATCTCCGCACGCCTCTTAGCTCGGAGCCGAGGATTTCGACTCCTGGCCTGGGATTTGCTCCGGGCTCCAGGCCGCGACCGGCCCTTCCTTCGTCAACAAGCCGAAGCCTGGCAGAACTCGCACGCTCGAAAGCCTCGGGAGAAGCGGATATTTCAGAGTGTCCTAATGAGGGGTTCGTGGCTTGGATCCTCTTCTTTTGGGGTCCTTGGAGCAGAGCAGCGACCTGCGGCAGGACCTCCGAGGTTGCTCGGCCCCGGCACGTGGGGCTGTCGGCGAAGTCCGCCCTTGCAGCCGTTGCACCTGGGAGCCCCAAACCCCTTTTCATTGCTTCCACTCGGCAGTATTTGAGAGAGATGCTGGAGGTAGTGCGACGTGCGACTATCATGCTGCCAATCCCTTCAACCGCCCCGTCACCAGGTATGACAAAGACAAGCTGATGAATGAAGCTTCCTTCACCGAGGGCGCGATGAGGTTCCGGCACAGCACGCGAAGCGAAGCTGTGGTCAGAACCTGGTACAGCAGACCCCCAGACCACAGAAGCAGGTCCTTTCAAGATCTCTTCAGGCCCAAGGATGCCGAGTTGAGCCCTGAGGCGAGGCGAGGCTCTGCGAGAGTGGCCAAGCGCGCGGGTGTCTGCAACTGACTTCAGAGGAGATAGAGGAACAGCTGCGGCAAGAAGCCTCCAGTGCCGCAACTGAGGGTGTCGAGCCGCCCTGTTTTGAAGCAGGTCTTGCTTTTAAGCAGCCGAACCATCTTGAACCCAAGCGCCAGGCGATGCAGTCGCTGAGATTGGACGTTATGTCTGGGGAGGAAGACGAGGAAGGCCTGGCCTCTTTATGACCATGCAAATTGAGCCGTGTGCTTTACAGAACAACAGTTAGAAGTTAGAAGGGTCTTCCTGCCTCCTCCCTTCGGTCGAGTCATGCTGTTCTTCGGCTGCCCAGCGCCGCTGGGCCATGCCGCAGGGGGACCGCTCGCGCTTTTGTAATTCTGGGCCGCTGCTCTTCCTGTCTGACTTGCAACACCAATCTTTTCAGTTGTTGCCTACAAGGCTTGCCAATCCGACGCGCTGCTCCCATCTCCGTGCTGCAGTCGAAGGCCGATGGACACATGTCACAAGTAGCCGGCCTCACAGCGTGCAAGCCATACATGTCGGAAGGCAAAGCAGAGCCTCGTCTTCTTCGCCGTGCTGTCCCCGTTTTGGCTGCCTTTTCCTTCCGAGCTTCGGGATGCAGGGGCCGTCCAGGATGTTACTGCGTCTCTCATTGAGACATACTGCCACGCCTCCCCAAGTCTTACACTGTTGGTTCACCCGACACCCTACGTTGCGACTCGTGTGGGTAACTGCAGGTGCCGAAAGAGCGGGAGGAGCTCGTCACCGACGTGTTGCTATCGATGAGGCCGCAACCTTCTCCACTGGTTACCAAACGAAGTGTAGATTAATTGGACATGGAGATGGCCACAGATGTTGGCGGTTGTGAGGATCGAGGCCAAGGATATCTCCGAACGAAATCTTCTGCTGGTCCCTGCGCTTGCCTCAGCAAAAACGCATGCGACTTCGACTTGAATTTCAAAACAAGATTTGCTCAGAGTGGCCTCGGATTTGGAGGCCATTGTTGACGTGTCCTCGAAGATGCTGCTCGAGTTTCCGCCCAACATCAGGCCGCCTCCCGCAAAGCCACTTCTTGCACTCTCTCTCTCTCTCTCTGTGCAACGTGGCTTGTCAGCTTGCACCATGGGTTTTAAGGACTCTTTCCGTTTATCTAGAAATGTCCGAGCAGGAATGCCAAGCTCATGCGGCAGAAGTCGGTGGCTTTGCCGGTCAGCTCCGATGGGCAGGAGCTCGGCAGCGGGCAGCGGCTGACTCTGGCACTGGGACCAATGGCTGCCAGGCCGCTGCCTGGGGTGCGCTCCTCGCGGCCGAGTTCGAGGAGGCCGATGAGCAGGACATTGGAGACCAGGTGCGGGCAGCAATGCCGACATCGACCAAGCTTGCCATGCTTTCGATGGAATCCTGCTGGAAATTTTGTCTTGAGGTCAGACAGATGGGACTGGCTCTTGTGGTGAGGCCATGTCTGAAGCATTGCCGGTCAGAGGGCTTCGTTTCTGTCCTGGTGTTTAGGTCGGATGGTTCCATCGTCCGCAGAGGTGTCGGTCGACCTCAGTGGAAGGCCTGAGCAATGTGGGAGGGGAAGCCCTCATCTTCTCAGCCCAGTTATGTTGATGAACCCTGGCTTCGGCAAGCCTGCAAGACCCAAAGCCATCGACGCCGAAAGCCGACGGATGTCAAACCGAGGGCTGAAGTTAAAGAGAGGGATTCCGAAGGCCGCGACATTGATGCCTCGTCAAAGCCCAGTCCCTCGCAGGTGGTCTTTGACGAAACAGACGACTGAACTCGGATTTGGGCTCGGCGCTCTCTGATTCGAGAAGCTCAAGAAGGAGTCGGATAGTTACCCCTCAAGGGGTACAGTGGATGCAGCTTAGAAGCCCAGAGTTCGGAGAGGTGCCGAAGAGTAGCTAGGCAACTTTCTCAAAGAGGTGGAGGGCTTAAGGCCCGACCTCGGTGAAAGAGAGAAATTTTCCTTCTTGCGCGACCAGGCAGAAAGAGCCAGAAATGATGTGGATAGTAGTGCTTTTCTCTTGCACCCTGAGCAACGGTTCTGTTAATGGCAGCAGCCTCATTGACAACGAAGCATCTTCGGAACTCTGCGGCCTTTTTTGGAGGCGACTCGGGAGGAATGCGACTGAAGTAAAGCCTCAAGGCAGGATGCATACAATTCCGGGCGGAGCAGACGGCAACAATCGGCAACGAGCAACATGATCGGACAAACCGCACATATGGCTGCAGAAGGCAAGCACCGCTCAATTGCCACGCGCCTGCCGCGGGCCTTCCAGGGTCTTTGCTCCCTTTGGAGCCCGGCATGCCGCAAGAGCTTTGCGGGATGTCCTTGCTGAGCTGGTCCCTGGGAGTCACTGACGCCCATGCTGACGCGCTTCTCCTCGGCTCGCAACTCGCCAAGCCGTACCAGCCGGAGATGCGGGCTGCCTGCGCAGGCTGCGACGGGTTTGCTCGCCGCTGCGCAATGAAGGAGCCCGTCACACGGCGGCGCGATGCTCTGCCCAAATCCCAAAGCTGGTACAACGTTCACGAGTCGCCGGTGACGGCCTGGTCGGAAGCATGTCGCGGCACACAGCACACTTTCGGGGCCCATACTGTCAAACAGAATGCTTGGCCACTGTTTGCTGCGAGCTGGGATCCAACGCGTCATGAGAAAATCGCCGCACAGCGGGAGAGAAAGTTTGGCAGACTTGCGAGACGGTGGCGATGACCCGAAATTTTTGAATCGCACATTTTTTTCGTTCAGCAGACGCTTGGCATGATGTCGTTGATTCGCTAGAACCCGATGTCCGTACAGGACCGTAGTCTTCGACTCGAACGGGCAAAATGCAAAGTTCAAGTGGGCCCTCAGGTCATTTTGTTCGACTCCTCACTCAGTTTTTTTTTCGGGTTGTTGCGCGTGCTGGCACGTGCCGGTGCTATGCTGGTCTGACCACTGTGTCGGCACGCAGTTCCGGTCTAAAGGTGTGAAAAAACCATCTGTTCCTTCTGCGGCCGGTCCAGGTGCCCTCGCACGGCATGGTAGCGGAGCAGCTGGCCATGCGCGGCTCGGCAATGGCGAGCTGGACCGCGACGGAAACAAGCCTAACCAAACTCGCAAGGCCGGGTAACGTTGAACGTGGTGGCAACGTTCCAACGGGGCGAATGGAGACAACTCATGACAGCTTCTCATTGCCGCACGGCCCTGTGCCAGGCAAGTTCTGACATGCACCCCGGCACAATGGCCGCATGGGACGCGCTCACCGCTCGTGAAGAGCTTGCCCGGGGTGTGGGCCGCACCGCCCGCCAAGCCGCCTCAGTACCGCGCTTCGGTGCTGAAGCTACCAGCCTCCCACCACTCTTCCGGGCCGCTGCCTGTGCAGTCTGGGTCCAGCGATGTCCAGCGCTGGTCCGGCCTCCTTGCCGTCCCCGCCATGCGTGCCTTTGCCGCGTCTCTGCTCGAGCTGCCGCCCGCAGGTGACAATTGGTGACCCTTGCGATGCTGCCCGACCTCTACGAAGTAGTTGCCGAGGTCCGAGGCGGCCCTCCGCTGGTCGCTAGCCGCTTGCTGGGGGAATAACACCACGTGCACCGTGGCCGCGGCCACTGTTCGAAAAGAGGCGCGCGCAAGAAAACGCGGAGCGGCAGAGGATCTCTAGGAGACAGTGGACGCCGGGGACGCGCCAAAATGCTAAAGCATGCTAAAACCATGGGGTTACCCTGTATGATATAAGACAGCTGCAAACCTCGCCTTGCCGCTCATCGAAGGAGGAATCGCGAACTTGCTTCTGTCCAACTGAAGCAAGTTGTTCTCCGGGTTGGAATGCATTGAGTGATCACTCGTGGCACGAACAGCCCAGGGTTCGACCCGATCATCGCATTGTCTGAGATAGCGCTGCTGGTTCCGTGTGTTCTCGTGCATCTGGATCTCATGGATCTGGTCTTGCATTGAGACGAGGCCTTGTGTGTTGGCCATGCCAAGAGGACCAGAACCTGCGGGAGGATCCTTTACCCTTACTCCAAGGAATTGAAGTCTGATCTTTGCCTTGTGTCTCGTGGTGGCGGCGATCATGTTCCCCTGGAAGAGCAACTGCAACCTTTGGTTGTACCATTGGAAGTGTCAAAAAGTGCCTTGCGCGAGCTTCTTGGGAAAGCGCTTTTTGATCATACATAAGCCAAAACTTACATCGGCCATGCCGTACCGCGTCCAGATTAGCTTGCATGCTGCAGTACGCTGCAGTGCAGCTGGTGCGCATTAATCGCAGGTTTGTGCACCTGCGACAGTGTCCTGTTGTGCGCAAACATCACGATTCTACCGATTCCTCCCGAGTTGGTGCATGTCAGTGTGATGCATGGCTTCGGTGGGTGTCAGATGCCGCTCGATCTGCAGAATGGCTGATCTGAAACAATTGGTTGTTCTTTCTGCTTCGCGTTTGTTTTTTTATGGATTCTACTGCAATCGGCCGCTGTTGGATGCCCTCAGAAAGAGGAAAGGAAGCCAAGTGTGTCGCCCGAGTCCACAGACTCAAGGTTTTTTTACGAAGCTGAAGAGTGGGCAAGAAAAAAACCAAGACTCCCTCACGCTCATTGCTGCGTCGGAACGCGTTTCTACGCTACAACGGTCCGGTGGCAGATTTGGTCCGTGCACGTGCACCGGGCTTGTCGTGGCACCAATGCTAGATTTTGCGCTGGAGCGAGAGCGCAGTGCACACACAGCATTTGCACAAAATGGATGTTGAATTCGGCACCGCCGTTTGCTGCGAAGTTTAGTTGGGCCACCCGGTGGAGTTGATTGGACTTTGCCATGGCATCAAATATCATCAAATTTAACATTCCTGGACTGAACGCGTCCGACACTGTTGTGAACGCTTTGGTATCGAAGCATGGTCAACACAGTACTTGCGTCAATACTGGCGACTTGCCTCGTACATAGCATTGTTCCCAAGCCATCGATGGGTCAACGTGTTTTGCAATGGGATCTCCTTGGCCGTGCAACATCCGGTCGTGCGAAAATGATGTGGGATGTTAAAAAAACTGGTTGCTTTTTGCAGATGGCGAGCGCTGGGCCATTGGACCCAAAAAGCTGCATGCACTAGGACCGCGTCGTGGATTCTTTCAACGGGTGCGTGAGAAAAATAGAAAACAGACTCGCAGAAGCATGCGCCAGCCCGGACCCTATACGAGGCATTTTCAATAATAGCCAGCCAGAACGTCATACGAGGAATTTCACGTGCCAAAGTTGTGTTACAACCCGCACAATCCAGCCAGGACCCCAAGCGAGGCAATCTCCAATACTAAAGCTGTACAGCATCCGTGCACAATCCAACCAAGACTCTAAACGGCATTTCCAGTACCGAAGTTTGTACTGCTTTGTACTACAGCCCAACACAATCCAACCAAGACCTCTGCCAGCAACCCCCACCGCGTTCTCAGGCTGAAAGCAGCGAGCAGGGTGATCCGCTCATGCCGGCCCTTTTCGCGCTCGTCGTTGTGCCCGCCTTGCGTGCTGTGCAAGCCAACCTGCTTCCCCACGAGAGTTCCTCGACGACACGTACATCACCAGCCAGCGCTGTCGCAATGCATTCTTGCTGCAGGGGGTTGAGCACCACTTGTTTGCCTACGCAAACATCCCGCTCAATGCCGCCGAAACTCGTGTCTGGAATGCAGCAGGGTTCGCCTGGCCGGGCTCCCTCTGCCGCTCCACCCGGCGCCCGACCACACACAGATCTGGGTCGGCGACACTGGCTTGGCTGCATACCAACAAGGCTTCAAGGTCCTTGGGACCCCGCTCGGTACAGATTAGTTCGTTGCTGCGCACAGCACCGCGCTCTGCTCGAGCTTCTCCCCGCATTTCCCGACCTGCAAGTCGCCTGGTTGTTGGTCCTGTGCTGCGCCAACCCGCATGCACAGTACATACTCCGTGCCAGTGGCTACAAAGTGAAACGAAAACAGGTTTAATCTTTCCTACAAGGCGATTGGGCTGCTTTGTTGCAGGAGGCCTTGGCTCGTGAGCCCCCTCCAGTGACAAACCGCCGGGCACCCGAGGCGCCGCGTGATCGGGGACACGCGCCTGTGCAAAGAGCGCAGCGACGTCGGCAAACGCTTGTGGAGTCGTCGGCGTCCAATACCACGCGCACGACTTCAGCCGTGAATCCCGAGGGCCCGGGAGCCGCCCCTTTGCGCGCCCGGCGCAGGTTAGTAACTAGTGTGCCGTGCGATCGAGCTGGACAGGGGAAGAAGGATCCTAGTTAAGCAGCTCCGGGTCGATGGGTTCGTGCGGCTCACGTGGTGGGCGAGCCGGGTCGGCAAGCTGGTCGAAAGTTGCGTCGGGTGGCGGGGGCGAGATGTGTGGCAGTGATCGCCTGTCGTGCTGCTGACGGTTCGCCAAGGTGAGCTAAGTGCCGGGCTCGGCGTGGACATTCGAGCGGCCCTGGGACTTGGGCGAATGGTTGCTCATCCCCACCCCCTAACAATGCGCCTTGGGGGGGCGGGGTAGTGACTCTGGGCCCGGCACATTGTAGGGACTCTCCCGGGCTCATTTCTGTGAGAGTGGGGTGGTGGGGATAAAAATCAGCCCCGCTCTTGACATCATGTGACAGCTTCCTGCTCCGTAGCTTTTGCATGGTAGTACGTGCTACATCTTGCTACCAGCAGCAATGGTCCTCGTGAGAGTGGTTAAACCACCCCCTGACACGCGAGCATCCCCAGGAATGGAATTGGACTCATTTCCGAACCACCCCCCACTACCCACCCCCTGACAGGGGTGGGGTATGGTTGTTCTTCGCAAGCCCACCGGCGGTACCCGAGTTTTTTTTAGTCGGTGATTTTTTCACGCGCCTCATCGCGCGTACACTAGCACAACAATTTGCACCTTCGCTCGAAGCTGCGTGCCGCCCACACCAGTATGCCCTTGGCAACCGTGCCGTCCTGGATGCTTTGGTGCACAATGTGCAAGCCAGGTGTGCCCAGGACCCTGCCCTGACCGTGGTGTCCCTCGATGCATTTGCTGCTTCATCAGCCGCCCGTCGATCTTACATGAGCTCCGTCACTTGCCCTAGGCAGCTGCCGTGTTGCCCTTCGCAAGGTTGTGGTTGAGTCGGCCCTCTTCGTTCGTATGGCAACAGGGCCCTCTGTCCCGACGCATCAGCCAAGCCGAAGGTGTCGAAACAAGGCGACCCCTCAACCCGTTTTGCTTGGGATTGCGGCCCGCACTTCGGGCGCTCCAGCAGGAGATCCGCGAGGATGTGGGTGATCGCATCTTTGCCTACCTCGATGATGTCACCATCCTCGCGTCGCTTCAGCGAGCACTGCACTTGGTCAGGCGCTTTGACTCCCACCTGGAACGCCACACACGGCTGCGTCGCAATGTCGAAAAAACAGCTCTTTGGAATGAGGCTGGCGTCGCCCCCGACGGCCTGCAAGAAATCCAGTCTGAAGGTCGCATATAGCTCGGAGACCAGTCGCTTCAACACTCTTCCCATGGCCTAGTGCTTGGCACTTGGGTCGCCCGAGATCGTCGCCAGTCACCTCCAGGCCTTGAACGCCCGACACAGGGAACTCTTGCACCTGTTGCCCCGAATAGGTGACACACAGGTCGCATGGCTGTTGCTGTTGTGCACCGCGGCTCCGCGTGCCCAGTTTGCGTTGCGTACGCTCGCGCCCAGGCTCACGCGTGAGTTTGCCGTTGCACATGATGCTGCCGTGTTCGACACCCTGGGTGCCTTGCTATGCGCTGATGACGAGCCCCGACCAGCTGCATCCCGTGTTGCTCAGCTTGCTTTGCGTCACGATGGCCTTGGCCTGCGTAGTGCTGTGCTGCACGCGCCTGCTGCTTTTTGGGCGTCCTAGGCTGACTCCTTCACCGTCCTGTCCGTTCGGGATGCACCCTTCCTGCAAGGTCTGGCGCGCGAGCTTGATGCCCGCACCCCTTCGGCAAGCATTCCGATTCGCACTGATGCTTTCGTCGCGGCCGGCTTCCGCAATCCCGCTTGGGCTGACTTGCTCCAGCGTGTCCCTATCCAGCCAGCCGACGATGCCGAACCTGATGTTGCTTAGCGATGTTGGCAGCGCCCTGCCTCTCGGGTGTTGGATGACTCTGCCGTCGCGGAACATCGCTGCAGCGTTGGCCCTGCCGAGCTCGCACTCTTGGACTCACAGTGGGGCCCGTTTGCCGCCAGGGTTCTCACAGTCCGTCCTACGGTTCCTGAGCTTGTTGTGGACTCTGCGCCTTTCCATTCTTTGCTCCTCCGTCGCCTCCGAGTTCCCTTGCCACTCGCCCCAGCCCGCTGCCGATGCCAACGCCCTTTTGACGTCTCGGGTGATCATGTCGCAAGCTGTGCGCGGTCCGGCACCTTACGCATGCGAGGAGGGCCGCATGAACGGGCCGCTGCACGTGTCTGCCGTGAGGCCGGAGCAAATGTGGCCACGAATGTGCTCGTCCGTGACAAGCGCGATGGTCGGGATTTTTCTTTGCCTCTCTCCGACACCGCGAATGTTGATGGCGAGCCGTGATTGATCAGCGACGTCCTCGCTGACTCCTCCGAGTCACCTCCACTTGCCCCCCGCCTGGCGTAGTGCTGCGTGAGCTCTGCGCCCTTGTTGCACTGGGACCGCGTGGATGGTTGCGAAAAGATGTGGTGTGTGTATGTAGGGCAGGTCGTCCCACAGCAGTGGCTCACGCACACGACCACGCCGGGAGTGGAGTCGGACGACCGCCGCCGACTTGACATGGTCATCTACGGCGTCACTCCTTGGGGAGGGGCACTGTGCTGCGACGCGACGTTGGTCTCTCCCGTGTCGCGAGATGGCCAGCCGCAAGGGCGTGCAGCGGATGAAAACGGGGTAGCGCTCGCCACGGCCACACGCCGCAAAGAGGCGACATACCCGGAGCTCCTCCGCAACGGTCCCCAGCGCCTCGTTGTGCTCGGCTCGGAGGTTGGGGGTCGTTGGAGCGCAGGAGCCGTCGCTCTTGTTCGCGAGCTCGTGTTGGACCTCGCTGACGCGGCGGGGCCCAGCACCCTGCCGCTTCGAGGGTGACTGATCCGCTTGCGGGCCGAAGTAGGAGGGAGGCTAGCTGTGTAAGGAGACCAAGGACCACTCATTCCGGCAAACGCAAAAAGGGAGCGGAAAAAAAACAAATGCTGTTGGCCCTGCTGCTAAAAGTCCCTGCGGCCCCGGATGACCCGCTGCCCGCATCCGTCGGGCCCATTTGCCTCGGGGCATTTCCAGCACCAAAATCGAGCCCAACCCAGCCTGGACCCCAAACCAAGCATTTCCAGCGCTAAAGTTGTAGTACAACCAAGCCCAATCCAGCAGGACCCAAACAAGGCATTTCCAGTACTGAAGTTGTAGTACATCGAAGCCGGAGAGGAATGCTAGAGCTGACGGTTTGGCGCTGCAGCACACTGCTGCCTTTGGCTACTTCCCGCCACATATCTGGGAAAGGAGGCGGCATCCTCTACAGGTTGCTGAACTGACAAGGTGGTATCAGCCGGTCTTTCTTGTGCTTTTTTTCCCATGGCACGAATGTCCTGCTCTTGCCGCACGTTGTTGTGCAGCCTTCTACTGTACCCCTTCTCTTCCCTACCCGCCACGTGGCGGCAGGCGGCTCGGCCCTGCGGCGTCCGCAAGGTCGAGTACGCGATCCAGCTCTGGGGCTGAGCGCTGGCTCGCGTGAGGCGGCGTCGGCCAAGCTGACCCGAGGGCAGTGCTTGTGACGGCCTGTTGTACCGACACACCCAGCATTGCCCACCAACGTCTGGCCCATCCCGACGAAGCAGCACTGCGCACGGGCGGCGGAGCTCGCTGAGCACGGACACGCACAAGGTCTCGGAGCAGCTGGCGTGCACCGGCGTTCCACCGGCCGCCGACTTCGCTTCCGAGCACCGCCAGCTGTTGCGGGCCACCGTTCAGCTCTGGGTAGGCGGCTCGCTTGCGGCGCTCGGCGACCCGCAAGCTGGCTCCGTCGTGCGCGGCAGCGCAGGGCTGCGGCAAGCCCGTGCGTGACAGCGGCGACACGAGTGTGGCGTCGCAACACAGGGCCCCGCCGAGAGGCGTCGCTCCGTAGATGACGGGGTCCAGGCGGCGCCGGTCATCGGAGCGGACGTTGGGTGCTGTCGTGTACGCGAGCCACTGTTGGGGGACCACCTGCCCATCTGGACCGACGGCCTCCCGAGCTACGCGCACCCACGCGCGTTCCAAGATCTTCGCCCTGCGCGCTATCAGACCGGTGCGAGTGCATGCGAGGGCGTGGTCGCCAAAAGCGTGCACTTCTCCTCCGCATCCGGGTGGGCCACAACGGCTGGCACACAGGGGCAGCGGGAGACGCAGGCGGCGGCGCAGTGCCAGGAGCATTGCTTGGGGCGGAAGCACGCAGGCCGGCTCACAGGGTATTGCGGTCAACCAGGCACCGGCCTGTGGGCCTGCTTGCGACCGGAGGAGGGCGCATGCGGACGGCGACAGGGAGGGCAGGAGCGTGCGTTCGCGAAAGTAAAGGTTGCGAATACGCGATGCACAGCACTGCCATCCATGTGGCCAGTCACCCAGGCCCTGATCAGTCGTACGCGGTGGACGGGCGCCCGCCCCGATCGCTTCCCAAGAAGGGCACTCGTGCCAACCTTCCGCCTGAAGGAGCTCTCGTGCCTCAACTGCGCTCTTGAGGCTCTGCGCTCGCCCTCCGCCTGCAGCGAGCAACCGCGTGCAGGCTTCTGCGAAGGCTCGGGGATCGCTTGCGGAGCTCCGGCAACGCGTCGGCCCATCACTACTCCTGCAGAATGCCTTGCGGCCCCCCTGTACGGGGGCTCCCGGAAGGCAATAAAATGCCTTTCACCCCCTTGAAATGCCTTGCGACCCCCCCTAATGCCTTGCGCCCCCCCCCTTTTCGGATGCCCCAGGAAAACTTGTTTTATTTCCGATGCTCGCTTGGAGGCTAAGAGCACATTCGGGCTGGTCTAAGGAATCCGTGGTCTCCGGGGTGCATGTTCTCATGCCAAAGGGAACTGTGAGCTTCGTCTGGACTATCATGAGACAGGTGAGCTTTGTGTGAAACTTTGCGTGCATAAAATCACCGATTCGTATCAGTCACTGTGTACTGTTAAAGGCTTCCTTCTTGAGAGCCTGCATCGGGGATTTTAGTTTGGCACCGGACCGTCGGAGCACAGGGCCGGTACCGCGTCCCCGCTGGGCAGGGCGGTTGGGATTGGTACCGAAAATGCCTTGAAGCAACCCCCCCATCTCAGGCCGAAGACCGGGGGTTGCTTTGCGGGAAGGGGGAGGCTTGGAAGGGAAGAGAGCGCGCACTGAGACATGTACCTATTCAGGCATGTGCCTTATCCAGGGACCCAGGTGGGGGGGTGGGGGAAGGCATTCCAATCATACCCAATAATGCCTTGGGGCGGGGGGGGTAGCAGAAATGCCTTTCGAAGTAGTGGTGTCGGCCCATGCAGCCCAATATGCGGCCGGCGCTGTGCGAACAGCAGAGCTGAGGCCCAAACCTCCGAGGGCTGCCGGCAAGGTTGACATGTTCTGCGCGTGTGTAACGTCTGCTGTGCCCATGCCGCCGAGGCACAGCTCCAACGTCTCCCACAGCGTTGCGTCATGTGCCTGCGCATAAGGCTCTACGGCCTGCGGGGCACGGTGCGCAGCGCGTGGTGGGCTCGCGGCGAGGCGCACATTGCCAGGAGAAGCCATGCGCACTGCAGATCGGGGAGTTGCGGGAGCTGGTGCAGCAGCTCTCTCTCCGTCTGGAGCCGCTGTGCTGCCCACGCTGCGACGAACTGCGGGTGGCCAACCGCGGTGCCCAGCACAACAAGCCCACGCTCTGCCAGTGGTTTGTCCCCGCGCCACACATCGGCCCCCAGCTCATCGACTCCGGGAGGAGGCGGACCGCCGGCATAGCTGTACACACGCGTCTTCCCCTCGTTTGAAGCTATGCCGCATTCCGTCTCGACGACTCCGACTACTACATCGCGGGCGGCACGTGCCCTTCGGAGTGGAATGATGCGGTGTTACGGTTTTCGGGCCTCAGCTGAAGAGCAGAGGAGGGCACTGCTGGCAGTCATCAAGTCCGGTTTCAAAAAAGGCATAAAAGGCCCAATCCAGCCACAACCCATACGAGTCATTTCCAAGACTAGAGTTGTATTTTGTGCGACCAGACACAATTCAGCCAGGACACCAAACGAGGCATTTCCAGTATTAAACTTGTACCACAACCCAACGCTGGACCAAGCGGAATCCAGCCAGGACTCCAAACAAGGCATTTCCAGTACTAAAGTTGTACTACAATGAGGCTTATACGAAGCATTTCCATTACGAAAGTTGTACAACAACCAAGCACAATGCAGCTAAACGATGCATTTCCAGTACCGAAATTGTAGAAGAACAATAGCATTGTCTTCAAATGGTCCTCGCAAGTGCGCGGCGAAAAAAGAAGACATGCATGAGGTCCTGCAGGACGAGCACTGGCTGCAAACCCCTGCCCTCAGCCGGCCCCCGCTGCGGACCTAGGCTGACGCCGCCACGTAAACTGCAGGTGCACAGGGACCGCGCTCGTACTGGTCGCAAAAAGTGTGCGTGGAAAAAAAAGACATGAGCAGTATGAACAAGTAATGTTGACGCCGGCTCCTGTATTCCCCAACAGGATGAATTGGTTTGTTTTGGCGTGGGAATAAAAAACGTGCCTGCTGCAATCCCGCTTCTCCTCCGGTTCTCCACTTTAGACTGTAGGTTCATAGCCGCCGCACACCCGCGCTAGGAAATTTGGTTTTACGGTTGAGAGCTGGGCCTTGGGTCGTGGGAGGTTTGGTCGATCAGGGTTTGCATGGGTGTTGTGCTGGCAATGTCAAAGCGCAGAAAAGGCTCCACGACGTGTTTTGGTGCGGGTTCTGTTCAGTTCTTATCGGCGGAGTAGCTGACTCAGAAAAAAATGTTGCGCATGACCATGGACCATCTAAATGGGACAAAGGGAACTGCGTATGCCTGAGAGCATGTCGGGCTCTTTGACCGGCTTTCGTTGAAACCGAGCCATTTCATTCATGGCATGCCTCCCGGCAGCAAGAGTTTCGAGTTCACAAGCCAGCCTACGTTGCACCATTTCCACCTTTGGTGCTGGAGGACACGGGGCAACCCTGCGCCAATCAGCAGCTGGGTCAAGCAATCTACGAGTTCCCTTTGCGGGGTGGGGTGTACATACATTGAAAAATGTTGTGCAGTGTTAGAGCAGCAAGGTTTGGCGCAATTGGAACGCGGAGGCTCCTGGCAGAGTTTCAACGTGTGCGATCACGTGCGGAACAGGAGAGAATCGTGCCATGTTTTCAGAAGGATGGGACATGCCGCGTCCAAACACAATGCCGCAGGGTGAGGCATTGCAACATGCGATGGTCGAGTCGTGGTCGGTCGGTGCAATGTTTGCAGTATCTTTGAATAGGCCTGCCAGCGATTGCGGCGGCAGCTTCGGCAGGGGACTTATTCTCGTCGGCATGTTAGTGCTGTGATGGTGGACTGTGTAGCAAGTGCCAGGGAAGCGCAGGAACAGTCGGAGTCTATGCGCTTGGATGCTGCCCGGCGCTTGGAAAAATGCGCTTGCACAGGTTGCGATCCAACTGTAATTTATCAATGGATGCTTGCGTTGAATGCGCATTGGCAAGCTGTTCCCACCAAGCGGCGAGCGCGAGTAAGTACAACTTGCATTGAAGCGATCCTGTTGAGCAATGAATGGCGGGCGCTGTTTGGCGTTGGCTTCTCTTCCTGCCACATGCCAAAGGTATGTTGGCCGATCCAAATCTGCAGCTACGCCTTACCTTTGTCGGGTGTCAGCACATGTATCCTTTGTTTGTCCTTCGACCCCAGGATGTTGGGATACCATTGCACTTTTCTGGCTTGCTGAACTCGTCGCTCCTTGGTTGCTGAAGGCTTAGACTTTTCGCGATTTTGAGGCTTCGGGATGTTTCGGGTCTACAGTGAAGACCTTTCTTGGTCGGCATTCTGCTCTGCCAATCAGCCTCTTTGGTGGCTACTTGTAGAAGCTGCAACGCTTCCTAAGCTTTAGCTGAAAGGTTACATGCCAAGTTCTTTGTGCTCCGTCCGCCGCCGGAGCTTCGGCAACTACGTGGCCGGGCCCTGGAGTTCTGAACTCAGAGAGCTTGCAAGGCCCAAACCGTTCCTTGTTCCTCCCTGGAACTCGTGGCTCTCTTTTGGAGCCGAATTGATTGTCTGTCATACTTCAGGTGTGAGTACTTCGGGCACATGTGCCTTGGAGCATTGTGTGTGGTGCCATTGCCATTGTTCGATCGGACAGAAGCGAAAGCGAGCCAAAGATCAAGGTACAGCTTCGAGTACATGTACACCGACTTTTTCGAGCCTCGGCTTAATTCGGGCGGTTGTGTTCTGCAGTCGTTCCGTATCGAGTGCCAAGGAGATGAACCGTCAGTTCCTTGCCAATTCGGCAGAGGAAGCGGACTTCGTGGTGCTCGAGCATTGCGTCACGTACGCGTACCATGTCCTTCGCGCAATCCTCAGATTTCGGCACGGCATTCTGGCGACATGTATGATGTGAGAAAAATGATTCAAGCTTGGACTTCGTGCGTTTTGAAATGCTGCCTTTCCCCAGATGCGTGTAGCCATCCTTGCACACTCAGGGTATGGAGCCGGATTTAACACGGTGAAGCTCACGTGGGAAGCATTGAGGATAGCGCAGGAGATGGCGGCCGATTTCGTCCTTGTGTTCCGAGTGTATCGAGTTGCTGACCAAAGCTCGGATCCAGTAGGAATCCTACCTGTTGCCTTTGATCCACTGGGCCGAGACCACGCCGGCTTACCAGAAGACACAGGGCAGGTCGGCTCTGTGTGCTAATGTACTTGTATACATACATCATCATACATCACCTTCTGACCGGCCTGCATACTTACCTATTGGGTTTACCCAGAAAAATATATATGTATATATGGTCACGCGCTCCGCGGCGCCCCCCCCCTCCCCCCCCCAAAGGTCAATGGTCCGGATATAGGTAATATAGGGTGGGACGCCCCTTCCCCTGTGGTGTGGGGTGTGGGGTCCCTCTTCCCCCTGTGGGGTGGTTGTGGGGTTTTGGGGTTTAGGGTCTAGCTTAAGCTTTTGATTGTTGGTTGTACGGTTACAAGGTATAACGAATCAAGTCGACAAGGGCTTAGGGAGGATTTGCGGTGTATGTTTTGCTTTAGGCTTAGAGCCTGCAGCTAGGTGGGCTTTAGGGTTGGGTGTAGGGTTTGAAGTACAAGTTAAGGTTACTCAAAACAGGGGCACGCGCAGCGTCATAGGGTTTACGGCTTGCTTGCGAAGGGCTTGCATGCGAGCCCTGGCCGCCAGGGCAGCTCCAACGGCCACGACCCCTTTCTGCACACGCCAGCCCCCCCTCACCCCTAGCAGACCATACCGTTGGGGGGGGGGGGGGGTTGGGAACGCCAGACGCCTGACCATATATGTATGTAGATGTGTATACATATATCATATGTATATATATATATACATATATACATATATACATATGTTCATATTTATCACCATGCACGCACATACATACACGATATAAATACATTCTCACACATCCATCCATCAGGCAAGCAGGCGGCAGGGGTAGGCAGGCAGGCACACAGGGCCAGCAGGACAGGCGTCAGGTGGGCAGGGAGGCGAGGCATATGCACATGCAACTACGCACATATACATACACACATACATCTGTCTCTGTGCGTGTATGTATATGCATACATACACGCCCGTGCATGGAGTTGTTTCCAGTGCTTCACATGTTACGGCTGTTACGGCCATGCGTTCCTGGAAGGAATTTCGTCATCGTTTTTGCCATGGACAAGGGGCGAGTTGATTACCCAATGGCATCAAGGGCCACCCAGCACTGGCATGCTATTACAACTGCTGCTTGGCGGACCACCTCTCCGATCAGCTGCCTGACATGAATCGTGCATCTTCTGCAATGCTTGTCACGTTAGGTTGGAAATGGCACGCCTGAAGCTCAGACATGCTCTTGGCAGCGGCCGGTGGGCTGCTTGTTGTATGACTTGTATCTTGCAGTTTCCAGGACTTGGATGAAGAGGACATTCAGAATCAAAGTGGATGGACGAAGGCTGCCTGTGCACACCATGATGCACCTTCGCAGGAACCAGCCGTGGTTGCGGCCGGAATCGGACTCAGCGCCTGATCCTTGCAAAGGCCGGAGCAGCACATCGAAGAGGTGGGGGCCCCGAGCAGCGTGTAAACCAAGGAGGATCTAGGGCCCTGCATCGACTGGTTTCCCTTTTGCCCAAGGCGCCTCGTTTACTACGAGCAGGACGAAGGGTTGCTACCACCATCGGTCCCCATGGTGTGCTACATCTCGTGTCTGAATTTCCTACGAGACCGAATTCAGTGTTGCAAGCATGCAGCCTGCGAAAGTTTCCCATGCAGGATGTCGTGGTGCCCGTGCCCACGAGCTTTGAGTGGACACCGGAGGCCCAACAGACCGAAGATCGGCACCTGCTCGTGTTTTACGCGGCATCTCCGATGCTCGTCTCGTGTGGGGGAGACACCATGTTACAGACAGGGAAACATTGGGATCAGAGATGAAGTGAGTTGGACAAATGAATCCTATGATACAAGGAACAGCTGCATCCGAAGATCCATCGCGAGCCAGCTTGCTGCATCGGACGATGCAGAGGTGCTGCCGAGCGTGTTGTCTTCGCTATGTTGAGATGTTGTGGTTGGATTTTGTGGTTGGGATGATCGGAGGGTGCTACTATATACTTACTAGCAGCTTCTGGAATGTGTGCTTTTGGGAGGTGCTCGTCATTCCAAAGCCAATTCCCAAGAAGCCATGGAGTGACTTCCTCTTCCGGTCCAAGTTCTGTGGCCTGGCCAGTCCGAGGTTTTGCTGGATCCTATCCATAGGTAGGTCGGCTCAGGTTTTGTCCCGGATGGGTTCTCATCCATCTCGGCAAGGCTTTACGAGGCCAGTGCTCGATGGAAGGCTGTTTCGCGTGTCACATGTGCAAAGGCTTGTCCTGAGGCGTCTGTACTGATGTGTCGGCAGGTTCTGTTGCACGGCTGTGTGCCTGTGCTCCTGACCCATGCCTTTCATCCGCTGGCAGCCAAGCTTGTATCTCCGCCTCTCTGCCCTTCCCTCGCTCCATACGTCATGCATCTATCCGAGGCCCTTCGAAACTCTCATTGATTGGAGGCGGATCGCCGTTTTCCTACACAACAGCCAGGCACTGCTCACGCCTTCTGAGTCTGTGGCCAGCATGCCCGCCCTCGTGCTCGAGCAGGTGGCCGATGCACCAGCAATTCTGCGCAACATTTCAGAAGAGGAGCTCAATCTCATGAACAGTCTGTAAAGCTTCTGTGGGAAACCAGTTTTCCGTCCGGGAGGAGTACCTCTCAATGCACAGGCAGGTAACTCGGGTCCAACGCCTTCTGAGCCTTGGATCCACAGAGAAAGACTGTGCGACATACGAAAGCCCGTAGAGTGTCCACAAGACCAAGGA
Organism: Symbiodinium sp. CCMP2592; assembly: GCA_905221615.1. NCBI lineage: Eukaryota > Dinophyceae > Suessiales > Symbiodiniaceae > Symbiodinium > Symbiodinium sp. CCMP2592. Next base: position 193,457 of record CAJNDT010001358.1, on the reverse strand, counting down.
ATGTTCATGCCTCTTGGACTCCAGTGCAGTGACTCAAGGTGTTTCAACCCTGCAGTTCTCTGCTTTAGTGGTTTTAGTGCTACCCCCGCTGCACCACGCAAGGACATGCCTTTCTGGATAGCTACGAACATGGAGTTGATGCAGCGCAAGCAAGACCTAGGCTGAACTCGGCAGGCGAAGCAGGTGATGGAGCTGGCACACTTTTTCATTCCTGCACTGATAGCGAAGCAGTGTGTGCTTCATGGTCACTGAAGCGGAAGTTCTTGGTGCTCGTCGGACATGTTCAGCTACTTGCCGCGAGTCATGCCACAGAGTGCAAGGAGAGGGCGGTCGAGGCTTTGGTCGGGCGGCAGCGCGTCAGCGCAAGGGACGTGGTCGGTGAGCAATGGCTGTGGCGATGTAATCAATGTCACCCACCATGACACGGATGTGAGATATGCCATGTCCCGCTCGTTTGCTTGGATTTCGGCGTTACGATGAGGGCACGAGCCGCACCAGCAAGAAACAGAGAGGCCTGGCCGTGGGACTTGGCGGAGATCGTGGCGGTGCAGCCGAATCCGAGAAGTCTGTCCTGGAATTTCCGTCCGTTTGCTTACATATGCTTTAATGTTTGTCAGAAGGCTGAAAAAAGTTGCGCTTCGATGGTGTGGGTAGGGGGTAGGGTGAGCCCTTGGAGGGAAGAAACCGACTTCTAAGGCCAGGCTTGCTGATGCCCTCCAGAAGGACACCTGCTTTTTTAGTTGCCGAGTTTGCGTCTTCAATCCGAGACTGCAAGATCCAAGAGCTGTTTGCAGGACGGCCCTGTCAAGCCAGAGCTTTGGTGCCGAGCTCGGTGTCAGGCACTTCATGGCGGCAGGCTGTCAGGCTCGCATCACCGGAAAATAAGATCGGAACTATCGCAAGCAAGGATGGATCAGGCTGGATGCAAGTGGCAGGAGCCGCGCGCGAGTGTGCGTGCGTGTGTGTCTCCGTGTTTGTGTGCGTGTGTGTGTCTGTCTGTGTCTGTGTGTGTGTGTGTGCTCGTGCATGTGTGTGTCTCTCTCTGTGTCTTTCATTGCTCTTTCGTTTGTTTGTTCGTTTCCTTCTTATGCCCCAGTCGACCATGCAGGATGCAGGCCCGCAGCCCATGTCGAGGCAACGGCACTCTTTACTTCACGTCGTGCCCTGTGCTGGCAGCCTGAGCGAGCAAAAGACAGCACGACAGCGGCAGGAAGACCTTCGCATCGCAGCCTTTGCGGCCTGCACCACCTGGTGCTGAAGGGGGTCACTTCGTCGCCCGGGTCGTCAGACTGCCGTCAGCAAGAGAAAGTCGCGTCCTTGGCTCTGTCGTTGCTCTGAGGCGCCTCGACGCCAGCAAAACCTGGACTGTGTGAAGCCTCCGTTGACATATGAGGCACCGGCAGTGTCTTTGACATCGGCACGAGTTCCTCCGATTCTGGTTGCCTGTTCACCAGGCCATCTCCGCTGCCGCATCACCTCAGCATCGCCTGCCTCCCCCGCAGGAGCCCGATGCTTCACACAAATGATGTGCGAATGATGCTTTATCATAGGTTGCGGAGACACGCGCAGACCTGTGTCGAAGCCTTGGAATCTCCAGCATCTATGGCCGTTCCAGGAAGTCAATGCAAAGCCGCTGCGTCCTGGACTTGCTCGTCCATACCTTAGACTTCGCATCGCGCAAGCAGCCTTAGAGATCTGAAGCGCGACTTGTGTCTGACAGGATGCGAAGCCCCACTCAGCATAGCCCCGCCCTCGAAAGAACTTGCAAGTCGGCACATCGCCGCTCACGGACAGAGATCCTGGTGTGGGAAGCAGGGACAGCTTTATTGAAGCTGCTATCTGCAGCCGCAGGAGGCTTTGGTGGTGTATGTGCAGCAATGAGATTCAAGACCGGTTCACATGCTGCGCTGCTGTGCAGCGCTGACGTTCAGTCCATCGTGGTGACATACGCTTGCCAACTACAGTCAGAATCCGTTTTACCCTGCTCGAGCCTGCCCGCAAAGCTTTTCCACGACACCCCGCACCAGTCGCTGCAGTCCACAGCATCTAGCACGCTGTGACTCATGACGTTTCTCGTTACCATGTCGATGTTGGCTTGATGCCTTGCCCTTGGCCATATTGCCGGCCTCCCGGCCATCGCCGTGTCGTCTGGGCACATGTGGCCACAGACTTGGCTGAATTTTGGCTTTAGCCTCCAAGATGTTGGCAACTGCTCAGGCTGTTCTTTTAGCACTCCTGCTACGGTTCAATGCATCCAATGCCTTTGCAGCTCAGTCGCACCCGTGCGGATACATGATATAGCCCGGAGCCGCAGAGATCCAGGCACCTGCTCCTTCACACACTGGCCGACTGGAGCGGCTAAGACCGGCGGCGGTGCCGGCAGTAGTCGAGGCTCAGCCTCAGCTGCAGCAGCTGCATGTATGTGTAGCAGTGGACCAACGTCGAGTCGGCCAGGAATCCATCAGCGATCCGTTTGTGTCCGGCAAACCTGGTCGAGCTGGAGGCATCGTGGATTTACGCGGGCATTCTGCTGGTTTGTAACTCGAGCCGACTCAGCAGTCTCCAGGGCACCGATGTTGTAGCACCTTTACACAGAAGACAGGAGGAGGCGACGGTGGTCCCACACCACAAGAGCGAGTCCAGGCACCTGAGCAGCAATTGAATCACTATTCGCTCGGCTTGAACTATACTATCCGACACGCTTGCAGCTGTCAGCCGTGGGAGCCATCAGCACTGCAGGCAACATACAGAAGCAACAGAAGTGTGCAGGTCATCGTGTATCGGGCTGCTTTGGCCACCACGGTGCCCCCGGACTGTAGCTTGATGTTTTTTTTTTTTCTCTCTCTCTCTCTCTCGCACATGTTGGCCAAACGGCTGGCTCTGCTTGGAGGCACTGTGCTGGTGTCTGACCTACACACTGGATTTCTTCATGACGAGTGGCATATCGGTGATCGACGGTTCGATTCAGGCTCAGCATGTAGGGGCAGATTCTCTTTATTTTGGAGCAGATCGGCCAGGCAGCTGCATTGGCAGTGGCTGACGTGAGTGCAAGCATTGCTGCCATAGCCGCGCCAACTGGCTCGAGGCTGGTGGCAGGTCCGCGGGCCAACTCTTCTTGAAAAAGAAGCTCCAACTGCAATTACCTGGCAGCTCCGCCGCAGGTGTCCTTTTGCGGCTTCTTGGTAGCACGACTCTGGCTCTGGCTGCTCTGGGTCTCTCCGCGCAAGCTGCTCAGCTTTTCGATTAGGAGTTCTCCTCTTCCCTTCCCTTCGATTCGCAGGCCGGGGATGGTGGGCGCCGTCGCCGGCCCCTGCTGCCTGGCAGCCTCGCTGCAAGATGCTTCTCCGGAGCTTCTGGGGAGACTGCACTTGTCAGGTGTTGGTTTGTGCCCGTGAGATCTTCTGGTTCGGGTGGTCTTACAAGGCCAGCGGATGCCAGAACTTCCCCAGACTGCATTGGCTATCATTGGCTTGTATCCAGGCACTCCTTCCCAGTTTGCTCAGGTGGATGCGATCTTTAGCCTGATCCTGTTCGCGGGCGTGGCTGGCCTTCGTTTTGCGGCTTCGTCGGTGTCCACCAGTGAGGCCGGGCTTTGTCGCTTGGGAGAAAGATGTCTCTGCAGATGAGATGGCAGTCGAGTCTTGCAATTGCAAGGCGTTGGCCCCAGAAACGCCAGTGGCGGGCCTAGTTCTTTCAGGTCATGTCGACCTGGTCGGCTGTGCTCGGCACATTGACATGGAGACGGCATTTCATGGGTTGCAGGTCTTCGAGAGCTGGGATCAGATGCCGACTGTGCCGACCTTGTTCGATGTGCGGCCTGTTGGTCCACCGTTGCTGGTGTCCTTCGGCTGCTACATCAGCCTTTCGGCACCAGCCTGAGGGTGCGAGTTCCTAGGTCCACCTGAGTCCTTGAGGCTGGAGATAGCACCAATAAGTATAGTCGGGTGAGTGGCAGCTTTCCTGCGACCGTGGCTCGAAGGTCCAAGCCATTTTCACCCGGTAGTTGCAGTGTAGGGTGGGGGCAGAGCCATGCTCGCTTTGGAGGCCAGGATGACACTCTGGGTCTGGGCCTCCCTCTCTTTCTATCGTTTGGCGAATGCAATTATCACGACAAATTTCAAATTGGCAACTGACAATGGGGACCAGTCACTGGGCTCCTGAGGCTTCGAGGTCCATCGTAGTTTCGCCACGGGGCGGGCGATCATGAAGAACAAGATGCCGTCGCAAAGACCCTGCCTCGGAGGAGAAGACTCGAAATGTCGTCCTCCTGATGCCGCAGCTCATCCTGGAGGGAAAGGCATCCACCGGGTTCGAGGTAGGTGACTATAATCGATCACCCCGTGTCGGTTCCACTCGCGGCGGTACGCTTTAGCCTTCTGCAACTCAGCGAAACTCGCAAGATCTTACAAGGCAGATGAGCTCGTCAGCAAGTTTGAGGAGGCCGAGCGAGACCGAGTGCAGCATCCTTCTCCGAAATTTGGCATTCCCGCGCCGCCAGGCATACTTAGAGGTTAAAGCACGCAAGGAGGTGTACCTCGCCGAAGAAGCTGCAGCCCAGCGGCATTCCGGAGTTTTCCGTAACAGTCTCTGCATCTCCCCGTCGACTAACACTTTACGTTTACTTGCGCCAACAGGAGAGCTACTTCCACTACCTGCAGCCGAAGGCCCGGGAGGCTGCGGTGCTGGCCGCCAGCCGCGGGCTCTCCCAGGCGGGCTGGGCAAAGGTGAGACGGGTACGGACTCCCCCCGAATTCGTGTTCGGTGACGCTGTTCTCCCAGGTGTTGGTGCTGGAGCACCTGGATGGAGACGTGGTGGAGCGTTCGCTTGCCATGAAGGAGGTTCAAGCCGATTGGCAAGGGCACCTGACTTAAGGACAAACGTAGGACACCAGCAAAAGTGTAGTTTGCAGATGGAGCCCGAAGTTAGAAGAGGCAGGCCCCATGGCAAGCATCTTTATTTCTTGCCAGGGATTGGAGGAGATGTATGGCAAAGGCCGGGGTGGTTGGTGCCAGCCGACATCCTGAATCCACTTCAGAACACACTGCACAGGAAGTTTCTACATGAGCTTGGACAAGTGGGAATGCCAACGAGATCTGGGCGAATTTCAGACATGGCATCAAATCTTCTGCTCATTGCAACAGGCTCCATTGCAACTGCATGTAGCTTTGCGTCACAGTGTGTTCGAAAACATCTCCCAAAGCTGATGCGCCGACATCCAAGACCTTCGGATGCCAAACCACCAGAATTAAACAGCATGCTTGGGTGGAACCGAGGAGATATCGAGTTTTTCTTTCCACACCTGGATGCCTTGCCAGTGGAGCGCACTCTTGCGGTCGCTGCTCTTAACGAAGCCTTTGGGACCATAGAACCTGCGACACCGCAGTCGTCTCAATCCAAGGTGATTAAGCCCGATGCTGTGCAACAGGGCGAAAAGGGCGGGAAGACCGCTGAGCAAGTGGTCGAGGACGTACCAGTTGCCAGCACTGGGCATGAGAGAGTGAGTGTTCGTCGAAACGCGTACCTAAACTGTCTGGGAGGACGAGGCTGCGCAGCTAGGGCTGTTCGTGGTCTCGAAGCAGCACCTTGCTTTCACAGTGTGCTGGGGATGGCCGGCAGAATGGCGAAGCATGCAAATGCTACCCTAGCTGTATGTACCGTCCATGAGATACTTTCGCAGCCTGGAGTCGATGATGTGTTGCACATCTCATCTCAAGTCGAATCGCTTTCATTCATAGTGCAGGAAGAGTTGTTTGCCGTGCTTTCCACTGCTTTCCCCTTACGAGGCTGCATTCGCCGGATGAAGCACAAGCGAAGCTCATCTGTCAGGACATCGGGTGGGGACTCCAGTCATTCAGGTATTACCGGGAACAGTCACGACAACCACGCGAGAAGCTGGTCAACACATGCCATCACGGGCCGTACGAGGAAAGCACCAGCAACCCCAGAAGCGAAGCCATTTGACACCTCAGGAGTATGATGGCACCGCAGATCATACCAACGCAGTGGCGGTGCCAGCCCCCTCCTTCCATGGTCACCGTTTCAGGGCGAGTTGTGCCTGTAAGTCATGGGGGCGTTCGGCGTTCGTGGTTGTACAGTAGGGGGTAACACTCTTTTCGCGGTATTTGTAACAGCACTGCTACTAGTAGGTTCCACCTTGCTCACAGCTTTGCCAGGCGGTGATGGCGGAGCCCGGTTGCCTTGTCATGTGCATCGAGGGCAGAGGTGCTATTGGCAAGATGCAGCTGCGCAGCTGCAATTCAGCCAGCTTCAGCTTGTGTAACATCGTGATCGCGGTCTACAATGCAAGCGGGCGGGGTGGCTTGAAGCTTTGGAATCCGTGTTTCCTCCTGCAAAGGCTGATCTGTGGGCCATCACACTCTGGAGTTGCCCGTGAGCGCGCTCCAACCACAATCCGTGCACTCTGGGGCACGGATGGCACCAGCAACGCCATGTATGCTAGCCTCAACATGGAAGCAGCAGACAAGGAGCCGTGGCTCCGTCTGCTTTCACGCTCGTGCCTCGGTTTACGTGCGATGTCGCAGGAGATCAAAGCCTTCTTCCCAGACGGCGCGCTGAAGCTGGAGCGCACACTCTGCATTGTCAAACCCGATGCTATCGCGAATCTGGCCGGGTTTCCTCAAAGCTTCACTGACTAAAGCATGCACCGTGAAGGTTGGAGGAAGATGGGTAGCGGTGGTGAAGTCACTGGACCTGTAGTGCATCTGCCAACTTCTGACACGTCTACGGTCTACGGGTAGTTGACAAGCCACTTGTCACTCGACTTTCTCAACCATGGATTTGCATCAGGTTTCAGTGGCTGAGTTTCCATGTTGCGGAGCACGTTGAGCATCAGTCATAATTTTAACGCTACGCCGCCCGCCTCGGCTGTTTAGCGACAGGGCGAGGGGGCAGTCGATGTTGTATACATGCTAGGGGGGCCTCTCAACCAAGGGGGTGGCAAACGAGCGCAAAAAACGGGGGTTCCCAAACATTTGGCCAGGGAGGGGATTAGGTGGAGGGTACCTGAGGCAACCATCAAGACGCCTGGGCCTCTGGCCTCGGCGGATTATGCCCATCTCTGAGCCTCTCGACTTGCAACTGGTCAGGTGGCCATCAAGACCGAGATCGAAGCGGCAGGATTCACGGTCCTCAAGGAGAAGCAGACGACGCTAAGCGAAGAGCGGGCCAAGGAGTTCTACAGGACCCGCCATCCGACATCTCTTCCTAGCCACACGGAGGCCCTAAAGGACACGGGAGGTATATTTCAGTGATGTAATCGAATACGGCAGGAGCAGCAAGAGCGACCCCTCCTTTGCAGCCGTGGTCAAGGAATCCTGCAGCGGGCCTTGCTGCGCCATGGTGCTTTGCCGCGTCGAAGCCGTGACGGTCCTGAAGCAGCTCATGGGGAACGCATCGGTGAAGGAGGCGAAGAAGTCACGCCCAGGGTCCTTGCGTGCCCGCTTCGGCAGGGATGGACAACGCAATGCTGTCCATGGCAGCGAGTCTTTGAAGGATGCTGTGCAGGAGATCCGCTTCTTCTTCCCAGAGATGGGAGTCGACCCCCTGCCCGACGACAATGAGGTTAGGGACTTCATCTTCCGCAAGTCCGCGCGTGCCTCTATGGATCTGCAGACCCTTTCTGATGCCCAGGCAACTGACTTTGAGCTCGACCCTACAATGCAGCAGCTGATCTCCAATGGCTTGATCGGCTTGTGCAAGGTGAAGCCACAGGGCCTGGCGGCTGTGAAGTGGCTGGCCAACTGGCTTAGCGAAAACAATCCGAACAATCAGGCTCCCAAAGCTGCATTTGACCCACCAACTCGCACCAGCCAGTATGTGGAGTCCGGAGTGAATCAGGACGGCATGGCCTTCGTCGTCGAGGCACCTGCGCCCGAGCCGCCGTCAAAGCCTATCGTTGAAGTTACAGAGGAAGATCTGAAGAAGGAACCAGGCGAGAGCGACTTGAAGACGCCGCCCTTCGTTGTTTTTGTGGCTGGCGGCCCGGGATGTGGCAAGGGCACTCAGTGCACCAGGATCAAGGACGAGTTCAACTTGATCCACTTGAGCACGGGAGACCTCATGCGCGCGGAGGTAAAGGCAGGATCATTCCTGGGTGGTGAGATCGAGAAACACATGTCTGCTGGCACTTTGGTCCCTGACGACATTGTCTTACAGCTGCTGAAAAAGGCGATGGTCAAGAACCAAGATACGAACAGGTTTCTGTTGGACGGTTTCCCTCGTGCAGTTGAACAAGCCCAGCGCTTCGAACGCGAGATCGCAGAGGTCTCGTTCATGCTCTACTTGGAGGCCAGCCATGAAACGATGATGGGTCGCATCAAAGGTCGAGCTGCTACCAACCCAGGTCGAGTCGACGACAACGACGAGACAGTGCGCAAACGCCTCGAGGTCTTCGACCAGCAGACTCTTCCTCTGTGCAGTTACTATGGCCCGATCGGCAAGCTGCGCAAGGCCAACGCTGAAAAGGCGCCGGATGAGGTCTTTGCAGAGGTGAAGCGCTACTTCAGCTGCCGCTTCCTCTACCTGCTGGGCCCTCCAGGGGCACCTGTCGAGCATATGGCGGACAAGCTGGAAAAGCAGTACGGTTACTCGGCCATCAATTTAACGACACTGCTGAAAAGCTACGCCGACTCCAACGAGGCAGATGCGCCGGCCGTGAGGAAAGCCATGCTGGCAGGAAAGCCTGTGGATGCCTCCATAGCTTGCCCGCTCATTCTCTCGGAGATCTACCGCGACATGGCCCTAGGAGTACAAAACTTTGTCTTGTCCGACTTCCCTCAGAGCTTGAAGCAAGCCCAGTTCCTAGAGTACCGTGTCTCCAGCATCACCAGAACATTGGTATTGGACTTTTCGCGTGCAGATGCAGCCGATCTCGCTGCGACCATGAGCAGCAAGGACACGCTTGAGTTGGAGCTGCGGTCGAACTACTTCTTTGGGCCTGAGGCTTCGGAGATGCTCACGGCTTTGAAAGCAGAACGCATTCCGTACAGCTTGAGCGAGATGCAAACATGCAGTGTGGTAGATGGCACCTGGAAGAAGCTGAGCGAGCAAGTCTTGCCATCCCTAACGGTGGTGTTGGGGCTACCAGGAAGCGGCACAGATGTACTGGCCAATCTCTTGGCCCAGAGCTCCCCGAACTTCGAGGCAGTCGATTGCAACGAACTTTTGGACAAGGAGCTTGAGCGGCAGACCGAAATGGGGCTGGCGATGCATAACATGCTTGCAAAGGGCCAGGTCGTCCCATTGTCGATGACGCTTGAGCTGCTGAAGGGTGTGGCTAACCTGACTTGCTCCGAATGCCTCATCATCCAGAACTGCCCGCAGTACGTGGACCAAATTGAGCTTATCGAGCGAGATTTCCGTATCAACAAAGTCTACTACATCCAGGGTAATGAGGCCGCCGAGAAGTCATGGGCTGATAGCTTTGCCACGAAGGAGGACAGCGCAACAGCGGCCAAGCGCTTCAGCGAGCTGCAGAGCCGGTTGCCACCCATCGTGGCTCACTTCAGCCGTCTGGGACTGCTCGAGAAGTTCGAGGTTTCCGAAACTCCCAGCCCGGAGAAGCTCCAGAGCCTTATCGCCAAGTCCAGGATGCCCCAGTTTGCCGTTGTCAGCAGCTTGTCGCCGGTGCTAGGCGCAAAGAAGGCGCAGGAGCTTTGCGATGCTTACGGTGGCAGCCCGATCACATCCAAGAGCCTGGCGGAATTCGCAGGCAAAGCCGACGACGCCAGTAGCTCTGATGAAGTTACCATGCTGAAGGCCTTCGCGCAGGGACGAGCTGAACCTTTCCTGGTTCTGCAGGATTGCCCCAGTGTCGACTCCCAGGCACATGCCTTCCTGGAAGCCTTCGGTGCGCCACGAGCTGTCATCTATCTTGAGCTGCCCGGCAGCTTCAGGCTTACATTCTGCTCCTTTGTAGTAATTATGCTGCTTTCAGAAATCGCCGGCCGGGCCGCTCCCCGAACCAAGGTGCGATGATGAGTTCCTCGATGAGGAATACAGAGGCTGGGGGGCTGGGAAGTGCCATCTGTCTTCGCTGAAACATTGAAGATTGGCTTAGAAACTTGAACATCTTGGGCGCAGCCAATGCAAATCGTCGTGGAGTTAGGGGTGCCATCTGTTAAATCCGCGTTTCGAAGCAACGTCAACTTAAGCAGTCGCACACTGCGAAACCTGTCGTCTGAATGAGTGATGCAAATCAGCATTTGCCTCCAGAGCTCGGACCATGATTAAGCTTTGAGCACCTGACCAAGAGTTGGATCTGCAGGTCTACACGAAGACGAGGAGATTGATGGCGAGCAGCTCGCTGAGAAGATGGCACAGCAACGGGCCACGATGGAAGGCACCATGAAGGCGGCCGTTCAGGGGAACAGGCTGTTGACTGCCGGGGCTCTCGCTTGCTTTTGGCACGTGTGTCCGCGTGTGTCCGTGAATGTAACACAACCAATTCGTACTGCGGAGTTTCAGAGGAGCTAGGCCCTGGGGGGGGGGCAGTGTTATCACCCAGTGACACGACCAAGACTCCGCGAAGAGACGTTTGCTGCTTTCATCCTTGCAGGTGTTCAAGGAGCTGTGTCCAGGACTCACCCGCATGCCCTGAGTGTTCCGGAACTTGGAGTCGCAGGAAACGAAGTGCTGATAAGCCGTGCCAGGAAGCTATTTGGAGATTGACAAAAAGATGCGGGAGAGTCCCACAGACGTCGCTGCCGTGATTCAGCAGAAGCTGATGCCGAAGCCAAGTTGCAAGACATGACTCACCGGCTCTTACACAGGCCCAAGTATGCCGACACATACCGCATGATCTGACATCTGGAGTGGCAGTGTCCATGCAAGCCAGCAAAGCCAGACAACACTGATACCAGCACGTATTTGTGGGCATCGCATGCATGATTCACACTTCGTGTCTGAACAAGGACAGTTTACGTCATCCTGTCACCGGGCACGGAGTCAGACTTTGGCAATCTCGTGGCTGAGACGATCTGCACCATGAGCACTGCTGGTGGCTTAGAGGCTGGCACCGAGTGGGTCCAATACGCAGATGTGTTGTGGTCATCCCGCTTGCATGGAGCTCTGGGCGTCTTCAAGTTTTTTCTGGAGTCTGACGTCTTGTGAAGGACGCCCTACCATCCAAGTACACCATTTTGGATGCGATGGCGATTTGCAAAAGAGCCTGGGCCGGCGATTTGTCTGTGTTCTTCAGGGGTCGTCAGGTTTTGTCAGTGACTCGCCGATCCGCGCCGGCAGTGCATAGCGCCGAGCGGTCCGTCGGGTTCCAGGCAGTGGCCACAGTCCAGCTGTAGAGGATGCCATCGCCAAGGCTCGGTGGAGTTTTTCATAGGACGTTGCCAAGCTGAAGCGCCCTCGCCAGAAGCGCAGGCGTCATTCACAGCAGAAACTCCCGAGACTTGGCTGCACATTCCACACCCTGTCCGAATCCACACCAACAACACTGCTGCAGTTGTCCTGCCACTGTCCACAAGGACAGCTTGCCCGTGAAGGTATGGGTTCGGGGCCCAGCTTCTATTTCCAACAGGGTAGTGCTCGCACAGATACGCTATGAAGCCAAGAACAATCAACAGGCCGAGATATGGAGGGAAGCCTTCCTCAAATCTGCCGACCCTATGGGCACCTTCCTGTTGACCAACTTCCCAACCACAAGCTCTGCCACTGGGCTTGAAAGCGATGCTTTGGTCTGTCCTTTGGTCGTGCCATCGCCCGCTTGACGAGGTGAAGTCCAACAGCGTGCGAGACCAGCTCTCTGTCGTCGAGTCCGTTTCTTCGCTGGCAGGTGGGGATGAGTGCAGTCTGAAATGTTTGGAACCGCAGCACTTCGGAGGTCACTCTAGAACTGCCGGCGGGTGGATATAGGTCAGTTCAGCTACGCAGCTGGACACGCTCGCTGTCGCTTTGAGGCATTCTGCACGTCAAGCTGGGAGCTGCGGCCTTCGCATCGTTTTGTGCCCCGCCTGTCAGTTAGACATGACGGGTTTGCCATCGGCTTGTGGTTTTCCCTGGTCAGTAGCAAAGCCTGCTAGCCGGCAGTTGAAGACACAGCCTTTGCGCTGAAATCCGCAGGGTCGAATGGCTGCCTGCTGTCGTGTTGCACCTTTGACTAAGTGCGCCAGTTCTCGACAAATAGCTCTACGACAGCCGTTGTCGGGTGAGAGCCATAGCAGTAGTACTTCGGCCGAGGCAGCACTGACGACGAGAAGCTCGAAGCCTACTCGGCCTTCGATGCTCAGGCACCGAGATTCGACCCAAGAGCCGGGCTGTGTGCAAGTGTTATGCCTCTGCCAAACTGCCGCTATCTGCAGCTGCTTGAAGTTGGCTGTGTTACGCAGTGCTGGCAAGTACTTCGGGAAGCTTCTGGTACTGCACGGGCATGGTTGGGATTGGTGAAGGTGCACGATCAGACTTTGGCACAGTTTGGCCCCGGACGAATCATGGAATGCAACCTGGCTGGGAGACGGGCTTCAGTGTCAGCATACTAAGTCACAGGTCGGATCTTATTGACCGAATGCTAGTGCTTTTGCTAGTTTGATGCTTGAGGCTTGCTGAATGAAGCAACAGACAGCACCACTGCTGCTCAAAAAGTCGCGGCGCAGTTCTTCAGCTCTCAGGCACCGCAACGTCAGTCTCTGCTGACTGCGCATTATGATGCGACTCTTCACTTGGCAGGCCAAAGGCAACGCGTGAGCCGCAGGCGAAACCGCCCGCGGTTCCCGTGGAGACCGTAGAATTGCGACATGCATGCACGTAAACGGGGCGGGGTGGGCATCGGCAGCTACACGTGTAAAGCCATACGTTAGCAGCCGGCAATAACTGGCAGACGCGGGCATGGCAAAAACTGGCGGAGGTTATCATCAAAAGAGTTTGACTCCCAGTCATGGCATTAAGGGGACATTGACATGAAGCCTGATTAAGCCTTCTAGTGCCGATGCAGCCCCAGAGTTTCACTTTATTGCACTCGCGGGCCATTGCCTTGGTCGCAGACTGAGCTGCCAAGACTTGTGGCTGGATGTAACTCTCTGCCTGCGTTCGGCCTGAGGCAGCTTGGTGAGCCCGAACCGGTGGGCCATGGCCTTTCAGGAACTTGCAAGTCTCGGAGCTGGACAGCCAAAATGTCGTTTGTGTGCGCACTGATCCAGTGTGATGTCGGAAGTTTCAGTGACAGGGCGTAGTAGGCAGTAGGCGGATGCAGGCCGGACGGGTTTTGACTCAGTTCTGTGTGCGGGTTAGGTCTTGGCGGTTGCCAAGTTCTTCGAGCCTATTGGGGAGGACTCCTTGGCCACAGCAATCTCCCACATGCCGTGGCCTGCTTGTAGCAACTTGAACGCTTCCTTGAGGACCTGGACGAAGCCGGCGAACGCTGGACAAAGCGTTCGTCTAGGTCACTCTACGACGATCCTGATCCTCCAGAGCCGTGAGTTGCAGCTGTCCGTCTTTAATGAGCATTGCAGAGCGTAGGTTGCACGAGGGCCAAGCTTTGTGATGTAACTGCCGGCCGTGTGGATACTGCGGAGATCTGGGAGTGTCACTTGCACCGTGATTGCTTGAACTTGGAAGAAAATTGGCAGAAAGCCCTTTACGGTTGCATGGGAGCCCAGTTCATTCAAGCATTGGCTACGCGCTGTCTGAGGCCGAACTCAGGACTCACCATGCGCAGCAGGGGCCAGAGCGCCGTGCTGCCCCTGGCCAGGGTTGCAAGCTTTTTGGGGCTTCTGTTGTGGACTACAGCCTCCAGAAGTCCTGGCCGCCAAGCTTGCGCTAGAGCAGCTTTTGGGTTGCGGGTGTCGATGTTAAAAAAAAGCATGCACGCATCTCAGATTCGCCTCGAAGCCCCAATTGGCACTGCGTGGCCCAAGGTGTGCCGAACCTGCGAGTCCATGTTGGCATCCTTCAGTGCCTCCCTCGTGATCTCCATCGCAGAATCCCCGCTGGGCTTCTTTCAGCACAGCTGCACAGTAGTTGCGAAGATGCGGCCTTGGAGTTGCAGAGCCTGTTAGAGACTTCCGGAAGGCCCTTAATTGCTAATGCTGGCCGACACTCAGAGCCCGGCCGTTCCAAAACGGGTTAGGTAGCTTAGGGCTCGATGAATGGTTCAGAGTCTACGGCCTGTAAGACCTAAAGCTTGAGGGCAGCACTGAGGCTCAGATTCTGATGCAAGAATAGAAAAGCTGTGGGTTCAGGCAGAGATCGTTTGGAGCTTTGGGGTTCAATGTTTTAGGGCTTAGGGTTTAAACCGAGAGGGTGTGAGATTCGGGTCTAGGGTTCTAGGTGTTCGTTTCTGGGTGGCGTCGGCATGGATCGAGGTTTGAAAACTGTGGTTTCGGAGCCCCAGGCCTGTGGGACTCTCAGTCTTTTTGGAGCTCGACGTTTTTCCTGTGGCGCTGAATTACAGCCTACAGAGTTCGAGGTTTGAGACCAGCGGCTTCCGGATCATGTTGCAGACGGGTGGGCGCGCACCAGTGAGCCCTGGTCGTAGCACCTGATGTGGTCCTGTCCTGAAGAGCTCAGTGGACTCCGTCCTAGCGATCGAGCTCAGGGTGGTCAGACAGCCAGCCCGCTACAGCGCAGCAGGCCTTGGACCTGTTTCGCACCATGGGACGGGACTGACAGGTGAAGCCTGAATTGCAAGGAGCTCAAGTACAGCAAAGTCATTTCCAGCGATGGGAGATACTCAGCAAGCCTCAGCTGCGCCTTCAACGAGGACGTGTGCTCGTAGATCCAAGCACCAGCTAAACAGGATGTGTTGTAGTTGCAATACTTGCAGTTGCTAAATTGAGAGGATTTGAGCTTGCCGGCTCCCCGGACACCTTCCGCACTCAGCTCTTGTGCTGCTTGCATCTTGTGCTGCTTTTTTTGTTTCTCGCACCAGAAAGGCCGGGGCCTGTGAGTAGCTCAGGCCTATGCCTCCAGGTCCGATCCCAGAAACGCTGGGAGCTTGGAGTCCACAGGGGGCACGGTTTTTGACTGGGCATGTCGTGACGACAGCGGCAGGCTTTGCGTTGATGTTTGGCTAGAGAGCCGTACGTTCGTGGAGCGCTTGGACAGCTTCTTGCATATGGCCACGGGCTCAGGTGAAAGCATGAGGTCACACGATTCAGTGCTCCGAGACTCTCATACGTCTAAGTCTTGCGACTCGAAGCAGTGCTGCAGCACGGCCCGAATGCGCGAAAGTGCGCCCAAGTTCATGCTGCAACCGGTTGCTGCGCCCGCTCCAAGATACGCCATCGGCCGCCAACGGGAAGTCCGACAAGATGTGCTTGCTCGGAGAGCCGTGCCGTGGCTTCGCGAAGAGCTTGACGACAGACGCCTGGATCCTCGCAAAGGTCACAAAAGTAAGAAGGGGAAGGGTCGAGGAAGATCTGCTGAGGCCATCTTGAAGGCGCTTTTTGACTTGGGACCACATCCTCCACAAGCCGCGGTTTTCAGCGCTTGTTGGCCTGGTCTGGCCTCCTGGGAACGGAATCCGAGGGCAGCCACTGCGGTTTTAGCAGGACTTGGCAAGCGCGGTCTTTGGGATGTGGCTTTGAAGGTCACTCGCTTCATGCAGCATCACAGCCTGGACATCAACTGCTTCCACTATACCAGCGTCATCAGTGCATGTGAGCGGCGAGGCAAGTGGGAGATCGCATTGACGCTTCTAAGCAGCATGAAGGAAGAGGAAGTTCTCCCAAGCGAGGTGACGTACAACGCCGCCATAAGTGCTTGTGCCAAAGGGGGCGAGTGGTCCGTAGCACTCCAGCTTTTGAAGGAAATGAGCCTGGATGATGTGATGCCGGATTGCGTCTCGTACAATGCCGCTTCCAGTGCATGTGCATCAGCTGGCCTTTGGAATTCGTCTTTGCATCTGCTGCAAGAAATGTGCACGTCCACAGTGCCACCGAGTGTGGTTACGTTTAGCACTCTTCTCAGTGCATGCGAGAAAGGCAAACAGTGGCAGATGGCTATCAACACCCTTTTTCATCCGCCAGTGCCGGCATTAATGCCAGATAAGATCTGCTTCACTACGGTGATCAGTGCGTGTGAGAAGGCCAGAGAATGGGAGACAGCACTCTTGTGCTTTCGACACATGGACACCCGAGACCTGCAGAAAGATGATATATGCTTTCACAGTGTCATCAGCTCTTGCATACGTGCTCGCGCATGGAGCCAAGCATTGAGCCTTGCTTTAGAGATGGAAGCGCTGCCCCTGGAAGTGAATGGGATCTTGTGGGGGGGTGTGGCCACGGCCATGCAGCAAAGCGGTCAGCCGATCGCGCAACTATCTAGTCGGCTACGGAGGAAGTGGGCACGGCAACAGAGCTCACGGAGCTCAGGCTTACTACCAGTAGCCCTCTCGGGAATCGGAGAGTCCCGAGAGCACGAGGTACATGTGCTCGATCAGGCTGAGGGGCTGCTGGCTGCTTTCAAGCCCACGGGGCTGAGCACCGAGGCGGCCCTACAAAGGCTGTTGCATCTTCTCACCAAAGAGGGCTACACTGGCCATCTCTCGCGCGCTTCACGACTTGACGGCCGGGGACTCGCTTCGGAGCGCATGACTGCACCTTGCGACATGCAAAAGCTTGATGGCTTGCTATGCAGGTGCCACCTCAGGGGTCATCCCAGTGGCTTTGGGTGAGTCTGACTCACCTGCCTCGAACTGGTTGAACTACCAATTTGCTGCGCGCATGGCCCTTTGGCGACGACTACGGGTTTTCGGGTCAAGACCAGGGCAGCGGGGTGCACCAGTCTCTTCAGAGCCTGCTGGCAAGGTATCGAAGGAATACGTTTGCCTTTGCTCGGGTCTACCATTCGGTGCAAGAGGCACGCGAGGCCAGAGGGAGCCGGTGTAGTCCTTGCAGCTGAGATACGAGTCTAGACACACATCACAGCATCTGAAATTGCCAGCAGGGGCGGTTACCGCCAGCCTCGTGACGGAGAAGTCACGAGGAGTGGCACAGTTGAAAGTTGTGTGGGCGAGTCATGGCAAGGAGGCAGTCGACCCACTTGTTCCGTGAAGTGCACTCTTTTCGTGTGATGTGCTTGAGCTGGGAGTGTCGGCAGCGGAAGGCTCGAACGGAGTACGAGCTCATGGCCCCTCATCTGCAAGAATGTGTCAGCAAGAACTTGCGGCTGTTCGAAGCAACCCAGGATTCCTTTGTTTTGCCCGAAGACATCGATGCTGCCCATCCTGGCTCTGTTCTCTCGCTTCTGCGCGTCAAGCCCCTCACAGGTCAGATCCACTTCCCATGCTGCTATGAGCCCGCTTGCGCAAGCTCATTGGAGGTCGGACGCACCAGATCAGGACACACCTGGCCGGCATCGGCAGACCCATTCTTGGTGATCGCACCTATGCCGCTTGGCGAAGCTCCGGCCCACTGACAGATCATCTAGATGTGACCGAATGTGGAGACCACCTGATGCCAAAATCTTGACCTACGTATTCGCACGCAAGTCTTGATCATAGCATTCTGCAGGAGGCACAAGCGGGTTCAGTGCATTCGGATCCAAAGCCAAGGGCGGGCTTGCGGTGAGATGGTGCGCGCGCCGCCTGTCACTTTAGGGCAGATGACTAGGCTCAAGTCTTCTCTGCCTCTACATATCTTTCTTAGGGAGAAATGACCGAGCTGTGCTGCCGGACGGCAGATGCTGGAATGTTGTTGTAGTGCGTGTCATGGCCAAGCATCGCAGGGTTGCAGAGGAAGCAGACAAGGTTTGTTCCTGCACTGTCGACGAATTTCCGTTCGGGACCTTGCAAACAAGCTCTTCCAACCCGTGGCGCCTCCTGGCTTAATCTCATACAGAGACCGCGAGAGCCACACCCTCATGTCGAGAAGCTGAACATCTAGAATGTCTACGCAACCCCCTGTCTTCGAATCAGTGTATGATGCACGAATGGAACGTGCACCCAGGCCGCTGCCGCGCCAATTAGAATCAATCCTCGAGGATTTGCGGTCTCGCACTGCCTGGGAAAATGGTCAGCAGATCTGCAAATGCGGCTGTGCGCTCTTAGCATCTTTGGTTCCAGAGCATGTCATTCCCCCCGAGCTGGGCCCCCTTTGCCCCTGCCAGCAGGTCGGGCTCGGGAGCAACCTTCCCGAATTCGATCACCGCTTCCTGGGCCGCATCATGGTCAGCATTCCGAGCCGCCGACATGTACAACCTTGCAAACCAGACTTGACTTGGGGATAAGCGCCGTATTTCAGACCTCCGTTTCTGAAAAGACCTGTCGAGATTTTGCTGAGTTGGGCAAGTTGAATCGTGCGCCGTCTTTGCAGCTGTCAAGGGAAGCAGTAGATGCTGGCAGACACGCGCGCATCACTACCGCAGTGCCTGCTTCTGTCGCCGTGTGCGCGTTACGCGCCAGACCGTTGGATGTGGAAGCGGTCCAACAGAACTACCCCATCCAGGCGCCTGAATGGGGTCTCAGGGCCAGGCGGCCAGGGACCCTGCAAGTAAGAGATACTGTAGTATGGGTTCGGCCGAATATAGCATAGTGACTTGAATTGCAATGCTAGCTTCCGCTTTGACCAAAGCTGGGCATCACACAGCTTCAAGTGGTCAGGCATCTAAGTGTCTTCATGGTTACAGTTTTCAAGTGCCATTGCCGGGATTCCTTATACCGGCAGCACGTGTGACTGAGCATCTGCTCTGGCATCTGCACACTTTGCAGAACAGGTTAGCAAGCTTTGTGACGGGCCCCGACCGAAGCTCCTGCAGCATGCTTAGCTTCAACTTCGCTGGATGGGGTTTCCGGACTCCGAAGATTAAGTTTCATGATTGTTAGTTGGAGTTCAATGTTAATCAGGTCCGTGGGCATGCAGTGGGCGTGTGACCGCCCAGATTGAGGAGTGGCTGTCGACGAACTGGCCTGTCTCCAAATTCATAAAAGCAAGCTTGTAGCTCGAATGCCCAATGCGGCAAACGAATTGGCAGATCTCGCATAGCAGATGACCGCTTTCGATGATGACGCAGCCGGTACCTGCCTGTTGTATCTCAGCTCCCACACCCGATTGAATTCTGATTGCGGATGGCCGGCGAGGATCTGCCTGGAACACTTAGCAAATGGTATTCTCAAAAGTCGAGATGCTGTCTAGCGTTTTCTGGAATAGGCTCCGACTGCAAATGCCGCGACACACAACTCAGCAGCTGCTGCAAAGAACTGGCATGCGAGCAGGGGGTAATGAGACGACCATGTAGAAATGAAGTCCACCCTGATCAAGGGAGATTGTGATGGTAGGAGGAGGCAAAGGTTGAGGGTTCACCAGCGCACAGTCCTCAGCATGGGCCGACTCAGGATGACTGTAGGCCTTTTCTCGCGGCCCTCGTCGCTCCCTAGGCCCTAAGCTGTTCCCGACCTCTGAGAGCGACTCCTCAAGTTGGCGCGCGGCAACATGCTGCAGCCAGTCTGCTGCGCTTTCAGCACGTTTCGGCTTCTGTTGCTTGCTCCGTTTTTTGTGCAAGCCGGCATAGGAATAGGAGATCCAGGTGGCCCCAGCTTCTTGTGAACGCGTCAAAATCTGCAGTGCTCTTAGAAGCTTATAAGTAACCAGTCTTGAAGTGTGTAACGTCGCAGCTAAAGCCTTGACAGTTTGGCCTAGATGAATTCGGCTGCCGTCAGGCCCGCACGAAAAACTGAGCGTCTGCCGTTGGGCTCGAGCTTCGGTGGAACTGAGCGCATTCTGGTCACCGGCTGCTTCAATTCCGCCGGGACCCAAGACGCACGGTCTCATTAGCTTTGAAGACATAGCTGACTTGTAGTTTTCTATTCGAAGCACGAGACAAGACTAGAGTAGATGCTGAAACCGGGATGCTCAGGGCATGGGCAACTCCGCCTGCTGCACCGGTGCCGAGGCAAGGCGTAGAAGGAGCTCAGCTGTGCCTGGTACCGTTGACATCAAAAGCATTCCCACGCGAGCCATGGCACTATCCCTCGCCAAATGGAGCGCGCACGACAAAGGAATCCTCAAAGCCCATTGCCAGGGATCCAACGACTAAGGTAAGTGTCAAAAGCTTTGCAGGAGTTTGCGAAGCATTCTTCTGACCCTGATTTTGCAGGCAAGCGCCGACCATGAGCAGAAAGAGCTCACCCGCAAGGACTGAGACACAGATTCTCAAACCTCGTCTTTTTGCCGGCTCGTTGCTGAACTTCGACAGCATGTGAGCGGTACCTTCGTTCAAGGAGGCAGTCCCTGGTGCCCCTGATCTTCCAGGACAGGAGATGTTGGATAATCTGAGACTGCCTCTCATGGCACGTCGAAGTCAGCAGGGCTCCCTGAACTTGCTGGCCAGGCCCGGATGTGAGCGCACCGATGGCCGCTCAGGCGGCCCTTGCTGCCTCATGGCTTCGCAGTGCCAAACTCTCTTCGCCAGGCGTCACCCGGTGAGTATGTCATCCAGTTGGACAGGAAAGCAGGTGGCCGCTTAGGCATCGACGTTGACCACAAGGCCGCGCATGCGCGTGCAAGTTGAATCTATCGGCAACCTCGTGAAGCACGTAAGCCAGATGCAAGACAACAAGTAGAGAAGACTCCGTAGACACTTCCGCTCCATCTGTCAAGGGTCAGGCATTGCTTGTACTCGTGTTAGAATCCGAGATAGCTTGGGCTGACATGTCATCTTGGGCGGCTTCTGCTTTCGAACTGTGGCTTCTCGAAGCTATGCAAATTCCCAGACTAAGACGTGCGGGGTGAATCCTTATACCACTCCAAAACCTGACGTGTTCCTTTGCCCGGGACCACAGCATAGATGGTATCTCACAGGATGGTGAGACGCTTCTCATTGAAGTTATCAACGAGGGCCTCGTCATGGAACTGAGCTTAGCTCCGGCTCTGCGTTACTTGAGTTGAGGCGTGTTGACTGACTGCTGTAAGGATTGGAACAATGCGAACAAGAAGGCCCTTGTGCTGAAACTAACGCAGCGACTTTCTGAATCTCCAAATATTCAGCAGCTCTTTGCAAGTGGCGCCCTTGCGAATGTATGCCGCAGGTTGTCCTTTAGGCCGAGTTTGAACGAAGGTTGATGAAGCCGACTAATGTCAGCCATTGAGCTCCTGGCAGTGCCAGGACAAGGTCACGGTCGGGGACCGAATCGTCGAAGTGAACGGCATCAACAGCGCCGCGAGCTTAGTCGGTTGTTAGCCCGAACGGCAATCCTTCTGTAGGTCCTTTGCTGTGGGTTTGCCATGATCAAGACCTCTTCATCAACTTCTCGCCACCTGCCTCGTGCACATTCGTTTGTAGTACAGCGTATTACGCTTCCTTTATTATGGGCAGAATGTGTAGTTCCCAGCGAATACCGTTCTCGACTCTTCCCCAACCTGATCCATCCTGATCCTTTGATTCCGGGTTCGATGGTGGACGAGCTGCAACGTCGAAAGGGCACCTGCTGCAGTCGCATTGGCACGGCCTGCCGAAAAGTTTAGGAAGAGGCCCAGCAATCATGAGACTGTGCGGGCATGTCAGACACTGGCAGGGCGGAATGACGGAAGCATTCCAGCAGAAAAGAGTTATGCTATCATATGCTGTTACGCGCACGCTGTAGATGCAAGACTGATGCAAGTGTCACCACTTGTCAACATGCTGCTACAGGCGCAAGCGCCTGGCAAACCTGCTGTCCCCGACCTCCCTTCACAGCTTCCTGCTAATACTAATTCGTGCTTTACTGACACGGTTATGGTTCAAGAGCCGTGATGATCACAGACCGAGGATGTGCTTCAGCTTGTTGACGAGTGCAAAAAGAATCAGGCGCAGTTTGTGTTTGTGTGTCGGAGTTTAGCGGAAACCGATGCCGTCATGCTGTGGTATGATCGGCGGTCGGGCCCTATGGTGGCTACCTTGAATCATTCGCGGTTCACAAAGGACACTTCAAATTGCCAGCTAGGCGAAGTGTAGCTTGAGAACATGGCCTTCGACTCCCAGTTCAGATCTTGTTCACCCTGGGGGGCCTTGCGCGCTTTGGCGAGGTGTTGGTCCTGAAGCTGCGCCGCGGGCGAGGGACCCAACTTGCCCACAAATCCAGCTTGTGTTGGAAGCCTGTTTATGCAGCCGAGTATCCATCAGCCACTGCAATGAGTGACGCTGTCTCAATGAAGCTGTCTGTCCACGCTCGCAGGCAGTAGACGAGACGCGTGCCACCTCGTCGCATGCGAGAGCATTGGCATCCGGAGCCCGGACACTGAATCTGGGCAGTAGAATCGACGTGCACCGCACAGGTGAACCCTTTTCAATCTGGGCACCGACTCGTGAATTGTTGTGTCTTACATTCAAAGCTCACCAGAACACAGAGAGCTGTACTGTCAGTGTGCATGAAGCCGTATCAAACTCGCAGGTGCCAGGCCAGCTGCAGCAATGGCTGTCAGCTGGTCCAATTTCGGCTGAATGCCCTAAGACCAGATGCAAGGCATGGCGTGTCCGGGTGCAAATAGCTGGCGTTGTGGTTCGTCACGAAGGCGTTGAAAATTTCGATAGCAGCGGACGTGGACATGCCGTACCTTGCTGGAACTGAACATTGGCGGAGTGGACCTTCCTCGAGCTTCGAGGCCCCCTCTATGAAGGGTTACCGGGGCACCAGGGCCCAGAATCAGAGCGCAGTGCTGTTCCTTTTTCACCGACCTTCGAGTCCACGCCGCAACCCGTGTGTTTAATTCACTTTCTGGAGCTTCAACACCAGGCAGACTCTGCGATGCCTGGCCGTAAGGAGCAAAAAGCGCTAAGAAGGGCTTGCCTCCTTCTACTCCGCCCCACCTTTGCTTGAAGCGGAATCCGTCAAACTCATCAAACTGTGCCGCAGTCTTGGCTCAGTGGAGGTCCGGCAAGTAGTGGTTTGAAGAATGCTCGCCTCCAGGGGTGTCGGCTTCATCGCATTGAACATCCAGCTGCTCAGCTCGAGAGAAGAGGGCAGCGGCGACAACAGTTTTGCTTCTACGTCCAAGGTGTGAGAACGAGGAGAAGTGGTTTCGCAGATGGGAGGAAGAGAAGGCGGAGATGCAAAAGGCCGAAGCAGAGGCGGGAGTGTAATATGTGAGCCACCCTTTTGTTGGATGCTACTTCTGCGGAACATGAGTACGAAGGCAATTGCCAAAATGGAAGCGCTGCTGCAGAGCCAGAAATCCGAAGCTGATGAAACGAAGAGTACCTCTGAGAAGAGTAGGCCACCCACCGGCTCGGTGAAGTCCGGGAAGTCGGCGAAGTCGACTTCTTCAAGGCCTCAGTAGGGAGCGGCACCGTGACGGCCACATCGAGCCTAAGGCAGGCTGCAGACGTGAGCACCGCGGCGGAGAGCTTTAGGCTCTTGACCTACTTCCCCACAGAACTCGTTCTTATTCCACCTGGAAGCTCCCGATTCCCCGACGTTGGCACCCCCAAGCATTCCAATTCAGTCTGCAGCTGCCAATCCTCCTTGAAGGCTTCTGCTCTGACGGGTTTAAGCTTCGACAGTTGTGCATAGTTTGCCATCCAGGCAGCAAAAGCTCCTGGGCTGAGCTTCCAGTTCGTGTGCTGCATAGAGATGCGAACCTCCAGTTTCAAATGTCTGTGTTTGTCCACCACTACCCCAAGACTTCTGTGCAGCACTACCGGTTACTGCAAAATCTAGCGCTGGAGCCGTTGACGCAAGCAGACGTTGTGCCCGTGAGTATGCTTACCGTTGCTGTAGCTTGCCGATAGAAATTTCCACGATGTGCGTAAATAGTATGGTGGATACTCTTGGTCAGGTTGTCGCAGCTTCATTTGTTGGCTGAACTTCTCCACCATGGTTTCCTTCTGCCACAGTCGGGTTTCGATTGCGCTGGTGCGACTCTAGATACCTCTCAGCCATAGCGGCTGTCTGTCCCGCAGCGAAAGCTAGAAGCAGTGCCAACTGCCAAAGACACATTGACAGGCATTGGGCCATGGGGTGTAGACAGGGAGCATGTTCAAAACATGTAAGTCTTGCAACCAGGAAGCTATCGCAGACACGAAAATCTGCTGTTGACTGGTCAGTTTCCAGGCCGGGTTAGACATGCAACGTGTCAGAAAAGTGGATTTCGATGCAGAGCACAATGCAGAACCTGTAGGTGTGAATGGCCTGATGCAGGTAGGAAGAGAACCCCTGTCCACCCAGGAAGTGGCACGCGCCATCTGCCTGGCATAGGTTGTCAGCCAAGTTGCGGATTTGACATGGATGTGGCCGTTGGCTTTCCAGCCATTGGGTAGAAGGGCGTCACGCGCATTACTTTGCAGTGAAGATGCTGCAGCGCGGCACCCCGCACAACCGACCCGATTGCACGAATCGTCGTGCACATTATTTGGTGATGCGGAATGAACCACGAGTGTTACCGAGTCTGTGCACAGAGAACTGGGTTGAACTGGGTTAATGCAAGGTGGAAGAGATCTCCAAAAGTATCTTGAGTGTTCCTTTCGCACCAGGGGGCGGTCCAAGCCAGCGGAGTTCCTCAGCACGCGCCGGTCTCAAGCGTGTAGTTATATATAACCAGGTCAGGTGTAACAATAGCCCAGCAAGTTGTCCACTTGTCCACGGTTTTTTAGCGGTCACCCAATTACGATCTTTGTGCGGTTTTCCTTGGGCTGCGTATCCTTTCATGGAGTCATTTCTGCCTGGGGCTGTGGTTTTCCGATCCAGAGGTGTCCCGTTCTTGGTTGAGGGATTGCCCCTCCATCGTGGGTGTGTAGTAGCTGTTGGGAATCAACGTCCTTTTCCTGGATTTAGGAATGTAGGGGTTTCAGTCCGCCATCTCCTGTTAGGTTTTAGGGTTTGCTACGAAAGTGGCGGACCCTGGTAGTGATGATGATTATGGCGGCTATACTGATCCACAACTTCTTATTGTTAAGATCATTAATACTATCTTTACCATCCATTGTGGTATTACCACTTCTATGTTACAGCTACTCTTGTTGTTGTCTTTGGGAATTTTGGCTAGCTGTTCGATTTGGCGTTTTCACTAGTTCTGATCTTGTCTCGCTTCCCGCCCATTGGTAGCCTGAGCGGAGCTGACAGACAGAGGGAGCGGGGCAAAGGAACACCTGAAAACTCCCAACCCCGGAAGGGCTACACAGACTTTGCAGACGCAGACCGTGGTGCTCCGGGCCAGTGGGTCTTTCAGGCCTCCATGCCCCCAGCAAGCAAGAGGGTTTTCCCCACCCCAGCATCGGCGGAAGACAGAAGGAAAGAAAGAAAGATGGTTTCAAAGGTTTTGTGGTCCATTCGCGAGTCTAGATCTCATTCGTCTCAATACAGGGATGATTCAGCCTTGGTTAGATCCTTGGCAGCAGGTCGCAAGGTCGTGTTCAGTCCAGTTTCAAAAGGTTTGGGGTCCCGCCTTGTTTAAGGTTTAGGGTTTGGCACCCCTCATCTCCTTCAGAGGGTTTGGGCTCAGGGTCCAACATCTCCCGTTAGTATTTGGATTTGTTCAAAGTTGTTTGTTTTGCTTGCTACAGCATACCGTTACCAGGGTGGACCCAGTCACCCTTTCCAGGTGTAGGAGTTTGGCACCCGTTATCGCCTTTGAAGTTTTAAAGGTTCCGGGCTTGGGTCCAACATCCCCGATTGGGGTTTGGGCTTCATGTGAAGGATTCATCCCTTTTGGGATATTAATGCTTTCCGACCGTCACTCCTTGAACGGTTGCCACCACTTTGAACGCCCATGAGCAATCAAAGCAAACTACCCTGCGTGACTACGCTTGCCACAACCCTAAACAACACTGGAAGGGAGGCACGGGTCTCACCAGCGCGCATGCCCGGGTTGCAGGCAAGTTCAACATCCTACTAGGCTCGTGGGCTTGTGGTAACCTGTCATCCGGACTACACAGTTCTTGGAAAGCAGTCATCCCTAGGGTTGCGACCCAACTACTGATTCTTTGCAGCTAGGCCCTACATTTGCTTTTGGGTTGTAGATTGGGCCTAGCCATATCTTGTGTTTTTTAGGGTTTGTGTTGCCTCCTATCAGAATCTTTTTTTTTTTTTTGATTTTCGGGTTAGTTAAAAGTTGTAGCTTGTTTAAGATCAGAGCCAATCGCCGCTCTTGGGGTTTTCAATCTAGGGTTCTCCACAACACTTACCCACCTCAAGGAGTTTGGTTTGCCACCCATCAGACCATGTTGGGTCCCGGGGTGTTTGAGAATCAGTCGACCGCTTTTCCGTTTCGGGTAGCTTGAACGGCCGTCTCGAACTGGAGTTCAAGACCAGCAGATAAGAAGAGAATGCGGACCTCCATGACGAGGCAACAACCCATCACGACCAACGGGTCAAGACTTGCGTGTTGCAATGTTTCCTTCACGATCCACGGGCTTTGATCTGTGCGGCGCGAGATCCCGAGGCCAGCGAGGCAAGCGAGGCGGCTGTCGCAGGGCAGCGCTCCCGGCAGTAGCCCAGCGTGGCAGGCGACGTCCCGCTTGAAGCTGCAGCATTTTAAGTGGCTAAATATGTAACAGACAAGAGCCGCAGGTCATTCATGTCAGTGTAAGATAAGACACGAAACTCCATCTGACTCCATTTTTTTTGGAGTCATCGGGAATGCGAGAGAGCGGTTGTTTTGGCCCTGTCCTTATGAAGTAGGGCAGCGGGGGTATGGGGTTGACTTACGGACCCGATGTACGGATCCCAGAGCTCTACACAGGATACGAAAGAAACGAAACACTGGAAAGTGACAATAATGTCTCACCCAGTCCAACGGAGCAACGGGCATCCAGAACTCTCACCGGCGGATTGGTGAAGTTGTTATTTCGGGGAGAGACTTTGCAAGCGCTGACTTGGCCAATGTCGCCTCTTGAGTGCTTCCATAGAGGCAATCTAACGAAACACCTGTTCGGGGCACTGTCAGAAATTTCTCTGCCAGGTGCAGAGTCCAATGGCTATTGACGACCAGGTCCGATGTTGAATCTGGGGTGGGTTTCGGGAAGGTGAGCTGAGCGTGCCACGCCTCGTGCACTGCTGTGCTTTGAGCGACTCAAGGTCTTTGGCCAGTTCGCTACTCCGGAGAATCTGCCGCAAAAAGGCTGAACTGCACGTAGGGGTTTCGCATGATTTCGTGCTTGGCATGAGCCGCGAAGAGTATGAGACAGAATGCGTCCATTAACCAAGCTACGGCCCCTGGCGCTTAGGCAAAGCAGAAGCCACAAGCCACGAGCCACAAGCTGCCACTTTACGACTTTACGATCAAAGCGGGATGCGGATGATGCGTCGCAGGAAAGCTCGGCATGGGACAATCGCAAGAAGCCCAGACTGGAACTTCCAAACGTGTCGTACAAGGAAAGCGCGATGCTCCTTCATGCGTTGCTGTTTCGTGGGCTCACGTGAAGGGATAGGAAACTCCGCAGAGCCTGCCATGACTGAGCCCAAAAGTGGGAGCCATGGCGATGACTTGCAGACGTCAGAGGCATCAGACCGCGCCACAACCATCCAGGACTCTCCACTAGAATCTGAAGGGCCTTCCCGTGAGGAGGAGACTGAGACGAATGAAGCGGTGCGGCGTAGTCCGAACCGAAGAGTTTCAATAATTTCCCACATCGGTGAGCTTGGCGGAGCACTGGCCCAGACCGCGGCGACAGCTGCAGCGACCACAGCGCGGCAGACGGCTGTGACCATGACGACTCTGACCACTCTCGCCAGCGGTGTCAGCGAGTATACCGACACCATGTTCGCACCGACCACCTCGAGGGGCCTAGCCAAGCATGTCCAAACGGATGAAGCAAGCTTTAACCAGTTCCTGGACCAAGTGATTAAAGCACATGTGGAAGGCGGGGCCGATCCACGGCGTCGAGGAAAGGACAAGCGCGACTTGACCGGCATTCTCGAAGGCGATGTGTCCGGAGGAGTCTTGTCAGAATGGCTTTCGGGGAGGTTCTTTGTTATGTTCCAGATGCGTGTCTGCAACAAGCACCCGGCCTGTGTTTCTAGCCCCAGCCACGGCTCCAAACTCGAAATCAAAGACCGGCCCCTCAGGTTACACGACAGGCTCTGCTCCAGCTAGACACAAGTGGACTTTTAGCCTTGGGAATCAAACCTTGCAAAAACAGTCATGTTGACGGGCTTCAGTTGAGCTGCTTTATTGCGTGCTGCATTCGAATTGTGGCAGTGAGAGGTAGCCTGAACTTGCTGTGTCCTCGTTGAGCTTGTCTTGTTGCGAGATGCGGCTGTAAACCCGAAGTTATATATGTTATATTCTTGAATTCGCACGTTCGAGCTGCCACCCAAACTTCACGGCAAGCCAGGCCAGTAAACAGATCTCTTCTGTATGTGCCGCCAATGACAAACGGCACTTCAGCACATTTGCAAACGCTGGGGGCCAGTGTCGCAAATGCGAAACGAACAGTTAATTCAGCCTCCGTCACAAGAGGGCTGATCTAGATCCTGCCGGCAAGGCTGCCACTGTGAGCACGCTTTGTCTTCATAGGGCATTCGTTGTCCCTAGCGATTAGTGTGTGAGACTAGGGAAGTACATGCCTGCTGCGGCAAGCAAGCAAGGATTCTTCCAAAGATGTCCTCGGACTCAAGCCCTTTGCTACAAGTTCTGCGACAGGGCTGAACGCTCCGTGCTTTTCGGGCTGCTTTGCTGGGCCTTCCTCCTGCTGCACTGCATCGCACTTGTACAGGTTGCCAACAAAGCAGGGAGCGAAGACTTCTGGTACACTGTGTCGGAGAGCTACATGGCTTTTTTCATCCTCGAGTTGATTATTCGCATCGCTGCGGCCCCACACCGCTATTTCTGGCAATCTGGTTTCGTAGTGCTTGACATTGTCCTCGCGCTGGCTTCTGTCGTAGAAGCATTGCTGCCATCAATCTCGGATCAGTTTCCGCGAGGCCAGTTCACGTTGCTGATCCTGCATGTTCTTCGCTTTCTCAGAGGGCTGCAGTCGCTGAATATGCCCGAGTCAGCTAGCGCTGTAAAGGCTTGCTTCGGGGGCCTGCTTCCGGTGTTCATCTTTCTCATCCTTGGATGCATCTGGAGCTTCCTCGCAATTGTTTGGTATCTCGTCTTCAGCAACACCGCCACCCAGCCCATCCAATTCAGCGACTTCGGATCCTCTGTGCTGACGCAGTTCTATCTTGCCTGCTACGGAATGGACTGGGAGCGCATTACCTCGCGACTGGCGCTGGAAGGAACTCAGACCGCCTCTGCCGTTGCGCTAGCGTTTGTCATCGTCCTTTCATCGCTTGCCTTCTTTACAGCTAATGCGGCCATTATCCTCTTTCACGAGCTTGCTGACAAAGGGATTGCGGAATACCGCGAGTACGATAGGTCCAAGCAGATGAGGAGGAGGTTGCTGGGCCTCCATCGGTTTGAGCATTCGTTGAAAGCTGCTGCATGTCGAAATGGTGCAACAGACGACTCTTGGGCTGAGTGGCTGATGCAATCCCGGGACAGGCTTGAGAGTACCCTCCAGGAGCTGCAGAACAACGAGCTCCGAGCTCTAAGCCTGTCAGTGACTGAAATCCTCCAGCTCTACGATCACTTGTTCGAGGTTTGAAGGGGGAATCTGAGAGTTTTGTAGTCTGTAGGTAGTAGTTATTGTAGTAGTGCGGCTAAGATCTCAGAGCCTTGTGGGGTCAGCATATCCCGGCCCGGGTATCTCGGAAGGTCAACCATGGAGATTGCAGAGTTTCGGAGCTGCTTTTTGGGATCCTTCGCATGATCAGCCCAGCGGAGGTGGCCGAGTTTCTGCAGGTCGGGTGGGGTCGGCAAAAAGTGGCGGTCAGGTGCAGGTAAAGCTGTGTTGCGTCAGTATGTATCTATTCAATTCGCAGTCTTCTCCTAGGATTGTTCATGTTGTGCTGTTTCAGGTGGACCACTTGCAGAAACAGTGCCGCTTATCTTATCAGTGGAGAGGGGATGTCCTGCGGTTCAATCAGGTTTAGAGAGACTGCCTGAATAATGTACGCTCGGCATAACAGGCGGTTTTGTACTGGGTGTTCATGTCTGAGCGGTCTCCGGCTGAGGAGCCGTTACAGTGTCGAATAGAGATCATAGAGTGTGGCTGAAGGCACGCAGGTCGCGGAGGCCGCAGCGATCAAAATGGAGCAAGAGGTCGAAAACAGCCGATCCTCGACTCGAAAAGCGTTTCACAACAGCGCTGAGTCTTGTCGATCCGGTCTCTGCAGTGTCTTCGTCACTCTGAGGACAGCATCTTGACGTGATGGAACACAGCGTCTTGAGACTTCAGAAGCAGCTCCAGAAGCTGCGATCGCAAGCAAATACAGCACGCCAGGAGCCTGGGTACCGGGGCCTGCCTTTTTTTACATTCTTTCGGGCCTGGAAATAGCGACTGCAGGAGCTGAAAGGAATGGTTTCGGAGGTGGAGCAGCAGTACCAGGATTGTATTGACAGTGTCAACCAGGCGCCTGTCTCTTGAGGATAAGGCTGCTTGCTTTTTACTCACAAATCCTGAAGATTGCCTTGAAGCATCTTGCGAATGCAGCTGCAGCACGGTCGTGTGTACGTAGACCGTAGACGCGCGTAGACTCTGGAGCTGAGTGCGCTTCCATGCACAGGCAGCATCCATACGACGGCTCCACCTCCAGCTGACGCACAAGAACTCCCGCCAGGAGGTCTTCAACCAGGTCCACGATGCACAGAGGCCCTGGGCTTTGGCGGCTGGGAAGCTGCCATTTTGTCTGCCTTGGTCGTAGCCGCAGCCCAGGTCTCTGTCACATCTCTACTACTTCAACCACTACTGCAGTGCCTTCGGATTCCCTCCGCTGGGATCTGAAGCGGCTTGGGCTCAGGCAGCTGAGGCACCCTCCAGGGCTTCGGAGGGCTGTTTTGGAGAACCGACGGACCTTACCTTGGCTCCTGCTTCCGAGCAGGACTCGAAGCGCGCCTTCGGCGACTCATGGCATTTCGACAAGATGGCCAGACTGCTGCAAGCCGAAGTCAAGAAACGCGTCGAGACCAGATTGAAAGAATATTTAAAGTTGCGCACAGACCCTGCGCGGAGCACGTAGTTACCAGTGGATAATCGTTCGGTTTCACGTGGCGGGTAAGATGCCTGCTATGTTTAGTACTCAGCGGCAAAGAAGAGGCCAGCCTGAGAGAAAGATGCAGTCAATTTCATCGTTCGGTGAAGGCCAGTAATTGACGAGGCCTCGTGGTAGTTACTTGTGGGAGAAGTGCCAAGCTTTCAAGAAGCCTGCCGAGGCAGCGGGGCAGTCCTGCTGCCATGCTCTTTTCCACACCTGGGTCGGGAGGCGGGGTCGATGTGGTGTTGCAGCTGCTCTGTGCGAAGACATGCGAAGACCACATGACGAGCGCCGGGCTGACTGCAGGTGTGACACCCAAGCCCATCTCCACGCGCCGGGCCGAGAGTGTCGTTGCTCTGCGGGACTTTTTCTTCAGCATGGCATGGCTTCACGTACTGTACCCAGGCCATGCAGACTTATAGACATTCGAACTCCTCTGAGACCATGTTCGAGGCAACGAAGCAAGGACCGAACCACCTGCAACTTTTCAGCTGCGTTGTGTAGTGTAGACAGTGTAGATTTGGATGGCCTGGTGCATGCCAGGAGTTTCAAGACGATGTGCGGGTTGCCCTCGAAGAGCAGCAGAGTCCTCAAGCGCAAGCCCGGAACGACACGTCGGATGCGGCCTTCCCTTGCCCCATTCTGTCAGGGATGGTGGTGCTTCGGTGCCATGCAACTTGCATGATCGTGCTTTCGGCTGTTTTATGCCAAAGTATCCGGCGTGCTATGGGCAAAATGTTTTCGGGGATCTGCGTCCTGCACATGCTGCGGAAGTACATGCTGCGGAAGTTGCGATGGTTTCGATGGCGGCTAAATCTTCGGCAAGAGACAGGGAACGCTTCAGTGCACGATGCCTGGTGAGTCAGAGTTGACAGAGGTTGCTTGCCCGCAGCGGAAGCCGGCCGAGAATCAAGGATATACATACTCTTTGCCAAGCAGAGCAGCGCACTGAATCCCGGCAATTTCAAGTAGCCCTCCGATTTTCTGGCACGGTCCGGTGCTGTAGCAAACTCTAGCACTCTGGATTTTCTGTGAATTTATTGTACCGGTTGCTTGTCCTGAGTCTTGATTCGAGAACTGTCGAAATTGTCGAACGGCCACAATCAGGGCGAATACATGCATTCCATGCAAGCTGTGCGACCCTGGCATTGGTCAATTGAGCGCATCCTGAGGTCGGCAGAGCTTCTGCGAGTAGCGTTGCAGTCGATGCCTCAGTATAAGGACATGGTCAGGCTTCTGGCAGTCTCCCTTTTCCGAGGCGTCGACATGCGTGTCCCCGCGATCACGTTGCGTACTTAGTTGCGAGTAGCCGTGAGGAGGCCCCTGACTGCGCTTGCAGTTGCGATCGTGGTGATGAGCTCGCACAGCCGCACAGCACCTTGAGCCCTCATCTGCTCAGGCTCTGCATGAAGCAGTTCGCCAGGCTGGGCCTGGGCCTGCTGTTGAGACTCCACGCTTTGTGCGATGCGTCCTGTGTTGGCTGACAAGCTCAATTCTAAAGAATCCCTTTGAGCCCAAGTCTTCGCAGAACTTCACGCAGAGACACAGTGTCTCACTTCGGCAATGGCTCGTCATGATCCCCGGTGCAGATTTCGCGCTGGACTGCTTCGTCTGCTCTCTGGCGTTTGTGCTTTCGTTTGTGCAAACTGGGACCGTGCTTTCATTGTGCACACAGCTCAGTATGGCAGGAGCAGCATGCAAAGCGGTGATTTCGTAAAGCCGAATTCCGACAAGCCGAAGGGCGTAGTGATGTTGATTCATGGCGGCTTTTGGAAGGCAGGTTTCGACCGAAGCCTCATGGTAGACATCTCAGACGACTTACTCGGCAGTGGTTTATGCGTGTGGAACGTGGACTATCGGTCCGTTGGCTCCGGTGGCGGCTATCCGAGCACCCTCGAAGACGTGGCTTCGGCCTTCAACTGGATTAGTAGCGATGCCGCCGTTTCACTGGGAGTTCACCCAAGTCTCCCGATAGGAATAGTTGGGCACTCCGCAGGGGGCCATTTAGCAGCCTGGCTGGGCATCCAGGGTCTGCTGGACCGCTCCGACTTCGACGTGTCGAGCGACATCAAGCCACGGATCGTGGTCGCGCAAGCGGGTGTTCTTGATCTGAAGGGAGCTTATGAGGCAAATCTTGGTAGAAGTGCCGTTCGCGACTTCGTTGGCACACCACCAACATCCGCAGCTTCTCGCATGTTGGCTGCTTCCAACGGCGCTGTCTTGGACGTTGTCGCAAGCCCGGCAGATGATGCTGATCTGCGTTACTCGAGGGCCGATCCGACAGAACTTTTGGGAAAGGTACCAGCTGCCCGGCTGACATCTGGTGCACCCGTCTTTGCACTTGTCCACGGTCAGCGCGATGACATAGTACCAACTGCTCAAAGTGTGGCCTTTCAATCGGCGCTGCGGCAGTACAGTGATTCAGATCAGTGCATTTGCAACCTAATTCCAGGAGAGGGTCACTTCGAGCATTTGCGGCGAGATTCTGCGGTTTGGGCGTCAACAGCTCATCTCTTGAAAGCGCAGCTTGCCAGCTCCAACACGTAACCGTCGACCTGGTCCCACCAAGAAGCCAAACTGCCTTTTGGCTTTGCGCCGTGATGCTCAAGCTGCTCGACCTGCTTCTGTCTGCCAGCCATATGCAGCAAGGATGGGTCTGGTCTGGTCTGGTGGGGAAGCAGTGACAGATGACCCCAATGACTGAATGGATCTGAATGGAGTTGAACTGGGTCGCCGGGTGTGTTGTGGATCGCTGCAGATCGATGGCAGAAACGGGCTCAATCAGGTGTTTGCATCTCCATTGCTATTGTGTGGCATTACTTTGTGTTTCAAACGGGTGCCAGCCATCCGAACATGCCGCTGGAGGAGTGGCCATTTCAGGTTTCGTTTCCAGTGGTGTTTCAGTAGCGGCA
Source organism: Symbiodinium sp. CCMP2592 (assembly GCA_905221615.1). Classification (NCBI taxonomy): domain Eukaryota; class Dinophyceae; order Suessiales; family Symbiodiniaceae; genus Symbiodinium; species Symbiodinium sp. CCMP2592. The sequence continues at coordinate 159,586 of CAJNDT010001358.1, read as the reverse complement.
CGGGACGGGGAAGCTACGACGAGTTCTACAATAAACGTGATGTGGCGCTGCATGCAGGGCAACTGTGCTGCAACGCGGCTCCTGCTGCAAAACATGGCCGGACCCTCGGTCCACACACACTGTGGCTCTGAAGAAGCTGTAGTGGCCCGAGGCTGAACCCAACGAGCGTTGTCGGGCGTTGGAGCGGGGCTGCGAGACCCACTCTCAGGAAGTTTTCGGAGAGTGTTCAAGACCTACCCCCATTCGACAAGGGCCGAGCCTGACAATACTGACGACCTCAGGCTTCCATTGCAGCTTGCGCTCTCCTCCAACCTTGTACGCGCCAGCGAGCGGCAGCAGGAACGGAGACTGTTTGAATCTTGCAGTTCTCACTGGTCGTAGCGGAGCGTCTGACAAATACCTTCTGGCATGAAGCATGAAGCTTTCAGATGGTGGAGCTACTCCTTCATGCGCGAGCCGATCCGGAGCTTCGGCGCAGCGATGCTGAGGCGGCTTCTCATGGAAACCGTTCTGTCGACTTGCGCGAATCGCAGGGCAGCCCACCGCTTCATGATGCCGTCCGACTAGCAGATGCTGGGATCGTGGAGCTTCTTCTCAGGCCCCTTAAGGCTGCAAGTGGAACTCGAGAGCAAGGCGATCTAAGCTTCGCGGAGGCATCGCGCAGATCCGAACTCCCGCAATTCCTTCTCCGAGGTGGGTTAAAGGGAAGGCGTATTGCCTTTTGCGCGACTGTCCGCCAGGCACCCTTGGATCTGGCGCTAAGAGGTGGCTCGCCACATGAATCACGCGAGTGGCTGGCACTGACAGTGCGACACATGCAGGAAGCAACTTCTTGGGCGTGGATGTGTCCTTGAGCCTGGTGGAGGCCATTGCTTCGAGCTGTGAGAGTCTACGACTCGATCATGTCTCAACCTGGCCTCGCCTTGCAGGTCCTTTTGAAGTGGGGCGCGTGTCCCACAGGGTTAAGTGCCAGACTCGGGGAGCCTCTGCAGTACCTGGATGCAGCCACTAGTGTCTTGAGGTGGGGAAGCCACTTTCCAACGAACTGAAGGAGTGAAGATGTACCAAGATGTCGTTGCGCACCATTCGAGAGATGTTGAGAATGCGAGTGTGTGCTTCATCTTCGTGCGCATAAACAGGCTCTCCGATAAGTGATGATGCGGTCCCGGACTCAAGGCAAGTTGTGGGCACCACCGAGCATCCGTTTGCCGTGTTTAAGGCGCTGGTGCCTGAAATCCAAATCTTGCTGTCTAAGTGGACGGCTTGGTCTTCGGCTCAGCGATCCTCGTCGGATGCACCTCCTCACCCCCTGGGCCTTGGCTTCGCAGGTGGCGGCTTCGGATGCTTGCCTGGATACGCTCCAGAGGCAGAGTCTGACCATCTCAAACAGCCCAGAAGTCTGGGGAGAGGGGTGGGTCGAATCCGAGTTTCATACGAATCTTGCCACTTGGGGCAGGGCCATGCTCGAGCAGAAAGCTTGCCTTTTGGTAAGACTTTCTCAGCAGCTTCCGATACTGTCCACCAAAAGCGAAAGCAGACGACGCAACTTGGTAGCCAGTACTTGTACTTGCATGGAAGACATTTAGACTTGTCTAGTCTCGCCTCAGAGTCATTTAATCTTTGGTGCGGGCATCCTCTGCGTAGAGTCGTATACTGTCGCATAAGCTATATACTTCTAGAATGCGTTACGATACGGCTGAAGTCGGAACGTCCAGGCTTGACCTTGTTCCGCTCCAATCAACACTACAAGTTCCGCCACAGTAGCTTAAGTTAGAAGGAGACTTAATGAAACAAGAGAGTTGCGTTGACAAACACCAGGCGAATTAGCTGTCAAGCTGTCGCTTCCTGTTCCTTACGCGCAGCAAGTGGCAAGCCTAAAGTATGACGATGCATGACGACACCGAAAGACAAGTCTAGTCAGAAAGTCTCGAAGTCAGTGAAGCGAGATTGAATGCGGGCCTCGGCGAGCCTGTCTCCTCTCATCAATCATGTGCTTTTCTTCGGGTAACGCGGAACTGTGAAGCCCTGCAGGGGCCGGCCCACTCTCTGACATCATGCCAGACATCCTGAGAAAAGCCGTGGTCTCGGCAAGACCAGATAGTGGTTGCAGAGCTCTCGTCCTAGCGAACCTACGAATGATCGGGGTGTATGTGATGCCTCTAGGGACAGCACGTGCGCACCATGAGGTGGCACAATTCCTTTGAGGGAAGCTTGCTGAGGGGCGTCGCGATTCGTTAATTTATTTAATTTGCTGATCTGAAGTAGGCTCATCAGCCAAAAAGATCGTGCGTTAGCGAACCTGGGCAGCGCGAGCTGCGAATGAGTTTGGAATTTGTCGACACTGTTTAGACCAGCAGCGCAGCATGCGCAGCTGGGATGGAATTCGAGGGCACCAAAGTGTTTGTGGTGATTGCGATGCTGTCTTTTTGGAAAGATATCATTCATCATTTATTCATGCTCTTGCGTTTTCACTTAGTGTCTCGGTGCACATTGCCTTATTGCCTAAACTTAGTTTTGTGTATCGGAGCTCTGCTGAGCTTGTAAATTCAGTTTAACTGGCGGGCATCTTGCCCAAAGCATGCGCATGTCATAAGGAAAAGAAATGATATCGGGTGCATGACGACGGCGGAGAACGAGTCTGCGTGAGGGGTCATCATTGAGAAACCGAGTTCTACCGTGGCCCCGTGGCCATCCGTGGCCTGCTTTGGCTCGCTGCCCGCAGGAGCTGGAGCTGGGAAGGACCCAGCAAGACCGGTAGGACCCCGTAGGAGCCGGTAGGACCGGTGGGATTCAGATGTGGCAATTGCCGCGCTCGCTTTGGGCGGGTCTTGGCAAGGCTGGGCCTGACAGCTTTCCCTCGTGCCGGCGATATGTTTTAGATTGCAAATGAATGAACAAAGAAGGCATGCACGTAGCTTGTGTTGGGAGTAGGCCGTTGTGTCAGAGGCCAAGCTGGCGCCGTCTGCAACGACCCGGGCCGTGGCAGCTTTGTCCTGCCGTGGGCTGCTCCATGCTTGAGCTAGCAGCTAGAATTCTGGTCAACCTTTAAATTTGAATCTGTGAGGCTCTGAATGCAATTAGCTGCTGCGGAATGCTGCGGAGTATTTCCCAGGTGCAACAGGTTCGGCGCTGCATCCAGGCTGAAGCCGCTTGCTGCGACTGCGGTGGATGCCCTATTCGCACGGTCAGAATATATCAGCAATACTACAACGGAAGCCGGCTCCCGCAACGCTGCGGCTCAAGGTGCTGAGCCTGCCACTGGCCGGCAGGCGCTCACTTTCAACAGAGGAGGTGCCCGACGCACCAAGCTGCCAGCTTGTGACGCTGTGCAGCATTCTTGCATTAAACAAAAAAACGATGATTTCGCGGCAGGTTTTTCTGCACCTATGCAGACGTCTCTCCTGGTTGCAGGCGCCTTGGACCACAACTGCCTCCGGCCTTCAGTATCGTGACCTTGCCCTGGACTTATGGTGACCGGGTGAGTTGTTCCTTCTGGCCCTGCAGCCTCACTTTGAGAGTCTGTCGCGCGTAGCTGTATGGATCAAGACCAGATTGGGCCATGTGCTCGATGTAGCCTGGATTGATCCCTCCCACGGACAACTCGAAGAGTTCTGTCCACGCCTGGGCCTCCGAGACGTGTGTGTGCAGCTGAGCTCGTGTCTGAGCGTGGATTCTGCCTGAGCAGGTGGGGCCGTGAGCATGCAGAAGTCTCGGAGTTTGCCAAGACTCCCTGGCATGAGCCCAAGAGCCCAAGCTTGGCAATCTGCTTTGCCTCTGCTGCGCCTTCAGTCCAGGTCCAGGTCCGCAAAAATTTCCTCGCATACGAGTGGTACATCGCCTGGATCCTGCACACATCGCCTTGAGCCTGAGATGCAATCAATAAAATATTTGTGAATCTGCTATGGCGTGCACTCATACAGACCACTGAGACATTTTCCTTAGTAGCCAATCTGCATTTGCAATCATTTGCACGAGCTGCATGAACCGTCATGTTGCCACATTAACAGACTCACTGGCACCGATATGGATGATATGGGCTTTTGAGCCATGCACGCAGGGCGGTCTGGTAGATTGAGCTCGAATCATGGAAACAAGCGCTGGCAGACTGTCGTCCTTTGGATGCCTAGGCGAGAGCAGAGGCACGCTGACACCATTTCTGTCGGAGTGTTGATTTTTGTTGGCCTAAGCTTCCACTTTGCTGACCGCAAAAGTGCCAGGCTTGGGATCCAGCTGACGGAAAAGAAGGAGACGAGGCCGAGGACGCCCTCCGTCGTCTTCGGAGAGATCGAGGAGATGTCCGGGCCCTGCCCTGTCGCAGTGGGGCCTGGCCCCAGCTCTGAGCTAGTGCCCGCGAGGTTGGGGCAGGAGAAGATCTCTTGGAGCAGCAAGGCCAGGAGGCTTAGAGTCTTAGAGTGTCTTAGACATTGGCAAAGAGCAGGCGTCTCTTGAACCCAGAAACAGCGAGGAGCGAAGAGTCTTGCTCGCCGACCAAATGGCCAACACGCTGGACACGTGGCTCCGAAAGGGTCGAAGTATGTCGAAGTTGCAGCTGTCGCCTTTGATTTCAGCTTCCAACACAGGGCTCATCTGAGTGCATGAATGCTTTCGTGCTTCTGTTAGGGCCTCGTGCATTCAGTGCAGATCCTTCACGAAAGCTCGCAGCCATCTTAAATCAGCTCAGCGCGTCAGGATGTGGCCTCGAGAGGGGCAAAGGCGGCAGCGAAGCTGAACCAACCGGTGCCTTGACGCCTCCCAGATCCAGTTGCAATGATTCTAGAGATGAGTAGTGCGTGACCGCAAAATGACTTGACGATCACTGCAACAATGATGCAGCAAACACGCCGATACTGTGCCCTATGAAGATCCTTGCTGATGGTCGACCTAGGGTTGTTCGCACCGAAAGCTCTTGAAAGACACGTGATACTGGTGGCTTTGTGCGTATCAGAATCAGGCTCCACAGGTGGAGATTGTCATTCCCAAAGAACCAGAAGCAATTTTTGAGCAGCTTGTCCTGCAGCGTCGGACATGCCAAAGCTGGCCGGTTGGTCACAACACGTGCATGTGATGCGCCATTCATGGCAAATGAACTCCAATCAGCTTGAGCTCAGGAACCTCGATTCCTTCGTTCCCGACTCTGTCCCGAGGACTTTGCAATGCACACGTCCTTGGCGGGGATGCAGATGTGCACGATACGGAAGACTCCTTAGGCTCCTTAGGGTTCTGGAGATCATGTCGCCGATGTGTGGTGTGCAGCCTGGGAGAGTGACTGTGTGACAGCATTTGTCCGAGGACTGTTCCAAGGCAATGAAATCCAAAGTTTTGTGTGGAAGAGCGGGCTTTCCATACTCCACATCGTATGTTTCTACACCTTTTGTATGCACAAAATCAACATCAGCAAGGCATTCTTCACGTAGTCGATGCCTGAGACTTCAGCACGTTTCCTACAAGCAGAGCAGAAGCTACTCTTACTAAACTACTGGAAGATATCCATAAGTGCATTTCTTGTCCTGCCTCTGTCTCCGTACACGACTCTCGCTCCTCCTGCAGTGTGCATACCTTCTGCCACTTGGTCACGAGAGCTTGCTCGGTAGGGCTTGTGGGAGTTGTGGTTTACCCAATACACTTTAAGTAGGCCACGCAGCGAAAACCGCGTTTGGGTTTCGCAAGATCGTTTAGCAAACGTCAATCTGGGAGCGGCAGACGGGGTCCCATGTTGAAATGGTTGGTGCAGGGGCAATACGGAGGTGCCAGCCGCAGAATCATAATAGCTGCCGGTTGCAGGGACCGGCCAAAGTCGCATGGCTTGAAATTGAAACTACTTGCCGCAACATGTTCCAAGCGGCTGTCCAAACACCCCAAAAACGACTTGGGGATCTTCTCGCATACAAATTGGGGTTCCTTTCTCTGCTGCTGGCCGGTTGTCGCCCTGAAAACACACACGATGAAGCCCATCCCTGCACAGGAAACTTGCAGAAGCGTTGGATGAATGTGCCGCGCTCAACCGACTCGCTCTCTCCCTCTGTCGCTCTCTTGCTTCGTCTTGATTCTGCTACCGCTGTTACGCGGCGCTAGAAGTTGCATTGTCGGTGCTTCGAGCTTGCTGTTTTGCTGTTGAGCAGCCATTCGACAAGATTTTTCCGTCCCGAGCTGCTATCCGGGAACCTTCGTGGTAGTAGTACAAGGTAGAGTCAGGTAGCACCGGAAACGAGGATGTTTCGGCCACGGCTTTCACTGGAGGTTCTGTGAACATGGCCAACCTTTTGGAGGAGGCCGCGTGCATTAGAAGAGCGTGCATACTGTACAGCGATTGAGACAGCATGAGCCTAAAGCAAGCCATGATTCGACGGTAGGTACTCGTAGATTTCATCGCCGCTGATGGGAGTAGAGATGTTGCAAACGTCTAGCGGCAGTTGTCCACCCTGTTCAACCATAAACCCTTGATCTGCCAGCGAGTGCCGGGAGGTAGCCAAGACGGACTCGATGCTGCAGCGGGACCTGGAGTCAGAGTTCTGGCAGGATCCGCATCTTGAGCGAAACGGTCGGGCTGCTGATTGAAAAGCCAAGTAGTTGCAGGTAAGGTACACGTGACTCCCTCGCTCCCTCCCTCACCGCTTTATCTCTCTGTCTCTGTGAAAACTTTGCTGACGTTTTCACTCTCTTTCCCTCTGTCGTTCCACCTGTCCCTCTCACTGTGTCTTCCCATAGAGGAGGACGAGAAGGTCGTCGAGGAGACGCCTGCAGAGGTCGTCGCCAGAGATCCGGGGCCAGCGCTGCTGGCTGCTCGGGAGGCCCTTGCTGGGCCCGGGGGGCCACGAGATCGGATCGGCTAGGACAGCCAATGTACATGCAAAGCGACGTTTTCAAGGATGTTCAGCAGGGAAACAAGCACGCCGCACGTTCGCGCACATCCACAGGAAACGCAGAGGCAACAAACTTGGCATTTGCATTCTACGTGTTCGGCACACGGCCGCCGTGCTAGCTGCTTGTTCTTGTTCGAATTCCGGACGCAAGCAAGGGTTCCTTGCTGGCTTCAAATCCAATGTCGATGTCAACCTGGCAACTCATCCTTGAACTTGTGGCAGCCTCAGCAACATCAGGTGCCGGCCCTCTTCAAAGACATCGAAGCTCACCTTCCCAGATCCAAGCCCTGAGCTTACGAATATCTTGCGCGTGTAGGTCGTATTATTAGTTAGTGATCCGATCAACCAAAATGGCAGCAGCAAGTCATATGGTAATGCAGCAATGCATGCTGGCGAGATGATCGACAGGATTTGTTGACATGCCTATGGCATATGGCTCCAGTAGCCTGGCCTTTGATCAGCTCATACGCCTTTTGCACCCCTCGTACCTTCAAACTTTACTCCTTGTATTTGGCTGGACTACCATAATCGCGTCGTTCAGTCGCTTTGCACTGTCATCTTTCCCACTTTGGCAGCCTGCATTAACTAAGCTACCCCAGTAGGATCAAGCATACCGTCAGCATACAACTGTAATGAATCAACTGTCTTGGCCCTCGTGTTGCAATGCTTCGGGTCGTTCACCACGAGTGGTACTCAACTAATGTCGTAAGTCCAGTTCAGTTCAGCGCCCCGCTGGTGGACGATTCACGGCTTCTGGTTTTGATCGTTTGTTTGCCTGCAATAGTGCCCAGTTCCGACCGCATGGACACACTGCATCTGCCGTCTCGTAGCAGTCGTAGCAGTGATTTCAGGCGAAAGGCCTACGAGACGTCGGGCCCGCAGACCGGGAGTGATGCCTTCACGGGAGGATACGGAAGGGTGCCGCCGTGCATGTCTCTTGCAGGGCAGTTTCCATGCTGTGATTTACAGAGCTTACACCACTTCTGAGGCTTCGGTCTGCTGGTGCCGTGGACCTCCACCGCTACCTCGAGGATGCAGTGCAACTTATCGCTTCACCACATCACCAAAGCCACCTCACCTCTCACACTTCAAAAGGAGAACTTCGAGGGAGCTCTGGAACGTCGAGACGATGGCATGCAGTGGGTGCACCGGGTGATGCACCGGAAGGACCTGATGCAAGCAAGTGCCTTTGTGTTGTGTGTATACTGCTGAGATCATAGGAGGCGGTACTTGGTGTAGGGTCTACGATAGCTGAGTCGAAGCCTTGCTGCCTCTTGTCCGGCTCACAGGACAGAGTTCCTGGTCAGTCTGTCTGGACCAAGAAAGCGCCGAGGACTCGGTGGGGCTTTGTATCATTCGCTTGCTGAAGCTTAAGCTTGACTTTGACCACCGAACCTTTTCTTTATGTTCTAACAGCATCTGAGCCCATAGATCCACCATAGATTGCTATAGTGGAAGGAAGATGAGGAAGTATGTAGTTTTATCATGCATGTGTGCGTGCATGCATGTATTCCTATGCATGTATGTATGCGGGTCTGATTGATGCATGTATGTTTGCATGCATGGGTCGATGTATGTGCATTTTTATTCCACCCATCCCCTCTCAGGTAGGTTTGTTGCAGGCTGTAGTATTCGAGCCCAGGCTGCAGCTTCTTGACTCCGAGCGCTTCGAGAGGCGGCTGGAGCTTGGTCTCGGCGCGGAGCGCCTTGTGAGTCTTGTGTTTCAGAGACAAGCTTTGACTGCATTTCGCATTTCAAGACTGGTTTTCGGTGAAGACCTGGAGCTGGATTTTGTGCACACCAGGGCAGGCTCAACTCGCCCTCTACCCAGTGTTCCTTTACCGTTTCGAAGTGAGGTTCGTCTCATCCCTCTGCACAGATCACCGCGAGAAGCAGTCCGCACAGTCCTCTCTGAATTTTCATTCCTTCCTGAACGTTTGAAGAAGGGGCCCAATGCTCGAGGGGCTTAGCTCGTCCCTATGCTCGAGGGAAGAGAGAGAGAGGGCACAGGAGTGGGGGGGTTCGCTCCTCTGACACGGAAGAAAGAGCGAGCTTCAGGACCGCGTTTGCGATCCTTGTATCCTAGAGAAACAAGGGTCAATCATGCATCGTGTTTATCATGGCGCAGCAACGTTCAGCTGCTGGGTTCAGTTGTACACCGCCTGGCCCCATACGGGCGAAGACCGGATTTACAAGAAGGTGCTTGGGGCGTGGGGGAGGGAGAGGGTCATGCCCCCGGGGGCCTGGCTCGCCCATATGCCTGGGAGGAGAAGGGAGAGGGTCAGTCGTGAGGGTTAGAGAGAGGGAGAGGGTTCGAGAACGTAGCATTCCAGGGCCTTGTCGGTTTTGAGACTTGAGACTTTTTGATTAGGGTCGCTTGCAGGACGTCACACAAGCTAGGCTAAAGGTTGATCAGACTTTCTGGTAAAACCATTCCAACACTGTGTATAGAAACCATCAGGGGATTGCAGAGACTGTAGGGTTGGAGGCAATCCAAGTTTTGAGCACCACTGGTCGTGAGTCCGTGTTCTACACGTATTCCTACACTCACACCGTAGACATGTGGTTCGACAGATGCGAGCTTGTTCGCAAATCGAGTTGAAACCAGTAGCCAATTGTGGACGAAGCTTGTCGCGCAGGACTCCTGAACAGCGACTGACTGCGGGTGTGGCCCTGCAGAAGAGCCTCCGACTGCTACTGCGGTCGCAAGGTCAGTATTCGTGCACAATTAGAGAGGTGCAGCTTAGGATCCTTCTGTGCGCAAATGCCCAAGTAACAAGAAGCAGCTTGTTCAACTGCTGTCGCTACGGGCCTGCAAAGCAGCCTTTGCGATGAAGCAGCGGAGACAGAACCCAAATTGTAAGCAGATACGTGAGTAGACGACATATGCACGATTTTGGGTTCTGTTTGTGATCCCGATAGTCGTGGTGTTAGAAGCAACAAAAAAACTGCGGCGCAATCGAGGCTCAGAAGAAACTAAGCTGTACGTTTTTGCTGGTGGAACTCAGGTCGTCGGGGAAGGCGAAGCTCCGGTCAAGGGACAAAAAGTAAAAGTGCCGGGTCCTCGCAAGCTCGGACAGAGTGATCGCGTGAGCTCAACTCATCTAAGGCATTACACAGGTAAGCTGGAGAACGGGCAGGTCCCAGTTGCGTGTAGTGAGCCACGATCACCGCCTAAATTTGAAAGTGTGTTGCCAGCAGTGCACAGGTGTTTGACTCATCCATTCCAAGGGGCCGCCATCTGAGCCGGTCTGTGCGGACATCGCTCTCATCCCCAAAAACAAAGTGGCAAGGCGAGCCCTTGGACTTCAATGTCGGCAAGGGTCAGGTGAGACGTGGCTTACGTCGTTGTGCGGATGAGAAACCGGTGCCACGAGTCGGACCAGGTAATTGCTGGCTGGGATGAAGGTATCCTGACGATGAGGGTGGGTGGCAAGAGGCAGCTGCCACGGGTTCCCGTGGAGCATTCCAGCGAGCCACGGTGTGAAGTCAGGGAGCTGAAGATTCCACCAAAGCTTGGCTATGGAAGTCGAGGCATAGGCAGGTCTTCAAGTTGGATGCGTGTGGAGACTCGGAGAGCATGTGGTGCCATCGTTCAGGCCCAATCCCAGGCAACGCCACGCTCTTCTTCGAGTGCGAGCTCGTCGGAGTCGGCTCCAAGCCCAGACCTGAAGACTGACACATGTCAATTTAGAGGGCGCGGAGGGGCAGAGGGGACTATCACATCATGCGTTCACGCAGCTGTCCGCCAGCACACGAATCTTAGTGCACCAAGCATGACCCAGTACTGTAGTGGTCAAGTCCCGAGTAGCCTGCGCCTTATTGAATCCAAGCCCAAAGCTGGCGCATCAACCATCATGAACCCAAGTTCTGAGAAAAGGTTTCGACCGACGCCGTGCATCAGCGTAGCAGTCCCCCGTGCAGCTTGCCGGTGATGATCCGGTGATGTGGATGGGCCATGAGAGAGGCTTCTCGCTCACCTCGCCGCTCGGGGCAGCTTCCATGGGGACTTCTGAAGAAAGAGCTCCATCCAGGCTGCAAGGCGGCGCGGGGCAACAGCGGCTAATGTTTAGAAAGAGACTTGGTCCCTGTGGCTTCTTGTAACTCGTGATCCTGGTGACCGCACATGTGAGGTGCGATTGAAGGCCTTGCACGTGCAGCGGAATGGACAGGCTGGAATCGTCGAGGATTATGTGCGGACGAAGCAGCGCTGGCGAGTGCGCCTGCTGATTAGTGGAAAGTCGCACGACTTCAAAGCAGAAAACCTGGAGATTGAGGAGCCGGCAGACCGGCCGCCGCCTACAGACTGGGTTGGCCCTGACCTTGAGGACTTGGAGGTCCAACCAAAGGTTGCTTACAAGGAGATTGCGGAAGAGCCGTTGAAGCTCACAGCCTTGGCTGCAGGCTGCAAAGTAATGCTTCACGGTCTCAAGGCAGCCCCAGAGTTGAATGGCCACAGGGGCGAGGTGGAATCTTTCGTCTCGGAGTCTTCGCGTTGGCGGGTGAAGCTTTTGGGCGGCAGCATCAAGGACCTGAAACCCGAGAATCTCCGGCCCTTGTCCGCCAGTGAGCTAGACGCGTCCACCGCTTTGTCCGAGCTCGATGCGCTGGAAGCCGATCTCGGGATCGATTTCGCCGCGGCGCCCGGAGATGCTTGCGGGCCCGATGGAAGGTTCGTTATTGAAGACAAGCTGGGGGAAGGCACCTTCTCAACGGTGTTCCGATGTCGGGACACCTGCGCTGACAACGCAAAGTACGCAGTGAAATTCACCAGGCTGGAAACTGTGCACATGCTCCAAGTATGTGACGCATGCCTTGTAGCAGAAGATCTCAGAGCGGCGCAGGTCGAACGAGCAAACCCGCAGGGCCTTGGAGCGTGAGATCAAGATCATGGGCCAATTGATCGCCAAGGCGGGGGCCCCCCGTGAAAGCGCGAATGCCAAGGCGTGTCATCTCTTTGTCTCTGAAAACCCTAGGTGGGCGAACGGGACCCTGAAGGCATGCGGGCCATCTTGACGTTAGCCTTCTTCGAGGGCTTCAAGCACAAGGGTCGCTTGGCCGCCGTCTTCGAGCTCATGAAGTGCAACTTGCGGACCGCCCTGGCCAAATATGGTGCAGGACGCTTGGAATCTTAAGCCAACCGTGTGTCTAGCAACAGTACTGGTGCTGAAGACTGCGTAAAGTTGCGTAAAGCATTAACCGAGTCCTGCAAAGCATCTTTCTACATCTGAGGCAAGGGACTGCCCCTCTTGCCCACCGTCCGGGACTTCGGCCGGCAGCTGTTCCTGGCTTTGCGAGTGTTGAGACGTGCTGGTTTGATTCACTGCGACGTGAAGCCTGAAAATCTGTTGCCTGGCATGCTGATACTGTGCAGCTATAAGTCGACATCCTTCCACCACCCTTCGCTGTTGTGTTTCGTGTCTCTGTCCTCGGACGAGTCACTCAGGCTACTTGGCGGTGACAACGCCACAATCAAGCTGAGTGATTTCGGAAGCTGCCAGGGCGTGGCAGAGCTCTTGAAGTCCGAAGCAGGCTCAGTTGTCGTAGGTCAGACCGCTATGAGTTGGCATCCTCGTATTCTAGCATTCATCCAAGGATCAGCTCATGCCACGAAACTACCGTGCCCCGGAACCTTGCTGGCAGTTGAAGTGTTCGCGATCCCGCTGGGTTTCCGGAAAATTCGGCGATGCTTAGGAGATCATCGTTGGGCTGGTCCGTGGCTGAGATATGGTCACTGCCTGGAGAAGCAGAGCCATCCAAATGGATGCGAAGTGGACTGAGGACTACGACTATTCGGTGGATGTTTGGAGTGCTGGCGCCACATTGTTTGAGCTTGCTACCGACTCGGTGCTATTCCAGGTCAATTGGAAGTGTGCTAGTTTGCATAGGTTGCACACGGCACGCACTCTGCGCCTCCCCTCCATGACTCATGCAGTGGCCTTTGCCGCACAGGGTGAGACGAACAACGACATGCTTCACGCGATGTTCAAAGTGTGCGGATCATGCACGCCACACGGCTTGGAAAACCCGAGAAGATGCTGCCGACTTGATTTGCTCACCCCTGAAAGCCATCTTGAGGAAGTCCTTCGCAATGGGCGGGACCTACACCCAGAATCATTTCAGCGCCAGCGGCGAGTTCCTGAATGCCAAAGGCCTGGCCCGTGCCGAGCCCCCTCTTTGTTTTGGTGCTAGCTGCTACTAGTAGCGCTTCAAAGAGAAGTGGTCAGAAGGTGATGTGGCAATCAACTCAGCAAACCCTCGTGCTCCTTGTCGAGACCGAAGAATTTCCAACGGTTTTCCAGAAGTCTCAAACCCGGGAGGGGTCTGAGGTGGTACCGCTGGATGCTTTTGACCCTCCGAGTCGTCCGCTGCAGTTCCTGCTGGAGGATGTCACGTGGCTCTCGTTGAGTCAACTCTGGGACAAAAGACAATTGCAACAACTCACAAGCTCTACCCAGGTGCTCAAGCGACCGCCCAAGGGCGTGACTGCAAGCCGACACGAAGGTCTGCTTGGCGCTGCCCGAAAGTCTCGAGGGCTTTGACCGGATTGCGTGTTGGGTCTTCTGTGATTTGGAGTATGTCTGCACCCCTTGTTCGGCAGCCCCCCATCTTCACAGCAAAGCTGCTCAAACTTCGCAGAAACCCTTCTAAACAGGGAGAACCCGAAGGCCTGGTGAGCCATTTCTCAGACCTGCTCAGCTCGTGCCACTCGGCCAACCGGTGAAGACCAAGCTAGCATGCTTTTTCTGCCACCGACCAACCGCAAGTAGTGCTGCTGTGAACAAAGGCCTGCGCGTAGCTCCAGAAGCGAGATTGACAGCTGAGTCAGCATTGGACCACAAGTTCTTCCAAAAGGGAGCATAGCCCTGGCTCGACAACCCAACCCGACCCCAGCTGCGGCAAAAATGGCGAGGGCGAGGGAAAAGCTCGAAACAATGCCGTGCTTGAGAAAGTGTCGTGCAGCTCAGTTTCACAGTCTCGCATGAGGCTCTTGAAGACACGACTTCTTGAAAAGTGGCCTTGGTGAGCAAATGGGTTGACATCGGAGAAAAGGCTTTTGCGTCGCATGCCTCTCAGCAATATGGGCGAATTGAGTTCTGCCGCCAGCTAAAACTACTGTCCACGAATCCGAGGCCGCGCCACAGAAAATCACTGCGCAGCTTATATATCACAGGTGCGACGCACAAGCGCGCAGATGTAGCTACTCTGCCAGGCAGCATTTTTCCTACTGGCCTGGTCCGTCGAAATGCTATGCGTTTCAGCCCAATCTCCGCCATTTGACATGTGCCCATACCAACTAGTATTGACACGCGGTGGTCCCAGCTAGGCTACCAAATCCAGGATTTATTTTTTTTATAGCAGGCACATGCGGAAAATATAGTTACTAGTAACTACGTGAATACACACCACAGAGACACATCCTCAAGCAGAGGGATTCGCCCGTCGGTTAATGGAAGTAGAATGTGTGCCCTGTGCATGACCTGCAGGACGACAGCTGCAACCAATACAGCCACTACACTGCAAGTTCCTTAAAGTTTCCGAAGTTCCCATCGCCATGGGAAAATGGAGGGGCCGTGCAAGTTGGCTACACCCACTGGGTTGCCTTTTCGCCCGGCCCAAAGCATCCATCAGTTCTGGGGCCTAGGGTTGTTGTGTGCCACGGTCATGAGAAGGAGAACAGAAGAGCTTCGGGCCTTTCGAAAGTGCTTGGTCATCGATCAGTGCTAGGTCTACCAGAATGCTGCAGCGACACTTTCCCAGCTTGTCGAGTTGCGAAGAGCAAGAGAACCAGCGAAGCAGGTCCTTGCATGGCCGAGGAGCCGGCTACCAGCTTGGTCCTGGCTCAGGCCCCGCCGAACCAGAAGTCTTGCGAAACCGACAACTAAAGGCTAGTGGCTAACGCGGGAGAACTTGGCTGCAGACCCCAGCCTGTTTGCTCTTCCGGTTCGTCATTGGCGGGATAGTCCGGGTTCAAGGCCAGTCCTGCAGTCCTCCTTTCAGCACGTTGCGGTTTTTGCTGGATCAGTCCAAAGGGCTCATATTGTTCATTTTGTTGTTCGGCTGCGTCGCTGTGCCAGGGGGAAACTGACTAACCACATCTACATCATAGTGGCATAGTGGCCCCAACAAGTAGTTGAAGGAGTGGCATGGTGCAGTAGAGAAAATGGAAGAACCACACGCAAACACAAAGAGAGCCACGATGTGGAGATATGCTAAGAAGGCTGAGTTGCACTCGCTGGGGACGCCTGCGAGGCCGCCGTGGGCTTCGCTGGGCACAGGCCAGGGGTCTCGGACTCGCATGTGATGCTGCACTGAACTCTTTGGGGTTACTTCACACGCTTCTGACTCGAAGATTTGGCCGCCAAGAGTGATAGTCTGATAGTCATGCCACGAGCCGAGGACGTCCTGCCCGGCGTCAATGTTAGCCATCCGGGACAAAAGCTCAAACTGAGCAAGACAGCATCAGCAAGAGAGTGATAACACACACCATCCATCCACTGCCACTGATGAGCATGTTGCCCATGCTGCGGCATGCAATGGGTGGTTCGGCTCTGGCGCGGGAAGTGGCGAGTAGAGGCGTGCTCTGGAGGCTTCGCAGTTTGACTGCCAGGCACCGGTCCCTGCAAGTCAGGCAAGCCGGCTTTATTCACTGGCTTCTCGAGGACTGACACTTCGCGTGTCTGCGGCACTGTCGAATTACCAATCCTGCCAACCGCAAGCGCTCTGGTGGAATTCAGTGCGCCGCAGTGCTGGGAAAGGTTCTGCATTTTAGCGGAAGCTCAGCTACCGGACGGGCTCCGAGCGCGGCTGGCTCAGTGTTGTCCAGACGGGGCTGGGTTTTGCTTTCCATCTCACCTGACTGAGATCCAAGACTGTGCCGAAAGCCCAGCTGCGACAGAATGAAGCCTCCAACTGGCGACTCTAGAGCAACCTAAGTCCTCACTTCTCACTGCAGGGCGGTCCGACTTCAGTCCGCTGCGGAGCAGCTCAAGCCGAGCCTTGCCAGCACAAAGGCGATCCGGTTTCACGGTGGCACATTTGCTAGTTGGGTCTACGTATACTCTTTGGCTTCTGCATGCGCACTTGTGACACTTGTGCGCTGTAAGACCTGTCGAAAGAATCGATAACAACAAGAGCGTAACAAGAGCCCCTCAAAATCTCTCTGCTGCAAGTATGCAAGGTCGGATGCACGCAAAGGTGAGAAAGCTATAGGAGCGTCTTGGCTGTATGAATGCATGTTTGAGGGATTTAGGATGTCCGACTCCCTGTATGTGGTTTTCAATTTGGGGTGGTGGGTCGGATCGGGCCTGTTGTCTTCTGTTGTCTTTCGCGAAGCCTTGGTTGGGTCTTTTTGACGGAAATGAATGCGTGCCCTCAGGTCGGAGACAGAGGAGCAGGAGACCCCTCAGTAGTGACAGTACGGGCACTCTCGACCATCGTACTTTCTCATCTCAATGCTCTGCAGGACTGGTCTACAGAGACGGGCGGCCTGCATCCAGCTCTGCCATAGCCACACGCGAGAAAGAGGCAGCACAAAAGTTGGGCGCACAACTTGTGAAACATACGCACATACATGCACATCAACTTGAGCACAGCGGTTGAGAGGTCAAGTTTCCACGTGAAGGTGTGTGGGTTGTGAAAATCCAGCCTCCGCTGGATGCCAGGAGCACAGAAGCACTTGCAGAAGTTTGCAGGGAAGGCTCTCGGCACTCAGTCAAGGTCAGCAGCGACTCCGCAGGTGGCATCGGCCCGCGGGCTCAGTCCGAAAGTCAGATCTGACTCGGAACAGCTGTAGACTGTTCTTTTGCTCAGGGCGCATCACGCCAACGACACTGTTGCTCAGCGCGACTTGGCCGCAGACGTGTGCCGCGCCATCATTACGTGATGTAGCATCGTTGGAAAGCCGCGGATCGTTATGCATACCCAGGATAGACTATGGAACTTCGTGCGGTTCGCTCGGAGCCCATTTGCACGCTTACAGTCGTCTTCCAACCAGGAGATGCGCAGAACCGCTCAGAGGTCCGTGAGGAGGACGATGGACATTTTGCGCTTCTTCGGTGTGCGTTGGGAGAGCCTCGCCAGGTTGCCTGGCTTCGGACTTTACAAGAAGCATGCACACGCAAAGTAGTCACAGCATGCCGCAGGTGGCGTATCGCTATGCGGAAGAATTTGAAGAGAAAGGTCAGATGCTACGTGCAGCGCGCTTGGAGTGCTTCCTGCAGGTAGTCAGGCCTACAGGGCCTAGATGCCGTTTTGCTTCTGAAGCGCGAAAGGTCTACATCGACGTCATCCCTACCCAGGTGCCGGTTTCAGACAATCACGGCTACAGAAATGCTTGATCGCCACTTGACAGAACAGCTCCGCTCAGGATCAGTCGGGATGGTAGCGATCAGAAGGCGAAAGTGGCCTGTGCCTGTACAGCATCGGCGAACTGCGCGCGACAAAGTCAGCGGTGCCCATTCGCATCACTTCTGCCCGAAATGTCCTGTTCTGGACTTTCTCAGGGCACTGTCTCGGCTGTTCCCGCAGCCCCAGTCACAAGAGCGAGCGCCAAAACTTGCGGCAGATGAGACCATCTCAGATGCTTCCCAGATAAAGAGGACATCAGATTGCTCGACAGGTGACCACGGGCCGACGGAAATCCGAGAGGCGCGGGCGCGGGGGTATCAGCTACGGCTGCGGCGACTGCAGAAGCCGACGTTCCTCACACAGCTTACAGATGCCTACAGCCAGCTTACAGCTTGAGGCTCTGAGGGCCGGTGCAGGCGTGAGCTGTGGCATTGCAGGCACAATCTTGCGCCGCTTTTCGAGCCCTTGGTTCCCTGAGAGCTCACCTGCCTTTGGAGGCCGTTTCGAGGAGGTCCCTGACATTTTGGAGGACCCCCAGGTGGAACTCAGGGATGCGGACATCGCAGACGCGCAGACGCAACCGCCAAGCAGCGTCAGAGAAGAGCCCGGCCGAGATCGGCCGAGTGTTTTCGTGCACAAGGTGCTAGCTTGCTTCCTGGACTTGGGCTCCGGGGGAGAGGACCTTCGAACGGCGTGGCTACCGGCGGATTGGGGTTCTGGAGTTCCTCTGTCTCAGCTCTGCTCACGAACCAATTATAACACCATGCAGACACGTACTCCAAGCTTGGAATGCCAGGTGGGAAGCAGCGTTGCCAGAGATGTCTGCCTTTGATGCTCCGGCCTCAGCTGTTTAGAAAGGCGTGACCGCGAATTCATGCACGTCTAACCGCGCATGCTTGTGCTTTCCTCGAGTCGCAAGCAGACCATGCGACTGGTGTCAAGCAAAAGGACGCAGACCCTCATTGAAAATGGTCTGTCAGGCAAAGGCTACCGTGAGACCCCGGGAGAAGTCGCAGGGCGCCCGAATCTGTACCACCATGGGAGGATGTTGGTCGGTCGCGCCGGTAAGCAGTTTGCACCTGCACCAATCGGTCAGTGCAGCAGATCCTGTCTGCTCTTTCCGTCGTCAAGGTTCGAGGACAAGATTCTGAAGACCTGGCCGCGCGATCCTTGAGGGCTCATCCGATTCAATAGGCACCGCGCTTTCAATACTGTTGTGATATAGGTACTTGTAGGACATGCTGCGCGCTTTCACTTTTAACGTGAAATCCATGCCTCTCCCCGACCGCAGCTTGCCCTCTCACAGCACGGGGTAGCTGAATGAGGGGCGCTGCAGCCATGCTGGTGCAGAGTGCCAGGCGCGCTATCCTTTGGTTGCACAACACTGCATTAATGCTCCTGCTGGCTGCAACTTACACTGCTGCAGGAGATGACTGGATGGTGCGACAGAGGAGAGGCTATACTTCCGGCAGCAATGCAACTATGACGAGAGTTTCAGTGGTGAGTGGTGCAAGGACTGCAAGCAAGCGAACCTCTCGCGCAGGTTGTGCTCCTTCAGTGATTTTCACAGAATGCTCGGCTGGTCGGGTGCATCCGCCCCATGCTTGGAGGTGTCAGGCAACTGCCCCAAATGCGGTGCTAAACTTCTTGCAGAGTCCTGAGATAATTGACTGCAAGGTTTCTTTCTTGCAGTGTTGTAGCACCTCAGGCCGACTCTCAATTCTGCCGTCGCTGCGGCCACAGGTTGATGAAGGCGCAGGCAGTCCGACTTCCTGTTCCGGGATGAGCTGGAGCTGTGTGATCCGTGTATTGCTGGCTCCACGAGGTCGAGATGTCTGCAGGGCAGGAAGGGCTTCAATATCTCTGCTGCGCACCGAGAGCCTGCGACAGATAGCAGTCGCCATGAACACGGCTTGGGCTTGGGGGATTTTCGGCTGAGGCTCCAAGTATTCATCCCTCATCACACGTCTCCGCGAGGAGGTGGACGCCTTACAGCCTTCGACCGAGTATCGACCCTTCACAATACAATCAGAGACTCACGGTCCCACTTTCGTGTGACAGCCGCATGGATGGCTCTTAATCTAGGTCAGCATCAGCAACCACCCAACAGCTAGGCGATATTATGCAACATCTACAAACGCGCACAAGCTGCACAACAAAGCCACAAGCACCAACTCTAAATCAAGATAAAAGTGTGTATCCCTGCTAAAGCTGGCGGGTGTAATGCTGAGGACCATCGGGATGCAGTACCGAAGAAAGGGAGAGAGGGTCGCACAGCGACCCTTGTGCCCGGCAGAAAGGAAAAGAGAGGGATGTGCTTGGAGCGAGGGAGTGAGGGTCGCTCCCTCCCTTAGGCTTTGCGAAAGAAACGGATGGACACGCAGCCTTAACAACAGCGAGCGTGAGAGAAGCTCTGGACCACTCTCATCAAAACAACTGCTCCACAAGTACCACCACCACTAACAGCAACAGCAAAAAAGCAAAGCAAACAACAACAGAGACAAAGACCACCAACATGAAGAAGAATAAAAATGACAACAAAATGAAGAAAGAGAGAACAGCAGCAACAACAGCAGCAGCAGCAGCTGCAAATGGCAAACACGACAACCACAACCACAGCCACCATTCTACTACTACGATGGGGGGCGGGTGGGGGGGTGTTGGTGTTGTTGCCGTTGTTTGTGTTGGTGGTGTTGTTTCTGTTGCTGCTGTTGCCACTGTCGCTGCCGTTGCTGTGGCGTTTGTTGCTGTTGCTGCTGTTGCTGCTGATGCTGCTACTGTTGCTGCTGTTGCTGCTGCTGTTGCTGTCGCTGCTGTTGTTGTTGTTGTTGGTGGTGGTGGTGTCGCTGCTGTTGTTGATGCAGCAGCTGCTGCTGCTGCTGCTGCTAGGGTGGTGCTGCTGCTGGCCCATGGCGCTGGCGCTGGTGGTGCTGATGTTCCTGGTCGGGCGGTCGTCGTCGTTGCCGGTGTCGTCGCTGCTGCTGCAGCTGCTGCCGCAGCATTGTTGTTGTTGTCGCTGCTGCCGCGGCGGTGGTTGTGGTTGTTGCTGTTGCTGCTGTTTGCACGAGCCTCTGTTGGTTCCAAGTGGTGCTAACCAAGTCTTTTTCTGCTTGCATGCTGCCCTCTTGCATTTCCTGTCTTCCATCTTGGCGGCTTCTGTGCTGACATTGAAGACAAATTCTACATGTGCCGCATGAATGCTCGCCCTTTGTTGGCAGAACGACTGTCGACATCGTGCTTGTTGTTTTGGGCTGTGTTGGATGGAATGCTCCATGCATTTGGATGCTAGAGCTCATCTTTTTGACAGCTGCGTCGAGTTGATTCGGGATATTATAAGTCGTTGGCACGTGCTCTGGCATCGGGATGAGCTCTCGATTGTTTCCTATAAGCCTTACAAGCCATACACTGTCAGACATTGTGTTTCGGTCCGTTGTGCCTAGATTGGTGTATCAGGGCATTTGCATGTTCTGGCTCTGGTTTCTCGGGTCATGCATTGCGATGGACGGTCGTAGCAGGCATTCACTGGCCTTTAGGATTTTCCTACGAGCAGGGCTTCGTCTTGGGGTGGACTGACGTCTTTTTTTCCGTGACCTTCCTGTGGGAAGTCCCTCTATCCAGCTGTGAGTTTCTTGTGGCAGTCTCTCCATGAGAAGGTCACAGGTTTCTGTTCATTCTGGACAGCCCAACACCAATGCCACCGCTGGTCTCACGAGGCATCTTTTCATTGGCCC
Source organism: Symbiodinium sp. CCMP2592 (assembly GCA_905221615.1). NCBI lineage: Eukaryota > Dinophyceae > Suessiales > Symbiodiniaceae > Symbiodinium > Symbiodinium sp. CCMP2592. Next base: position 138,645 of record CAJNDT010001358.1, on the reverse strand, counting down.
CTTCCGAACATTACAGACTGCCTGAGAAATACAGTATTCGGCATTGGAAACGACCAGAATGACCCCATTCCCCATACAAAAACATGACAGCAATGCAAGGGCGCGGAACACAGCTGCTCAATCTGCCTTTACTCTTGGGTTTGAATGTGCTGAAGCCAACCGTCGCGAACCTCGGGTAATCTGCACGTCAGCTGCAGCCGCCTGTCCCGACCCCGAAAATTTCTCGTAAGTCAAGCCTATTCATGCCGTCGTGGGTAGGTTACAGGCGTTCTTGCACGTTCACGTTCGGCTTGCAGACGGGGCATGTTTCGAAGGGATCGATCGTGCACGCAGGTTCTGGCCAGGCAGCAGGCTGAAGCTGAAGCAAGGCTCTTGGAGTCACGCCTGCGCCCAGAACTCAGACATGTCTCTGTCGGACTGTCGGATGGTCCCGAGCAAACCACCGTACTCAGGGGAGGAGGCGGAGGTTTGGCAACAGGCCAGGCTAGCGAAGCGAAGTCTAAGCCTGGGCTTGCCTGACTTCGTCGCACAAGTTGGCATTCATGATAAAGAATCATATGTGTGTCATGTAACTGCAACCTCGCGCTGCCATGATTTTTGATCCGCAGTATGGCCAGGAGAAGGGTGGCATGATCCGGGAGCTGCAGCAGCTCCGCGAAGAAATCGCTGGTTTGCAATCGCAGCTTTTGGCAAAGAGGCACGCGGCAAGCACCTCAATGAGGTGACCGTAGCATTGTTGCAGCAAGACCCCGAGGTTACAGAAGGCCGACAGCAGCGCCGGCAGGTCGGAGATCGTCTGAAGAGCTTGCCATGTGCTCTGCTCCGTTGTATCCGTCATTCAGATGGGCGCCACTTCCAGGGTGCACGCGCGCCCGTGTCCAAGGTGCACGCGCTTCTGTGTCCAACCTGCACGCGCAGCGCTGGAAACCTGCGCAGGGCCGAGTCATCCTGCATGCGCCGGGTACGCCCACCCCCCGTGTCCAAGCTGCACGCGCAGCGCGGGAAACCTGCGCAGGGCCGAGCTTTCTTGTATCCGGAGGCCATGCAAGCACAGACAGAAAATCCATGCCAATGTAGACCAAAGTGCTGGAAACCTGCGCAGGGCCGAGTCATCCTGCATGCGCCGGGTACGCCCACCCCCCCTCGAAGCCGTGTCCAAGCTTAAAATCCATACCAACGCAGACCAAAGTACTGGAAACCTGCGCAGAGCCGAGTCATCCTGCATGCGCCGGGTACGCCCACCCCCCCTCGAAGCCGTGCCCAAGCTTAAAATCCATGCCAACGCAGACCAAAGTGCTGGAAACCTGCGCAGAGCCGAGTCATCCTGCATGCGCCGGGTACGCCCACCCCCCGTGTCCAAGCTGCACGCGCAGCAAGAAATAAGATAAGCGGAATCGCCAAATGAGGGGGTGTGTTTAAGATATAGGATAACCGGAATCGCCAAATGAGACGGTGTGAAGGGGTGTGTTTAAGAAATAAGATCACCGGAATCGCCTAATGAGGGGATGTGTTAAAGATATAGATAACCGGAATCGCCAAAATGAAGGGGGTGTGTTTAAGAAATAAGATAACCGGAATCGCCAAATGAGGGGGTGTGTTTAAGATATAGGATAACCGGAATCGCCAAATGAGACGGTGTGTTTAAGAGGTCAGTCGCCAAATCGAGGGGGTGTGTTTAAGAAATAAGATAACCGGAATCGCCTAATGAGGGGATGTGTTTAAGATATAGATAACCGGAATGGCCAAAATGAAGGGGGTGTGTTTAAGAAATAAGATAACCGGAATCGCCTAATGAGGGGATGTGTTTAAGATATAGATAACCGGAATCGCCAAAATGAAGGGGGTGTGTTTAAGAAATAAGATAACCGGAATCACCAAATGAGGGGGTGTGTTTAAGATATAGGATAACCGGAATCGCCAAATGAGACGGTGTGTTTAAGAGGTCAGTCGCCAAATCAGGGGGTGTGTTTAAGAAATAAGATAACCGGAATCGCCTAATGAGAGGATGTGTTTAAGATATAGATAACCGGAATCGCCAAAATGAAGGGGGTGTGTTTGAGAAATAAGATAACCGGAATCGCCTAATGAGGGGATGTGTTTAAGATATAGATAACCGGAATCGCCAAAATGAAGGGGGTGTGTTTAAGAAATAAGATAACCGGAATCGCCTAATGAGGGGGATGTGTTTAAGATATAGATAACCGGAATCGCCAAAATGAAGGGGGTGTGTTTAAGAAATAAGATAACCGGAATCGCCAAATGAGGGGGTGTGTTTAAGATATAGGATAACCGGTATCGCCAAATGAGACGGTGTGTTTAAGAGGTCAGTCGCCAAATCAGGGGGTGTGTTTCAGAAATAAGACAACCGGAATCGCCTAATGAGGGGATGTGTTTAAGATATAGATAACCGGAATCGCCAAAACGAAGGGGGTGTGTTTAAGAAATAAGATAACCGGAATCGCTAAATGAGGGGGTGTGTTTCAGATATCGGATAACCGGAATCGCCAAATGAGACGGTGTGTTTAAGAGGTCAGTCGCCAAAATGAAGGGGGTGTGTTTAAGAAATAAATAACCGGAATCGCCAAATGAGAGGATGTCTTTAAGATATAGATAACCGGAATCGCCAAAATGAAGGGGGTGTGTTTAAGAAATACGATAACCGGAATCGCCTAATGAGGGGATGTGTTTAAGATATAGATAACCGGAATCGCCTAACTGAAAGGGGTGTGTTTAAGAATTAAGATAGCCGGAATCGCCAAATGAGGGGGTGTCTTTAAGATATAGGATAACCGGAATCGCCAAAGGAGACGGTGTGTTTAAGAGGTCAGTCGCCAAATGAGGGGGTGTGTTTAAGAAATAAGATAACCGGAGTCGCCTAATGAGAGGATGTGTTTAAGATATAGATAACCGGAATCGCCAAAATGAAGGGGGTGCGTTTAAGAAATAAGATAACCGGAATCGCCTAATGAGGGGATGTGTTTAAGATATAGATAACCGGAATCGCCAAAATGAAGGGGGTGTGTTTAAGAAACAAGATCACCGGAATCGCCAAACGAGGGGGTGTGTTTCAGATATCGGATAACCGGAATCGCCAAATGAGACGGTGTGTTTAAGAGGTCAGTCGCCAAACGAGGGGGTGTGTTTAAGAAATAAGATAACCGGAATCACCAAATGAGGGGGTGTGTTCAAGATATAGGATAATCGGAATCGCTAAATGACGGTGTGTATATAGGAAGCGCAAATGAGGTCTGTGTGCGCCTTGGACGGTCCGTGTGTGCGCCTTGGACGGTCCAAACCTTCAGCCTAGGGGGCCTAGGACCGTCCAAGGTACACGCGCCTAGGCCGCATCCGCAACCGGAGAAAGCTGTGGTTGAGAGCTTTTTTCTGAATCGGAAAGTGCTGAGTCCCTAGCAAAAAACAATGAATTGGAAGCCATGTGTGTGCCTTGGACGCGGGAAAGGCTGTGCGCAGGCGCGTGCGCCTTGGACGCGGGGACGCGTGCGCCTTGGACGTGCTGGCCCCCTATTCAGATAGTACCTTGCTGTGTCTACTCGGGTTGGCTAGGACAACCTCTGCATCTGTCGTTCCGCTCTCTTCTTATTCCGCTTGCTACATACCTGCGGTCAGTGAATTTGCCTGCCTAGCTTCGTGTGTCGTCCTTCCTGCCGCCTGGCTTTCAGAGTGCCGATTACTTACGGCAGCACATCGGAGCACTTCCGTTGTTTTTCGTCTCTCCTCGAGATTTGCTGTGGCCTTGCTCTTACTCGGTGGCCGGAACTCGAAAAAGGGGAGAAACCTTAAACAATACCTGGACCTCGTCAACATTGCAGGGACGCGCCGCCAGCGGCGCCAGGCGAAGCTCGGCAACTGAGGAGAGCTTGAGGAAATTCCTAGACTCTCTTAAACACTTCTTTCGCGACTGTGGGCTCAGCGGGCTCTGCTTCGATATGACGCCGTGTCTAAGGATTCTGCAGACAGCACCTGGAAACAGTACCAGGCATCATCATTTGTTGCATTGTTCGTGAATCCGTGAATCCATACAAGTCCAGCTTTCAAAAACATTGCCCCCCCCAGGTACAAGCTCAGCAGCACCATCAGCTCATGTCTCTCTTGGCGGAACACTCGCAACTGCAGGCACTCTGACTTGATTTCGCTACGGACGATTGTGGAGTCTGTGTGTATTTTGGCATTCAGACCGGGCTTTTCTGTAGGGACCTTGACCTAGATTCAGATACACAGATTACAGTCGTTGCGTGCCCGAGGCAGAGCAACAAGACACGCAGGCCGAGCTCACGGCATGCCAGGAGCACCTCACCCGCGCGAACCTCAAGATGCCATCCACTGTTGCCGCAATGCCCATGACTCCATGATGATGCCGATTTGATGCGCCATGCGACCGGGCTCTTCTTTTGAGCCCTTTTGGATTCGTAGCTCGTGGTCAGGGAGGAGAGGCAATGTGCCAGCAATGCCCGATACCCGACCCGACACCTGGAGCACACGGATGGAGCTTGGTTAAGCGCCGTTTCGACCACGGAGGCTGGAGGCGGAAAGCCTCGGAGCTGGAGAGCCAAGCGGCCTTGGCCGAGAGCGGCCGCGACGAGGCAGAGCGCCGAGTGTGGTGCCCCAGCTTGTTGCGGATGAGATTGTGAAGAGTTGAAAGAAGTTGAGGGAGATGCTGGTGCTCTCATTCCGGGCTTTGCAAGTCTGGTGTTTCCAGCTGACACTTTTCTAAGTCGGCCGATGCAATGGCTAACATCCTGTTGTTTTCCAATATGGTTCCCGACGCAAGCGTTGCGAACAGACAAACCAGGCGTCTCCGGACGTGTTTCCTGAAGTCTGCAAGTGCAAATGTAATATTGCAACATGAAGTTAGCGATCTGAGCTGCGAGAATACAAGAACAACAGGAAGCCTCCATAGGAAGGCCACTGTCACTTCGTGAAATATCGCAACGTGACTTTTTGCGCGGCTTCGCTTGCTTCAGAGCGAGGCCAGATGTGTCCAAGCAGCCTGGCTTCGAGCATTTCTGGCAGTGCATGACAAACTGTGCACCCGAGCAATGCTAAGGACGAGATGCGACAGGCTCGCTGTAGTCAAGTCCTGCGAGTGAACTCTGACGACTTGAGAACTCAGCTTGGCAGGCCCTCAGATCGGCTGCATCGGCCAAGGGCCGCCAGAAGGAGGCTGAACGCGTTGCTCGCCAGGACGCAGCGAGAAGTTGCAGAGATGGTGGGTGTAGTGTGGGTGTGCTGCAACGCGACCGATAAAAAAAGAGCATGTTCGGGGCATGCCGAGTGTTACCTGCCGCTTCGTCGCTACGTGCACCCAGGAGGAGCTTCAAATGCGAGATCTGGACGAGCGACTCAAGGTCCACATCTCGGGAAATCTGGCAAAACATGATGTTGAGCAGACGCTCGTGCTTCTTCTCCTTTGGCATCTAAATCACTGCGTCGGCAGCGTTTTGTGGCTTAGTATAGCAAGGGCTGAGGTTCAGGTCGCAATGGCTGCAAGGATGCGGTCCTTGGGCTTGGTCTTCGTGCTGCTCCCCTTGAGACCGTCCGGCTTCTCCTCGCAATCGTGCTCGGCAACTCCGGAGTGTGCAGTCCTGAATCTCGTGGGGGACTGCTGCCCCAATTCAATAGGGAAGTACCTGGATTGCTGTACCCCTTCGAGGCAGTGCTCTGGCAATCAGAAGTGCGCTGCGCTGGGATTGGGAGGGCTTTGTTGTCCGAACGATGCTGGTCATCAACTCGACTGCTGCTCTGCAGCCGATGCCACCGCATTGCCCAGCCCAAGCGCAGTACCCACTGTGCCGCCCGTGCCGGCTGCAACGCCTGCTGGAAGCATCCACGAGATGGGAAGTCAGAATGATAATTATGAGCAAGCAGCCCAGACAGTACTCACAGCGGGAAGAGTGGAGGGAGAGCAAGATGCGACGGAAGAAACGACCAAGCGTGAAATGAAGGGGAGCCGTTTCGGTCCACTGCCCATGATTGGCTTCTTGCTGCTTCTAATTTGTATTCCAGGTCTTTGCTGCTGGTTCTGCTGGATCAAGGTCTTGAACAAAGGCAGCTCGGACAAGGCACGCGCGCTTCCCGACACCTATGACATGGAGTCTGTGAGCGCAGTGAGCACCCGCACAGAGACCACCAGCCATCTGGAGTCCTCCGCATGCCAAGTTGGGTCTGACGAGCTCTATCTGCCCCGAGATCTGAAGGATAGCGACATGCGTGATCTGCCCATGACCGTGGGCTGCTGCCCCCATGTTTGTGGGGATGCAAAAGAGGCCCCACCCTTCCGTACCGACCGGAGGCAAGTCAACAGTCGGTTGGCTTTGTAGGCTTTGTAGTGCTTGTCATCTTGTACCCTCTGGTACGCTGCTTTAGCGCGGCCTTTGGGCATTGCATGCGCTCGTCTCGGACGAGAGATTTAGTGAGGTCACTGGAAGGTAGAAGAGGTGGGTGCTGTGTAGCAATTCGAGACTTCGACCCGGCCACAAGCTCAACTTTAAGCATGAGGACTGTTCTCGGGAAGATACCGGTGTTTTTTGCACGGATTCTCACAGGGATGACACACTCTCTCTTCTGTGGTAGGCCCTGCTGGGCAAGTATGTTCAGATTTAGTACGCTATTAGACATTCCTGTGCCAATTTCCCAGCGCTGATGGGCGGTGGAAAGCCGTACAAAACGGTTTTGCATGAGAAGTGCCCTGTAGGAGGAGCAGTAGCACAAAAGTTGCTAGTAGGAGGCCAGCTCCGTTTTGTGGAGGCACTGCCTAAGACACTGCAAAAATGGCCTTCAGTGCCTTCGAGTGTTAGCCACCAAGCTAAAGCCAGGCAGAGAGCTCCGTGAGTCCATTCTCGTCAGGCGCTACGCCACGACAGCCGGGTGAATGCGCGACGTGGCAGCCTTGGACTTTCCCGAAACCTGTCTTCAGGCTCTGGCTCTGCTTCTCGCAAGCGCAGACGTGTGCCGAGGGTCACAAGCAGATCCTCTGCAAGTATTCTGAGGTGCAGGGAGCGCTGAGCGACGACTTGCCAGTGCCGAGGCATTTGTTTTCAGCAATGATGACCTTCGTGACCCTGGGAAATGCGCGGGGCACAGGCAGCGGAAGTGGCGGCTGGCCACCTGGAAAGTGAAGTGGCGGACCTAAGACGTCGGCTACGGTGTGCAGAAGAGCAGGCTTGGGGACAACTCCGTCTACAGCTTGGTAGATCACCAGCCAGATGTGTGCTAGGCCAATGAGCTCAGAGCGAGCAATCTGAGTCTCGGCTGTCTTACATCTGCCAGAATTCTGTTCAGTGTGATACACTGCCATGATCTCTCAGTTTTCAGTGTCTCCGCGTTCATGCTTAGGGGAAGACCTCCCCTTGTCACTGTCCGTGACCATTGGCCTAAGGAAAGTTTTTCAGCCTTCGATTGTAACTCCCGAGGCGCGTGGAGCAAGCAGAGGCCAGATCTGCGCAGCGAGCCGGCGAGGCGGGAGACGAGCTCAAAGACCCGTCGCCCAGCCTGTAGACTGTCTATCGGATGAAGAATCGCTGCAACATTGCATCAGAGCCATGAACTAAAAGCCTTCGCAGAGCTATGATTAGTAGCCTTGTTGCCCTCGTGGCGATCATGCCAGGGATGATGATCAGGAAAGGAGGAGGCGATGAGGATGCCTTTCACTGCAGAATAAGATGTGTTAACATCAGATTCCATGCGATGCTCAGGCTGCTGATAAAAGGGTGACGATGAAGCTAATGATGGTGATGGCACCGCTGCTGGTCATCATTTTGATCGAAATACCGGATGATGACATGGACAATGATGGCGATCCTGCTCTAAATATGGCAGCAACTATGCTGCACAACATCGTTGTAGGGGGATCATGATGACGATGGTGGCAATGAGGAGGACGAGGAGGAGGGGGCTGATGGTGGTCATGATGATGGCGATATTGTCATGACGCAAAGGACTGCGACGACGAGGGTGTGGATGTCAACGCTGACGATTCGGTCATGGCGAGCTTGACATATGGAAATGTACAGTGCGCCACATCCGATGGGCTTGTTTACGGCCGCCCATGTTGCCGCGATTGTTTTGCTCAACAAACGGGGGGATTCGTTTGTTTGGGTGTTATGATGTTCTGCGATGTTGACAGAGCCATTATTGCATGATTATGCGTATGCTCGACTAGCTGGCCTCGGCACTTGCTTTTGAGAGGTCAAGGGCGAGCTGAGAGCGGCGGAAGCTTTGAACCAGACCAACTCAGTCCATCTCAAGGATCTCGAGGCGACAGCTTTGCACTTCGTAATTGATGCGACTGCTGAACCCCGAGAGACGCATGAAGCTTTCGTTGGCTTGGGTTCTGAAGCGTTCAGGTGCAGCTGATGACGACCCGCGAAGCCTTGGCAGAGGCAGCAAATTGCGAAACACAGTGAGCCTGCAGGGCCCAGGAGATCAAGAACACCTCCTACAGTTTTGTTCAGAGCAAGGGTGAAAACTGTCATGTTTCAGCATGTGCCCGCACCGAGAAGGCAACGCTTCGATACGCATCTTCTCCTTCATCTCTCAGAGAAAACCCTCCGCTCGCATCCAAGCATATCCAAGCATTCAGAGCTTTGCAGGCAGAAGCCGACCGCGCCACCAAGAGCAGCTGGTCGAAGCGCCTGGGTCATGAGCTGGCAGATGCACGTGCAAAGCAGCAGGAGGTGCGCCGGTGCTGCGTTGGTGCTGCGATGGTGGCATGGGCTGTTGGGCCGTTTCAGCCGATCCGGCAAGGCTTGGCAAGTTCAAGAGCAGCAAGCTCATGAACTACGTGAAGCACGTCGACGCCTGGATCAGCTGGTCGGGGGAGGCCCTGTTTACTTTTGCACAGATCTCCGGCACAAGGCAGTTGTGCACCGCCTGATCTTGTCAGGAACTTCCATGCCAGGTGGCCAGCTTGTGCCGCCCCCAGCGTGACATTGCCATTGCCTTGCCTACGGAGCGGCACAAGCACGCAGGCGCAGTGCAAGCGTCGGCTCCTCGACCTGGAGCAGGCCGCCTTTCTCCATGGCTGTGGTTTTGCAGTCTTCGTAGTCGTGGGCGGCAAGGCTTGCAGCCGAAAGGAGGCGGAGGTTGCAGAGGAACGGCAGACCGGGCGCAGCGCAATTGGCGCATGAGCTTGAGCGATTTGACAGAACTCGGAGCTTTCGCAAGGAGCGGCGGGCCCGAGAGCGGTGCCACACAGAGGCCAGCCAAGTCCAGTCGCAAGTCAGAGCCAACGACCAAAGCTGGACGGAGGCCGTCCGGGCCAGCGAAAAGCTCCGTGCAGCGAGGCGTGCTCCTGGAGCTCGAGTGAAAGATGGAGAACTTGACTGTGTGTCTGTGTGAGGGTGTGTTTTTCGAACGATGCGCATTCCTAGTATGCCTCCTAGCAGCACTGTGCGCCGCTTAACAGCAGCTGTCTGGTCGTTCAGGGCACAAGGTGCTCAGCTAAAAGAGCGGCTGCGGACTTTGGAGGAGGCCGAGCTTCTTGGCTTGACTACAGGACACAACTTGTCGCTTCCAGACGGAGTTGTGCCGGAGTTCTGCGGTCTAAGGCTTCGGTACCCATCACGATTCCCGCCGCAGAGAGCGAAGCCACAGACCAGCTCTCGGCGTCCAAGTCGAAGCTTCAGCGTTCCAGCGCCCGAAGGGCGCTTGCGAGACGGGCGACCTGGACGACCTGATTCCCATGCATCACACGTCGCGCACGCCTGGATGCAAGGGACACTGCAAACTCCGGAGCCACTGGAGCCGTGTCAGACCAGCTCCACCAGCGTGGACGATGTGCAAGTGATGAAGGACTTCGTCAAAAGCGAGGAAGCCAGGCTTCGTGCCTTGAGCGGTCACGGGAGCGGGAGTGAAGGTGCGAGTCTCAGAGAGCGGCCTCTGGACTCCGACCCCATCGGCCCCGGCTCGTATCGCCTGTCATGGGAGGAACAGCCGGCGCCTCAAAATCCTCGAAAAAAGGATTCATAAGATGGAAGCTGTAAGCGATCAGCGGAGGCCCAGGGCCGCCCTTCCTTTGAAGGCCGCGGAGAGCAGCGCCTGCGCTTGCCCTGCCGCGCCCTGCCTTCTGCGGCCAGGCCTCGGAGCCGCCAGCACGGCTTCCTCCCGAAGAGGAGAGCCATGAGCCACGTAGCGGGCGTAGCGTCCCCGTCCCCCTTCCCCCTTCTGAGGAGTTCGTCTGTTATCAGTTCCCAGATACTCTCAGGACCTCAGCTTGGCCACACTACTGGCCATGCAGCCCCAACCGCCGGACAAGAGTGACCAGGCAAGACCGCCCAGGATCATGTACAGTCTAGAGGGAACTCCAGAAAGTTGGAATATGGTATCAGGGTAGGATACCCTATAATTGACTATAAAGGGTTTAGGATAATCATATTGCAACTTTCTGGCTTTTACTTTATAGAGAGGTGGGTTGCATGTAGGCCAGTCTGAGCAGCACCTGTGTGATGGCTCACTTAGTGGCTCAGTGAACTATTCCGGAAGTCCAAGAAGATAGCAAGGGCCATCAGGTTGTTAGTTTTCATTTTGAATCTTCGATGACACGAAGCACAGTGCTTTCCTGGGTTTTGGGCAGTCGGCGCTGCAGCCGAGATGCAGCGCCGAGACCCTCTAGAACTTGCGGCAAGGCAGCAGCCGCTTACCGTGAGCTGCCTCCAGAGGCGCACGGGTCGCAGGGAAGCCGAAGAGTCGACGGCATGTGAAGGCGTTTGCGTCCGCAGGTGGCGCCTGTCCTCAGGCCGCAGGGAGCTTCGAGCGCGTGAGCGCTGCCGCGAACGTGGGGAGCGTTCGCAGTTTGCGACACGCAGGCAGAGCTGCAAAGACCACAGCCGCGGAAAAGGAGCTGCTACTTCGAAGTTCTGAATCCTGCAAGCTGCTTTCAACATAATGAAAAGTCGTGTCTGCAGCTTTGATGCGAGCTATACTGTGGCATCAACGCGAAGCTTGCAGCATCCCTGACAAGGATGTTGCTACGAGGCGAGCATGCAGCATTATTCTCTCCTTGTAGGAGTACACACTGAGTACACATGTCGTGTAGTGCCCCATTGCAAGATGGGGTGGGAAGCCTTGGTGCGCTGACGATTGCTCCCTGGCGAATGCATGGCCCTGCTGGCCCTGCTCCTTCGGCTGAGCTGAGCTGCTTTCGATGCCATACACCCTCGATCTAAGTTACGCACATGATTCTGACCCCGTGAAGTTCAAAGGTTGTTCGGTGCCTTTGCACGAGGGGCAGCCGACGCAAGCGCCGGAGTCCCCTTGAACTTCAAGATCGGGGAGCTTACCGAGGAGGATCCTGAGCCAACATGGAGGGATTTGGGAGCACTGGGGGCGAGTACTGGAGTCTCTGGGTAACGTAGGTCATGGCTCATGACCGTTTGCGGGCCATCAGCCTTTTTGGAACGTCGGCGACTATGTCCGTAGGCATGTTTTGGATGCTTGTTATCGCCACAGGAATCGAAATCAGATGTGTGCCTAGGCAGCACTCGGATTGAAATGCAACGTGCCCTAGACTTGTCGACGGCTGCTACTTGATACAACGATCAGCGAGTCTCACCAAGGATACCGGAGCAATTCCGCTGCGCTGCCTGCAAGGCAGCGATCTTCCAGATACAACGTCGCTTGGAGCCTCTCCAAGCAGTGGGTTGGAAGTAGTTGGAAGTGAGTGGTCGTTGAAATACATGTCCAAGTCCAACCTCCAACTGTTTGAATCGTGGTTATGACGGAAAGCGCCGAAGCTGCGGGCTTCTCACCAAGGACAAATTAGGCTTGGATCACCAAGCCAAACTGGATAAGTCTGCTCGAGCCTAAGCATGTCGGCTAAGGTCGCAGCACATCACCATGCTTATGTCCAATGATTGTGAGACCATGTGCCCAGCAAAGCCTCTGCTCTGTTGCTCATTGCATTTCATCGCTCAGTCTGTACGCTATTCGATCATGTCAGCAAATCCGGGCGCCCGAGACGGCAGGACAATCTATAAAACAATCTGTAGTACCATCTTCGCCTGACGAGGCACGCCGTGAACAAGCGGTGCGCGTCGCCGAGATGCTGGAAGAAGCGGCTTGCTCGCAGAAGCACAGGCAATGAAGGAGACAATGATCGACTCGGGCCAAGGGTGTTCTTCCGCGCAACATTCAAACCACGTTCATATTCTGTGGCACTGTGCTGTGCGTTGTGCACGGGATGATGAATCCAGGCTTGCAGCGACGAGACTTACAATGACTATGGACTCTTGCTTGCATATATTATATGGGCATCGGCATGCCGGCAAGTGAGGGAGAGCATGTGCTCCTGCAGCTGAGGCATCAAAGAGCCAGCCAGAGGAAACGGAGGCGTGGGAGACCTGCACATGCATCACCCCCTCGCCGGACGGCCGCAAGTTTATGTCCAGCCAGCATCTACATTCTGGTAGATTCTCAAATTACTGAAGCAATCACCGTCGTCTCATGGAGCTCGTGTTCATTGCGTCTGCCAGGCAAAGTCCTGAGTGGGCCTGGCATCGATACCAACGATGCGCTTGCCTTGCTGTAGTGCTCACACATGCGAAGCATGGCGAGAGGAATGTGACTTGTCCGAGGCAGGTGTCCTCCAGGGTGGTGGAAAGTGGCCCAAGCGCATGGGAGGCTATTGCCGAAGTCTCGTGGAGGACCTTCGGAATGCGCAACTAAGAGTCTTGAATCGGAAGCGCGGACACACTCCCCCGAACAGGAAGAGGACTTGTCGGCTCAGTTTCGGGAGGGCAGCTTGGAGAGGCAGAAAGTACCGTTGAACTTGCCTCAACCCTCCTTTGTGGCTTTTTGTTACCCATTCCATCCTGCCGCGGTTTCTTGCGCAGGTTTTGTGACAGGGACTGTGTCGCGAAGAGCGGCGAAAAGCCTCGCCGCAAGCCGGCCAACAAGCCGCGGCGAGCTGGCTAAGTATTACATGCTGTTCTTGTTTGTTTGACCATTCTGGCGCCAGTGATTTTACTAGAAGTGGCAGTCTTGGTCGTACTACTTGGTTGATGGTCGTCGTCTTCGTGGGAGTCCTTGCAGTCGTACTCGTACTGTTCGTAGGCGGAGGAGGAATTGTCGTAGAGGAGGCACGATCGGAATCAGGATCTTAGACGCAAGCATGCTGGCATGGCGGTTGGGACGAAACCCCTGAGGCCTTAAAGAGCTTACTTAGGAGGAATGCGAATGAATGCGATACAGTGGGGTCCGGTGGCCTTCAGACAAGAGTTGCGCAACGAGTTAAACTATGCGAAAACGCTATCATCGCAGGCGTCTTCAAACCGAGTGCAACATTTCGGGAGCCCGAGAGCCCTGGAGGCCGCGTGCAGCGACTCATGCGACCTCTGCCGCCGCGCAGTCGGGCAAAGCGACATCCGGCCTGGATGAGCTGCCGCCACCGCCCCACGAGCACAAGGCTCATGGGGCTCATCCTGCGCTTTTCTAGTTTACAGTCTGGATAGTCTGGAGTCTGCACTAGGAAGCCGCAGCACCTACTGTACCTAGCCGCTCAACCAGTCGCAGGTGGTCACGGCTGAGATGCTTGGCACAGCTTTTGCCAACGGCTGGGTTCTGCGATGGGCTTTCGAGACCCGCTGCCGTCTTTGCTGCACTTCGAAACCCGGAGCCAAGGAACATCTCCGAAGTTATCGCCCAGCGAAAATTTCACAAGTTTGTCTTTTGCTCAGAGTTCCATGTTTGCTCCTGGTCATGGCACAGTCTGCAAGCGACCGTATGGCTCACTTCCAGGTCCTTGTCTTGTTCTTCGATGCTTCTCATCGAAGTGCGCATGCTGTTGCCATCTGGGAATACGCTGCCCGCCAGTTAGCTGAATCAGATTCCAGAGTGGTAGAGGCGTGACTTGAAGCCCCCACAGCCTTATCTGAGAGATGAGACATGATGAGACGAATAGACTTCATGGGCGTATGGACTGATGGACTGTTGTTCCAGTTCTTGCGTTCTGCAGTTTCGCCCAAGCTTACGCTTACTCAGGCATGTTGAAGCAGCTCAGCTGCAAATTGTGCAGGCACTGCACATGTTGGAGCCTTGAAGAGTGAGCTCAAGCTAGAAACCTCGCTGCTGCATGCCGAGGAAGGCAAAGAAGAAGGCGGGGCTGAGTAAAGCTTGCCCTTGATCTTGAGCTCGCTGACACTGGTTAGCTCTAGAAACTGTAGTCACTTCCTTCCGCCTCCGGCTTCCTTTCACATGGGGCACAGGATCTTCGCAAAGCGGTCCTCGCCAGGTACGACTCATCGAACGGAAGCCTGTCCCGGTGAAATAGTCAGATGTGTTTAGGGCATGCTAATTTACTGGGGGCATCGGCTTGCACCCGAGTCTGAGGAGACACCTGGGGCTACAATTTCCAAGGGCCTTTGCCAAGAGGTTTGCTGTACCGGCCGCTGGCTTGCAAAGGTGCGCTGGCGAATACCCGTGCCCACTCTTTTTTTGCAGCTAGGATTCGGAAGGCCTGGAGGTCCGAGGACTTGGGGAGGCTGCAGATGAACGTGATATCGTTCAACATCGTTCAACCAAGTTCTCGCCTTTCCACAGACACTGTCACATGCTGTGAATGCTGCCTGGCTTTCAGGAAAGGATACCGCAACCCAAAGAAGTTTGATGGCAAGCTAGATGCTCGGCGAACACCGGCCAGGCGAATTTAGTTGCACACAGAGCATGCGGCAGCTGCTGAAACAACATTTGGCTACAGTTTCAGAAATGCTGCGCGATGTCAGCGTGGGTCCGTTTCTCAGGATGGGCCGCAAGACTTGGTCGTGCCTTCGCCTGTACATGCAGTTCCTGACTCCGCCATACAGAGCTAAAGATGGAAAGCGAAACGTCGCAGTGTGTTTCTGCTGATCAATCACATGTGGGCTTGCATCCGTGGTGCACGGTTCCAATCCAAGGACTGGTTGACACAGCAGTCTGCCAATTACATGAAGGACGCTGATAAAGTCGGATGATAACGATGAACAGAGAATGGACTGAACAAGGTCTTGCGTCTGAATCACATGCCTAGAGTGCCTAGAGGCTTTGACCAACACGTGCGAGGACGATCCTGACGCTTTCCCTCGCCTGGGCACAAGTGAATTGTGACAGCTGGCTAGAAGTTCCTAGTTCCAGGCTCAACTGTCCAAAGTGGCAGATGGCCAGCTTGTTGCGGCTTGGACCTGTGCCAGCAAACGGTTAAACGGTCAAACCAAGCATAGCTACGTTCTGCTCTATGAATGCGCTCACCTCTCTCCGGCTTAGGTCGGAGCTCCAGGCGGCAGGCTGCAGCATCTTGGGCTGCTTGGCTTTGGGAATTGCTGCGGTCTTATCATTCGACATTTTGCATGAACAAAGGACACAGACCCTGGCACAAGCCAGGCGGCTAGCGGAGCTATTCTGGCAAGCAGGCAGCACGTCAGCTCCTCGGAGTAGCGGGCGCAATCAAAACCACTATGTCGCTAAATACGGTAAGTAGCGGAAGCCAGCTAACAGCTAAGGTCCCGTCCTAGAGAGCAGCTGGCGCTGCAAGTAAGGCTCGCAAGTCTGGCGCTTACGAGAGGCAGAGGTGAGCGCCAAAGTGCCTCAAGTCCTCAACTTGTTGCAAGGCTTTGATCACGTGCCGTGTTCGCGACTGCATTGGGACGATGTTCCTCTCCGCTTGGCCCCATCCTTTGCATCCTTCGTTCCAGTTTCTGTCGAGTTTTACAAATTTGTGGCAATGCGACCCCCACGAACCGCCGCCTCGAAAGGACCACTCAGTGACTATGACAACTGTAGGAATAGTTACAACGGGAGAAGAGCTGAATAGACTGGAACACTGTGGAAAAAGACACGGTCTTCCAACACTTTCATCGTTTCTGTCGGTTCCCATGCTGGAGATGCACTGTCCCAATGTCGCTCGATGCGCTGCAGAATCAGATTCCAAGTGTGGGAGTCGGAGTGACGCACGATGCGTCTCTCCGGCAGCGACTCGAAGAGTTGGAAAGCGCAATCGGAAGGCCCGGCAGGTTGCGATTTAGAGACGGCACAACATGTAAGGTTGCACACTGCAAGTTGGTCATGCCATGCAAAGAATAGTTGTCACTGTTCCCATGATTTCTTTGCAAAGGCTGGATGCAAGGAGCTGCTTGCGCGCTGATGCATCAGAAGACTCCGACGCCGAAGCCGGAATCTACGAGCGCTGCGTTCGTGCGCTGCCAGAGTTTGAGAGCGATGCTGAGATCTCAGCCTGCCCTTTATGTTCCGAGACGCATGTCGGCCGTGTCGGCCTCCCAATGGGTCTGAAGAGCGCAGGCGGCGCAGGCCTGCCATCGCACATCCAAGAAGAAGTAGACTGGCGTCGGCAGCATACCAAACTCTTGCGTGAGAAGATCGCCATGCTGGAACATGAGAGTTCAATGTGGGAGCAAAAGTTGCATATACTGGGACGTCGAAGCCCCGGCACTTCGCCGAAGAATAAGATCGTCCAACTCTTTCCGAAGGAGAAGGCAGGCAAATTGGAGCAAGAGCCTTCGCAACCCCAGGGATCCCAAGGACATGCCTTTGCCATGTTGGCCTACGAACCTGACATTGCGACACTTCTGGAGACTCCGAGCACCGCTCGCGAGGTCTTCGAGAAGATGAAGCACCCCCGCGCCTTGCAGCCCCTGAAGCCCAGGCCGAAAGTCGACGTGGCACAGTCGCCGTTAGAGCAGGGCTCGGGCTCCCATGACTTGGCCTTGGGGCCGGCGGAGTCGGCTGTAAGGGAGGCTGAAGACGAGTGCCTCCAGGCAGACCAGCGCGTTCGACAGGTAAGGCGCGAAGAGCTGCACAGAGGGCTGCAGAATGAGCTTGAAGAAATGCGGCTTTTGGAGGGAGAACGGCGAAAGCGGCGGGAGCAGAAGCGAGCAGAGTTACACGACGAGCTGCAGCAGCAACTTCAGCAGGAGAAAAAGACTTGGCAGATCCGCCAGGACAAGCAAGATCTCGAGCGGAAACAGCGTCAGCACCGGCAAGAGGCAGCCCACAAGGAGCTCATTCTCGTCGAGCTTGAGAGGCTCCGAGACAAGATTTCACTGAGGCAGAAGTTCAATGGAGAGCAGGTGGCACAGCAAATGGACGAAGCGCGACTGCAGGAGCTGCTGCAAATTAAGTTAGATGGTCTCGCCGAGGAAGTTTCAGTGGATGGGCCCAAGATCCTGACAGTCAAGTGCTTTGACTGGAACGAGTGGCTGTCCTCCGTACAGAAATTTGTCGAGCTGACACCACAAATCTCGACGGAGATCGACGCAGTCTTCCCTGGGCGACACGGAAACAGGACGATCTCACTCCTGGAGGTCGATAACGCTTGTCGCGGCGAGCACATGAAGCTTTCTGAGCAGCTTCGGGCAGGTCTAGCGCGATGGATGCAAACAGAAGGAGGTCGACAGGCTTGCGCAGGGTGCATGGAGTTGACCGGTCGTTTATGGTTTGCTTTGCATGAGCCGCGGGATACTACTGCTATGCTCGCATTGGACACCCTAACAGCATCAAACCACAGGGTTTGACCTAGGCATGTTGTCGTGCCCTACAGGCACAAAGGTTGGAGCTGACATTGGACCATTGGTTGCTTTTTTATGGGAACTTGACCCTCGGTTGCGTTTCAACTTTGTCGAGCTTTTGCGCAGTTTCTGCTAGTCGAATGATGCATCTTCTATTCGGCATGTGGCCAAGGCTTAGTGGAAGGACACGGGACAAGGAGGCAGACGTCCTGGCGTTGGAGGAGGCCTTTAAGGCCATTGCCGGAGACGACGAAAGTGCGGTGACAATGCTCGGGCTTCAGGAGTCCCTTTCCTCTCCACATCTGCCTGAGCTGCACAGGCAGATGTTAAACGTCTGGCTTCAGTTCACAATCAAAAGAAATCGTGCAGCTCTTGAATTGCCTCCGAAAGCGGTTGGGCCTAAGCCCTTCGAGGCACCTTGCAGCGATCTTGGTCTGTCTGCTGTCGCTGGCAAAGGCAAAGCCGACCCCGAGCAAGCACCACACGAGGCCGTGAGTCCAGTCCGGGAAGAGCTGGATGAGCAGAAGCCGAAGGCAGAGCCAGTCATGCAAGCTGCACCGGAGTCTGCATCAGCTGACAGAGCCCAGCTTAACAAGAAGGCGAAGCTAGTCATGCAAGCTGAACCCGAAACTGCATCAAGTGCCAGAACACTGCCTGACAAGAAGGCGGCGCCAGTCATGCAAGCTGCGCCGGTAGCTGCATCAGCTGACAGAACACCACCAGTGCCTGAAAAGAAGGCGGAGCCAGCCACTCAAGACACAGCACCTACGCCTGAAAAATCATATTTGGCCAATCTGATGGCCCGGACGCAGGCGCAAGATCGCCAACCGCAGCCGGTGTCAGCAGATCCGTCAACGGCTCTGGAAGGCCAGCTTGACAGGCGCGGAGGCTCACGGGCAGCAAGTGGAACAGAGGCAGGCACCAAAGCGGCCGAGCCACCAAGCGCCGGCGCAACAGAGCCGAGCAAGGCCAAGTCGACCCCGCAAGAGGAAGGCACGGGCGTCGAGACAGAAAGAAGCGAAGCTCCAGCTCAGCAACTCTCGCAAGTACAAGCGAATGCCCAGACCCTTGCTCACCCACTCGAGACCGATACGCAAGCGACCGGCGCAGACGCAAAGGTGACGAAGCCATCCGCTGTCGAAGCTTCGCAGTCTCCGGGGTCTCAGGAACAGCAGCCAAAACAGCAACAGGCAGACTCCGACGAGCAGACTGCCAAGCAGGCAGCAATTGAGGAGGATGACAGCTTTGTGAAGGAGCAGTGGCTGGAATGGTTCTTGAGCGCAGACCTTTCGCCGGACGAAGAGAAGTTGCTGCGTGCAGCTTTGCAGTCGTCAAGCTCAAGCCTTCCGCTTGGTGGCGAAGTAATCCGCAAGGCTTTGAAGGCACATGAGGCACGGGTTACTCCAGCTGAGAAAGAACAGTTGAGGGAATGGTCCCAATGGGTCCTTGAGATGGATGCCACGGACTAGGCATCACGCTGCCAACTTGCAGAGCTGCTCGCAGAATGTGAGTTCAGCCTCTGGAGTTACAGAAGGCACACGACGTCTTGAGCTTCGAAGGATGCTGCATGTGAGCTCCTGCCCAATCTCGCCTCATAGACCTCTATCCGCCTTTTCCGGACCCCTGATGTAGAAGGCGTTTCGATTGTTTGATCTGCGCTCTGGAGATTCTGTGAGACCACTGATCGACCAAAGCTTCTAAGGTTTGCACATTGGCTGGCGTCCGAGCCCCAGCGAAAGAAGCCGGTTTACGATCAGCACATGTCTTTCGATTCTGGATGTTGACCTGGCAGTCCGTGCTCCCAGGCTCAGGGGCCGAATAGTGGCAAGACAAAAGTGTGTCGGTACTGCAGCTACGCTATTTACTTCGAATCGCAATGAGGGGTCGGAGTGCTGGTTGACAATGGCCCTGCAATGACCTGCGTGCAGCCAGTTCCCTGTCAGGGAAGCGCGGACCGTCGGATTCTTTCCAATGGACACGCTTCTGTTCAACCCATTCAGCTACTACTGGCGCGTGCTGAGAGAGGAGCAGTCTGCCTGTGCAAAGGCCGCTTAGTCCTCTTGTTGTGGTAAATTCCATGACGAGCCAGGGCTCAGCGGCGAGCTTGTAGGATCGAGTTAGTAGGCATTCTTTTTTGGCTCATGGAATTTATACACTTGGTTTGGGGTGCGATCACGTGAAACGAATTGAAAGGTACACAGCCTGTGCATAGATGCAGAGCGGCAGCAGAGAGAAGCGCTCAACATCGCAAAGTTTGACAAAACGCTAATGCTGGCTTACAAGCGCTTCAGCCTGTTTGGAATGATCTATGACCACTACTTTGTAACAGACGGGAAGTGGACCATAGAGTTTAGAGGAGATGAGGTTGCCGAGGCCGTTGTCCATGTACGCAGCCAGCATCCTGAATACTACGAAGTCGCGCAGACATTCAGCAATGCCGAAGATGTGCGACATCGCATGGAGTTGGTATGTGGCGCCCGTGCATTTTCTTTCTGTTTACGTAATTGTGAGCATGTGGCACGCTTCATCGCGGAAGGCAAGTGGTTCAGTGCACAGAGCGCCGTTGAAGGCACAATGTGGAGCAGGTGCCTAGCTCAACTTGCCGGTCAACACCAGCTCAAACTCAACAAGTGGCCGTGGGAGTTGGAACCTCTACCTTCCTGCTGTCTCGTCAAGGGTTTGGACGGGTTCCTTAGCTACCGGAGGCAGGACTGCCACGCAAGCCATGATCCGAATCTCTTCACCGTCCTAGCTGTCGGAAGCGACATGGCGGAGACATCGAGGCTGATTGACATACTCTTTGGCAAGAGTGTGTCCCGCACTGACAATGCCCAGAATGTACCCCTGAAGCTTCAGGTAACGCTGGGGCTGGGCGAAATTGGTGGCCGCAAGCGTTCCGTGCAAGTGATTCAGATGATTGGCAGTGCCGAAGCATGCTTGGAGAATGCGGCGATCCTGAAATCGCATATGCTCGAAGACGTGTTGAACGTGGACCGCGTTCTAGTTGCCATTGATGCGGTGCCACTCACGGATGGGATGTGCATGCTTTTAAGACTGCTGGGCATCTGCCAGAATGCCTTGAACTTCACCTTCGTGCTTAGCAAAACTGCGGACATCACCAGAAGCGTTGCTGACAGGCTTCTGG
Source organism: Symbiodinium sp. CCMP2592 (assembly GCA_905221615.1). Lineage (NCBI taxonomy): Eukaryota > Dinophyceae > Suessiales > Symbiodiniaceae > Symbiodinium > Symbiodinium sp. CCMP2592. The sequence continues at coordinate 117,990 of CAJNDT010001358.1, read as the reverse complement.
TGGAATTGCATGTCCAACTGGGTGTTGATTCCACTTCTGACATCTCCACACCATCCGTGAGCACGTGTCAGCGTTTCACGAGGTGCGAGTACTTGAAGCAAGAGGAAAGGCCAAGCCGAGTGTTGGCCATTAAGCATTCCTTGCCCGAGCCTCGAAGCTCTGAGAGGGTGCACCTCATCGTCCCTGGGCCTGGCGTGAATGCAGATGCCTTTAGAAACCAGCTGTTGGATGCTACGTTTTTGCCATGTGACGGTCACTTCTTGTCAAGAGATTGGCGCCTTCGAGTGGACACAACAGCCAGCACTTGTCAAACTCAGTGACAGAGACAAACGGGCTTGCAGTCGCAAGCTCGCCGTCGTCCCTCGCTCGTCAAAGCAACAGCAGGCAGCAGGACGGGAAAACATCACCTTGATCTGTGAAAGTCTGAGTGAAGGGTAGTGTGTAAGCCCTGCAAGACTCTCAGCTGTTTATGTCTAATCGTGAGACAACGCGCCCAGGGCCTGGAAGAGGTTGCAGGGTGGACACCGAAGCTGCCGGCGCGTGGGCCCAAATGCAGACTCCGCATCGAAGGATGGCATCAAGCTTAGTCTGCAAGTCGTAGGTCGTAGGTTTACCAGATCGCATCCAAATCCGCAAGCCGCAAGCATCCGCAAGCACTGCAGCACTGTTGCAGCCTCAGCGTTGTTAGGCCTAGGCCAACCTCGGCCCTTGAATCGAAGGGATGGCGAAGGGCCGCCCGGCGGTCGGCCTCGCAGGCCCGGGCCCGCGGTTTCGAGCGAGGAGAACTCCTTCTGCTGCGCCAGAGCTTCCAGAGGCGCCTGCGCCTGCAGCACTCGTGGCCGCAGCGCGCAACTGGCCTAGGCCTAGGCAAAGACTTTGCCTCACTGCGCCGGCATCTCTGATAGTTGCCGCGCCGCTCTCATGCAACGCAGAAGATGCGACGAGCGCACTCATGCCACCACTTCTGGTCTTGGCTGCGATATTATGGCTTACCATGCTGAGCAGCATAGGGCTGCAGCTGGGCGGTGCTGAGCCTGGCGTTGAATCGACGTATTGGTGGATGGGGGCAGCAGAGGACGGCAACAGCCGCGGCAAGGGCTCGAAGAGCTCAAAAAGGAAGCAGAAGCCAACAGCGACCCCCGTCATCCTTAAGCACGAGGTTGACGCACGGCCTGTGGACTGACACCATTTGCACCTGCAGGCGAGCAAAAAGAGTGACAGCAAAGCAGACAGGAACTCATCATACACATACCGTACCGGGTGCCTCTGCCATTGCACTTCGATCGCTTCTCCCAGTCTGGGCCAAGGCTGGAACGCAGGTTCTCCCTGAGAGCCGGGTGATCCTGGCTGGCTTTGTGGACTTCGGCAGAAGTTGCACCGCCTGGGCTTGCTAGGCTGACCGCGAAGCTTTCGCCATGCTCGAGTCGATGCCGATAGAGCGTGCGTCGCTTAAGACTGAAGCCTACATGGCCTACATTGCATGTCGCAGAAATCGGGCGCTTTGTCTGATTGCTGAGGACAGGGGTCGATGTCTTCAGAGGCTGCTGAAGAGGGATGACGGATGAAAAGCCGTGGGATTTTCGGGTGACTGGCGACCAGCCGCTGACGGCTGACACCTCAGGTGACATGTGTGCACTCAGTCTGCTTCTCCAGTTCTGCAGGAATGGAACAACCTCATTGTCTCGTCATCGGCCCGATCCTGGATCCCGGCAGGTCGCTGCCACTAGGAGCCACAGAGCTACACTCGGAGTCTAAGTCTGCTTACAAATATCTTCGGCTCACCCAGTCAAACAAAGGTACCAGGTGCAAATTCCGTCTTGACATGCCAGAATCTAAGAAGCCTTTACCCGGACCGCAAAGAACAGAAAAAGCCGGGGGGCGGTTCTCACTGGGCAATGGGAAGGGCCAAGCGTGACGGGCACCCCCCCAGGCCCTGGGCATGGTGCGTCCTTTGTTCTGCAGTCTTGGCGGCCTCGCCAGCGTCTCGTCCGCTCTCCATTGAGCAGAAGCTTCTGCTGATCGCGTGGCCAGCAAGCTGCGCGTGGCAGCTCTGTGACCGGGCAGGCGACCAAGAGAAAGTGGTCAAAACACCATGGCCTGCAAAGCTGCTTCAGCTCATGACCGCTTTAAGCGGCCTGAGCTTCTTCGTGAAGCTGACGAAAGATGCTGCAGTGCAACTGCCATGGCTGCCATGTGCATCGCTTTTGTCCTTGGCTCACATGACTTTGCCGTCGCTGGAGCTACCGCTGGGCGACTTCATTCCGTGGTGGTCCTTGCTCGTGCTTGGCATGATTGCCACGCTTGGGTCCAGCGACATGCGGGCAGAGGCCGGGCTTACATTGGGACGCATGGATGGCGCACCCCTGCTTTGGTCTGCAATTTGCGCAGCAATCTCCACTGTCGCCCTGGTGGGCTGGTCCAAAATCTGGGTGCGCGGCAACCACGGTCCCATACAGGATGCTTTGGCGCCACTGATGTCCCCCGCGTCCGTGCTTCCCCTGGCGGTGGTCAATGCCTTTCGCGAGCCTGCGCTTTCTCCAGTCAGTGCTACAGTGCTGTAGGCGGACCGTTAGTTTGCCTGTCTCGTTCTTGTTGTGTGTTTTACAGTGCCAGAGCTGAGGAGGAACTTCAATTCCGAATGATGTTTCTGGGAGCGGTGCTGGCAGGCGATGCCACCGACTCGAAGCTTCTCACGACGATCTCTGTCGCCTTGCATTCCACATTCTTCGCTTTACTGCACTACCTGGGAGGCTTCCCTCGAGGCCTGAGTGGCTTTGTGCTAGTTCTTATCTGGAGCCTTTTCCTGGACATCCTACGCATCTGGAGTGGTGGAATGGCGCTGGTGTTCTTACTGCATGTACAAGCAGACGTTACCATCTTCTTGCTCGTCCTTCTTGAGGACAGGCGACGGCAGCACCTCAACCAGACGGACTGATGCCGCCACAATCCACCACATGACCGAACCTGAGGCTCAGGGAACAGGGAGCGCTTCGAGTCGGAGTCGGACAGCAGTGAGCAGTGAAGCGCCGGCCGAATGTCGGGCAGAAGCTTTCGCAGCTGGCGGGTTAGGGCTCGGCGTGCAGTGTGCCACCGCCTCTTGCGATGCGCAGAAAAACGGGGGCTGTGATGATGATGATGATGATGACATTTGGCTGCAACCGCAACCTCGCGCTTCGAAGCGCAGGTTGGAAGCGGGCCCTGGTGCAGACGCCGACAGGATGGGCGTGGAGGCCCAGGAAATCGGACGAAACGTTCGCCAAGATTCACCAAGAGGTTTGAGCTTCTCCATGCTCCCGGGCCCTTAGTGATGCACAGCCTTTTGGTTGGTCATCTTTGTGAGTAGTTTACTCAGGCAGTGCTGCTGAAAGGCAGTACATGGGACTCTGATGCAGCGGAAGGCCCGGATGCGGAACCGAGGTACGGGGACTTTGTAGCAGACTTGCGAAAATTTGCGCCAGTCTCAAAGCTGTGCTACTGTAGCGCTACATACACAGACCGATCGCAGACAGGACAAGCTGGCCGGATGTGATAGCGTACCTCACCTAACTAACTCCCAGCTGGGAGCAGGCTTGCTGCGCTGTTGCCAGGATTCACCCCAACACATCCTGGAGCTTTACATCGCTCACCTGAGAAGGCTGGATGACGACCATTTCTCTCGCATCGCATACTTGCAGCCTCGCAGCGGTGCAATTGCTCGTTTCTAAGTGTGTTGCAGATTCGTCCGCGTGCTTGCCCATAACTTGCTGGCTCGAGTTTGCCCTGCACGGTGGACGTTGTCTCAAGTTGTGCGTGGAGTGCATTTACTGGATGTGAGTCGGCATCGTTTCTGGCGGCGGTGTTGCTCGGTCTCCCGCATCAAGCCGCACGTGGGCTGGGCGGAGGTAAGTCGAGTGACAAAGCGCACTCGAATCATCACAGGAGCACTGTGCATGATCTGGCCGAAAGCACGTTACAGCACAAGCTGAAGTTCAGGCTTCATCCATGCCTCGATCCCGTCCCAGGCAGAGTGCTGCACGAGCACGGCGATTTTCAGACTCTCCCTGCCGGCAAAGTCACGGCCCACCTTTAGGCTGCATGGGCCTCCATCGCCGTATCGGGATCATACAAATCCAGAAAGACAAGCTGAAAGACTTGGCAAGCCAGCAGCGCATGGAATTGGGACGATTGGAGCAGGATTGCAGCAAGCTCAGGGCGAAGAGGAATATTGAACAGGCGAGTCTTGACCTTCAGTCCTACTCTAGGAGTTGTATAGAGGACCTGACGCTTGCAGAGCTGCAGCAGCTTGACTGCAGCAGTGGGTCGCCGACTTTGTTTGGCTTTGGTTTAATCTGTTCAAAAACTACTTCGCAAGTCGAGGCTTCTTGCCGCCTGGCTTATCGGTTTGTCTCGCCTCAAAACGTGCCATCGAGCATCCATAGTCAGCACCTCCAATGTGCCAACAGATGAAACACACTTCAAAAGTTCAAGGCGAAAGGCATGACCTGGAGCGGTGTGGTTGACTTACTGGGCCCACATGTCGATCAAGTTGCTAGTCTATGTTCTAAAGGAGTACTGAACTTGTGAAGGCTGCTGCAGAACCTCGTTCGCTTAGTGCTGCACCCGCATCTAGCATCGCACATGCTGACGAGTCAGCATAGACCGTCGCAGCTGCGGCTCTCCTAGAAGGGTGTGTCCTGGCCGAGGCACTGCCAAGAGCAGCGCGGGCGACTTGAGGGAGAACTCGACTCATTCCGGGCGGCTCCAGAGCGGCTTCGAAGTAGCCGCCAGGCTGACGCACAGCACGTGGCTGCCCGGGAAGCATGGTTGGCGGAGCAGCGAAAGCTCAAGCAAGAGCTGACCAATGCATCTGCCCAGGTGGCCTCTCTGGAGCAAGAGCTAGAGCAAGGAAGAGAAAGAGACACTTTCGATCGCTTGGCCAGTGTTGAGCGGAGCCGGCAGCTGCGAGAGCAAGTCGCCGAGCAGCGGCAGCTTTGCAGAGCGGCGCAGCAAGCGCTCAGAGCCGCAGAGAGTGATCTGGCAACTGCGCAAGCTCAGAGGCGGACCCCGCGTCAGACGGCCATGCCGGATGCGGGCCGTGTTGCCGAACTGAAGGCGCGTGTTTGTGCGTGTGAAAGCTGTTCAGGTGCGCGCAACCACGCAGGTCTGTGTGTGTGTGTGGGTGTGTGTGTGTGTGTGTGCGCGCGCACATGTGAATGCGTGCAACATCTTGTAACAGTGCGCCCGGTGCGCATTTCTCATCTGCAGCGTGCTGATGCAGGCTGATGTCTGCAAAGACGACATGGTACATTGACATGCACCAAGTGCCATGGGGTAGACAATAGTCAATAGTCGAGGATGAACTAACATGAACTAACAACACCACAAGATGAAGCGAAACCAAGTGCCAGTCGTTCCTGTGGGTGGAGGGTGAGATTCATTATTTATTTGCGTTTCGTGTGCACCAGCCATGGACCGGCATCGGTTTTTGTCACAGAGTTGAATTTAATCCCGAACAGTCGGGACCCGCTCTGGGCGATATCTCGAGATGGTGTGACCTCGTTTGTGTTGGGAGGACATTGCCCTGCCCCAGGGACAGAGGCGAGGACGAAGCACCCCTTCGACCAAATTTGCGCCGCGGTTGCTGGGTGCGAAAACGGACTCGAGACATCTCGAGAAGAGAAGCCAGAAGGCAAAAGTTGGAAGCGAAGCAGGTGTCCACAAGTCTTGCACGACCCCCTTACATGCAGAATTTGCACAAGCGTACTCGTGCATTAGGCCATGCATACGCCGGGAGCATTGGCGGCAATGGAGGGGTGTACTCGTACTCTTGAGAATAAGACTTAGCAACACGGCCATATGCCACAAGAGCAGGAAAGTATCCCCAACTCGGCCATGCTTTGGTGCACAGCTTTGCGTCGAGAATTCGTCCCGCAAACAAGGCAGACATGACAGCTCTCGCAGACGAAAGACGCGAAGGCGCAGAGGCGCTGCATGTTGCTAGTGTCGAGCTGGAGAAGCTGCGGCTGCAAAGCAAGCATTAGCAGACGTTCGCGATCCTTTTGCTGATAAAGGAAAAAGTTTTGCAAAATGGCAATGATAGCGTCTGCATGGATCGATGAATCATCACCCGTACCTTAAAAAAGCGCTTGGGGAGGGTACCCAAATCCATCGATTCCTGGGGCTCCCCCCCAAGTGCTTTTCCGAGAATGTGTCAATATTCAGCCCATTTCAGCCTTTGGAGGGTCATGCCATTTCTAATGATGCCAAGTTGATTTCCGGAGCGGGCTGCCGTAAAAGTTGGCGGGGGTTGATGAATCAATATCTGCTCACTAGCACCTTATCAGCATCACCGAGGCAGTTTGTCCATGCCTTGCATCCCTTAAGGTGCGAGCTTGGTGCCATCACTGCGGACAATGCTCAGCTACGATCAGGCCTCCAGGAGGTGATGTACAGCTTGGAGCAAATTCAACGCCCGGCATGAGCTCTTCTGGCTTGCGGCCTGCGGAGCCAAATTCGTGCAAGGGTGGCCATATACAGGACCACCGACGCCCCCACGAGCAAGAAACTGTCAACAAACATGGCAGGTCTAGTGCAAAGCCGTCGAACAACAACAGGAAACAATTTCAATCTGATCTAGAGGGTGGGCTTGTACTCGTAGTCTGCTTCCTGCAGCCTGGTCTTGACAGTCTGTTGGGCCCTCGGGCAACGTCACTATTTAAGCTGCACCGTTGTTTGGGTCCTGCTGCTGTCATGCGGAGTGTTCCAGGCAGATATAGGCCGGATTAGGGCTGAGTTCCGAACGGAGAGCTCTCCAAAGCCTTGCTTAGCAACGCCGCAGTTATGTCTGCCTTTGCCTGTTCCACCCTTGGCCAGGCCTCCCAAAGAGCCAGCTCCTCGGCATCACCGTGCAGCTTCTCTGTGCCCTGGGCCACAAGTGCAGGTACTCCTTCAAGTGGATTTTGCAGACTCCGTGATGAAGTGAGCTGTGCTTTGCAGTCCCACGCACTCTTTGGATTCTGAAGTCCATCAGCTTTGTAGCTGATAGTTAGCCTTTCAAAGCAGAAGAGCATAGACACCCGGCAGCCAGCCACACCATGCATACACGAGATGCCTCTACGCTTCCACGCATCCTCAGGATGTGCAGGTGGAAGCTGTACAGATCAGAGAATTTTCGAGCGCCTTGATGGCAGTGCTGTCAGGATTGTCAGGATCCTGTCCTTGCTGCCGGTAGTATGCGACATTGCAGATGCAGTTAGACATTCTTATGATCACTCATGGTGACAGTTTTACAAGCAGAAACATGAACTCCTGGCAATCTTGCACATGACATGTGTGTTTTGCTATTCAAAACACCTGCATCAAAGCTGCGCGTGCCTCGCAAAAAGGATTTCTTGCCCTAGAAATTTCAACCTTGCGATTCAGCAACTCACCCGTGCCTCGCGCAGTCTCGCGAGCCGCAGCTGCCTGCGGCCTACGCATCGCGAGAGGAGATCAGACACGCCCCACATGTGGAAACAGCTATGGGCATGCTGGGAAAGTATAGAGCTACAGCAGCCAGAACTGTCCTGAGTCCAGCTTCAGTCAATCATGTTGTTGTTTGGGTCAAGGTGTGCGCTTGCTATTCATGGCCGCTGCCTGTTTGCAAGCACAGCCATCCTCATGGCTCGGCCCACAAAGCGCCCCTGCTGGGCGCCGTGCCTACCGTGTCTTCCCGCACTCCCAGCCTGCACAGCGGAGCCGGAGCTCCGTTGGTCCAGCGAGGGCGGCCGCAGCATTGGCGACCGCCATCACGGTGAGTAGGCGACAGAATGGCCGCGGCCGATCGGTTGCCTTTGCGGAAGGGCCAATGGCCGGGGTGGGTGCCCCACCAGCTGCTGAACGGCCCGCGTTGCCAAATACGCCTGGTTCCAAGAGGCTTCAGGTGCCCGACTTCAGCTCGTGCACGGCCACGCTTGACCAGGCGGGCACTTTGCACTGGACTATGCTGCGTTTTTAGCACAAACTTCTCATGAACCGGACTGCCGCGACACAGCCCCTGGATGGCCTAGCAAGGTGAGAATGAAGTAATGTAGTCAGCATTGCGTGTGTTCTCGAAACCTTGCTCGCGCAACTGCAGCCATTTACAGACCCTAATTCTGGGTCGGTGCTGGCTCAGCTAGCTTAAATGCCAACATGTTTGACACACTTTTGCGCTGAATGGCGCCGTGCTCGCCGGGTACTGCAGGTTCAAAACCTGGACTTGGAGACAAAGCGCGAACTTTACAGTGTTCTGACATCTGACCTACTTGTCGGATGTGATGGACCATTAGCAGAAAGACATGGTGTCGGATTCTGGCAAGCAGATTTCGACGAGGCTGCTGGTGTCCGGATATGGTTAATGCAGACAGGAACGGTTGTGGCAGGATCTACTGACGAGGTCGACACGAATGATGGAGACAACCAGCCGGACGAGAGTTTGAGCACTGCCAGTCGCTCCATTAACTTGCGAAGCAAGTCAGGTGCCCTGGGTCTTTTGAAAGGTCTGGCTGCGAGACCGTCTCCCAAGAAATTTGATGACCAGGCTTCAGTATTCTCCTGGAATATGCAGCAAATTAGCACAGCCAAAGGTGCAGCAGGCGGTGAGCATCATCTGCTTTTCCGCAATCCTGACCATCCCATGTCACAATTTCCGAACGAGGCCAACAAGGAGGAGTTTGTGGGGCTGATGAAGAAGAGCTTAATGGCCGAAAGCCTTTTCTCCGAAGGCGTCGGGCCACATCACCGAAACGAAGAGCAGGCTATCGCAACTACACAAGATGCAGAGGACTTGTTCGAGGCCTTGTTGATCCATCAGCATCTGGGTTCTCCGAAAGAAGATGTTGTGCTTGTGTGTCACTTCGGAAAAAAGCTTGTTTGGTCAGCTTTAGGCCTCCACGGAAAGCAAAGACCCAGGCAAATCTGCCGGCTGACGTCCGGATCAGTGCTTCAACTTGGTCGTGTGATGGACGAGCTCGTGAAGAGATGGAGCATTCTGACAAAGTTTCGCCAGCTTATCGAGAGAGATACTGCAACCATAGGAACATTCATTCAAACGTATTTCCTTACCCCCAAAGTGAAATACATCGATTCCAACGAGATTTATCATTTTTTCCGTGGTGGCCCTGGCCTGCGTGACGTGACGGTGGAAGAGGCTTCCAAGCTGCATTATGGCGCTGCACTGACAGAGTGCGAGGACAGCACCAGTTTGGCACGAAGCGGTACACACTGTAGGAAGCAGGACCGACTGACTGTCTCGAATACGGATATGTGGCCACCTCTCAGAAAGTCGTCCGGTGAGCAAGGTGCTTGCATCTCTCGACGAAGATGGAGACGGAAAGGTGGACTTGCAGGCTTGGGCGCTTTACCCACGAACGTTGGCAGATGCTTGTCAACCATCACACGCATGTTGAAGATGGAAGGGCACAGCTGAGCCTTGTTGCCAGGAGTGTCAAAGACAGCTTTCTCTCGTTGCACCACCCAGACCGAGCCTTTTGGAACTAGCCTCCTGGCTTGTCTTGGGCAGTTCTGGCTTGATCGGCAGGGCCAACGAAATCCGAATGCAGAGCAGAACAGCATCAACCACGTGAGCAGCCCTGAAGTTGCTAAGTAGGCTTCTGGCGACTAAGGGCAGCCAGCTGGAGCTCAAGCACGGACTGGGCCGCAGCGCCATCAGCAGCGGACTGAAGGAGCCGGCCTCCTTGTTTGAGCACCTTTGCACCTTTGCTCATTGGTTTAGGCTGATGTGTGGCGTCCGGTCTGTGAAAGCGGCAAGCAATGCGGCAAGGTACGGTGGAGAAGGTCAGCCCTCCGCCGGAGGATGTGGCACGCCTCTACCGAGCCATCAATAGCTCCCGGGCGAGCCGGGAGATCGGCAGCCTCACAGCAAGACTAAGAGAGAGGGTTTAAGCAGTTAAGCGGATGGGACCGGAGTCGCTGCACCTTCCATCCGTTCTCTAGTCCGATCCGAGGCACTGAGAGTCTGTCGCAAATGCTGCGTCAACCACCACTGGACATCCAGTGGGGTGTGGAGGTGCATACCATCCCAGCTTTGTACGATGCGCTCGCATGCCGAATGTGCCTCGGCCCAAGGGCTCGGAGGCTTCTGGGCCTAGCGGCCTAGCGGTTAGCGTTCACAACTTCACACCCTCTTTCGTGGCTCAGCCCTCGTCGGGATGTAACTGGAATGCAGGTTGACCGTGGAGCGGAGCCGTCAGAAGGACGCTGCAGTGCTGCCTTCAGAGGCGAGACCAGTCAGGGACCAGTCAAAAGAAGCAGGCTGCTGATAGAGAGGAGCTTCGATTGCAGTGTGTTGACAGGCTTTCGTGCAGGGAGAAGTCCCAGAAGTGCCGGAACTGGAGCGGCGCTTCGCCCACCTGTGGGACATGTACGGCAGCTCCCTTGTTGGCTTCTTGGTCGGGTCTCATGCTACTTGTACTTTTTTTCAGGTCTTTGAGGTGTCTCCCTCCTTCCGTTTTGGTTCACGCAAGACCCAACATGGAGCGATCCCTGCCTGCGAGGCAGTGTCTCTGCACAGAGCGCTTCCAAGTTCCGGGAGCATTGCTTTGCGATGTACCAGCGCCTCGGATAAGACTTGCATGCAGCGTTAGCTGGCAAAGGTTCGGAGTTTGGACACTAGTTCACCAGTTTCCTAACTGCGCTTGCAACGCTAGCAGCTGGCTAGCAGCAGGCCGAGCAGACTCAGAGGCGTTGCTGTACTTGCGGTGGCACCCGTGCCTCCCTCCCTCCCTCCCTCCTAGGAAGCCCCCAAGCCCTTCCTCGTTTCAGAGATGGTCCAACTGTTATGGGACATGACCGACATGGAGTATGCTTCAGAGCTGCTACGGCTGCTACTGCTACAGCCCACCACCTCCACCACTAGTTAGGAGGGAAACGGAGGGAAGGCTCACGACAGAACCCCCTTGCCGCCGGCAATGTTCAGGCACCATGCAGATCAGATTGCGGTATGGAGATCAAATCACAGCGGCGAACTCCGGCGTGGCCAGATGGCTCCTTGTCGCTCAAAAGCTCCCAGTGCCAGGGGCAGTAGGTTCCCGTTGCATGGCTGACACGACTTCACAGTGCCGTCGCACATGAAGTCGTGGGATCACAAGGTTCTAGATTTGATTGTGGACTTGCATTCTTCTTTGCAGCAAAAGTCAGATGTGAGGTCAGCGTTCACAAGTCCTTATTCCCGAGCATCGGGGACGTTGTGACCACAGCCTCTTGCCGCCTCGTGGCCGGGCAGACGTGTGTCGTGCGATATCGCTTGCAAGGGCCATGTAGCTATTATGGGTCTGGCCATACGGTTCTCAAGGATGAGAGGGAGCCCGTGCCCTGGCCAGTCCCACGCAAAGTCTTGGGCGACACTCCTTTCATTGCTTTGGTTCCACCAGGACTAAGCTACTGCGCAGCTGGAGGGGGTGGCTTCTATTTGGGCCACCAGGCCTTCAACAATGTGGATCCTAACTTGCGTGCGGACTTGCCCAAGAGTTCAGATGGCCAGCCTCAGATGTTGGGCCACGTCGAGATGTCGATGCCTTCTTTCAGCCGTTCCCAGAGAGGCGGAAGTGGCAAGATGCCAAAAAGCCAAGTCTTTGAATTGCGGCTTTTCTGTTCTTCGAAGCAACGAATTATTGGATGCATCGGCGAGCCCGTGAAAATGACGGTGTGGAATCAGATGCCACCTCCACCTCTGGAGTCATTGCAGCTAAGATGCGAAGGCCGCAACGTGACGCTTCGCTGGAACGCTTTGGATCTCCTTGACTTACCGAAGGAAGCACAGGCTGATCACGTCAGAGTCTTGGTGAAGACTTCGACCTCCGAGGAGACAGTTGTCCTGAAGCCGGAGGTCACAGAGCATGAGCTGCAAGACTTGATACCAGACACCGAGTACGAATTCCGCGTGCGGGCCGAGAATGTGGCCGGCAGCAGTCGAGATTGTGTGGCGCACTGCCGCATCAATGCTTACTGCCCTGCTCCTGCAGGCTTGACATGCGCATCCATCGGAACGGCCCAAGTGGAGCTCGAGTGGTCAAGGCCGGGCAAGATTGGAAACGAGGCAACCAAGGATGCCTATCAGATCCACACAGAGCAGATTCAGAGATACATCGCCACCCTGCGAGTGGTGGATACAACTGTCGACGATGGAAACGACGAGGGCAGCGACGGGAGCAGCCCCAGGTCTGATAAGCCTCATCGGAGCAGGAAACGAGCACAAAAACACAACCTCAACCCGGACGCTGTGAAGGAAAGACCATGTACCTGGGCTGCTTCATGCCATGTCGGGAGGTCCTAGCCAGACATGTGCTGCAATGTGGCTGGTACCCAGCAACTCAGGCCAATGGCTTCCTGAAGCCTTGCGGGAGGACAGGCGACCTTCAGGATATAAACCCTCAGGCCGTTTGTTTGTTTATAAGGATTTGCTCATTCCCACACTGCCGTGCGCCGCAGTTGCAGGACCGGGGTCGAGGCATCATCCAAGCCACATTGCTGGGCCTCCGGCCGGACACGCGCTACATGCTCTTCGGGCTCTGCGCAGAGAACTCTGTGGCACGGCTGCAGGTTCGATGCGCACATCTTAGCCAGGCTTCGTCGCAAGGCCTTCGAGACCCTCCTTTAACCGGGTTCAGGGTTTTGGGCGGCAAAATCACGGGTATTGCATTTAAGATTAATCTGGTTCAGTTTTGTGCGTTGCTGACGTATCTTTAACGTATGGGCCGACTCCCTGCGGCAAGGGTTTCGCAAGACTGTCGAGTCCACAACGAGTGGGAAGAGTAGCTACATACTCCCGAAGGCATTAGCAGGCAGAGCGCGGGAGAATGAGAATGGAGATGGAAGGCACGAGTCCTTTGTCTTTGCTGCTGGCATTCGTGAGAGTCCAGTTGTAAAAAGTTATTAACGGGCAGTTCTTTCGTTCGCTGTTTCTGACTTGCCATGATTGTCAACTTGATTCTGTCTGGTTGCCTCGTGTCCTTCGGCGTGAGTTGCAAAACAACCAGGCTGATCTCATTGTTCCGTGACTTTGCAGCCAATGTGGCCAAGGTTGGCTCTGGAGCGTCTGGCCCTCGGGCTGGAAGGTCCGCGCCAGATAGGGCTAGATAAGTTGGAAGCTCTGGACCAGTTTGGCTCCCATATCACAAGCATTCACAAGCCATGGAACGCACCATAAGTGCAACGTTGTGCATAAGAGTCGTGCGAAGCGGTTTTGGTTCGGACTGTGACTGAGGCTAGGCGGCATGGTGTCAAATCAGGGCTGAAGGGCCAACCGGCGTGAAGGGTTTGCAGCCGGAGCTGCGGTCTGCTGTTTAAGAGAGCCAATAGATCATAGTAGATGAGTACAGTGCAAGCACAGTACCGCAACGACAGCAAGAAGAAGAGCTGATCCGTAAGGGAACCATCGAGACAAAAATGGTGCTGTTCTCATGAGACGGCGGAAAGTACCATTGAAATCACGATGGAAGCATGGAAACAGTGGTTCGCGATTGAGTCTGAAGTAGACAAGGTTTTCAGGGCGGATGTCACGCTGGTAGTTGTTGGAATTCATGTATTGCGACTTCAGTGGCCCAGGTGTTCGCCGAATCTGGATTTCTGGACAATCCCTTTGGTGCCACGCGTGGAGCGATGTCGCGTGCGACAGGGCCAGGCCGCTTGGCTAACACTCCACATCTCCGGAGACTGCGGAAGCTGCAGGCCATATCGTTTCCCCAAAGCCCCCTGCACGCCCACGTGTTCGCCATCGTTGTTGTTCACACCCAGGTCTTGTTGGCGCTGTCTGAGACTGGTGGGGCGTGCTTCAGCTGCGCACGTACCTGCGGGTTTGGGGGAGAAGCAAGTCAAGACATCCGGCGCAGGGGTGTGCTTCCATGATTTCCTTTTCCGAGAAAGGGGTAGCCCTGTGGACACAGACTTTTTTCAGCATGGTCCTGTGTCACACGTTGTCATTGCCGCGGAGCCCCACCAGCGGCCAGCATCGTGACCCAGGTGCGTGCACGAGTATGCCGTGTCCGTTTTGAAGGAAGGCATGCCCGACGACAACGCTGCAGCTTGTCGGCTGTTTGGATCTAAGCGAAGTTGCAGGCAGCAGATTGGTCAGACCACAGACAGGTCTCGTGACGTGTAGGCAAGATTTGTCGAGCTTGCGTAGACCTGGAGCCAGATGATTCGAGGAAACTACCAGGATTTGGATGTCCTTTGCCCTTGCTAGGTAAGCTGGACAATTCCTCAAGCTGCCTTGCAGCCAGAAGGCGAAGCTGGAGAGGCAAGGGGTTTGAGATTTGGATGTTTTGCCATCACCGGCGCTTCAAAAAGGGCCTAAGTCTAGGTTTGATACCGTGGTTTGAGATCAAAGACGTCATAGCTCGGCAAGGCGCAACGATGTGTCACTTCGTTTCCAAGTGCTTGGCTACGACTCATAAGCCTAGTTTCAGATGAAGTGGAGGTCAATGCCGGCGCCGCTGAGGCAGCTGCAACCGGAACGGAGAGCAATGGCAGAAGTGCAAGCTTGATTTGTCTCTTGAAATAGAGTGCCCGACGTTTTTTGTTGTTTCCGGTCTCGACAGGTAGTACGAGCTGGAACTCCGCAAGGAGCCCTGCAGCTCCCCGAGCTGAAGCCTCAGATGCTGCTTTGAGATTGCTCTGCACATCGGGGTCGACCTGAGGCTACCGCTCCCTTTCGCCGAAATGCCCGCTGCGGAGTCCACAGAGAAACATTTCTTGAGGCTGGCAGCGTGCAAACCACGTCCAGACTCAGAGAGTCCTGCACGCAGTACATCCAGCACTTGGTGCTCGAACGCGCTCAGAGGTTGAGGGCTCGCAATTCTGGAGGCTGGTCTGAGTGCCTTTGGCCGCATTTGGGCAGAGGGTAATTAACAGGAAAGGCGATGTGCGACTACGCAGCCATGCATTTTCTTCGATACATTTGCCGTTTCTGCCCAAGCTGGCCTCCAGGGTAAAGCAGTGTGCAGAAGAAAGGCATAGCCGAAAGCCCTTGGAGAGTGTTTCACCCTGTGCGGCTGAACTGGTTGCACTGGTTCCGCTTGAGCCCGAAGCATGTCTCTCAACAAGCTTTCAGAAGTGGAAGCATTTCGAGCGCAGGCCACTTCTGACCAAAATATCGCCTTGTGGCAGCAAACACGGCACCTTCCGTTCCGAGCTCGAATGAACAGGTCCTTCTGGAGGAAGCGTTGAGCAGCTGTTCAGCAATTTGACAGTCGAGGTTTTGGTCACACCTGCAGCCTCTGCAAACACGCAAACTCTTAGGAAAGCTGAGCTTCCTCACCAGCATCTCCTCGAGCGCATCGGTACACGGAGACGAGCTGACCCAGTCACTCGCACAGCCGTGAGACGGTTATACAATCTGGCTCAATTTGATTCTGCAGAGCCCAGGTTCATGGGCGACGAGATCTCGCGCATCATTCAGGATCAGCTTAACTTAGTAATTTAGTTTCGGCCCATGTCATAGCCGGGGAAGCTATGCTACATGTGTACACCCACGCTCGAGCCGCGACCGACTCACCTGAGCAGGAGCAGAGAGACTTGGAGCGAAAGTACGAGGAGCGAATTGCAGCACGTGGCCAACTCAAAGGCCTTTGCAACAAGGCTGCGGACTCTCACAGTGTTCCATGGTCCAAGACATTAGAGTCAACGACTTCTGTGCAGCACAATGGGTCACACGGCACAGGCGAAGTTCATGGAGACGCATCCTGGCGGGCGAAATTATCGTATCCAGCCCACGTTTGCTGGCCCTTGAGCGCTAAGGCAGAGAGAGATCCAAGAAGTCGCGCACAAGCTCAAGGAAAGCAACAAGAGCCTTTGCAGAAATCTCAAAGAGAATCCCAACGTGCAGGCTCGGCGGTCGCACTGCACAGGAAAGTCACCGCTTCACATTCGTGCTATAGTAATTGCTGGAGAGCCGTATTGCGCATGCTCCTACCCGGCCTCAACTGCTCAGGGCAATCTCATCAAGATGCAGCAGGAGAGGTGGCAGGTTACTGAGTGGCTTGAGGAGACGAAGAAGGAACTTGGGGCTCCTGCCTTACTTCGTGTTACGGGAGCGCATCCTCGGAGCGGCGAGTTGCTCAAGGCAGCTTGAAACTCAAATTCGGCTGCTGAGGAGATGTCTTTCGCAATCCTTGTCTCCAAGGTCGACACATGCCCAAAATCCTTTGCCTCATGTGGGAGCCATAATTTCAAGCACGGCGCTGGGGGAGGTCGAGCAAGAGCGAAGGGAGCAAGAGCGGCTTAGCGAGGTGAAGCGGAAGGACGGGTCCGGAGCAGCTTCAGCCGCGCGGAGACCGCGGAAACTGCCCCCAGGAGCAGAAGAACTCGCAGGCGGTGAAGGATTTGGAGGATGACCTTCAGCGAGAAAGGTCCGACCACGTGCCTTGGTGCCCGTTCGGAGGTGCTGTCATTGTCAGCACAGCAGCACAGTAGCATCCTGCAGCTCCCAGGAGAAGGAGACAAAGCCCCTTTGCTGCAAGCCGAGATAGGAAAACGCTTCTGCTCTCTGCTCTTCCAGAAGCATATCGCTCCACTGCTCTGCTCTCTCGGGAGTTCTGAGGATTGCAAACCAGGAGATCAAAGAGCTCAAGGAAGAGCTGCAGAAGAACAAGACCATCAGCCTGGCACTTGAACCTTGCTCACTCTCTTCGCTTTGAGCCTCGGCTCTTTCGAAGTCGACGACGGTCTGAGGCGACATCGAGTACAAGTTCGAGGAAAAAAAGCTAAGCGCTCGCGAGAAGGCCTGGAAGCGGGACGTGTCAGATCGCTCACAGTGTGCACTGCATGCTTAGTCGCTTGCGCAAGTTGTGCTCTCTGGATTCGAGGCACTACTGCGGATACACGATCAGATGCTGCAGAAGCTTGAGAAGGACTCTGCTTCTGGGAAGAACCTGCCATCTTGCTGTGCGGGCTTGCGCGCGCTCAAAGGAAGAAGAGAGGCTGAAACAAGCGCAAGATATGGAGACGCAAGTGCATGAGCGCGCTCATGCCTTCTTGGACCAGCGGATCAAGCACCTCTACGACGAAAACATCGCCTGGACCAAGGACAGCTAACATAAAGAGGCAGCTGCTGTAACGTGAGGCCGCCATTAAGACCGTGCATGCCCCGGCTCTGCTCTGCAAAAGGACCACGAGAAGGAGGTGGACAACCGCACCGTGGAGCTGGACATGCTCAAGGAGCGCCGCGCGGCCGCCCACCAGGAGCTGGCAGAGCTTGAGGAACGCCGTGGCCTGGAGGCGGACAGCTACAAGGTGCTTGGGTCGCAATGGGGGGCCACTGTCACACGCAAACGAACGCAAACCCCGGCCTATCCCAGCCTCCCTGCAGGAGAAGGAGAGCGAGATGCGCAATGCCGTTCTCGTCGAGAAGCAGCGTCGTGAACAGTATCAGCGAATGGTACCTGCGAGTGCAGTTGATGGTTCTTGAGATATTACCGTTGGCGTGCTCGATTAATGCATCGTAGCAGCACACTCAATGCACTGACGCTCGACCCATTCGCTGCGCTGTTCACAGGCAGAGGCCGTGCTCTTCCTGCAAGAGGAGGGCCGCAACTACATGGCTCGACTGGATGCCCGCAGAGCGGCCATGAAGGGCAAGAAGGGCAAGAAAGGCTACCTGGCAGCAACAAGAACGGCTTATCAATGAGTGCTGTCTTCAAGCTACATCTTCAAAGCTGTATGAAACCATCCCGCCTCCAGCAAGTCTCAGTCTAAGCACTCGACAGTGTAATCTCTAGTTCGTCGGACTGAGGCAAGAAGAAGTGAGAGTCGGAATTAGTCTGAGCCTGGTCTTCTGTGCCAAGTGCCATGACAGCCAGTCCTGGAGGTAGCCGTCCCGGCAGGTCAGCTATGTGCTGTTCCAAAAAGGAACTAGGACTATCTGCCGCCTGCGTCCATGTCACCTCACAGACTGGGAATTGAAATGCTCGGAGCAGCTTCCCTCGAAAGGGGAAGTCATTGCCAGCCCAAAACAGCGCTGTTATGCTTTCCTGTTCCACATGAGCCGAGATGCCCTGCAGGGCAGCCGTTGATTATCCCTTGCGCGCCTCACTTGTGGAATGTAGCGTAGCTTACCTTTAAGAAAGTGTTGCTGTAGACTAGGCCCTAGGCAGCTGTACAAGCACCACCGGAAGCATGCCAGAGTTCCGAATTTGGGAGTGCTGCACAGTATCACATTGCCACGAGGTGGAGCCCGTCTTTCACTACTGCAGCCATCTCCCGGCAACAGGGTGCGGACTTAGCGGAGGCATGTTTGGCTTTGGCAATTTGGAGCACTCCTTGGCAAAAGTCGGCCAGCTGATGGGCACTTGCAGAGCTCAGGACTCCAGATTTGATGGGAAGGTTTAGCATACAGAAGCTTTGTGAAGGCCGCAATCATCGCTGCGATTAGCTCACCGAGCATCGAGCAACTGGAGCAGGCTCGACCGGCACTTGTGAGAAGTCTTGATGTCTCGTCCTGACACTTGGGCAAAAGCAGGTCCTGCGCGCCAGCAAGGGTATTGAGTTCCAGGACTTGCTTTAAGAGACTACGTAGACGCAGCATGTCAGCAATCCGACAGCTCAAGCTCCTGAAAGCCTATGACATGATCATTGTGCAGTCTTGAAGCTCAAAACCACCATCGACTCTGAGGCGTGGTTCTGTGTGTCCTGGCATGTTTGCACAAAAGAACGCCTGCAGGACTACAAGTACGTTCACGAAGCGCGAGCATTGCTGCTGCGCTTGCGGGAAGTTCGGGTCTCGACAATGCCTCCCACTCGCCCACTTGTCCAGAGATTCAGGAAATGGTAAGAGTTCAGCCGCACCCCCTTAGACAGTCTCGACCTCATGGATCCGTGCCCGCCCTTGTGCGAGTGTGCGAGTCGAAACTGCTTGCAGCATAGATCACACAAAATGTCGTGTCCATGCATCCTTTTGCATCCTCTCTGTTGTTCTTGTGAGCTGTCAAACCTCGGTTCAGGTCAAGAATGACCTGGCGGATGCAATGAAAGCTCGATTTCCGGAGCAGCTCAGAGAGGTTGGAGATGCATTGCGTGAGCCGTCAAAAACAACCGTATTGGAACGTCTTATTCCGAGGTTCTCCAAAGCAGCTTCGTCTCACTTTGTCTTCACCGACCCCTGCTAAGCCACTGTCAGGCTCTGCAGGCTGCGATTGATGCAAAGCTTCAAGGCGGGACTGGTTGAACTTGGAAGTTGTCTACGATGCTATGGGGGTATTGCGGCCCAGAGGATGTAAGCTGATGCGAGACAGCGCCCTGCTGCGTCGGTCTATGCAAACAAGAATCCCTGCTGTGCCTCCGGAAAGAAGGAAAAGAGAGACGCTGTTGGGGGAGCATCGCTAAATTGGCCCCCAAGCAGACACATCAGACAGTCAACAGAGAGCATTTCCCCATCAGGGGTGCGTGCCCCACTGCCACATGCCATATGCTCGACGAAAGGAAGGAACTTCCTTTCTACAAGCTTGGAAGGGCTGGGCCTGTGCAGTCTGCTGGTGCTGAAAAGTTGTAGCTGTATTTAATTCGGTCCGGTTGGTAGCATTGCTGCAGGAGAGATTAGAAATTTGGTGTCCTTGTCCAGTGCAACGGCAGCAACACGAGCATTTGACATGACAGACCCTCAAGGACGCAGTTTGCTCATGCACTGAGATCTGGTGGATCAGGCATCGATAAAGCTCGAAGCCTCCTCGACAAGCTGGAAGCTGCACTGCAATTCGGAGCTTAGCACAATCGCGCCGTGGGGATCGACCATAACAAGTCCGAACATAGCCGAATCTCTCAGTGTTTGAGAGGCAGAGTCTGGGATTCAGCTCAAGCGATGACCAAGCAACTCTGAGGACCTCGTCGTGGACCGCTTGGACACGGCAAAGGGCCTCACTCCCCTGAAAGCTGCAATCGAGGCAGCTGAGACGGCAAGGCCGGTGTCCCAGCAAAGGCAGCACAAAGCCGATTCTTTCAATGCTGAAGGTTGCCCGAGGAGATCATCGTCGTGGGCAGGGAGCGGCTCATCCGCCGAGAGGCCTCCCAGGGTTACACCCAAGCTTTCCATCTCTGCGAATTATGGTCTCTTCAAGTTATCGGGTTTTGAAGACAAAAGGCTCGAAACGGAGGCATGGCATTGCCTGATTTTCAGGCAGCCCAGCAAGGGCTCGAGGAGGCTATCGAAGCTGCGCGCGTCCCGGATCTCCTGGAGGCTCTCAAAGCCGCAGAAGGCTGGGTGGCTAGGCCTGTGCAAGAGAGCTCCAGGCCCCAGTCAATCCTAAAGTCGGGAAGGCGAGAAGCTGCTGGCATTCACTGGGCTGGGGTGCTACATCATCATGCGCGAATATCGGCTCGAAAGCCTCCAGGGGCACTTCTTCTAATCACGCACTGATTCGTTCGATTATGTAGCACACTGCACACGAGATGTGGAGTGGGCACGCTGCATTGCAGCTCGCAGTGCAGGTAATCCTGCTGTGCTGTCGACCCGTGCCTGTTCCCTCTGTCCAGTTGGCAAGCAAAGCTCAAGGCGAAGCTTGCAGTCCAGATCTAAGCCAGTGTGCAGCAGGGCTCGCTTGCACCTGCTTGGCACTTAACAGAGGCCTTTGGGTTTGTGAGCCAGAGGGCTTCCTGGATCCCCCGGACTATGCCCGAAAGTACGAGCGCCAGGGGCTTTCTTGCGAGCCTAAGCTGCCGAAGGGGGCCAAGCCTTTGCCGCGCCCTCCGCTGGTTTCAAGCTCTGCTCTTGTGGATCCACGATCCTCCGAATCTGAAGCGCTTCAGGAGTGGTCCAAGAGTTCAGGCCGTGGCTTCTACTCGCAGTACATCTTGGTTTCTCATCCGCAAGACCATCTTCTCGGGCTTCCCCTGCTTGCAGGCCCCGATGTTTCAGCGGATTACATCAAGAAGTCGGCAGAAACCGTCAGGCATGTGCTCTTTGATGCAGCAATCTCCAGAACCACGGCGGCCAACCTTGCGCACACGGGCATCAAGTTCTTGATTGCTGCGGAAGAAGATGAGGAAAAGGACACCTGGCTGGTGCATCCAGAGGTGAGCCGATCATTCACCACTGGTCTTGGAGGGGCTAGCCCCTTGTTCCCCTCCATCGGGGTCCATGACGGTGAAACGCAAGATTCAGTAGTGGAGGAGCTTTTCCACACCATTCAATACTGCTCCCTTTCTCCCCGGGCAGTGTGCATGTACAGAAAGGCTTACAAGAACGCCATGGAGCTGCGGCTCTATGAAACAGACCACTCTGGCAAAGAAGTCGATGGCGAACCTGTACCAACCGTGCAGGCCGACGAGTATCTCGCCATGGCACTGCAAAGATGGTTCGGGAGCCATGTTGGCACTGATGAATACCACGTTCCAGGCAATGATGCTCACAGGTCCGGTCGATCAAGCCTCCAAAAGAAGGATCCCCAAGCTTTCTGCATTCTTACAACTATCTTCCGTGCCAATGACACATGGGACCCAGCCAGCGATGAGCCGTGGGCATCCTTTCCCAACAAGGCTAACGGTGTTATGGAGATGCGGGATGTGGAAGAATTTTGCCATCCGGCTCCTGGGCAGAGATTAGACTTGCTGCCAACTCGGACCAGGAAGCTGTCGGATCTTGCGAGCAGCTGAGGTTCTTGAAGACTTGGGCTCGGGGTGCCCGAGTCAGAGTGTCACGTGGCCAACAGCACAGCCACGCCTGATTCCGTGATCGCGAAGTCAGCCTTCAACTGCTTTGAGAATGTGAATGGGGGCCGCCTGAAAGTCGGAAGAACATGGAAGTGCAGCAATGTTGGATGCGCTGATGCGCTACGCTGACCTGCGGACAGCCAGCAAACAAAAAAAGTCAGCACGCGCCGAAATTTGCCGCTGAGCGTCCATTGGGCTGGCTTGGCCGGTGGGGAAGGTTTTCAACAGGTTGATTTAGGGAGTGTCGTCTCGAGGAGAAGTGCAGGCCATGGAGGCTTGAGGGCTTGGGTGGAGCAGGGAGCAGCGGCAGGCATGGATCTCCCAGCAGAGCCCGAAGCACGGGAGAGAGTCGAGCTGCTGGGGCAGACGCAGGGGGCGCTTCAGAGACTCGCTTGCATCTTCGTGCCTCTGAGGCTGCAGCGAATCCGAAGCAGGTTGCTTGCATTCGTATCCCAGGAAAGCCATGAGCACGAAGGTCATTCCCGACCTGTCTGCGGCTCTCACACTCGCAACTTGGTGTGTGACAAGTCGAGTGAAAGAGCATGCCGCCCACACCGCCCAAGCACCCACTGGAGCCCAGGCTAGCAAAGCCGGCTTGAAAGAGCACCAGATGATCCACGAGGCTCGCTCCTTGCTCTCCAAGTCACTTAGTTGCAATGCGGGACGGTTTGCAGACGTGCGATTCAAGAGATTCCTGTTGGCCACATGAAGCCGAGCACATCCATGGTCCAAGGCTGATGAACCGACGAGAGAATGTGAAGAAGGAGCTCGAGAAAGCAGTGAAATTTCGTAGCTCGCCATCGTTGTTTGCGGGAGCTAAGCCGGAGCTGACCATCAGAAGCTAAGGCCATCCTGTGAAGTTGAAGATGACCATCATGTCCGCACGCCTGGCGCAAGTCAGCTTGAAGCGTATCCTGGATGCGGACACTGAGCAGCATGGGCTATAGCGCAATCACGTGCGCAATTGTCAGAGGCAACAGGAGAGGAAGGAACAGTGCATCAGCTCACTCGCTTGCACGGATAAGTGAGGCCATTTCCTACATAGATATGCTACACCATCGTCCAGAGACATTCCCTCGCTTGAATCTTGAAGCCAACTCCGACTAACGATCGCTTTGTGGTGTGCCCTGGAATGGAAGTGGGAAGAAGGGACCATCAGAGTAACATCAGTGCATTTTACACGGTCCGAAGTCAGAATTTTGAATGCATTGAGAAGCAGCACATGCCAACGTAATTGCTCTACAGCAGAAGAAGACCCATTCGTATGCATGCTTGTTTCGGCACAGCAATCCAGCTCTGTAAACTCTTGATGCCAGTTCCTGACATTAAGTGTAAACAAAACAGCGGTTTTCTTCTTGGTTGACCGAAAGGTGTTCCGCACCTCGTTTCCAAATTCACACAGGGAGCAATGCAATATCAGTGTCAGACAAGAGTTATTGAGAGCCGCGGCCTATCCTGCTTAGGTGCACAGGCCGCTATTCGGCGACGGGATTGGGGAAACGGTTTTGCGAGGGCTGCCGGTATGTCGGAAACGTATGAAGGTCACATAAGTCACATAAAGCGTGGCAGATGCTGGCGGGGTATCTGGCTCCCTTACAGTGGACTTCAGTAGTTGATAGGTGGTAGTGGCTGCTTGCCCGACTGCTCAGGAAGAAGTGCGGAAGAGGGTCGAGGAGCTGATTTGAGATATGTGTGCTTCGGTTTCTTGTCTTCCCCCGATCACCATCATTGTGTGCAAGAAGTTGCAAACCATGAAGGAGCTTCTGGAAGCGATGGCGGACGCTGCTGGCATCGAGGAACGCGAGAAGACCCTTGCAGATGCAGTCGCTGCCTTGAGTAACCCTCAACTTCTCCAATGCCCGTTTCAGCATACCATCATGTTCTTCGAGCTTAAACCTCAGACAGGACAGTGCAACAGCTTCGCATGTGCAGATGCAGTGAGCCACTGCCGGCCAAGGCATAAAAGGTGTTGCATACTTGGAATTTGCATATGCAGGCGAATAAGTTCAGACATCTGCGAAGCCGAGCATGTAGACCCCTGGCATCCCTGGGCATCTGGATATCACGTTGCGCCGTACCAGTGGGGTGGGGTGGAAGCGACGCCGAGGTCGCCTACAGCATCCCAGCAGAGTTGCTGAAGCGATTTGCTGCTTGACTGACTTGCGTATTCGCTCTCTTACGTGGCCTCCACACGGTGTCGGTGTCGGTCGGTGTGTGTGTGTGTGTGGGTTGTGTGTGTGTGTGTGTGTGTGTGCGTCTGTGTGTTTGTGTGTCCGTGTGTCTGTGTGTGTATCCGTGTCTGTGTCTGTCTGGCTTACCTTCGGTGATCGCTTGATGTCCAAACTCTCGAAGCCACGAGCCTTGCTTCTACCGCGCGGAAGCGTTCCAAACTGCGCCTACGTCGCCTGCAGGAAATTGAACTGGAAGAGCTGAAGGCCTTGCACGACGCCATCCGTCACGGAGACCCCGAGGTGCGTGGATCCGCACCGTGGTGACTTGGGGTTTGCTGAAGGGTGCATGTTTGCGATGCTGACTGAGACCTGTCCCTGCTTTTTGCTTCAGGTTGGGGGTAAAATAGTAATCCAGCCGCCACAGCCACAGCCCGGTGCCGTTTGTAGGTTTTGCGGGAGTGTATCGAGAAGTGCGAAGACCTTGGCATCAAAGTCGTGGAGCTTCTCGAGGCAGCGGCATGGAATCTGCTTCGAATTGCGCAGTTGGCAGTAGACAGTTGGGTTTGACCGAAGTTCGTGACTTCCGACAAACAACTGCCGGGAGCATGCCGCGACTGAGGCCAGAGTCCTCTATCGGGATTGGGAGGCTGCGTGCCAGAAGATTGATGTAGAGGCCAGGCTGGCCATTGCAGCGAAGCGCACGGACCAGCACGAGCAAACCTCTGATGAAGGTATGCCTTGTCCACATAAAAGACCCATCACAGATGGCTATTAGTGAAGAAGTCCAGAGTGTACAAGGGACTGGCAGACAGACAAGGGATTTGTCACGGCTTTGGAGCTTCGGAAGGGTTTTGCGGTTGGCAATCCGACAGCGGAGCACGTGGCAGCCCATGGCTA
Organism: Symbiodinium sp. CCMP2592; assembly: GCA_905221615.1. Classification (NCBI taxonomy): domain Eukaryota; class Dinophyceae; order Suessiales; family Symbiodiniaceae; genus Symbiodinium; species Symbiodinium sp. CCMP2592. The sequence goes on along the minus strand of CAJNDT010001358.1, from coordinate 93,268 downwards.
GACAGAAAGGCTCTAGTCGGTTTAGCATGGATACATGCCGCAGACTTTTCAGGCCTCTGTGCAGCGTGTGGAGCCGCTTCGCACCGCAATAAAGGCGGCCAAGGACACGAGCTGCACACGGAGGATGTGATATTTATTTTTTGTTCGGCTTCGCACTTGCTGTACGAAGTGCTGACAGCGTTTGCCAGGACCTTGGAGTAAATGCGCTGGTGCTGGCTCGTGGGAACGAGCTGCTGAGACATCTCGAGAAGCGCATCCGCATGGAACAGGACCGGCTCTGGCAGAGTGAACTTCACTTCCTTTCGGACTGCTGGAAGACGTGCAAGTGCAAGGTGAGGCCAGGCGCTTGAACCACCAGGGTACAGGGTATTCTCAAGCCACAGCTCAGGGCGTTCAGCTGCAAGGAGCTTGGTGAAGCCTTGAAGGCAGCTCGGCATTCACAGTTGGGCACCGGCCTGCATACTGGAGCAGGTTTCAGGTTGCTGGCATCTGTGTTTTTCGGGGCCAGGGATGGGAAGACAAAGGCACTCCAACAGGTAGCCAAGTGCATGGGTTTTCGTCCTGCGGGGCTAGAGCCTAGAGCAATATCTCCATGAACGATGAAGGAAGTATCACCGCCAGTCCCTGAGGTGATCATGCCTGATTCACTCCTCATCTTTGGGTACTGAACCTTCTGTGAGTTGAACTGCTCTGCACAAGGTCCGCAAGCTTGAAATTATTGCTTCAGCCGTGCGATCTGCTGGCGATGCCGGTGCTCACGCAAATTGTCTGCACAAGACCTGGAAATCACAGGTCGTTATGATCTGCTACTGCGAAGCTGAGTCATGATCTAGCAAGTCTGGGTTGACGAGAGCCTGTGTGCATCTGCTGCATGAGAGATCGGGGAATAGGCCCGGCGGCAGCAGCCGGAGCTGTCGCGACAAAGTGAGCAGACACATGACTTTGCACTTCTGTCCCAGGACCATTCGCTCGTGACCAGATCGCATGACATGCTGGAGGCATGCGAACTCGAATGCATCATCGAGCTTGTTCGCATCATAGCTTTTCCAGCGTGTAATTTCGCTGTCGGAAATTGCCTCAGGTACTGCAGACAAAGCGAGACAAGCTGCAAGCTGCTTCAGAGCGCGCGGCCCCTCGGACATGCACAGAAGTCCGCACCCAGATCCTCCGCACCCACCAAGCGACCGCCTGCGACTGCGTAGAGAATGCATTGGACCGCGAGAGGAATTGCACCTCATGCATGAGACGCTGAACACGGTGGTCCAGTCACCTGCACTCCCCGACAGCGAGACATCCAGAGCCTTTCTCAAGCTGCCACACTACCGCAAGCAGCACTTGCAGTCATTCACGTCCTTTTCGACTTTGTAGTTCCGGCACTCCTGCCTGAATGTATCGTGCCTTGCTTCTGACCGGAAGCAAAGGCGAGCTTTGCGCAAGAAGGAACAGATTCAGATCGTGAGCAGACTAAAGCTGGCTCAGGAGATCCTCCGTCTGAGTCTACAGATCAGATGTTGTTCTTGCTTGCGGTAAGAAATGCTAGATGACTTGCTACTGTTGTTGAGGCCGCTGCCACTACGACGACGACTACTCCGGCCCTGACCCCTACTCCTACTGCTACTGCCACTGCTGTGGCTGATGCTGCTGATGCTCCCTCTGCGACGAAGGTGAGGAGGTAGAGGAAGACAACAACGCGACGACCACCACCGCCGCGACTGCTCCACCACAAGCACTACTCTACGACTAGGAATGACAGCTTTGCTTCACTATCCGTGATCATAAACAGAAGCGGCTGAACATGACGTGTTGAACAGGAAGCCCGCGAGCCCCAAAGTGCCCCGGGCCTCTGCTTCCGGGAAAGAGTGTCGAACACGGCCCGGCTCCAACAAAACAAGCTTACTGACAGGCCACAATCGACGATGCATCGCAGAGCTGGGTTGAGTTAGCACCCGTCGGCCTGCTCCATTCTCATGGAACCGAGCTCGCAAGCATCCAGCCGAGAGGAAGCCAAAGACTTTCGATGTGGAAGTGTTCTCCTAGACCGCATGGTGACAGCCAGCAGCCTAGCCCAGACTTGTATGTGCACCTGCGTTTTCCGGACCGGTCGGCCTAATGGCGGTGCCCTGAGGCGCGGAAGGCGGATGTAGAGATGGACAGCCAGCATATCGGGCTACTCAGCTGCGATGCCCTCTTGATTCGCAACGCGCCTTGCAGCAGCCTCTTGAAGCAAACGCTCCCCAGGAGTACGGAGTGGATGCAGCTGGCGGAAGTGGAACAGAGGGAACGCATCGAGAAGGACATTGCCGCATAGTGCAAGCTTCATCCTGAAAAGCATTTGGTACATGTCATTGCAAGGACATTCTGCAAGAACGCCTTTCTCGCAAGCAAATGGTCCTGTCGGACCAGGCTGTGGGACTAGTGTAGATGGTGCTGAAATACGAAGCATGTTCGATGGAATTCGAGGGTTGGGAAATGCGAATAGGGGAATAGCTGGTGCGCACGAGGCTCCAGAAGCTAGCGCTTCATACATCCTATCGACCGGGGCCATCGTCGGAACCATGAAGGCATGGTGGCTAGTGATTGCTGGCATCAAAGTGAGCTGCAGTCTTCCCCAAACTCCCTGCCAATGACAGCTGTCCTCCCCGCACAGGTACTGTTCGAGCCAGTTGGGACGCAGATCTGCCCCCAAGATGACATTAGCGATAGGAGGTTGCATTCGCCAAGTTGTTAAGCCGCTGAGTTTGGTTTGACGACACTGGCTATCTCTCTCGGCCAGTGAACCGAGGCATCCTGCCTCGCGAGATTGTGGAAGTGGCTTGGGCAGCACTGCTGACTCTCATGAACATGTTGCAACTTCCGTAGGGCCTTCGACTCTTCCGATGCACGGAGGCCAACCTCCAGGTGAACCTAGAAGTTGGGAAAGGCATCCCAGACGTGGATTCGCCAAAGGCAGTGACGCCGAAGAAGTTGCAAACTCTCGAAGGAGAAGTCCCTGGCCTGCACAGAGCGGGAAGATGGGCAATGCCTCAGCTTGTGCTCTCGAAAAAGCCTTCTTTGCCTAGGCAAACATTCAGAAGAGCCTGGGTGTCATACGAAAGATCATCGGCCGGGGCGACGAGGTTTTGTCAAATCCAGTGTGTCTTAAGCTTATCTTTTTCTTGGTGGGCCACAGACCTCTTGCTTTGCAGGTGAAATGCCTGAGACCCATTGACCTGTCCTGGGAAGAGAACGCCCGAGAATCCGCGTTCCGAACGTTGCCTCTTTGCTGAAGCCGAGCTATGGTGAGGGGTTTTCGAGAGAACAAAGCACTTCGTGCCCAAACTCGGCCTCGATCTTAAGGCGAGGCCTGATGCAGGTGCCGATAGCCATCTATATCCGCCGGGACCATCAGTGCTTGGAGGCGTTGAAAATTGTGAGGTCAGTCAATCGTTTAAATGTGCACCTCTGATTCGTGTCTGATTTCTCTTTCATCGTGAGATTGCGGATGCCATCTGCCGTCGCTGCCACTTGGGTGCCGATCTTTGGCAGTCTGAGTCTTTGCCAAGCTCAGTGATCCTCGGCTCAACTTCTCTTGCAGTCCTTCGTGGGAGTATGTGGGCATTTCTGGAACCCAAGTTCGGAGCATGCAAGGCAGACGTCGTTACAGGAAGCTCAGGCCACACACCTCACAGGTGCAGAATGCGTGAATGCTGAGGGTCCATCCCCTGGACTTCTGCACGGACCCGGATCCAGTGACGGAAGACTGTTCAACAAAGCTTCGGTGGTGCTGCTGGCTAGCCTTTTCAAAGCCCTTTGCGTGTCTGGTCAGGGTCAAGCGTGCGGCGTGTGTGTGTGTGTGTGTGTGTGTGTGTGTGTGTGTGTCACAGTTTGTGCAAACCAGGGATGATGCGGACGACGTGCTCACTGGCCTCAGCAGGGAGCTCGCCTCCTCCTTGGTTCAAGTGAGCCGGAGCATCACGCAACCTGGCCTGGCCGAGTAATTTTCAGTGTCGTTTGAAGTCATCCCCTGATGAATGAGCATGCGCGACTCGACTACCCTTCAGGCCACTTTGTTCGAAGCAGCTGGCCGATTACACAAGGTCCGGCATGTGCTATGCCAGGTGAAGGCTTACAGCGAAATCACGTCCCTCGAAGTGGCAGCTCTTGACATCGTACTGATAGTCGTGCCCCACCAGGTCAGTGCGCGCAAGGGTGTTCCGCTCGCTTCACCTGGACTTCGCCTGGACGTATCCGAAAGGCATATTCGATTCACTGGACGCCAGCTGTTTGATGTTCGACCAGGCGCGCAAGTGCAAATATTGCACAAGACTGCTTCATTAAGCACGAGCCATTTGCTCGAATCAAAGGAACAAAGGAACCATCACTGCAGGGGTTGGTTGCCCATTGTGTGGTGTCTACAGATGAGGAGAAGCTTCTCGACATCATTGATGGCCGCGGGTCGCAAGCTTCCAAGTACGGCATCACAAACACTGGACCGTACGGTGTGGCATGTGGCACAGCTGCAGATTTCAGAGGGCCAAGTGTTCTGTGCCGAGAATGCCATGTTGTGTGCTGTCCTTGTCGGACAACCTTGGCCGCTGCCCAGACGAAAGAAGAAGCAAGAGCAAAGAAAGCAGCCCAGTTCATCATTCTTCGAAGGTCGGATGCGGGTTTCTGCATGCATGTCCCGGGACGTCTCGTCACAAATAAGTCCAGGAGAAGATTTCGGCAGTCAACATGTATTCGGAAACCAACTATGCCGAGAGCAGACAAGGATCTTCAGATGCAAGCAGCACGAGTGTTGAAGTTACGTGATGTTTATTTGTCTGGATCTCAAGCAGGGGACAACCAAGGCAAGCGGACGGTGGAGGTGCGCATCGATATGATCCCGTCACACGTGACCGATCTCGTCTTCGCGACTTGCCAAAACCAGCACCCACATGTCAAGATTCTAAGATCATGGTCGTGAGCCAAATGCTATATATGCCAGATCACACGAAAAGCCTTGCGGAAGGTGGTCTCCCCGACGAACTCCCGGGACTTGTCCAAGTTCACCGACCTCCAGAGCATGGTTATCGATGCCGAATCTTCAGAGGTTTTGGCGAGCAGCTCCGTGGAGGAGCAGATCAGTCCGGGACATGAGCACCCTGACTTCCTCAATGGTTCGAGTAGAGTTCAAAGACTAATCCTGGAGAGCTTGTACATGCGATTATGCGATTGCAGAGGTGTGCCGTGATGCTCAGTGTTTACAGACTGGACGACCATCTTTGGCACGTGAACAAGATCGACACCTTTGGCAAGGGGAGCCATCGAGATTACAGGACGGAGGTGTTTTTGTGAGCCTTGTCTGGGCGACGTCTTCGCACGAATCGACGAATCACCTGCTGAGGCCGGTCATCGCCAAAGTCTTGAGCCTGGGATACCCGAGACAGCAGGCAATGAAGAACTTGGTCCCCGATGTGCTAAAGAGGATTCAAGCAGAGCTCTCGGTGCCGCATCCCGTGAAAGACACAAATGTCAGAGTGAAGCTTGTCCTGCAAGTAAGTGCCAGCTGAATCAGTTCGCGCAGTATGGTGCGGCTTGGGTTCAGTCCTTGCGAGTCCAAGGAGTCGAAAAAATGCACTGGAGCTTCTCAGCAACACAAAGGTTGACATGAGAGGCTGAGGGACAGTGCCCCCACATCCCCCTATGTCAGGCTGCACACCAAGTGCCAGGGTTCCTTGCATTGATTCCAGCACAGCAGTGGTAGAGTGTAATTTGGAAGGTTTTGCTTGCAAGAGCTGTCAGACGGTTCCGCTGCATGCCGGGATCGGCCCATGCAAGCGCACACATCTCCCTCCAGCATCTTGTGGTTTCCAAGGTTCGGCTATGCGGTTGAGCTGACTGGCGATCAAAAAATGCTTTCGTCAGAGATGCTGCAGCTGCTCGGGTGGCAAATCGCGTGGGCATATTCCCCGGTATAGGCGCACAGTAGTATGCAAGACAAGACACGCTCTCATCGCTCCAGGATGCTGTGAATATCTCAGGCGAATCGCCGATCCCATGTTCATCGAGGCCATGCCTGTGTCTGCCTGCGGATCCTGCGAGATGTCGGCAAGCTTACAAGCGAATGAAAAGCGAAGCAGGAAAGCAGGAAAGGTTTTCGAGGCCCAGACGCCCCGTCCGTTCCCGGAGCTTGCCAGGCTCTTGCAGAGACGCTCTATGACTCCAGCAGCAACCGGATCAGCAAGTCGCACTTGACCATCTCTGAGGCTAGGCGCATTTCAAGCTCGCGCGCAGCCTTTCTGAAGAAGTGCAGTCATTCAAACATGTGCAACTTATGCAGAGTTTGTGAATAGAGGGAACAGTCCTGCACAACTTGCTTTGTCCCGAAAACTCCGATGAGGTTGTGTTGCCGCGTAGTGCTGTGCTGCAGTGCTAGCCCGTGTGAAGAATCCTGTCGGACTAAGTCGGAAGATGCAGAGACCAAACGATCAGGAGAAGCAACCGGGAAAGGAGGTCCGACCGTGGGAAGGAAACACTGGGCGGGCAAAAACGCAGGCATGATGTCCGGTTCACGTGGTCGGCAAGATATCCGGTTGACGGGCGGGCGCGATGTATCCGGCTGATAGGAAGACTGTTGATAGGGCAAGCAGGGCGGACGGTTGTGGACAAGGGCGCGGCCGGTGCGAAAACCAGGCTGTGGGCACGATGTCCGGTTGATGGGGTCGACATGACGGATGGAAAAGATGGGTTCGGGCTCGACATAGAATCGCATGAGTGCATGGTGTTTCTCGGTTGTTGTTCAGCTTGCTGCAGGGACGGAGGGCCTTGTGTAACACCCTGCGAGGCATCCTATGGGGAGGCATGTGACTTTGCTTCGAAACGATAGCTGATAGCTTTTCTGTCATCAAGTAAGAGATATGTCCGCGGATTGTGGAGCCGGCCGTGACTGACGGATGCCCGACAGCCAGCGAAGCTTGTGTCCACGGCTTGGCCGGCTAAGGGAACCTCGAGTTCGAGTTCAAATACAAGTTTCCGGAGCAGGCCCGGCGGAAGAGCTGATGAGCATCGGCTTCGCTGCAAGAGTGGTAACCCAGAATATAATATGATGCTATATACGGACAGGCCAGGCGGTTAGGCACGTACTGTTGACCAGCCTGCCATGCACATTCTGCTGGAACCTCTGATGGTCACGACGAAAAGGCTGGGTTTTCATATACAGTCCTTGAAAGGATGAGGACACGGAGGAGGATCCTACGAACTGTTATTTGGATACCACTTGCGTGACTTGGAGCTACTGTTCTTAGCTGTGTCCCGTGCCGTGAGTCGAAGGAGTCTCCACACATCGTCAGATCGTGGCTTCTTACCTAAGGTCCTTTTTGAAGGCCAGGCGTTACGCGAAGTGGTGGACTACCGTGGAGCGCATGGCATCCGCTGGGTAACGAATGGTGTGCTGCCCGTCCTGAGAGCAAGCCACATGTCACCAGATTCACGAAGCAAAAGAGGGGAAATGATAGGCTTCATTATTGCAATGGCTGGGAAGTGGGTTTTGGAATGTCGGGCTCCCTATTGCCAGAATATATAGCATATTGGTAGTCACGATACTCAAGATATATAAGTTTCTATCCACACTAGCAACTAAAAGCTAATGTAAACTGGGATAGGTAGCACTACATACGGCAATTGGAAGCAATATGAAAACAGCAGCAAATGGCGACAAAGACAGCCTCACCTACAGGAGCATGAGTACACTTCTTGTCTTTTCCACGGCTTTTCCCGCGGAAAAAGTTCTCATGAAACAAGGTCGAAACGATTGGCTGTTGTGTTTTGGTTGTGCCTGCAAAGTTAAGGTAGGAGAGGTGGATTGGTTGATGTGGTTTGCCGACATGCAGTACTCATTCCTTGCTGATGCAGATTTCAGCCTGAGTTCCAAAAGATGGTGGAAATGCCTTGAGCCTCGCTTGCTGGTGCGTTTGTGAGAGTCGAAACACTGTCGAAACTGCGAAGCCGAAACAGCCACCGGACTCTGGATAATCCTGCCAAAGCATGCAGGAAGCAGGTTCTCCTTCCCAGTAGTTCCCAGTCTGCGCGGGAGGAGCACCCGGTGTGTTTCGTGCCAAATAAGGCCTCTTGCGTAGTAACAGCAGAGTTCCATCTACTTGTTGCTCAGTCTACGACGGCAGATTACGAGCAAGAGATTGGGACATGAAGCCTCTCATGTCTCAAAGACTGCACCATTCCTTTTCAAGACTCTGAGGCTGGACTATCGCGGCTATTGGGCCACATGCTCAGTCTGATTGGAAGTTGTGATGTATATAAGAATAGCTGTAACATGCGGGAAACATGGGAGTGCGGCTGCAGGGGAGGGGCAACTAGAAGCACTTTCGAGCTCAGGTTGGGCAGATCCCGATTGGAGATGCCAGCGGTGGCGCGGTGCATCACATTGGTGGATCCCAGAATTACGCCGCAAGGGAATCCCGGGCGGCAAAGACAGCCCCTGCAGTTTACGTTCGCCGTTTCAAAGTCGGAATCTGGCACGTGCACACATACACCCACGAACACAGATGCACACACACACACACACATACACACCATTCTGAGGAAGGGAAGACGGCATGTCAGGTGGGAGCCTAAGTTGAAAGACTGGGCAGCCGAGTCCCAGAGAGAGGATGATGAGACCAAAGTTTGGGCAAGGGTGGGCGGCTCGCTTTTCGATAGGTCGAGTTGGACAAGCTCCCGGCCAACGTCACTGACGTTTTCTTCGTGCTGTCCAACCATACCACTCCGACTCTTGAAAGAAGTCAAGTCTGGCCGAAGCAAGAGGCACTCCCAGCCTGTACATCTTCCGGCAGGTTTCCCCTGGCAAGCCGTTTAAAGTTCAGACCCGCTGTCATGCAACATTGCCTACTTGTCAACTTCGGTTGGGGTCGTGCCGAAGTTGGCTCTCGTTCAGATCAAACTCACGCTTACATCTTTGAAGACCTGTCGAGCTAAGGGTCGGTGCTTTCAGCGGAGTTTCTCTCCAGGTCAAGGCAAGGAGCGGTCGCAGCGACTGCTTTCGCGATCCTTTCTGCATCTTGGTGACAGGATGTGAACCATCCGGGACATGAAGTGACCGGGGTCTACGAGCTGGCTGCATCTGTACAAGTCCCAGCTTGTAACTTTTCTCAAGCTTGCCTGTCTCATCCTAGACGTCATGAGGACCCCAAAGAGTCAGCTCTGGTTGCCTGTCGCTGCAGCCGATCCCCCGCACTGGAGACGGGATTGTGCGAAGACACCTGGACGCTGGACATGATGAGCATTTCCTGTGGTGGGCATGCCGGGGCCTCAAAGCCCCTCTTGTGAAGCGGCCATGAACAGTGGCAGACTCCGTAGGCAGGGCGTGCCAGAAGGAAGACGTTTGGCAATCTGATGTGCATTGCGCATCCTTGCGCCTTGTGTGGGCAGCAAGGCTATGGATTACCGTCCAGCCCTGCAGCACCTTGGCTGGATATTGAGGAAGGCCATCAGATCTCACCGCCGGCCCTGATGCACGGGTGTGACCCGCTATGGTTAACTCCATGGAAGCAGGAAGACTGTGAAGTAGAATCAGCACTTCCTTGTGAATGCAAGGAGCCTCTATGCCGCCCAAGCAGCGACCCGAAACACGAGGCCGGTCCTTGTATTCTTCGGCTGGCCCAGAACTGACTAAAAATTCATCTAATCCTTCTTACTGGCTTCTGGCTTTTTGACCATGTCTGAATCCAACCACTGCTTGGCCACTCGCATGGCGACCACGGTCGGACAAGATTCCCCTCCTTCTTGTCCTGCTGCCTTCTTGGTAGCTCTCTGTGGCAGGATGGAGTTTTTGTTGTAAAGCAACCCGCAAGAAATCAACACAAGGATTACGAGTTAGCTGGATCAGATACGGGTACGAGAGAAACTCCAGTGCACACGGGCATGCTTTATAGATTGCTTATAGTTGTTGGAGATGTTTGGTTTACACAACAATCGTTTCAATCTCTTACGGGCTCACTTGTGCCATCAGCCCGCCGCGTCGCATCCTTAGCCGAAAACCATCCACACCCGAGTCGTATGCTGCCGAATTTGCGGGGAAAGCAGCCTACCCTCAATCAGGTCGGCAAAAAGTTAACATGTTGTGACTCCTTTGGCTGAGTACTTCTCAGGCCTGAAGTTTAAATTATAGCAACCAGACTTCTCACGAGGCCGGCAGCATGCGACTCAGCATGGACTAGAGAAATATGGAGATTCAAGGTTGTACAGGATCATTGTTTAAGATCTGGTCAATCTGACCCGGTGTTAATGTAAAGCAAGAATTTTAATCTCTGGTCCTGAGTTCTCCGAGAGATCTTTAATCCAACATCTGAAAGCACGGCAGCATCCAGAGCTTGCGCGCCCAGATCGGTGCAGTGGCCGTGCCGTGGAGGCAATTCCCCAAGAGGGGCCCTGCAGGACGGAGCGGGGACCAAGTTGCTTGGCCTTGAGGGTTGGGCTTCGTTGGCAGTGCCAGAATGAATTTCTGTTCGCCTGGACTGCCTGTCGAGAGAAGATCCTGACCTCCTAGTCATGCGCGTTGTCCATAGGACAGGCCATATGGCCTGCCAGCAATCAAGCGGAGACCCGGCTGACATTCGGTGCTTCAGGTCTCTTGATAGGGCTGCGCTGCCAGGCAATTTCCTGCCAAAACCTAGGCACGTCATAGGCACAGCGAACAGCACAGTTTGAGCAACGAACGCTGTAGCCGAAGTTTGCGGAGACCGTGGAAGCACAGGCCGATGAACGAGCTGCCCATGCTGGGCGTTAACAGCGAGCTTCCTGAAGGCCTCGTCTCCTGGTCCTTTTGCCGGAGATGTCGCTGACTTGTGTTTGCGTTGCGTGGCTGCGGGCGAGGACTGGCAAGGGTTCGGACGCCTTCCCGAGACGAGAGCTTACCGTGCTTCGGCTTGCATTTGGCATACTGTCCACCCAGCGGGAAGTCGCAGAGACGGACATCCTCGTTCCATCACGTGCCCCTGCGAGGCCAGTGTCCGCCAGGCTGGACTGCAGTAGACCCGAATTCGAGCAGCTATAGGGTCCCGTAGAGAGATGATGCTTGGGCTTGACCTTCGCGTTCTGTAAGAATGCCGACACTGGAGGAACAGACAACTCGATGCGGCGGCTCGGCGAGTTATTTTGATAGGTGTAGCCTGCCATATTCGAGTTCGTGTGTATGAGGCTGTGGCTTTTCTGAACCCGCTAAGGCTGCCCCAAGTGCTGGCTACGGCAAGCAGGGTAGTCTTCCACAAGGAGATCCCGAAAAGATGAGCTTCTTGGCAGAATCTGGTGACTCCGCGCTTCACTCGAGCTGCAGCCTCTCTTCCTGAAGGCCCCCGGTGCAAGCAGCCCTGAAGCCACTCAGGCCTTACACCTTTGCCGCCCCTGGATTCACCGAAGGCTTTAGCCAGTACCGGCTGAGGTTGAGCACAGAGCGGTGCCAAGATCATCACTACCAAACATAACATACTGATAAATGTTGGAGTTCGGAAAGTCAACGGTCCTGGCATGCCTTCGGAACTGCAGCTTGATTCGAAGCCGCTTGAAGAAGTTTTCTGGATGCTAAAGGCATCAGGTCTTAAAATATGCACATCCAGAGTCCAGGCCTGCACAATGGTTTCACTATTTACAGCCCGGATTTAGCGGAACTCCGAAGGGGTATGTCTTCCTGTACAGAACCGAAGTGCAGCCAATTCGCCTTTCAAATGATCCGTTGCAAATAGTTCTTCAGATGGGACCGCTCCATTGATTCACAAACGGCGGAAGGCACCACGAGAGGCAAAGAAAAGCAGTGTGCTCTCGAGGCAGTTGCAATAAATAGCATGTCATGTGGGATGAACTAGTTCGTTGGATGGTTGCCCATCACACCAAAGAACTGTTGCCATTGGCAAACACAGGAGGCAGGAACCGATAGCCCCAGCAGCGGCTCAGCATGTCCGCAGGTCCTCGAAGCTCGGTCCGGCCTGCAGGAGGCGGATAGCAAAGACTTGCAGCTTTGGTCGGATGCTCTTTTTGCAGGACTTGCGTTTGCATCCCACTTCATCCTTGGCCTCAGTCTCAAACGGAAGGTGGTAGGCATTGGCCGACGGCTTTGCTTCATTGCCTGCGCAAAGTTGCAGTGCTCGGAGCCCCAGCGACATGACTTGCAAATTGGTGGTATTGTCCTGTCAAGCCCACCCCCGTGTTCAGCTGCTCGAAACAAATTGAACGCGCATTGATATACACACGTACGAGGCTCCGACATTGCAGGGGCGCAGGCAGTCCTCGAGGACGCGTGCGGGACACAGTGTCTTGAAGAGCTCAAGCCTTTGCAGAGCCAACTTAGTCGTCGGTTAGAGTTAGAGGATGTTGGAGGTTGGGCTGGCTGGATCTATCTGTTGAGGGAGGGATGACGACAGGGCTTGCTTTGGCAAGCGCTCGATATCCCAGTACCCCCAGACAACCTCCTGCAGCAGGAGGTGGATCAGCTTCCTGGTCTCAGTGATGCAGCTGGAGGCCAGGTCAGCGGGCCACAGATTTTCGTAAGCCTTCGACCGCCTCCCGAGATCTTTGGCAGTCGCCTCCACGACGTCTTCGCCTATGCGAGTCCTGCAATGTCGCCGGCTTCCTTGAGGAACGGGTTCCCAAGTTTCAGCCCAGACACCATGATGTCGGTCGGGTTCGCCCATACCCGACCAGTATACCTGAAACGCCGGTCTTCGTGCCAGGTGTACATCCAAACCCTTGGATTAAAGAGCTTTCTGGAAAAGGGCGAGCTTCTCCCGGAGGCTGGGCGCGGTCACTAAGGTCGCAGCTTGGTATCTGCACATTTGAAGGTCTCCTCACGCTGGAGGACAGGCATCCCTGAGTTCGACAACGAGCGCAAAGCTCAGTAGCCGTGAAGCTCGAGCTGCGTCGATCATATCGCAACGCGCGCAAGACAATGCTGCAGAAAGATAGAAAGGTGCTACTTGCTTGGTGCCATAAGCAGCCTGAGAGAGTTGGAAAGGCGCCTGCATTTCCTGCTGCCTTGCACACACACACACACACACACACAAACCCAGACCGGCATGGTTGCGCGTACCTGAACAGCTTGCGGACAGGTATGCTGTGAATCGTGGGCAGGCTGGCTGCCAGCACCGGATAGATCCACGTTGTTTGCCCGCCTCGCTCGTCTGCAAAGCAAGTCACTGCAAGTAACATAAATCTCCACAAGTAGCTGCTGAGCTGCTCTGTGTTTTTGTTGGTGCCAGTCCCTCGATCTTCGTTCGGTGAAGTTTTGCCTCGAGCTAGCGCAGACGATGGAAGAGGCGCCCTCGGTGCATTCACTGCCCTGTAACTCCCTGACTCCAGTGTAGTTTTCATTCACAGATGCCCAAGCTTGGAGAAGAACGGCCGAAACGGCGATGGCTATGGCTGTTCGGGCTTTTGATGACTGTGCATCATGACTGTGAATCATCCCTGTTGCAGGCGTTGATGCAGTTCAATTTCAGGAATAGTGCTTTGCGAGTCCGCACCGGGCTCAGACGGCACCGGTTTAGATCGCAGTCCAAGGCAGTCCAGGCATTCAGTGCCATGATCGCAGCTAGAAGCACGTGGCAGGTTTCGATGGGGTGAAGTATACAGTCAAGAAGTCCAGTGCTGAGAGGGCCACGGCGCGACTTGTGCAGCGCCATTGGAGAAATTGTGATGCTGGCCATTGGCAGCCGAGAGCCAAGGCTGGAGTCGCTGGTCTACGAGATCGACCTGGCAAGGCCTAGCGGCCTAGCGAAGCGGAATGATTTGACGAAGCCAGATGGCTTCAGACGCCAGGCAGCGAGATCCCTCAGCGCTGACAGAGGAGCCCCTTGATGGTGAACATAGCTTGGGTCAGCCAGCACAGCCAGCACAGCACAGTATCTTGTGAGAGTGGCTTCATGCTGCGAGCGTCAGCACTGAGCATGTTCGGCGAGAATTTCAAATCTGTTTGGATCCTTTTCGGACACTCTGCAAAGACAAGACGGTGCCACCTACTGCATACAAACTCCACACCGACATACGCCGGCAGGTGAGACGGCGTTGTTAAGCGAGTAGCGTAATGCACGAATTACTTGTACTGTATCAACAGAAGATGCCCCGAGACTGCGATGGCTGAACAAGATAGGAAATGCTCGACGACTTGAAGTGAGTGGCAGTGGCGAGACCAATGAGTAAGGTTTGCTAGTTGCGGGAACCGCGTGTCGAGACTCGAGCGCTCTGTGCCACAGAAGGAGCGAAGTGTTTGCAACTGGGACCGTCCTCAATCCTAAGTCCATGTGGGGGGAGCCCACAGCCGGCTGCGGCAGGGAAAAGCTGCATGCCTCGCTGGCTTGTCTGAGTTTTGAACCGCCTTGTTCTTGGTCTTGGCTCGGGATGTGCCCGGAAGATGCCGCAAGTCTCTTGTCCAAGGCGGCGAAACCGAAACCGGTATGAGTATGAGTCCAACCCAGTTGGTCGGGCGCTGCGCACGTGAAGCACTCACCTCGGGTATATGAAAGCGTGCACACGTTATTAGCAGAAACACTTAGCCCACAGGCCCACCACATGGACGGTCTCAGGGCACATGACACATGTGCTTTGCAGACTCGGCCACTCTCCCGAGCAAGAAACCAGGAGAATTGAATCCACGGCTTTTCGTGCGAATTGCCTCCAAGGACAGGTCCAGCTGGGGACGAGCTGGCTCCAGATCCCAGCGCCGCATGACCCTCAGGTTCGTTCTCATGTGCGCGAGCACTCGGCGTTGGTAAAAGGCAAGCGATGTCACACCAGCCTTGAACTTGGAGAGCATTGGCGCCGGGGCCTCCAGCACTGCATTGTGGCATCCTTGCATGTAGCAGAGCCTCAAAATCAAGATCATCAAGCTCGGATACGATGACTTCGATGAGCGTCGGGAGCAGGCCTCAAAACTGAGACGCACGATTTGTGGCTCTCTCGCTTCCGCAGAAGTCTAAGCTGGACATGTGAGCAGCTCTGCTAAATGCGAGCATAAGGACACACCAGCACAAGTGCAATGAGTGCATTGCTTCTGTAATGCAGGTAATGAAACAGTCGCGCGACGTTGTCAAGGCGGCAAAGCCGCTTGCCTCACGTCAGCAGACGCATTCACAGCACAACGGGAATGATGAAGATCAGACCACATCGAGCTTTCAGCATCGGCGAGTTCTGTTGATTCGCAACAGGGTTTCAAGAGCAGTCAAAAGCCGTGCGGAGATCCTGCTTCGTTCTGAAAAGCAAGGAATGCCATCTACGCACTGCATCGTCAGATCCCTTTGACAGAGTTCAGACATGAGAATTTGCACCATTTGCACCAGAAGTCTCAGAGATGTGCACGGGTCGCGGGCCCAGGTTCAGATGAGAAGAGAGCCTCAGCCTGAGTCGGAGATCTCAGCCAGAGGCCGCCCAAGAAGCAAGAATGGTGACCAAGCGATGCTTCGCTTCAGGCAGATGAGCAGTTGCAGCTTTGCGCGCAGAAGGCGCTGTACGTAAGCTGCAAGCATGTGTTCGTTGCAATCGAATGCAGGCCAACGGCATCTACACATCGTTTGCTGCAGCCTCGCCCACATTGAGCGTTGTCCTTAGATGTGGGTGCCTGATCTCAGCTTGGTTGAGCGAGAGACAGTGGTCTTCTTTCAGACTTGCTCAGCACCCGGTCCGCTCCAGAATGAAGTCAGGAATTGGGTTCTTCAGCGGCGCATTGGAAGAGTTAGCCGAGGCAGTCCTTCGGGGTTACATAATTAACCATCCCGTTTCGATAAGAATCAACGGGCCAATCCATTCTTGCAGGCGCTCGCATATCGTGCCTTTCGCCCGACACTCAGCGACGGGCTTCCGCATCGGCCTGGCCATGATCTGATGTATTAGTAAGTAGTCCCACTTGCCAGCTGGGCAGGCTCAATGTGTTGATGATGTTTGCTCGGAAGTTGGCTCTTGTCGTTTCGCCCAGCAGTGCTTCGGATGCGCGGTGTCACGGTGAAACGAACGGGATACGTACATAATCTTCAAAAATGATCACCAGTCGTCGCCTGACCATGGCTTCGCTCTTCCCTGGCCCCTAGCCCACCAGCCGGGCTGTCTGTAGATTGGGCGCGCACCAATCAGGCTTAACAGGTCGGGGCTTCGTTCTCTAGGCACCGCAATTTAGAATCACTTCAGCGTCTGGCCACGGAGGGCTCGGATTGCTCATGTCCTCTTCCCGATATTCGCTTTCCGCAAGGGGTCGACGGCAAGCTGCTGAGCATGGAAGAGATGCAAGTGCGCCTCCAAGTCTCGTGGTCTCTCGTGGGTTGATAGTTCCTGCAGCTCGAGCCTGGAGCGCTTCGAGCCTGAAGGACATCAGCGGCCTGGACTTCCCCCTGCTCCTGGCCGAGTATTTGGGCGGCCTCATGGACCTCACAGGAGCCCGATTTCCGTCAGAAGTTGGGTTCTTGTTAAGGAACTGAGTCACCAGAATAGGGATTTACGATAGGGGTTTCTAATTCTGGAAACTTAATCAAGTTCCTTAGCAAGGATCCAGGAGCCAAGACTGCCGCGCTGGCGCAGGGAGCACTGCAGCATTTGTTCAGATTGCCAGGACAACTTCCATTCTCCCTAAAGCACCTCGCACCACACAGGGCATAGTACATGTGTTGAAATGACAATCACATGCAACGTAGATCGATTTGGGATTGGCCGTAGCTGGAACGGCACAACATCTTGCTAAAGTATTCTAAGTTAGCGTTTCCCAAACTGCCGTTCTGATGGGCCGAGCAAAAGACCGCGGGCAGTCGCGATGGTTCATCAAGGAGAAGCCGTTGGATGATCAAGTAGCCCTGCAAGAATGCAAGCTGTTGTATAAGGTGCTGCCGGCCAACATGTTTGTGAGACAGAGTTGGTAGAGATTTATCGAGCTAAGGTCAAAGCCTGTCGCAAGTCCCTGGAAGCAGCCGAGCGATCCGGCCGCAACAATATCGCCGAAGCCCTGCGAGTAAAGCTGGCTCGTCTCACCGCATCCCGCCCGGCCGGCGCAGAGCCAGACAGAAGATTGGAGAAGCAGGCATATGGTGTGCAAATTGCCGAGAGGGCACCCAAGAAGGGCAAGAAGAAGCAGGCCGTTGCGCAAGACACGGACACGCAGCCTGTCAGACCAAAACCTCTGCAGCCGCTGGGGCAAGCGCGAAGGAAAGCTTCAAGATCAACTGCGACGCCTGGGCAAAAGAGTGCAGACTTTGCAAAGGTTCAAAAACAGGAAGCTACAATATCAAGCAAGACAAGTCGCACGAATCAATCGGCAGGCGTAAAGCGTGCCCAGAAGCCTTGCCGAAAAAAGATTGCAAAAGGGCTGCTAGGCAAGAGGCCAAAGATCGATGACAAAGGTGCCGCTGGACGCAGCGCGCAGCAAAAGCAAACCGCTGTGGACTTACTGCTGAAGGCTGCCGCAAAGGCCCGTGCTCTGCGCCTGGCCGCAGGCGAGGAGTCGGAAGAAGAGGCGCCACTGCCTGACCTGCCAATGGCAAAGATAGGGCTGGGCGAAGACACGGGGCAAGCTGCTGAAGATCCCGTGTGTCCAGCCGTGTTGTCGGACATTGACTTCGACGGTGAGGGTGAGGGTGAGGGTGAGGGTGAGGAAGAAGAGGAGGAGGAGGAGGAAGAGCCGGCTACGGAGGATATCCAAGCCATCCACACTGGGGAAGACCAGCCTCGACAGAAGGATGGCTCAGCTGATGAGAAAGAGGAGGAGGACGACGACTTTTTCGACCTTGCCGAAGACCTCACTATGCCGCCTGATGCTTGGCCAAGTTCAGCTCGCCTAATGAACATGACATGACAACAAATGGCCCCCACGGGATGGCATGAGTGTTGCGCTGAAATACCGGGTAACGGAACTGGAAAGTTTCCCCCGCAGGTTGTTACAGCTGATCTGTCTGAACGAGGAGCCTCTGCCCGGTGCCTGCACAAACGGTGCACCAGCTCGGAAGTGCCCTGCCTTGCTTTTTGATCTCTTGAATCTTGTCTACCAAATTGAGCATTCCTATCACAAGAGAGGTGAGATGTGCTGGGAGGAGCATGGAAAAAAACGAAGAAGCAACGGCGCAAAGAACGCCTGGAGCGCATCCGTGCCTTGATTTGAGAAGAACTGCATCCAGCTCTCTCTGCCTCTCTCCAACATGTTGGTGCAGGGAGTCTGCAGACTAAGCAGAGCTTGCCCAAAATTCTTTCAGAGGGCACAAGGGGTGGATCCCTCAGTGCTCAGTTTGGATCACGTTTCCCTCTGTAGACAGATCGCCTACAACCTTTGTGCTAGCATGTGCTAGCTATTCGGGGGGATTTAGGCCTGATTTCGCAGCCGGATCGAAACCTCAATCTGGGGGGCTTGTCCGAGTTGTGAGAGCGAAATCTCGGAGGATTTACGTGCAATGGGACCGAAAGGAAGAGTAAGTTTCATGCACCAGAAGACCTTTTTGAACCAGGCATAGATCCCACCGAATTCAGGCATGGATCCTGCTGAATAAGGCAACGGCCCTCTGGATATGAGCATAACGTAACTTATCAACCCCATGGAAATGAGGCAGGAAATGACAGGAATTCGCCCAGGAAGTGTATCTAGTTACAAGGCAATACAGATATAGAAGGTGCCAGACTGACGGGGTGAGACATGACGCCTGACATGAGTCATATCTCTGGCAAAAGCGCAACTGGAAAACATGTCACAGCACACCTTCGATCGTTAGCCCAACACGGAGTAGCTGTGCTCTTGCGCCGCAACTTGCTCCTGTTCGCGTCGTACTTTGACCGATCATCCACCAGCGCCGAGGGGTCGGGAACAGCAGCATCTGAACCCCGGGAACACCCTTAGAAACGCTACCGTATGTACCACTGCAACAGGTGCCACGTGCTAGGCACATGTTATTGGACCACGCCTGAAGGAAAATCAGGTCCAGGTTATCAAGAATTGGCAACTGAGACTAAGTAAGCCTCGGGAGGAGTCTAACAATATTCTGGTATATTCTGGTGCCCCCAACCCACGTGGATCCCCAAACGTGCTACTAGGATACCTCCTCAACCGAAGCCCACCCAAACACAGCATGTGCGAGTCCAGGTCCAGGGCTGGGCAGGGGTCCTGGGAGAGCGTAGCGGCGTAGCGATGCGCAGCGGGTGATGACCAAGCCTGCCTTTGACTCGGCATTGTAGGTGATTCGGTAATCGCTTCTCATGTAGAGAAAACATCATGCAGCCAGTGATTTCCTTCGTGCTCCCGTTTACTTCCGAATGTGTGATGCGCAGTCGAAGTCCCGGCTTTCAGGACAGCAGAAGCTTGAGCGCCATCCTTCTTGGCAAGCCTCCAAGTCGCCAGCAGTCAGCGGGGCCATGGTGGATGCAAAGGGCATCTTGACGAGTTTCGACGACTCTGAGAGCGATTGAGTCAAGTACTAGCAGCGGAAGAGTTGAGCTCAAGAGCTCCTCCTCCGACACGTGGACCTTGCCTTGGCTTCTCTGCCTTGGCATTTGCAACGATGCGTTTCAACCGGCAAGAACCTTTGCAGGTCTTTCAGTTGTTTTAACAAGCGTACACTAGGTATGGTGGTGGACCACGCTGAAGGTGGGTGGCGAACCGTCTAAGAGCTCGCTAGTCAAGGCTGTGCCGATGGCTGCAGAATCCAAGACAGCCTGCCCGCCAGCCGCCCAAGTGCTCGATGACAAGCAGATATCCGGCAATCACGCGCGGGTGCGGGCGGTATTGGTTGGATCTCTTGGATTCCAAAGAATTTAGAGTTGGCAAGTTGGCCTCTTATTGCGGGGTCTGCCCAAACCAGGAGAGGTTGGTCGACTTGCTATACGGACAGCCAGTCCCGAGCTTGACATGTGAGGTTAGGGAACTTTCCCAGTCACTATGTGAAGCGGGCTGCTTGAGATGGTCACAGCCCTGGGCTTATGCAGACTTCTCACATCGACTGAGGCCAAGGTCGTCGTGGGAAGGCCTTCGGAAACGCAGCCCAAGCTCGCGTCAAATTCACAGTTTGTGTTGTGTCGAACAGTTGACGGCGGTCAGGAAAGTATCGAAGACTGCCTGGCCTGCGTGCAGGTTTCAAAAGCAGTCTTTTGTTCTGACCATATCCTCTACATCGAGGGTTCTTATGCTGAGGCCGTTTACGACAGCGTTTCCCTGCTCCCGTTCCTGCCCGGACCTGAGGCGTCGCTTGAGAGCCCCCTGCACAGGCAGGCTGAGTCCATGGAGTCAAGGCGTGCACTGCTGTGTGCACCCCAGGCCTGGAAGCTTGGGCCAGAAGATGAGCCCTTTGAAGGGCACCTTAAGAAAGATTGAGCAGGCCGCCCCAGACTTGATTCCTGTCTATCTTTCAAGCACCTTTGAGAAGGTGCTCTACGAGTTGGCTTTGCTCTCACAAGGCATCGGCGGATTTTGTGAAAGCACATGAAGTGCATTATGCTTCCCGCACTTTTCTAGGCGCATCGCTGACACCGAGCGAAGCTGACGAGTGATCACGTCCTCTTGAGCTCGACACCGTCGATGGAGGTTGTTGGACGTTTGCTGGGCCAATTTGTCCAAAGGTTGACAGATTCGCCTACATGTCCGCCGTCTCTGAGAAACAAGGGTGGAGAGTGTGGCTTGGGGCTTCTCCGAGCTCTAGCTGGCTTCCCGTCACAAGTCAGACATCGTCATTTGCTTCTCGACACGGGCCGCCCTCATCTTTCGTCACAACTAACCATGCCCCCCGATGTACTCTCAAAGCAGCTGGCTTGTCTTTCCTCTTCTTACGTAGTTGTTCAAATTTCTCCGGTGTCTCGTTCTTCAATTTCGTATGTGTGTGATGGTTTTTCTAACCTGATTGATCTAGCTTGATTGTATTGAATATTGGCGTCGAATCCGCTTCATTTTTTGAATTATCTCGGTTTTGAATAGAGTCTAACTAAGTATATGTTCTCAGTATGCTTTAACAAATCGGCGCAGTCGCTTGCGGCCATTTCGGCTTGTCGGGTCCAAGCATTTCCGGCGCTCAGTCATTCAACCTTTTCCGGGCTCGCCTAGACACTCTAAAACTTTCAGTATTTTCAAGACCCCTTTCAAAATTAGGGGCACCGAAACTTTTAGACGCGCATGGTCGACCAATATGCTCCGAAATTCTAGTTTGCTTCCTGCTTGGCTGCAATGGGCACGACAAATAAGGACCATCCGAAACAGATACTGTTCTAATTCTAATTCTGAGCTTCGCCGGTACCGTCACCAATGTGGATGGTTTCTTTTCTTTCATGAGGTCCAGATTCCGAGTCGGACGCACCTAATGCACAATAAATTCAAACGAGGGGCACCTAATTAAAGTTCGGCACTCAACCACTGACTAGTATGCACTCACGGCATGGTCCCCAAGCGTGGAGCGAAATCTAGCTGCAGCGGGAGTGGTCAGTCAAGTGCGGGTGATGGCGCAACGTGTCAAACCGGCCGCAAAAGCGGAAAAGCCGTAACGAAGCCATCCACTACACCCTGATGCGCGAGGAGTTAATCGCGGCAGCTCAGAGAGCCGAATGCCGTATCTCCAGTGCACAAAACTCAGACATGCGATGCCCGAAACATAGCATTAGCAGCTAAGAACCCGTAAACAACCGGCTGCCAAGCATTCTCAGCATTCAAAGTCCTGAGCCTATTCCTCCAGGGACCTGGGGAGGCAAACTGCAAGACCGAAACCCCGCATGGTTGCTTTAAATAAACCATGCCCGCTCCGACATACGCGCCATGTGCAGTGACAGCGTATATACACGTGACATAATGTGTCACACTCGAGCAAACTACTCAAACGTTTCACACCTACCCGCTGTACGAACTACTCAGGGGGGCATCAACTCAGCAGTATTCAGCCCTGGTACTCTTGTTCCACTCGGCTCCAGTCGGTACTTGTTGTCGCAGGAGTCGGCCTCTGCCAGCTGCAGTCGGCGTTTCGGTCAGTCTCCAACACACGTCGCTTCAGGCCGTCGTCGTGAGAGACCATGGACGCTAGGTTTTCAGCATGTTGCAGTCGGGAGTCCTCTGATCGGCATCCTTCTCGTAGTCATCCTTCTCGTTATCGAAGAACTTCTTCAGGATCTTGCTCCTGCGGCTAATGCTGCTCCTATTCTTGCCACCACCACTACTTCTACTGCGGTTCTGCCGCAGTAGCTGTTGTGCTTGGACCTGCTGGAACTCAAGATCACGGTGCCTCGTCATATCAGATATGCCACGCACCATAGAGGTAGGAAGGAAACAAAGAAGCATGGATGTAGAAACGACGACGATCAGGAGGATGATTAGAAAAGAATATCTTGCTGATTCGCCACGTAGTCGTAGTTGCCGTCGTCGTCGTAGTACGTACAAGTCGTAACTAGTGGTGGTGGTGGTCGTTGTAGTTGCAGTAGTAGAGGCCGCAGTTGTGTAGCAGCAGCACTAGTACTAGTACTAGTACTGGTATCTTGAAGCAAGCTTGCACGACTTAAAAAAGCGGGGAGGTTGCAGGGGGCCGCTACGACAACAACTACTACTCCTCCTACTGCTGCTGCTGCTAGTACCAGCATCATTTGGAAACCCCCTCCAAGTCGGGAAGCGTTGTAGCCGCAACAGCATGACGCGAAGAGCATTGTTTGGCCTTAGGTAACGCTCTTTTGGGGCAAAGAGCTCTTCTTGGGGGTGTTATTGCCGGCTGCACCAGTCACGACAGAGTGGAGGCCCAGCTGATGCTCCCCTCCCGTCTCGTGCATGGCCAGCAATCATTGGGGCAGTGGGTTTTACAAGCGCTTGGAGCTGAGGGGGGCACCTGAAGAGAAACAGGCCGCTCCCCTCCCGCCTCGTGCGTGGCCAGTAATCATTGGGGCAGTAGGTTTTGCAAGTGCTTGGAGCTGAGTGGTGCTCATGAAAAGAGTGTGGCCTAACAGATGCTCATGATGCTCTCCTACCGTCGCGTGGCCAGGAGGCGGAGGCCCACCAGAGATAGAATTCCATAAAATCGTAAAATTAGGCCTATTATATGGTAAGAACTAAAGTAGGCCGGAACATAATGGAAAATTGGCGACCCATGAGCTCAAATTTACGATACGAAGGGAGGGGCTCTACGACAAACTTCTATTGCTTATGACCATCATACAAAAGGATAAATATTTCTATTTTTCCCCACATCACTGTGGGGTTTTTGTTTTTGGCCTGCACCGCCCCATCCGCTCACTCTCCTCCCTCTCCTCCCTCCTCCTCCGCTCCCGCCTCCTCACAAGACAACGCCACACCACACCACACCACACCACACGACACCACACCACACCACGCCACACCACACCACAAAGAGTCTTCCGGAGGCTCTTGGAGGGCTCTTGGGGGGCTCTTGTGGGATCAGGCGCGCGCAAAGGGGTCCTGCACTTACGAAGAGTCTTCCGGAGGCTCTCGGAGGGCTCTTGGAGGGCTCTTGTGGGATCAGGCGCGCGCAAAGGGGTCCTGCACTTACGAAGAGTCTTCCGGAGGCTCTCGGAGGGCTCTTGGAGGGCTCTTGTGGGATCAGGCGCGCGCAAAGGGGTCCTGCACTTACGAAGAGTCTTCCGCATCCATAGTCTTCCGGAGGCTTTCGGAGGGCTCTTGGAGGGCTCTTGTGGGATCAGGCGCGCACAAAGGGGTCCTGCACTTACGAAGAGTCTTCCGGAGGCTCTTGGAGGGCTCTTGGGGGGCTCTTGTGGGATCAGGCGCGCGCAAAGGGGTCCTGGGAGGGTTCTTGTGGGATCAGGCGCGCGCAAAGGGGTCCTGCACTTACGAAGAGTCTTCCGGAGGCTCTCGGAGGGCTCTTGGAGGCTCTTGTGGGATCAGGCGCGCGCAAAGGGGTCCTGCACTTACGAAGAGTCTTCCGGAGGCTCTTGGAGGGCTCTTGGAGGGCTCTTGTGGGATCAGGCGCGCGCAAAGGGGTCCTGCACTTACGAAGAGTCTTCCGGAGGCTCTTGGAGGGCTCTTGTGGGATCAGGCGCGCGCAAAGGGGTCCTGCACTTACGAAGAGTCTTCCGGAGGCTCTTGGAGGGCTCTTGGAGGGCTCTTGTGGGATCAGGCGCGCGCAAAGGGGTCCTGCACTTACGAAGAGTCTTTCCGGAGGCTCTTGGAGGGCTCTTGGGGGGCTCGTGGGATCAGGCGCGCGCAAAGGGGTCCTGCACTTACGAAGAGTCTTCCGGAGGCTCTCGGAGGGCTCCTTGGGGAGGGGGTACTGCCTCGTTTCGGCTCCTGGATTGTGCTCTCTCGTAGTACAACTTTAGTACTGGAAATGCCTCGTTTCGGCTCCTGGCTGGATTGTGCTCTCTCGTAGTACAACTCTAGTACTGGAAATGCCTCCTTTCGGCTCCTGGCTGGATTGTGCTCTCTCGTAGTACAACTTTAGTACTGGAAATGCCTCGTTTCGGCTCCTGGCTGGATTGTGCTTTCTCGTAGTACAACTTTAGTACTGGAAATGCCTCCTTTCGGCTCCTGGCTGGATTGTGCTCTCTCGTAGTACAACTTTAGTACTGGAAATGCCTCCTTTCGGCTCCTGGCTGGATTGTGCTCTCTCGTAGTACAACTTTAGTACTGGAAATGCCTCCTTTCGGCTCCTGGCTGGATTGTGCTTTCTCGTAGTACAACTTTAGTACTGGAAATGCCTCCTTTCGGCTCCTGGCTGGATTGTGCTCTCTCGTAGTACAACTTTAGTACTGGAAATGCCTCCTTTCGGCTCCTGGCTGGATTGTGCTCTCTCGTAGTACAACTCTAGTGCTGGAAATGCCTCCTTTCGGCTCCTGGCTGGATTGTGCTTTCTCGTAGTACAACTTTAGTACTGGAAATGCCTCGTTTCGGCTCCTGGCTGGATTGTGCTCTCTCGTAGTACAACTTTAGTACTGGAAATGCCTCGTTTCGGCTCCTGGCTGGATTGTGCTCTTTCGTAGTACAACTCTAGTACTGGAAATGCATCCTTTCGGCTCCTGGCGGGATTGTGCTCGCTTGTAGTACAACTCTAGTACCGGAAATGCCTCCTTTCGGCTCCTGGCTGGATTGTGCTCTCTCGTAGTACAACTTTAGTACTGGAAATGCCTCGTTTCGGCTCCTGGCTGGATTGTGCTCTCTCGTAGTACAACTTTAGTACTGGAAATGCCTCGTTTCGGCTCCTGGTCGTAGTACAACTTTAGTACTGGAAATGCCTCCTTTCGGCTCCTGGCTGGATTGTGCTCTCTCGTAGTACAACTTTAGTACTGGAAATGCCTCCTTTCGGCTCCTGGCTGGATTGTGCTCTTTCGTAGTACAACTTTAGTACTGGAAATGCCTCCTTTCGGCTCCTGGCTGGATTGTGCTCTCTCGTAGTACAACTTTAGTACTGGAAATGCCTCCTTGCGGCTCCTGGCTGGATTGTGCTCTCTCGTAGTAGAACTTTAGTACTGGAAATGCCTCGTTTTGGCTCCTGGCTGGATTGTGCTCTCTCGTAGTACAACTTTAGTACTGGAAATGCATCGTTTCGGCTCCTGGCTGGATTGTGCTCTCTCGTAGTACAACTCTAGTACTGGAAATGCCTCCTTTCGGCTCCTGGCTGGATTGTGCTCTCTCGTAGTACAACTTTAGTACTGGAAATGCCTCCTTTCGGCTCCTGGCTGGATTGTGCTCTCTCGTAGTACAACTTTAGTACTGGAAATGCCTCCTTTCGGCTCCTGGCTGGATTGTGCTCTCTTGTAGTACAACTTTAGTACTGGAAATGCCTCCTTTCGGCTCCTGGCGGGATTGTGCTCT
The DNA here is from genome assembly GCA_905221615.1 of Symbiodinium sp. CCMP2592. Taxonomy (NCBI): domain Eukaryota; class Dinophyceae; order Suessiales; family Symbiodiniaceae; genus Symbiodinium; species Symbiodinium sp. CCMP2592. The sequence continues at coordinate 67,548 of CAJNDT010001358.1, read as the reverse complement.
CTCGTAGTACAACTTTAGTACTGGAAATGCCTCCTTTCGGCTCCTGGCTGGATTGTGCTCTCTCGTAGTACAACTTTAGTACTGGAAATGCCTCCTTTCGGCTCCTGGCTGGATTGTGCTTTCTCGTAGTACAACTCTAGTACTGGAAATGCCTCCTTTCGGCTCCTGGCTGGATTGTGTGCTCTCTCGTAGTACAACTCTAGTACCGGAAATGCCTCCTTTCGGCTCCTGGCTGGATTGTGCTCTCTCGTAGTACAACTCTAGTACTGGAAATGCCTCCTTTCGGCTCCTGGCTGGATTGTGCTCTCGTAGTACAACTCTAGTACCGGAAATGCATCCTTAAATGCCTCGTTTCGGCTCCTGGCTGGATTGTGCTCTCCCGTAGTACAACTTTAGTACTGGAAATGCCTCGTTTCGGCTTCTGGCTGGATTGTGCTCGCTTGTAGTACAACTTTAGTACTGGAAATGCCTCCTTTCCGCTCCTGGCTGGATTGTGCTCTCTCGTAGTACAACTTTAGTACTGGAAATGCCTCCTTTCGGCTCCTGGCTGGATTGTGTTCTCTCGTAGTACAACTTTAGTACTGGAAATGCCTCCTTTCGGCTCCTGGCTGGATTGTGCTCTCTCGTAGTACAACTTTAGTACTGGAAATGCCTCCTTTCGGCTCCTGGCTGGATTGTGCTCTCTCGTAGTACAACTTTAGTACTGGAAATGCCTCCTTTCGGCTCCTGGCTGGATTGTGCTCTCTCGTAGTACAACTTTAGTACTGGAAATGCCTCGTTTCGGCTCCTGGCTGGATTGTGCTCTCTCGTAGTACAACTTTAGTACTAGAAATGCCTCCTTTCGGCTCCTGGCTGGACTGTGCTCTCTCGTAGTACAACTTTAGTACTGGAAATGCCTTCTTTCGGGTCCTGGCTGGATTGTGCTCTCTCGTAGTACAACTCTAGTGCTGGAAATGCCTCGTTTCGGCTCCTGGCTGGATTGTGTCTCTCGTTAATACAACTTTAGTACCGGAAAGCTCGTTTTCGGCTCCTGGCTGGATTGTGCTCTCTCGTAGTACAACTTTAGTACTGGAAATGCCTCGTTTCGGCTCCTGGCTGGATTGTGCTCTCTCGTAATACAACTTTAGTACTGGAAATGCCTCGTCTCGGCTCCTGGCTGGATTGTGCTCTCTCGTAGTACAACTTTAGTACCGGAAATGCCTCGTTTCGGCTCCTGGCTGGATTGTGCTCTCTGGTAGTACAACTCTAGTACTGGAAATGCCTCGTTTCGGCTCCTGGCTGGATTGTGCTCTCTGGTAGTACAACTTTAGTACTGGAAAGGCCTCGTTTCGGCTCCTGGCTGGATTGTGCTCTCTCGTAGTACAACTATAGTACTGGAAATGCCTCGTTTCGGCTCCTGGCTGGATTGTGCTCTCTCGTAGTACAACTTTAGTACTGGAAATGCCTCGTTTCGGCTCCTGGCTGGATTGTGCTCTCTCGTAGTACAACTTTGTACTGGCAGGATTGTGCTCTCTCGTAGTACAACTTTAGTACTGGAAATGCCTCGTTTCGGCTCCTGGCTGGATTGTGCTCTCTCGTAGTACAACTTTAGTACTGAAAATGCATCGTTGCGGCTCCTGGCTGGATTGTGCTCTCTCGTAGTACAACTTTAGTAGTGGAAATGCCTCGTTTCGGCTCCTGGCTGGATTGTGCTTTCTCGTAGTACAACTTTAGTACCGGAAATGCCTCGTTTCGGCTCCTGGCTGGATTGTGCTCTCTCGTAATACAACTTTAGTACTGGAAATGCCTCCTTTCGGCTCCTGGCTGGATTGTGCTGTCTCGTAGTACAACTTTAGTACTGGAAATGCCTCGTTTCGGCTCCTGGCTGGATTGTGCTCTCTCGTAGTACAACTTTAGTACCGGAAATGCCTCGTTTCGGCTCCTGGCTGGATTGTGCTCTCTCGTAGTACAACTTTAGTATGGAAATGCCTCGTTTCGGCTCCTGGCTGGATTGTGCTCTCTCGTAGTACAACTTTAGTACTGGAAATGCCTCGTTTCGGCTCCTGGCTGGACTGTGCTCTCTCGTAGTACAATTTTAGTACCGGAAATGCCTCGTTTCGGCTCCTGGCTGGATTGTGCTCTCTCGTAGTACAACTTTAGTACTGGAAATGCCTCGTTTCGGCTCCTGGCTGGATTGTGCTCTCTCGTCGTACAACTTTAGTACTGGAAATGCCTCGTTTCGGCTCCTGGCTGGATTGTGCTCTCTCGTAGCACAACTTTAGTACTGGAAATGCCTCGTTTCGGCTCCTGGCTGGATTGTGCTCTCTCGTAGTACAACTTTAGTACTGGAAATGCCTCGTTTCTGCTCCTGGCTGGATAGTGCTCTCTCGTAATACAACTTTAGTACTGGAGATGCCTCGTTTCGGCTCCTGGCTGGATTGTGCTCTCTCGTAGTACAACTTTAGTACTGGAAATGCCTCGTTTCGGCTCCTGGCTGGATTGTGCTCTCTCGTAGTACAACTTTAGTACTGGAAATGCCTCGTTTCGGCTCCTGGCTGGATTGTGCTCTTTCGTAGTACAACTCTAGTACTGGAAATGCATCCTTTCGGCTCCTGGCGGGATTGTGCTCGCTTGTAGTACAACTCTAGTACCGGAAATGCCTCCTTTCGGCTCCTGGCTGGATTGTGCTCTCTCGTAGTACAACTTTAGTACTGGAAATGCCTCGTTTCGGCTCCTGGCTGGATTGTGCTCTCTCGTAGTACAACTTTAGTACTGGAAATGCTTCGTTTCGGCTCCTGGCTGGATTGTGCTCTCTCGTAGTACAACTTTAGTACTGGACATGCCTCGTTTCGGCTCCTGGCTGGATTGTGCTCTCTCGTAGTACAACTTTAGTACTGGAAATGCCTCGTTTCGGCACCTGGCTGGATTGTGCTGTCTCGTAGTACAACTTTAGTACTGGAAATGCCTCGTTTCGGCTCCTGGCTGGATTGTGCTCTCTCGTAGTACAACTTTAGTACTGGAAATGCCTCGTTTCGGCTCCTGGCTGGATTGTGCTGGCTTGTAGTACAATTTTAGTACTGGAAATGTATCGTTTCGGCTCCTGGCTGGATTGTGCTCGCTTGTAGTACGACTTTAGTACTGGACATGCCTCGTTTCGGCTCCTGGCTGGATTGTGCTCGCTTGTAGTACAACTTTAGTACTGGAAATGCCTCGTTTCGGCACCTGGCCGGATTGTGCTCGCTTGTAGTACAATTATTTAGTACTGGAAATGCTTCGTTTCGGCTCCTGGCTGGATTGTGCTCGCTTGTAGTACAACTTTAGTACCGGAAATGCCTCGTTTCGGCTCCTGGCTGGATTGTGCTGTCTCGTAGTACAACTTTAGTACTGGAAATGCCTCGTTTCGGCTCCTGGCTGGATTGTGCTCTCTCGTAGTACAACTTTAGTACCGGAAATGCCTCGTTTCGGCTCCTGGCTGGATTGTGCTCTCTCGTAGTACAACTTTAGTACTGGAAATGCCTCGTTTCGGCTCCTGGCTGGATTGTGCTCTCTCGTAGTACAACTTTAGTACTGGAAATGCATCGTTTCGGCTCCTGGCTGGATTGTGCTCGCTTGTTGTGCAAAATGACGTTATCGTTTTTTTCCTCCTTATCGTTGTACAAGTCAAACGCATCATCGCGAACACCGCGGGCAAGTGCTTACATAAATCGACCACGCGGGGTTAAGCTAGCGAAAGAGCTACAACTAGAGCTAAAGCCTGGAGCTGAAGCTAGAGCTGGAGCTAGGGAGAAAGCTACAACTAGAGCTGGGGCGGGGGCAGGAGCTGGAACTAGAGCTACAGCTAGGGCGAGAGCTACGAGTAGAGTTGGAGCTGGAGCTAGAGCTAGGGAGAGAGCTACAAGTAGAGCTGGAGCAGGAGCTGGAATTAGAGCTAGAGCTAGAGCTAGGGAGAGAGCTGCAACTAGAGCTACAGCTGGAGCTAGAGCTGGAGCTAGCCAGAGCCAGGGAAAGAGCTACAACTAGAGCTAGAGTTTAGAGTTAGGGAGAGAGGAGAGAGCTACAACTAGAGCTAGATCTAGAGCTGGAGCAGGAGCTGGAGCTAGAGCTCGGGAGAGAGCTACAGCTAGAGCTACAGCTGGAGCTCGGGAAAGAGCTACAACTAGAGCTAGAGCTGGAGCTGGAGCTAGAGCTCGGGAGAGAGCTACACCTAGAGCTACAGCTGGGGCTAGAGCCAGAGCCAGGGAAAGAGCTACAACTAGAGCTAGAGCTCGGGAGAGCTACAACTAGAGCTGGAGCTTGACCTAGAGCTCGGGACAGAGCTACAACTAGAGCTAGAGCTAGACCTCGGGAGAGAGCTACAACTAGCGCTGGAGCTGGAGAGGTGGGCGAGAGCTGGAGAGAGCTACAATTATATAGAGCTGGAGCAGGAGCTGGAGCTAGAGCTCGGGAGAGAGCTACAACTAGAGCGAGGGCTGGAGCTAGAGCCAGAGCGCGGGAGAGAGTTATAACTAGAGCTGGAGCTAGAGCTCGGGAACTAGATCTGGAGCAGGAGCTAGAACTAGAGCTCGGGAAAGAACTACAACTAGAGCTGGAGCTAGAGCTCGGGAGAAAGTTAGAACTAGAGCTAGAGCTGCATGGAGGCTGGAACTAGAGCTAGGGAGAGAGCTACAACTAGAGCTAGAGGTGGAGCTGGAACTAGAGCCGACGACAATATGTACGCCATGTGCTTTGCCGCCGGTTGCGACCGCAACAACAGCTTCTACAGATGCAAGAGCGAGGAGTGTGGATGGGTAGGAGGGTGGAAGGGGGGGTGGAGAAGGGGTCCCAAGCGGGTGCCTGTGCGAACAGATACGAACACAGACGCACACACACATACACACAACGCAAACGCA